>JAFFSR010000261.1:0-1200000 GCA_017163975.1 Anastatus disparis
AAGAAGTAGACGCATTGTTTCTATCATAGGTTAAGCTGCTCTCTCTCTCTGCCTAGTTTTTCTTCTGCTTCTCTGCTACCATTGCTGTTACCCTCTGTTTGTCTGCCGGGGAAATCACTTTAATCACGCAGCTGGTGAGTAAAAACAGATTTAAAAAAAAAAGAAGAAAAGAAAATAAGAAGGTAGCATTGTAGTATTCTTAGTTGGTTTCTTCAGCAGAATATTTTGCACGTGAGCCCATTATCATGGTGATGCTGACGGTCGGTGACAGCCGCACGGTTGATCCTGACTCCATGTAAAGTTCATTATCTATTTCTATATGCGAAATAGCACCAAGCAAAAACAAAAAAAAATTATTAAGGTACCAAATAATATTGCACGATGCCAGTTGATGCATGATATATAGAGAAAAATAAATGAAAAGGTGCGTTTATATATTGGATGGTCAAATCTATACTTTTTATATATAGAAACACTAGAATTAATTATTGTTAGTGATTATTTCGCTGATAAGTTCAGTTTTACTCCAAGGCTACAAGTGTACTTTGAAGCAAATATAAGATATGTAAGTTGCAATTGCGTATATTATTATTCTTACTTGATCATTTTTTGATTCATTTTAGTTTTGAAAATGAAGTATATGATCTTGATTAAAATTTTAATGATTTTTAAACCTTTTAAGTTAGAGAATTAGTTCATTTTAATTTTTAACTTTTCAAATTGTGTATTTAAAAATAAGAATAAAAAAATTTAATAGTTGTAATAAATTTATCATAAAATGTGTTCCAAAATTTTATTGAAAATCTGTGTTAATATTACATTAATTTTTGTGTACCAAAGAACTTCCAATTGCTATTGGAACTTGAACAAAGGGCAAGGTGTTGGCGATGGTAAAGTTAAGTTGAGGTATAGAAAATGATGATGATATGACACTAACTTGTGGACAGAAATCATTATTGAACCACCCAGGGTAAATATCTTGAACTTATTATAAAGATTGAAATTAATTTAAAATTATTATTCTCATGTAAGTGTTAACAAATTTCCAAATTAGTCTAAGCGCCCAGAGGTTTCGTATGAAGTTAGAGTCCCACCAAGCAACGGTGATTTATATGTATTTTTGACGCGCTGAATCGAATTTGCAACTTGCTCTTCGCGTAAGTAGTCGAGTAATTTGTTAGCAAATTAATTTTTAAATGACTATAGTTTATGAACTACAATAGATGCATAATTTTCTCTACAAAAACTTGTTCTTTTATAACAAAAAAAAACAAAAATCGTTTTTGTTGCGTTTCGATTCGATAATTAGAACCAGAGATATAATGCATTGCCAAAAAACATAGAACGTAGCGCTACGCGGAACGCCTGGTGAAAACCTTATAACTCGACTACTAATTGATATTTTTGAAGTTCAACATGTGTTTGAAAAATGTCAGAGTCTCAGCTACAATGGTAAATTGTTATATTACTTTAAATCGATGATAAATAAGCTATAATGATTTGAAACAAAAAAATTTTCAATTTTTCGATCTTGTTTGTTTATAACGAAATAATATAGAGTAGCGAACAAAATATTTCATTTTTATATAGAATGATGGAAATTTGATCTAATTTAAGAATCATGTCAGTTTTTCAAATTCCAAAGTAAGTAGAACCTGAGATTTTTGCGGAAATTTAAGCTGTAGCGCCAACTCATACATATACGACGTATGTGTGCAATATAGCGATCGCTTTCCTTATTAAAAATTCTTTTGTTATAGTGTAAGCAATCTTCTCCTTCAATAACAAAATCACTTTTGACTCTGACTCTATTTTCTATACTTTTGTCATAATATTAATGATGTATAATCTTCAAAGCGTATACTACTGGAGGAAGCCTCCCAGCTGTTAACTACGTTACAAAGCAAAGAGAGAAAAAGCCTTTATTTTGGTGATATATCTCTCTCACTTTCTTATGGGAAACAGAAGCAGCCAATCAAATCAGTTAGCAGAGAGAGAACAGCACGTGCCCAAAATAGAGAGCTCTCTCTCTTCGCCTAATAACGCTTTCTGCAGTTCGGGAGCTTCCTCAGTAGTATATGCTCAGAAGTGTATAACCCATTTAAATGAATGGATTTAGGGTTTTAAGTGATCATTGATTTTTCTACTATAATAGTAAGCAATTTACTCAACTTATGGAGTGTTTTTCACATTGGTTTATTTTTTTGTAATTGCAAAAGAACAACAATCTATTTTATTCAAAAAATTTGTTTCAACCTTCCGATTTATTAGAGTCATCTATTTTAGCTGAATCCTTTTTATTAAATTTTTATTTAATTTCCTAATACAGAGTTAAAATTAATTGTATTACAAAATAGAAATTACTTACCTGAAAATAAAAGAATTTTTATTAAGGAAAGCGATCAAGCACACATATACATGTATTGCAGTGAGTTGTTAACACAGCTTAAATTTACGATATCTCAGGTTCTACTCCTAAATTAAAAACCGGACAGATTCTTAAACTAGATCGAATTTCTATTATTCTTAGTATAAAAATATAGAAATATTTTGTTTAAGCTAACTATATCATTTCGTTATAAACAAACAAGATTCTGAAAACAGAAATTTTTCTGCTTCAAATATCATTCTAACATAATTATTAACTTGACAGTATAATAAAAATAATTTATCATTAAAGCTGAGACTCTGACATTTTCAAACACATGTTGAATCTCAAAAATATTAATTAGTAGTCAAGTTTAAGGTTTTTACCGAGAGCGTTCCGCGCTAATCTAAATCTCTATGTTTTTCAATATTTGCCATATCTCTGGTTCTAATCATCAAATTGACGTACGGCAAAAGCGATTTTTTTTTTTAAGTACAAGTTTTACTGAAGAAAATCACTGCATCTATTGTAGTTCATAAACTATTACCATTTAAAACAATCATTTATTTATAACAAATTACTAAACACTTACGCAAAGCAAAGTTAAAATTCAGATTCAGCAGCTCAAATATATAAATATCTACTTACGTAGTGGGACCTCTAACTTCATATAGACCTCTGAGCACCGATCTATTGAAATATTGTGTATTTGAAGTTTTAAATACTTTTTTTTAGTTTTATATGATATTTCATTTTAATTTTGATAACTATTGTAATAACTCATTTTTTATGGAGTTAAATTTTTTCTTCTAATTTTAAATAATTTTATTTTTGATTTATCTATAATCATTTATTCATTGATGTATTAATAATTATTTTACATTTGCCTTTTACATAAATTATTTTTGATTTGATTATAATATTTGAAAGTAATATCATGGAAATTCAAAGTTAGCATGAAAATAAAAAAATTTAATGATTTCTAATAGTTATTATTGATTATGAAATATGTTAAAATTTTTATTGAAAATCTATATTAACATTACATTATTTTTAATTGTAGTACCAATGAACTTGCCTAGCCTAGAAGAGCTCAAAAGGGGTAAAAAAGTGTTGACGATGGTCAATTAGTTGGGGTTTCGAAAATGATGATGATATGACACTAACTTATTGGACAGGAATGATTATTGAACCACTCACTCAGTAAATATCTTGAACTTATTGTTAAGATTATGAAATTAACTTCAGTAATTTAATTATTTTATAAGTGTTCACAAATTTCTACATTGAAATATTATGTCATTTGAAGTTTAGAAATACTTTCTGTTTGAATAGTGATATTTCATTCATTTTGATAGTTATTGTAATAACTTATTTTTATAGAGGTTAAATTTTTCTTCAAATTTTAAAAATTTTATTTTTTATTTATCTATAATCATTTATTCATTGATATATTAATAATTATTTTACTATTCCTTATTGTAAATTATTTTTATTTTGATTATATTATTTGAAGTAATATCATGGAAATTCAAAGTTAGCATGAAATTTAAAATTATATAATCATTAAGTAGGACAAACTATCTGTCTTTTGTCAATAGCGTTTTCATCATTTATGTAAACACTATCGAGGTATAACAAGAAAAAAATGGTTGCCCCCTCAGATATTAGTATAATAAGTAAATTTTGTAATAATAAATCAATTTTTTACCATAGTTTTGATTAATTAGAGACCTACAAAAAAGATAGGTTATATTCTAGATTGATAGTAGGTCTCTAATTAGTCAAAACTATATGGTAAAAAAAGCTGATTATAATTACAAAATTTACTAATTATACTAATATCATAGGGGAGCTGCTATTTTTCACGTTATAAAGGATAGTGTTTATATAAATAATAAAAACGCTATTAGAGAGACAGATAGTTTGACCTTTCTTAATTTATTCATTTTAAAACGAAATTTTCTTATTTGTTACATTAACTAATACATTTTAAACTTATTTTTTAAATAATCCTTTTATTTATTATATTTACAGACATCTTATAGAGAATAGAATGTACAGTCTCAAAATTGAATGCACGTCAAAAATATCTAGATGATGCACCCAGCGTCAGATATTTATCATTGGACATAAGGTTAATTTGGTTTTATCGTTTGTATTGATTGTTATGAAGCACGCAAGAATAAGAATATCGTCTCTGTACGAAAACAGTAAATGTCATTACAAATATGCTTGATTGCTTTGCGCTAATAGTCAAAGTCACATGCCTGAGCAATCACTTCAAATTCAAATCATAAAAGCAGACTGTCTTATACAAATTGATTCATTTTGTGAATCTCTATGTCCTTTGTTATAGATATTGTAAGAAATTGCCCTTTTTATGATGAATTAAGTATTTATTAGTTATATTATTTATTTTCGGAAAATATAAGTAATTTATTTATATAATTTTTTAAATTAGTTAAATATAAATTTTTGAAAAATTTTTATCTTTCATATATTAAATTATATACACGTTAACCTTATTCTATATTTAAATTTGAATTTAATTTTTATTCTACTCGACATGGTAGCATTTGTTTTAAAAATTATAGCTTAATTCAAATCAATAGTTTTTTAAAATAAAAATATTTTAATCTTTTCTTTTATTGATTAAAATTTGAGAAAATTAAATTAATTAAAGTTTATAGATAAAAAATATTAAAATAAATATATTTTTAACTTATTTTTAACTCAATAAATTTTGAAAAAGTTAAATCTAATAAAGTGTAATTTAAAGAAGTATTGAAATTGAGAAAATATTTGAGGTTACATCTCTGAGAACAATTCATAAAAATAATATTTGTGGATAAAGTATTATTTTTTTGTGAAAATTTATAAATTTTTGGAAAATATAATATATTAATTATATCATCACCTGTGAATTGATAATAAATATCGTAAGTATATTTAATTTTCATTAACGAAATATAATTCAAATAATAATTTTTGATGAAATATTGATTTTTAACTTATTATAATAAATCGATAGCTAAATTTTAAAAAAATTTTTAAATTGAACTTTTATAATTTTATAAATTTATAATATATATTTACTGATGTTATATTTTATAATAATTGTTTTTAGTATATTAGTAATTTTTATTTATGATTGTTATTATTATTTTAAATATTAAAATGAGATGAAAATAAACAGTTTGTTTCTTAGTCATATCAGCTGTAGCATTTGTGTGTAAATGTATATGAATTGATGATATAATAATATGATTTTTACTAGTTTTACAAGCTGATTACTCATTAGCTAAAATCATTTGAAGGGACGCTGTATCTGTTTATCCTTTTCTAATTGGAAAATGTAATTTTTTGAAAAATTTAGTGATTATTGATAGAAATTAAGACTTGTCCGCTACTTGTTTAGTAAAAATAAATATTTTTTTTTAAGAAAACCAATTAATTTTTTTGTTTTTTTTTTAAAGTAAAGTTTGACATACTTATTTAACGTATTCTCTAGCCTAACTTCGGATTTTGTTAGTGAAATGATATTTTTTTGATTTAGTGAAAATATTAATCTAGATTTAATCAAAAGTTAAAATTAAGTTAATACGTCATTAATTAATTTTTTATTAGAAAAAAATATTTAATGTTTAAATATAGACTTATTTTTATTTTAATTGAATTTCAAATGATTTCTCTTTAGCTTAAGTTGTTTAAGTAATAGCATTTATGTTATATATTTATAATAGTTGTTTTTAGTATATTAGTAACTTTTATTTATAATTGTTATTATTATTTTAAATATTAAAATGAGATGAAAATAAACAGTTTGTTTCTTAATCATATCAGCTGTAGCATTTGTGTGTAAATGTATATGAATTGATGATATAATAATATGATTTTTACTAGTTTTACAAGCTGATTACTCATTAGCTAAAATCATTTGAAGGGACGCTGTATCTGTTTATCCTTTTCTAATTGAAAAAATGTAATTTTTGAAAAATTTAGTGATTATTGATAGAAATTAAGACTTGTCCGCTACTTGTTTAGTAAAAATAAATATTTTTTTTTAAGAAAACCAATTAATTTTTTTGTTTTTTTTTAAAAGTAAAGTTTGACATACTTATTTAACGTATTCTCTAGCCTAACTTCGGATTTTGTTAGTGAAATGATATTTTTTTAATTTAGTGAAAATATTAATCTAGATTTAATCAAAAGTTAAAATTAAGTTAATACGTCATTAATTAATTTTTATTAAAAAATATTTAATGTTTAAATATAGACTTATTTTTTATTTTAATTGAATTTCAAATGATTTCTCTTTAGCTCAAGTTGTTTAAGTAATAGCATTTATCTAAAAAAGTTCAATAATAAATGAATTGATATTTTTTTTATTAATCCATGAATTTATATGAATTCGTTCATTATAATGAAAATCAAATTAAGATTTATGATTTAAATTACCATATTATTAACTAATTATTTATTATTGAAAAGAATAATTAAATGTTTTAATTTAAACTGAATTCTTATTCTGATTGATAGGTAAGCATTTATTTTAAATAATTATAGCTAACTTTAAATCAATAGTTTTTAAAAATTAAAATTTTTTTTATTAATCCATGAACTTATATGATTTTGTTCATGGAACAAAATCATATAAGAAAATATTTAAGGTTAAATAATTTATATTTGTGGACAATTCATAAAAATAATATTTGTTGATAAATTGTTATTTTGTTGTGAAAAATTTATAAATTTTTGTAAAATTATTATATAGCAATTATATCATCATCTGTGAATTGATAATAAATATTGTAAGTTTATAATTTTATTTTTTTATTACAAAAATATGATTTAAATAATAAATTTTGATAAAATATTGATTTTTAAATTATAATAAATCCATAGTTAAATTTTTAAATATTTTTATAAATTGTAATTTTATGATTTTACAACTGTTTGAACTTTTTTTAAAGTTTATTTAATGAGATGATTATCCTTTTGATTAACTAATTGTTTGTTATTAATAAAATTATTTAATGTTTGAATATAGATTAAATTTTTATTCTAATTGAATTTTAATTGATTTTTTTTAGCTTAAGTGGTTTAAGTAATAGCATTTATCTACAAAAGTTCATGAATAAATGAACTGATAATTTTAAAATATTGCCAGATAATCCTAAAATATCGTCCATACTGGTTTTTAGATCACTAGTTCGTATTGATGAGGGAAGTACGTAAAGTAGTACCACTCATTAGTTCGAGGAAATAGTTCTGTGCACTATTCTATACAGACAAAACCTTGAACACTTGTTGTATACGACGCGACTAATAATTCAAAAACCATTCCTCAAATTATAATTTTTATAATTTTAATAAATTAGAATTAAAATGTATGCATCAATAAATATTTTATGAAAAGTAATAACTTTTATTTAATAAAACTTTAAATTAACTACCCTTACCAGTATGTGGAATGATAAACTTATAACATCGGTACTTATATATCTCTTGAAATCAAGTCGTATTATCATGCCATTCGAAAATATATTTAGATTAGATACACTTTAATAGAGGAATTTTGTCTTTGTTACTGAAAGAATATGTACTTAATAAAATAATAAATTCAAAATATAAAATATTAAAATAAAGTTTCTTTTATCAGTCAATTCAGTAATTTATTATATTTAATATTAATAATTTTATTCTCATTAAATTTTAATTAAAACAGAAATCTTAATACTTTTATTAATAATTAACCTTATAAACATTTGAATCATTTAAGTGTAAACAAATACAAAAATCTATTGTTAAAAGATTGATTTTAGTAACAATAAAGACAATTTCTCGCCGTCATATCATTGCATATTGGTGCACGGTGTGACAGATAAATGATTCCTAATAACATAGATTAGTAACCATAAAATATATTTAAATATACTACATGAATATAAATAACAATTTTTTTATTGAAAATTTATTTTTAATAGAAGAAGAATTAAGACTAAAACTTATATCTGAATTTAAATTAAATTTTTATTCCAATTGACAGAGTAGTATTTATTTGAAAAAATTGAAGATCAGTTAAAATCAATAATTTTTCGAACTTAAAATATTTTTATATATTTTTCTTTTGTTCATTTAAGTTTGAAAAATTTAATTGTTAAGATGATTAAAAATAGAATTAATTCACATTCATACTATAGTAAATTATTAATACGCATATAATAATAATAAATGTTCATTAAATTAAAGAAATATAATTTTTAGTATAATAGCAAATAAAAGAAAAATGGAGAAAAATAAATTTGAAAATAATATGTCAAAAAAAAAAAAAGATAAATTTTAGTTCAAATGAATTTATAAATGAAAAAATTAAAATTGGAGATAAATCAGCGTAAGATATATACTTTAACAATAACATTTTAAATAATATTATATAAATAATATAATTTTTTAAAAATTAATAGATGTGTTGTTGGATTCATTGACGAAATTCTTGGTGAAAAAAGTTTTACAAATAAATTAAAACAAAAAGAATTTAAAATCTTTATATTTATTATTAAATATCCCAAACCACAGGGAGTGAAAGGCCAAAAGAAAAAACAATTAAAATTTAATGTTGCAACGTTTCGTCAACATGTTTTGTTGACCTCTTCAGGCTAAAACAAATTTTATTTAAACACAAAAATTAAACAGAAATATACGAAAAAATTATAATATAAATACAATTGTACAAAAATAAAAATTACGAGAGCACATACCAAAACCTTAATAAGTAGAAAATAAACACTGTGAGAGTAACGGCTCACATAGTCAAATGTACATAATATATAACAAAGAGTATCTATTTATACTCGCCGCTATGGTTCTTAATACAATCAATCAGATGTTTATATGTACCTGACAACGCCAATGTATCTGTTTTTAAATTAATCGTATTGTCAACACTGTTAATAAATATCATTTCTTTATATTTATTTTGAATAATTCATATGGTCTGAAAATACAATGCAATATATATGATAATGATATCAATAAATTTGAATAAAAAATAAAGCTATATGACGTAATTTATTATTTTACTTAATGATTTAAAAGACTCTTAATATAATTATTTTTTAATTTTTAATAATTTTTTGCATAGAAAATGTTATTAGATAATGTTTATGTAACAAAATCAGCAACGTATTCAAAAGGAAATTGTAATGTCAATCTAAATTTGAAATATTATCCTTCAATTTTAAGTTTAGGAAAAATAGATTTAAATAAAATGAATTAAACCAACAAAAGTCAATTCTGAAGATATATCAAAAATAAGATTTATAAGTTATTAATATTATTAAATTAATATATAAATATAAAAAGGAAGATTGTTTAAAATATATTTAATCATAATTTAGAAATTCAAGGTTATTTAAGAAATTCATTTGTACAAAAACAGAAAATAATGAAAATGAATATTTTGGAACTATTACTGATGGCAATTTTAAATTAGATATATTATTAAATAAAAATGAAAATGAAAATATATTCATAGAAAGAGGAACTAAAATAGAAATTATTGGTGATTTAGAATGAGCAGGTATAATTATTATGAATATAATAAATAAATATATTATTATATTCATTATTTTTGTATAGGAATTTCTTATATATTACAAATTAAAAATTTGAAAATATAAAAATTTTAAACGAAGATAAAATGGAATTGGAAGAATTAATTTTAGGTTCAGAAATTATTTTTAATAATAATAAGGTAATAATTAAAAATTTCAAAATAGAATATATAATAAATTAATTATTTCATTTTTAAATTATTAGAAAAACGATATGGTTGATGATACAGATAACGGATCCACTAATATCTGAATTTATCAAAAGTAATCATAATTATTATATACATCATTTATATTTTTATGATTGATTATAATATTTGTAATAGTTTATAATTTTTAGTAAACATTTTTCGAAATAAATTATTTTTCATTATTTATATAAATATAAATATTTTTATATTTATATAAAAAAAAATAATTTAAAAAATGTAAATAAAATAGGTTTATTAAAAAAATTATTTTAAATAATTCACTTTATATTTACCTTAAAGGTAGTGTTAAAAAAAAAATATAATTAATTCTGAAAAAATTTTATATTTTTAGTATAAATATGTATTGAAAATTAATTTTTAATTTTTTATATGAATATAATATAATTATATTTATTTTTCAGGTCTTAAGTATCAATCGAAAGCTATTATTAATTTATTATGAAATAAAAATATATGTTACATTTGTTATATATATATATAAATATATTTTTATGAATGAGGTATTATGCAGACAAAATCATAGATGAATCGTGACTTATGCAGACATTAGCGTACTTATGTTGACGTCCGCATAATGCCACCCGTTTTTCATTTATTTATTGATACTTGTGCTGACAATTCCATACAGTAGATTTTTCTTGAGTTGAGTTACGAAAAAATTCTACAAAACAAAAACGCGCCCACCAATCAAATTTCTAGAACAAATGTGCCCACCAATCAAGGTTTTAACAAATTCGTATTTAACATATGCGTAAGTAACAAAGGAAGGGATAACATAGGTGACTGCCACACACCCGCGACGTGTGCAGGACACTAAACAAAGGCTGTACTGTATGAGTCAGCATAATGCCGCATACATACGTTTATATATATATATATATATATATATATATATATATATATATATATATATATAAATATTCATAACACTTTTAATATTTCTTAAATTATAAAAATGAATAGTAAAAAATTATTTATATTTGGAGACGGTAATTGTTTATTTAGATGTTTTTCTGTTTTTTATATAATACAAAAAATTATCATTTAAAAATTAGATTAAAAATT
Organism: Anastatus disparis; assembly: GCA_017163975.1. Lineage (NCBI taxonomy): Eukaryota > Metazoa > Arthropoda > Insecta > Hymenoptera > Eupelmidae > Anastatus > Anastatus disparis. Next base: position 11,265 of record JAFFSR010000261.1, read on the forward strand.
GTAACATATATAATAAATCATTGAGGAAATTATAAAAATTATATAATAGGAAACAGATATTATGAATCTATAACAAATAGTAATGATTATTATAATTATATATCGCAAAATGGAAAATATGGATCTGAAATAGAAATTAAAAGTTTTACAGAAATTTATAATGTATACGTTTTAGTGAATATAGAAAATTCTGAAAATAATTTTTCTTTTGGAAATTCTACGAATATCAATAAATTAATATTATTATTAAGTGGTACACTTTATTCATTAAATACTCATTACGAAATAATTGAAAATAATAACGAAAATATTAAAAACATTTATTAGATTTGAAAAATAAAAATTATAATCTTAAAAGAAAAATTAATAACCAATATAATAATGAAACTAATAAAAAATGAAATTAAATTTAGAAAAAAATAAAATATTAATGAATCTTAACGAAAAAACACTTTTTAAAATAATATTAATCCTCTTAAAAGAAAAATTAATTTTCAACATATTAATAAAAATAATAAAAAAATTAAATTAAATATAGAAAAAATGAAGTGTCAATAAATTTAAAAGACAAAAATATTTTTCAAAATGATAAAATAGAAAAGAATTATTATTCTCTGAAATGAATTATATTTGTAAATTTTGTGGAGCTTTATATTGGAAAGAAGAAAGAAACAAGTCAAATTGTTGTCGCAATAGAAAAATAAATTTATTTCCTCTTAGTGCATATGATAAAGATTTAAAATCATTAATATTATATGATACCAATTTTCGTCATTTAATTAGATATTATAATAATAATTTTAGTTTTGCTACTTTTAGTGCTAATGTAAAACATGAAAAGGAAAAAGCAATATATAATCTTAAAATACAAGGGCAAATAAGTCATAAAACACCAACTAATATATGTAACGAGGATAGCAAATTATTGGTATGCTATGATATAGCTCTATCCTCGTTATAAGTCGCACGGCTCAGCGTATGCTTGATATGCAGGTGTAAGAGTGAGACGGAGAGAGTCTGTCTTGGGGACTCAGATATAGTACTGTAGAGAGAGGCGCGCGCAGGGCATGCTGGGTAGGATTAGGCAAGAGAGAGAAGCGAACGGACGGCACGGAAGAGGAGAGAGATTCTAGCAGCCATTGTGTACGTTGTGCGAGCTTGTGCGTCCGCTAAATTTTTAATAAAGGTTTTCTTTTGTGAGAGTGTTGTTGGAGCCTCATTAAATTGTTTTAAAGCTAGAGAATTTTTGCCGAACTGTGCAGAGAGAGTTGAGATATATTTCAACGAGAGCAACGAGATTGTTGAGCTGCACCGCATATCTACGGTGCCGCTTTAGTTGTACTGGTGAACCGCCATTGCGAGAGCAATCGATTGAGAGTCCTCCGTGTTCGACGTCTGATAAAGAAATGTAAGTCTGCAGACTTTCGTATGTTTTTTATTATTGTTAAAAGCGTGTATGCGATACATACGAAAATATCAAGACCGTCGTCGTGCGCCGCGTCGTATAGATTAGGTAGCTTAAATTAACTTTTGTTTCGATTCGTGAGTTTAACTAAATTTTATAGCTAATAACTATTATTGGAAGTTTATTTTTATGTAATATATTGGTCTATTATTTTGAATAAAGTAAAGTAAAATTTAAGTTAATTTGAATTGTTGCATAAGATTATTTCTCTTAGTAGAATCGTGTTTTGCCTTTATATGATAATCTTAATACACTTGATTGCATTTGATTTACAATATTTAATAGAGTCTCAAAGTACACGCCGTGGGTTTCGTCGTACCAGACGTCCGGAAGGTAGAACTTCTAAGCGAAGTTCTGCAATAATGATATATATTGCTTAGCTGATTTTCGTTGTATGAAAAAGTCGTTTATATACGAGCATTGTCGAGATACAAGGCTGATCGTCTCTAAATAGAAAATCGGTTATTTAACGGTAAGTGCGTATGTACTTGAAGTAAGTACATACGAAGCCCACAAATATATTTAATTTGTTGATTTAAATATATTCCCCGTTACATGGCGCCCAACAAATCAATTCACGAAAGTTGTTGAAAGAGTGTATTACGTTAGTACATTGCGTGCATAGTGCATAGCACCAATATATGGGCTCACGTAAATAAAAAGTTTATCGTGATTTTTTTTTATGGTGCGTATGATTACGTGGCGCGCAGCGTGATAAAATAAAGGACACGATAGAGAAATATAGGTGGCTCTCGTGTGGCGCGCATTATAAAATGGCGTCCACTGAATAATCGAGAGCAGCTAATGCTTATCTTATTACAGAGGCCTTGTGGGGCGCTAGTTGTAATAAGACAATTAAAGCATTAAGCTAAGTCTAGTGGCAATAGTCATTGCGCGGTGGATTATCAAAGCGTGTTTTTTTTTTATTTTCCGAGATTAGGAACAGAAATTCATGCGATAATTTTTTTAATTATTTTGGGAAATTTTTTCGGTTTTCTTTAGGAAAAAAAAATATAATGGGATAATTTTTAAAGAGAAAGGAATTTTTTTTTTGAATTGTACGGAAGAGCGACGGTCTTGTAGACTGTAAGTTCGACAAGATAAGAAAAATAAAATAAAATTCTTGTCGAACATAGGGCGCGCTTGTGAGCAACGTTAAAGTAGGTTGCTCACAGGTTATAAAATAAAGATAGTATTCGTCCGCGAGCCACAAAGAGTTGTAAAGGACTAAGGTTGAATTTTTTTTTCTTTTTCAAATTGTAGTTTTACCCTTGGTGTCAAGTTTTTTTCTAGTTGTTTTTTTTTATTGGAAAAAATTATTTCTTGTAGAAATTTCGAATTTTTTTTCGGTTTAATTGAAATTGTTTAAATTGAGAATTGGAGTTGATAGTGAAAATTTTTTTTTTTTCTTGTATTTTTGCAAAACTGAGGTTGCAGTTTTTGCAATAGCTGACTGGTTGAAGGTTTTATTTTTTTTTAGCCAGTCAGCAAGTAGAACTATTGACACCAAGAGGAAATCGAAGAGTTTTTCTCGCTTTTAAGGAAATTTAATTGTTTTTTTATTAAAAATAGTTTTATTCGTATTAAAGGGAGAAGGTTGGCTCAATATATTTATATTGAGCCAAATAAGAATAAACTCTTAGTCGCTCGCGTAGAGAGGTTCTTGCGTGTGCTATAGTAGTTAGGTACACTACAAATATATATATATTGTACACACATATATTTAGAATTTTTATTTGCGGCTGTTTAAGCAATTATTATTTTCTGAATAGCGCACGCAAGTACTTCTATTTCAGGTAATAGATTTGCTGCAAGAGCGAAGATGTCAAGTAATCAGTCAAGAAAAGATACAGCATCAACTGAGTTGCTTGATGACTGGCTCATATGTCTAAACGGTCAAGAACTGACTGAAGCATTATATAGCTTGCAAATGCAAACTTCTGGATCCAGGTTTGCTCAAGCTGAGAGGCTAAGAGTCTGGCTGCTCGGTGAATATACGGCAGCCGACTTTATGCAGTCCGATCTGTCTGACGAAAGTGCAATCAGACAGACGAGGATTGATCTTCGTCAGTCTTTTATTGAGGCAAAGACGGCAGAAATAACAAATAGTTCGCAAACAGCGAGCAATTATACCTTGCATCCACATCCATTGGCTGAGTTACCGCAATTACAGGTAGAAAATTGTGAGGTGACTCAGTTATCAGCTAATGGAAGTGAGGGAACAGCAAACGCCTTAGCTAATAATAGAAGTATTGTCTCGCAGAGTGATCAGACGAGACAACGGACTTTGATAGATAAAGAGGACGAAATTCAAGTAGTCCAGATGCAAGGAATCGACGCACACGCACAACAGAATTCGCCACAAGGTCGTGAGAATTCGACTAATGAAGAGTATCTGTTGCATAGTAAAATGTTAAAGGCATTGCAACAGATACAACAGCAATTAGGAAATTTGTCAGAAAGAGTTCGTGACCTTTCAGATTGGAGGGAATCATGCTTGTCAAATCAGACAAGTGTGATTCCTACTGAAAATAGATTACCGTCTAGCACAAGGTTAGATGGCGGTATATCAGGTTGCGGCAGAAGAAGTCAACATAGCAATGTTGAAATAGCTCAACAACGTACAGAAGATAAGCAGGTTAATTTCGACCAAGCAACGGCCGGCTCGAGGGTAAATACAGCAGTAGACGGTGTACCTCGGGTTGATAACTCAACTGTTTCGGAAGCGTCTCGTTTCCCACCATTTGGTGTCCTCGGCACAGCCTGGGAAAGGGGTGGCTCGACGACTCAAGGTTCTGTGAGTCATGGTGGTCAACCAAGAGACGTTGGTAGGGTCGTGCGCCAGTGGGAAGTACGATTTTCGGGCACAAAGGACCAAAGTATAGACCTCTTTTGACAAGAGTCGAGGAGTGTCGGGTCCTGGCTAATATGTCAGAAAGTGATTTATTATATTCACTTTCTGAACTACTGACAGGTGTAGCAGCTACGTGGTATCGCAATAATCGGGACCAATGGCATAGTTGGCCCGAATTCTGTGATGCTGCGAGACGATGGTATGGTACCAACCGTCGTTTCCAGCAGAGGCTTATAGCAGAAGCGAATACACGCACGCAAGGCAATGACGAGCCAGTGCGTGACTATTTAACGTGCCTTATAGCAATAATGCGTAGGCAGAAACCACAACCGGATCTCAGTCAGCAGTTAGATTTACTGCACCGCAACTTGAGACCGGAGCTGCAAAGACTAGTGCGCAGAGATGAATTTAATAGCATTGATGCGTTACTAGAACTCGCTGTTGAAGCTGAATTAACTTTAGAAGCGGAGAAAGTTTATAAACCTCCGCCATCACCTGGAAAAGCCTTATTACCGGAAACTGCTTATCACCCACCGGCGAATCGGAAAAAGATCTCACCTAAGGTAGCTAGTGTAGACACCAAGGCGACTAAGGTCGAAGATATGGTGTCTGCTGTCACAAAAATTTTAGAACAAAAATTAGCCCAGTTTGAAAAGAAGTTAGAGAATAAAACTTCTAAATTTACGAATCAGAATAGAACAAAGTCCCGCACACCAAATAAGCAGGTGCCTCAAGATAATAATGATAAGGTTAATCCGAATCAGAAGAACGAAGGTTCACAGGATTCAGGCCAAAAACCTGATGATTACAAAAAAGATAAAGGGAATAGCCCATCGTCAAATTCACATAGTAGACAAAGAGGAATAGTTTGCTATGGTTGTGGCAATCCTGGGTACATAAAGCGTAATTGCCCAAAGTGTTCGGGAAACGCGCAAGGGAGCAAGTAAAGAAGGCCAATGCAGCTCCCTCTGACTCTGATATGGCCTTCAAAGAGTCAGTGGTACCATCAGTGGACTCGGTAAGAGCCGAGTCTACTAAAGAAAAAGAACCAACGTTAGAGTTAATAGATAACCTAAACTTGAATACTGTGGATAGTGTAGTTCGACAAAGTTTATCTGAAAATAACACTGTAACAGATGGCACTAGTGAAATTGAAACACGATGGTGGTTAAAAGTTAAGATCTGCAATCAAATGATACGTGCTTTATATGATCCAGGAGCATCAAGAACGGTGATGGGATCTATTGGTCAGAATTTGGCAGATCAGTGCGGCATAAAAGTTGATTCATGTGATAACCGAAGGGCTCGAGTTGCTAATGGACATTTTACTCCGATATCGGGTTATGTAAGACTTCCTTTTACGTTGGGAAGCATTACTAAAGATATTTTGGTGGCAATCATGCCTGAGTTAGACGCAGATTGCTATCTTGGAGTGAATTTTGTACGTGAATTTAAAACGATATTGGATCCATGCGAAAATAGAGTATTGCTAAAGGATGCTAATATATATATAGATTTAGAGGTTGCTGCTGTACAGTCAGAAGAGGTGGTGCGAGCTGGATTGGCTAATTTAAAAACGGAAGAAAAGCAACAGTTACAAGAACTATTAGATAGGGTAGTCGGAGAAGATAATGGCCAATTAGGTTGCACAACTTGGATTGAGCATGAGATTAATGTTGGTTCAGCTCAACCCATTAAACAAAAATATTATTCTACGTCACAGAAAATGGAAGAAGAAATGCATTCTCAAGTACGAGAGATGCTAAAATCTGGAATAATAGAGCCATCAACGAGTGGTTGGTCTAGTCCAGTCGTTATGGTTCGTAAAGCGAATGGAAAGTTTCGATTCTGCGTGGACTATAGAAAAGTCAATGCTGTTTCTCAACAAGATGCTTACCCTCTTCCTTTTATGGATGCAATCTTTCGAAAGCTACAGAGGGCTAAGTATATCTCTACGCTGGATCTGAGCCAAGCTTATCATCAGATCCCGCTTAAGGTAGAATCGAGGCCTATTACAGCATTCACGGTTCCTCGATTGGGACTATATCAGTTCATAAAAATGCCGTATGGCCTGAGCCAGGCTGGGGCAACATTTCAGCGATTAATCGATATGGTGATTGGGCCTGAAATGGAGCCATATGCATTCGCTTATCTGGACGATATAATAGTAGTTACTGAAACCTTTGCAGAGCACTTGAAGTGGTTAGAACACGTGCTATTAAGGATAAAGAAAGCGAACCTCACGATAAACCGAGAGAAAAGTATTTTCTGTTGCGAAGAAGTGAAGTATCTCGGTTTGTTAGTTAATAAAGATGGATTTCGACCTGATCCAGAGAAAATCAGGCCGATTGTTGAGTATCCAGCGCCAAGAAACTTGAAGCAACTGCGACGATTCTTAGGAATGGCGTCGTGGTATAGGAAATTTATTAAAGATTTTGCTACGCTAGCAGAACCATTAACGCAGTTGACAAAGAAAGATTGTCGATTCGAATGGTCGGAAAATCAACAACAAGCTTTTGAAGAGATAAAAGCCGTAATGGTTTCTGCACCTGTATTGCAGAAACCACATTTTGATAAGCTGTTTGTTATACAAACTGATGCAAGCGATACAGGTCTTGGTGCAGTTCTGACTCAAGAGATTGATGGAGAAGAACGGGTGCTGGAATTTGCCAGTCGCACTATGAACCAAGCAGAACGAAATTATTCTGTAACTGAACGAGAATGTTTAGCTGTAAAATGGGCTGCTAACAAATTCAGACCTTATATAGATGGATACCATTTTAAAGTGATTACAGACCATAGTAGTTTGAGATGGTTGTGTAATTTGCATAACCCAACTGGTAGGTTAGCGAGATGGGCGTTGGAATTACAAGGCTACTCGTTTACTGTAGAACACCGAAAGGGAGCACTGAATCATGTTCCAGATGCACTCTCAAGAATGTATGAGGGTGAAGAGCACGAAGACGTTGAAGTCTCGGCTCTTCATACTGCAACCATAACCAAAGATACATGGTACTTAGGATGGTTTGACAAAGTACAAAAGGATCCAAGAGGAAATCCAAGATGGAAAATTATTGGTAGTCGTCTCTTCAAATATTGTCCTAATGAAGAGATCGATGATATTATGGGTCAGGATGACGAGGCTTGGAAACTCGTCGTTCCTTTGGAACAGAGAAAAGAGTGCTCATGGAATGTCATGATGAATCTACTGCAGGTCACTTAGGTAGAGAGAAAACCTATAAAAGAGTGATTGAAAGATATTTTTGGCATTCCATATACAAAGATGTAATGGAATACGTGCGTAAGTGCTTAGTGTGTCAACAATGCAAAGTTGAGCAGCAATTACCTGCCGGTTTGATGGGGCAACGCGTTATAAGACGGCCATGGGAAGTGGTAGCTGGTGATATAGTGGGACCACTACCTAAAAGTACCAAAGGGCATGAATATGTCTTAGTAATGCAAGATTTATTTACCAGATGGGTAGAGTGTGTACCATTAAGAAAAGCTAATGGTATAAACATACTTAAACACTTCAAGGAGAAAATAATATATCATTTTGGTGCTCCTGAAGTGTTTTTATCTGATAACGGTACTGAGTTTGTGAATGGAGTAATAGATCCATATTTAAAAGCATTGGAGTATTGCATACGACAATACCTCCATATCATCCACAAGCTAACCCAGTGGAGCGAGTCAATAGAACCATTAAGACCATGATAAGGTCCTATGTTGAAAGTAACCATAGAACTTGGGATGAGCACTTGTCAGAGTTTGCTTTTGCATATAATACAGCTGAGCAAAGTTCAACTGGTATTACTCCAGCAATGTTGAATTTTGGAAAGCAGTTGAGTGCCACCTGGCTCTCTTCAAAGAGAAGAGGAGAGAGCTGCTTGTAATGAAGAAAATCAGGAGGCAATACGTCAATGGGCAAAGTATTTGGAAAATTTGCCTGCTTTACATGATAAGGCTAAGGTTCAGGCTGAAGGTGCACAGAACAGACAGGCAAAATATTATAATTCTCGTCATAGAGATGTATGGTATCAAGTAGGTGATAAAGTTTGGAAAAGAAATAGAGTTTTGTCATCTGCCATTCAGGGCATTAGTGCTAAATTGGCACCTAAATATGCAGGGCCGTATGTAGTTACGGCCTGCTGTGGTAAAAATACCTACGATGTAATAGACACTCATGGTTATATTGAAAAAGTAATACCAGTTTGTGATCTAAAAAGATATATAGATGGACAAGATCCAGAAGATGATGACAACGAAGAACATCCACCGTTGGAGTCAGAAGAGCGAGATAATAGCGATGCGATTCGTTGCGAAACGCCATCTGCGAATGGCCAGAGTCACCATCACAGCAATGAGGTTCCACCTGCGAGTGGAAATGAGTTGCGTAGCTTAGGCAGTTCTAGGAAGCGTGGTAGGCCGCGTAAAACGGTTGTGGTGGTGAAACGTGCGGCGTTAAAGCGAGTTACAGTTGCTCAGCAAGCGAGCGAGAATGCTGAGAGTAAGCGAAGTCGTGGTAGGCCGAAAGGAACGAAAAAGCGTGCGACAAAGATGAACATAGGTTTTATCTCTCCTCGTAAAACGCGAGCGCAATCTCAAGCGAGGAGATCATAGTCATGACCAGTGTTCGTTTCTCTTTTTCAGCATGGAGTCAGCCATGATAAAATCTATGAAGTTGGTAGCAGAGTTGGCCGATTTACAGATCGAAGAGCGTCGAGGCGCTGTGCAAGTGCTGCAACAAGCAGTATCTGTTTTGGGTCACCCTGACGACCGAAGACGAGAGTCAACTGTCGTCATTGAAGAAGTGGAGGAGTCCCAAGGTGAACTGCAGCAGGCCATACGTCAGTCTGCGGTCTTGCTAGAGACGCTACGGTCAAGAATGGAGGAGGCTGCCGCAGACGAAGAAGCTGCGGCCACTATTGGAAATGTAGCAGAAGAAGAAGACGCTTGTGCTACAAGGGCTAGTGTTGAGAGAAGCGACTCCGAGTCGGCTATCAACACGACTCCAATGGAAGAGGAGTGGGAAAAGGTGGAGCGCTTCCTCGCTGCTGCCATGTCTGCCTCGCGTGAGGTCTTCCAGCAAGAAAATGACGCCTTTACTGCTTTGGAGGACTTCTTAGAGTCATACGGCGAGGAGGGAGCAGCAAAGGCTGACGTATGGGTTAAGCGTGTAGCCAACAGACGCGAGGAGCACGCTGCCATCAATGATCTTCGCTCGCAGAGACGTCGGCGCCGTGAAGAAGAAATCCGGCGCCAACAACAGCAAGAACAGGCTCTGGCTCAAGCCAGATTAAGGAGACAGCAGCTTGAGACCAGAGCCGCTCGAGAAGAAGAAGAGGCGCGAGCTCGAATCCAACTCGCACGTAAGCAGGTCGAGCAGGCTCGTAAAAACGAGCTCTTTGAAGAGTTGAAGTTGGAGAAGGAAAAAACTCGTGCCGCTTACAAGCGAGATCACCCTGAAGAGCCCAGATGCTATATCTGTGGCACTTTGGGTGTGAGAAAGAGTAAGCACTGCCCCAATCGTTCTAGTCATCACCGTTACCCATGAAGGAAGATACGATGGGGCGTGCTATAGGTATAACAGGAGACAGTATTGCATATATAGATTTTTTTTTGTGTTTCAAAGTAATATTAAATTCTTCTTTTCATTTTTCTTTTGTTTAATCATATGATATTTTACGAGTCTCACTGTTAATAAATGTCTCTTTTTGTAAAGTATTGATTTCTTTTACTCCTGGGTCAAACTTTGGATTTCAGTGCGACCAGATAGGGTAGCAGAGCTGTCAGTCAAGTCTTCCAGCGTCTGGGGAAGGGGTGTAACGAGGATAGCAAATTATTGGTATGCTATGATATAGCTCTATCCTCGTTATAAGTCGCAACGGCTCAGCGTATGCTTGATATGCAGGTGTAAGAGTGAGACGGAGAGAGTCTGTCTTGGGGACTCAGATATAGTACTGTAAGAGAGGCGCGCGCAGGGCATGCTGGGTAGGGATTAGGCAAGAGAGAGAAGCGAACGGACGGCACGGAAGAGGAGAGAGATTCTAGCAGCCATTGTGTACGTTGTGCGAGCTTGTGCGTCCGCTAAATTTTTAATAAAGGTTTTCTTTTGTGAGAGTGTTGTTGGAGCCTCATTAAATTGTTTTAAAGCTAGAGAATTTTTGCCGAACTGTGCAGAGAGAGTTGAGATATATTTCAACGAGAGCAACGAGATTGTTGAGCTGCACCGCATATCTACGGTGCCGCTTTAGTTGTACTGGTGAACCGCCATTGCGAGAGCAATCGATTGAGAGTCCTCCGTGTTCGACGTCTGATAAAGAAATGTAAGTCTGCAGACTTTCGTATGTTTTTTATTATTGTTAAAAGCGTGTATGCGATACATACGAAAATATCAAGACCGTCGTGTGCGCCGCGTCGTATAGATTAGGGTAGCTTAAATTAACTTTTGTTTCGATTCGTGAGTTTAACTAAATTTTATAGCTAATAACTATTATTGGAAGTTTATTTTTATGTAATATATTGGTCTATTATTTTGAATAAAGTAAAGTAAAATTTAAGTTAATTTGAATTGTTGCATAAGATTATTTCTCTTAGTAGAATCGTGTTTTGCCTTTATATGATAATCTTAATACACTTGATTGCATTTGATTTACAATATTTAATAGAGTCTCAAAGTACACGCCGTGGGTTTCGTCGTACCAGACGTCGGAAGGTAGAACTTCTAAGCGAAGTTCTGCAATAATGATATATATTGCTTAGCTGATTTTCGTTGTATGAAAAAGTCGTTTATATACGAGCATTGTCGAGATACAAGGCTGATCGTCTCTAAATAGAAAATCGGTTATTTAACGGTAAGTGCGTATGTACTTGAAGTAAGTACATACGAAGCCCACAAATATATTTAATTTGTTGATTTAAATATATTCCCCGTTACATATATTACCATCTAATATTGAAGAACCTATTTGTAGTCAATTATACATTTATGATGATATTGTTTCAATAGAAAAAGATTGAAAAAAACGAAAATTTAGTTGTTAAACATTTAGAAACAATAACTGAAGTATTAAATAAAAATCCTTATGTTAACTCTTATAAATATTTACATGAAATATCAAATGTTAAAAATATACCAAATTATAGAATATATTTTTTACGAAAAACGGTAAATTGAAACATAGATATAACAAACCCCTAACTACAGAATGTGGTGCAATTTTAGTATCTAAATCAGGAATTGCTGAGGATTTTGATCTTTGCGTATATCCAAAATCTAAATCATATAATGAAATAGAATTTACATATTTAAATAAATTATCACAACATGTCGATCCAATGGTTTTACCATTACTCTTTCCATCTGGTGATTTAGGACGGAGCACTAATTATAAAACGGTTACAAATAATATTGAAAATGATATAAATATTACAGCATTACAATATTATTCACATAGAATCGCATATGGAAAATCATTTAATCCAATACTTTTTTGCGGCAGATTAACACAACATTTTTTTCTACATGCTTTAGTTATAATCGAAAGTAATAGAATGAACTTTTTAGGAAAAATTAAAAACAATTAAGAATAGAATGTTATCAAGGTTTATTAGATCACATTATGCATAGTGCATCAAATATTTCAAAAATTTAGAAAATAAAGAAAGATTAGGAAATATTTTTATATTACCTTCGACTTACATTGGTAGTCCAAGATATATGCAGCAGCATTATCAAGACGCAATGGCTATATCAAGAACTATAGGAAGACCAGATTTATTTATAACAGTAACTTGTAATCCAAAATGGAAAGAATTAAAACAAATTTTAAAAAAATTTCCAAAAGGTACTACACCTAATGATATACCTAATATAACTGTAAGATTATTTTATACAAAATTTAAATTAATTCTTGATGATATTACTAAAAATAAAATTTTTGGAACTGTAATTGCATATGTATTTACTATAGAATTTCAAAAAGAGGTCTTCCACATGCTCATATACTTGTAACATTACGTCCTGAAAACAAAATACTTACATCAGAAGCTATAGACAAATATATTTCAGCAGAAATCCCATCTAGAAATGATGAAGTTTTATATAAACTAGTTATTAAACATATGTTACATGGTCCTCATACAAATAAATCACCTTGTTATGATGTAAATAATAAAATATGTTCAAAAAAATTTCCAAAACAATTTCAAGAAATAACATCTTTTACTGAAAATGGTTATCCAAAATACAAAAGAAAAAATAATATATTCGAAAATCATACTTATAGAATTAAAACTTATAACAAAATTTTTTATGTTGATAATTCTATGGTTGTTCCATATAATATTTTTTTATTAAAAAAATATAAATGTCATATAAATATAGAATACTATGCGTCAATTCAAAGTATTAAATATATTTTTGATTATTTACATAAAGGTGGAGATAAAGCATTTTTTAAATTTAAAAGAATAAATGATGAAAATAATTTAGAAATATTTGATGAAATTACACAATACGTAGATGGTAGATATCTTAGTCCTATGGAAGCCGCGTGGCGTTTACAAGAATTTCCTATTTGTGGTAGAAGTCATGGGGTTGTACGTTTAGCTATTCATACTGAAAATCAGCAAAAATTATTTTTGAAGAAAATAAAGAAATAGAAGCTTTAAAAATTGGGAAACAACATTAACTTCTTGGTTTAATTTAAATAAAGAAGATAAATTTGCAAGAAAATTAAAATATGTTAATATTCCACAATATTATTCTTTTAATTATTCAAAAAAATTTGGGTAAAAAGAAATCGTGTACAAAAAATTATACGATTGGTCGTTTAAATGTGGTTTCTCCTAAAGATAGTGAGAGCTTTTTTTTTAAAATTAATATTAAATAGAATCAAAGGTGCAACATCATATAAAAATATAAAACTTATAATAATATTACTTACAATACATATAAAGAAACTGCAATAGCTATGAATTTAATTGAACATGATTCAGATATATATAATATTTTTGAAGAAGCTTGTACAGTAATGTTACCATTTCAATTACGTAAATTTTTTGCATGGCTTCTTCGTGCTGAAAATATACAAGGTGATTTTATTTGGAACAAATTTAAAAATTATTTTGTTGAAAATTTTAATGAAAATAAAGAAAATAATGCTTCATTTAAACTTAATAATATTTTTATTAATGAACATATGTCTTGTAAAGATTTTGGTTTACCTGAACCAAAAATAAATTTAATTACTTTGAACAATAATCATCATGATGAAATAGAAAGCAAAAAAAATTTTAAATTAATGTATAATAAATTAAATGACGAACAAAAATTAATTTTTGAAATTTTAACTGAAAAAGATAATAACAAAATTTATTTTATTGATGGTCCTGGAGGAACTGGAAAAAGTTTTTTATATAAGACTTTAATATTTTATTTTATATCAATTAATAAAAAAATTTTGTCTATGGCTTGGACTGGTATTGCATCTACTTTATTACCTAAAGGAATGACAAGTCATAAGACTTTTAGATTACCTTGAAATTTAAATACAATTGAAAATGCATTTTTAGAATTAGAATCAGATAAAAAAAAATTAAGAGAAGCTGATATAATAATATGGGACGAAGCATCAATGATTCCAAAAAAAGCATTAGAAATAGTTAATAATACATTAAAAGATGTTTGCAATAATAATTTTCTTTTTGGTGGTGTTAAGTGACAAAATTTTCGCCTCCTAATTTTCTTTATTTACCTATTAACTCTTAAATTTATTCTTTTAATTTATTACAATGATGAAAAGAAATAGGTCTTAAAAGTATCAAGGCCAATTTCTTTTCACACTTTTATCAATTTTCCAAGAAGCCAAGCTCGATCGTTGACGGGAGCCTTCGCTTCGTCTCCACTCTTTCTCTACTTCGTTGAGTTGAAGTGGGGACTTAGCGTCGGTTCCCATGCATAAGACGGGTGAGAGCAACGGAGAGAGAGAACTACCTTTCTCTGTCTTCGCGCTCTCCCCCACAACAATTAAAAACGTTTGAAGCTGGTTTGACGAAAGATTGTCAAGCGAAGAAATTTTTTTTCTAGAGAGACACGCGTGACCAGGCCTAAGGGCAGGTGTGCTGCAGCCCGCGAGGTTGCAGACACTAACTTCAAATTTTCTATTGTTCGTTTTCGGTTTTGCTTTTCGTTTTTTTTTTGTTGTTCTAATTCATCCATAGGAGTAACTTTTGTATTAAATTCATTGCGCAAACTAGTGTGTTGACTTATTTATTTATTTAAATTTTCTTTTTCGGATGTTGCTATACTAAACATCGTTTAACCGGGATTAGAGTCGGGAAAACTCGCTTGTCGTGTTTTGAGCGGTATAGTGCAGTGTGTTCGCGTATTCACGATTAGTTTTTTGGGTGCCTATCCGGAGCAGCTTGGAGAGTCCAGGAAAGCCGGCAATGCTGTGCCAGCCGGCCCACACTTTATAAATTACAGATAAGTACCCAAGTTCATAGATAGTTCATTTTTCTTCATGTTGTAATTCGTTAAAAAAAGCAAATAATAAACAGAAAGGACAAGTGTCATAAAAAGACATATCCGAGGGTAAAGCATGCAAGTTGTGATGATATAATGAGTGCAAGCATGATTTTATTCTGATTGAGATTTTTCGAATTTTTTTTATACCATTAATAAACATGTTAAAGTGTTATAAAGACTCATTAATCATCAAAATTTACCAAAAATTTCTATGTAAAAGGTGACGGTTATAAATCTAAATTAACTGATAGGCTTTTGAATATTTTAATTTACACTCATTCCCATAAATAGAATAAGAAGCAGATTTCTTGTTAATTGTAGAGTATTCATAAAATTTTACAATACAACTTTTCAAAAATAGGTTGTGAGATATGAAGTATTAAAAAAAATTACAAAAATTTTTACTAATAAAACAGTGAGGGTTTATAAGCAAGGATTTTCATATAATAAATTTCCAGATTCACGAGATAATGAAATTTGCAAATCAGAAAAATAAGAGAATTTTTAAATTATGACATAAGTGTTAAATAAATGATTTATTTAATGAATAGCATGACTAATTATGATTAAAGAAAAAAATTTAATCAAGTGAAAAATGTATTTGAAGTATTTTCTTTTTTTTTTTAATATAAACTGCAGAAACGAAGTTAATAATAAAGAGAGATCTACCACTGTATCGATTGTAGTATTAGTTAGAAAGATTTTGCTTTGTCTCAATTAAAGTTAAACTAAAAAGTGAAATTTGTTTTTCTTTTATCCTGCCGTTTATTCCATTGAGGAATTTCGTTAACCTTACCTATTTAATTAAACAATAATAAAAAAAAACCATATACAGTTAAGTAATGGGTAATTTAATGAAGTATAATTGGGTTGGTTTCTCGATTTCAGAAGGTAAATAAAAGTAAGTTGTTGGCGGCGGGGTTTTGTTAAGGGAGGTAAAACTCTTTAAGGAAGACCCCGCCTCTTTACACTGGCGCCCATTACGTTGGGGCACCGATCAAAGGATGACCGGGGTTTTGCCTAAATTTTGGCAAAACTTTAGTTATCTTGCACGAAATGCTGGCTCGGTGAGAGCTTAACGGTGAGTGCCCCGCGACCCGACGGAAGAAAAATATCAGCGATATAATAGATGTAAGTGCGTAAATTTAAGAAAGAAAAATGATGAATGAATTTATTATTATTATTATTAAAAAAAAAAAAGAAGAAGAAAAGAAATTTTTTGTTGAATTATTAAAGTTAATTCATAAAATCAATGGATAGCCGTGGTTTTATAAGTTCAAATATATTTTTCTTTTGCCTGTTTATTCTTTTCAAACATATTGATTACAAAGTTTCTAATTGCGTGAAATTCTATATTAAAATAGTTATAAAAATCTCGTTAGTTTAATCTCATTTTTTTTTATAAAACGATATTTCATAATATTCATTAGTGAATTTCTAATGTACATTTAGTATTGTATTTCACTAATATGTAATAGATTTTTCAATTATTTTAAACGAATTTTTTTATTTTTTCATTTATTGTGTCATCTCATTGTCGAAAACAATGTTATATTTTAGTAGATGCAGCTGGCACGTTATCTTTTTAAATTTGGTTTTTTATTTATCATATCCGCGATTCAATACTGTTTTCGGTTTTTAGTAATAAATTCGAAATATCCTTAAACTTTTATTAATATTGCCTGCTAAAAATTAAATAATAGTTACATGAAAGATAATTATATTGAACAAAATATTTATTAGTGATATATTAACATTTTGAATGCGCAGTTTGAAAATATCATAAAAATAACATAAATTTATAGGAAAATACTTTTAACCATAAAAATACTTTTAACAGGAATTGATAGCCTTGTGGGCAAACAAAATATTTTACCCATAATTGGTTAATTTTACTATAATAAAATTTAGTTTCCAATTTACAATGTTACATCTATTAATATTTAATTTAATTTGTTATTAATGTTGCTTTATAATATCTACTAAAATTTTAAACTAAAATCTGTTATATCTTGCCAGAATTTATTTTCAATACGTGTAAGCCCAACCCATTACAATGTTTGGTTTCAAAGTTAACACTTTTCAAATTGTCGGTGCATAATTATCTTAAGCATTCCAAGCATTACCTTGTTAATGAGTTTTTCTCGTCATTCAACATTATTATTTTTTTTCTTCTTCTTTTAACCGTAATTATATTAATTATGAAACTTACAGCATTTCTAAACGTTATTGTCTAAATGTATTAAGAAATAACGATTGCAGGGTTTAAAATGATTTTAATTATAATAGTTTTACGGTTGGATTTTATTTATGAAAAAAAAAAAAAAAAAAAAGAACCAAATAGGAAGTATAAAGGAAGTACGAAATTGTACATTCTAAAAATCTAACATTTAGCGTTGAATAAAATATTACTCGAATCAATCAGTACATTGATATGAATGCGTTGATTATAGATTGAATTGAAAGCCATGTCAGTAAAAGGGCGTGTATTTATTGCTTTGAAAATAAACTAAAATATTTGTTAAATTTAAAAGAAAATTTCGCATCCCGTAGATCGTAAGTAGCGTCTGAAACAGCTCGAAAAATTTTCGAGCTGAAGAAAAAAAAAAAGAAAAGCTATTTTCTTTAACATAGAATTGCGAATTTTCAATTCTCGTTGAAATAAGTTCGAAATTCGCAGGCACAAATTGAACGGTTTTAAGAAATCTAAAGTTGCTAATTTGATTTGAACAAATCTTAAAGATTTTTTTTTTTAGAGAAACAAATTCCGGGCAATGTCCGGAATGTTCTCTCATGTTAATATTCACGCGTACTTTTGATTGCTGCCTCAATTTTCTTTTTCTAGTATGATCGGGACTCGAACCCACGAGCCCGCTGTATTAGTTAAAAAAAAAAAAAAAAAAAATTTTTTAAATAACGAATTTCAATATACACATATCTCATTATATAATATACATATATACATACATTTATATTTAATCAATATGTATTTTCTCTTTTTTTTATCCCCAATTATAGCCATATCGGCTATTGTGAAAGGGTGTGAAAGGTGATGAGTAGGCCCATCACTTAGTAGCTGCCGGAAACAATAGTTCGATCAAGATCGGCCGTGACAAAACAAAGGGGAGTGAACGAATTGGGATCTCCCCTCGTTCAAAACACTTTTCAGGTGGACCAGGATTATTTAAATAAATTATATACCGCGTCGGGAATATTAAAATAACAAATAATAAACCTCTAAAATATTTGCCTCCGTTCGTTAACTGGCGCTAAAATCGCGAGCTGACCCATTTAAAAATAATAGAAAAAATTTTTAATCAAAAAGTAACTAGCAACGAAATAATATTCTGACCCAACCGCGTCCGCGAAGGAATCATCATGAGTGATTCCGAAAAATTTCCTTAATTATGAAATACTCGATTTTCCCTAAAGTGGAAAATTGAGGCAGAAATCAAAAGAGTGTTTCCGCAAGGGAACAAGGATTTTTTTTTGTTGTTTGTTTGTTCGTTTGTGACATGGAAAAAGAAATTTATTTCAAAAAGAAGAAAATAGAACTCAAATATTTTTCTTTAAGCAAGCTTAACAAAATTTTACTTATTAAATAATCAATTTCTCCGTGCGATAAGGTAATTTGGAGATAAACATGGTAAATGACAAGATCAAAAGATCATGCCATTAAGATAATACATAGATGCGAATTTTAAATAGAAACCGTTATTTATAAACTTTTATTAGTGTAAAGATAATAAAAATAATATTTAGGAAGATTCGGTTTACCTGCTTGTAATGCGAGGGTTCAGGGAAAACCCTAAGTCTATACTATTAGAAAAGAATTTTCTCTTTCTTAACATAAAAGAGATTTTCGTCTAAACGGCTAAATAAAGCCATAAAATGAGGAACATATTTACACTTCGGAAAGTTTTCCCTCTGGAGGTAGAAGGTTTTTTTTGGGGTAACCTATTATATAAAATTTACAAAATACTAAACAATACGATCTACGAATTACTCAAGTTTAACAAATTGGATAATAAATTTTTCGCACATTTCAGTTAACTTAAATAAATGAAATAAGTCGTAAGGATATGCAAATGTTGGCACAATAAGTTAAATAATATCCTATAAAATTACTAAAAATTGACCATTTTAAAATTCTCTTTTCGCAAAAACTGAAATTGTAAATGTTAAAAAATTTTTATTTAAGGAAATCACCTTAAAAATAAATTTTCTTTGAATTAATTAAAATCAAATTTAAAATTGTACATGCCCAATAAAAATCAGTAAATTCGGAATGTTCACGTTAACAGAAAAATACAGAAATTCAACAATAGTAATCATTGAATAAATTAAATAAAAAAATTTGAAAATTAAAAATAATACGTAATTTATCAGTTAGTATGAATAATCAATTTTAAATGAAACTTGCAATTAATTAATATTGAAATTTGTATTATTAAAAACTTTGGAAAATTTTTCAAAATTAATTAACTTAGAATAAATTCGAATTAAAAAAATGTTCTCTTTAGTCAACCGTGTGAACATTAACAAACGTGTTGCTTATCGTTAATGTTATGGCGTCATGCAGTGCATGTGCAGTAAATCATAACGTATTTTCACGTAGCTTCGTATAGCTTAATATACAGTTACATCCGGTCGACTGAAAAATAAAAATATCAAATTCTAGTTTGAAGTCTAAAAGAAAAATATCCCATTACAAAATTATTCTGGTTACTCAGAACTAATCTTTGTTGGTCTCACAAGAATCAGCAAATAATAAAAAGCGTAACCTAAGAAATTAACTTCGAGATAAAGCAAATGGGATCCGAACACACGCAAACGTAAGCGTGTTTAAAAGAATATTAAATAATGTACTTTTTAAAATTTTTTTTAAAACCTTTACATATCATACTTTTCAATTAAACCTTTTTCATTTTCTAAAAACTATAAAACTTGTTTAAAATTTTAATTAATTAACCAATGCCCGCAAACGTCCTTTTCAATAATTAAACTTTGAAATTATACAATAACAAGGCAATCAAATAATCATAAACTGTTGCAGTTGCCATGTTTTTCGTTAATAAACAAATTATTATTATTAACTAAACAATAAAATCGTTAAAAAAAAAAATTTTTTTTTAAGAAAGAAAATAATAATTAATTTTAAAATTAACATACTTTTGCTAAACAAGACTCATAAAATCATATTATGGTTGCTTGGAAAGGGATTTTACTCTTGTTCCGGGAGGAAAAAACTAAAATCCATTTATTTTCTTCTATTTTTACAGATTGTATTATTACAAAAAAATAAAAAAATAAAAAAATAAATATCTTAAATATCTAGATTATGAAAATTATACTGACATTTTTGAGTACTGCTTAGGGTAATAACTCTTATAAATGTACCCTTGAGCCTCCGCATTATAAAACACAGGTAGTAGGTAGGCAGGGACAGTAGGCGTAACTATTATAAACGTATAAGTTTAGCCGTAGCATAACGATTCTGTGTAAAAGCATGTAGTTTTTTGCAAGTCTTCAGTAAGTGCCGTTCGAAATAGTATACAAAAAGAAAATTTTTTTTTACAAATAATGTAACCATATGAGAAAATTTTTCTTCTTTTTCTCGAATTTTTTTTTTAGTGTTATATACCAGAGCACTAATATTGAGGGGAATGGGTCCCTTCGCTCTAGTGAAAGAGAGGCCCTGTGAAAGTCCTAAAATTAAACTTTCGAATACAACCTTCTAAATTAAGCTTCATAAAGCTTAAGCCTTAACAAAAATAAATATGACTATAAGGACTATTAAACAGTTGCAATGGTTTAGAATGAACAAAATTTAATAAAAGAAGTAAAATTTCTAAGTCCTATACTACTCGCCTAAACGCAGTTAAATTAAATAAAAATTACTAAGTATAATTACCACACGTGGGAAAATAACTTGTAAATATTATTGAATAAAGCATTTTATGAATTAATTATCAGTAAAATAACTAAAGTTTCGTCATAAGTTATTTTTTTTAAATAAGTTGTTTAAAATACTGTTAAATAAAAGATGTAAAGAAAAGAATAAACAATGTGTTAATTTTAAACTTTAAAAAATTACGTATAGCTATATTCCCAAAATTTCGGAAAAAAATGTCTCAACACTGTGTATAAATAACATTTTGTTAAACTATAGTTAAAACCTTTTGAATAAAATATTTTAAAAGGAAATTTACCGAAGGCAGTTAAATTAAACTATAAAGTTACAAAATAATAATGTTAATATAGTAGTAAAATAGTTAAAACTACTATTTACACTTTTTAAAAAATTTTTTCTTTAATAAGTTGCATTCGAAACATAATAAAATTCAAAGTAATACATTAAAACCCTAAAATAATTCAAGTAAAATGTTACAACAATAAATCTAATTTACGAATAAAAAGTGAAATTATTTTTGAACAAAATTGTAAAATTTTTACATCAAAATAATAATTATAAATAATATAAATAATATTAAATAAAGAGACATCAGTAGATTGACAAAGATCATAATTGTTAAAATTCAAAATAATATCCTGAAAAACCAAGTAAGCGTAAAACGTACTTGCTTTCAAACAGTGAGGCTGTGTTTCTCCGCGCGCGATAACACACATTGCAAGCTCTTAGTTGAAGTATACGTTGCATGTGCTAGCGTGCTCTGTAAGGCAGCCCGAGTCTGAAGCGAAGTGACGTCATGCTGGCTTGTGCATAGTACGCTCTAAGCTTGAAAGCATTTTTTTTGCTTCACCGAATATAAATGAATGATGCTTGAAATCTTTTGCTTTTAAAATAGAACTGTTTTCCTACATTTTCTTTGTTTTTGTCATAATAATTTAGTTAATGAATTTTTTTTTTGTTTAATTAAATATTTACACTATTGTTATACTAAAAATATAATCTAACTTGAAAATAACTTAATTATAGATATGATTCATTATTCGCGTAATAAGTTGAATTAGCTTTAGATTCAATTAAATCAATTCTTTTAATAAATCCAAAATCTTAGTTTATAAACGCAATAATTATTAATAAACCCTAAAATAATAATAAAATTCAGATTATTAATAACAATAAAAATAAATTTGTGAAGAATGAGTATAAAAATTGCAACCATCATTTTTATTTTTAATTAAATAATTGAATGTTATAAGAAAATGATTAATAATTATTGTTTAACTTTAATTCGGTATAATTCCACGAAATTTTTTTTGTACAGCGTCTGCAGTATCCAGTAAATGATTTTAAAATAAAAGCTTAAAAGTTATTTTCCAAGTGTGTTATCGTCAATTCTTCTAGTAAAATTAAATATAATTAAGTTTGCATAATAACTTTTAAGAAACAACATTAAAATTTAGAAATAAGATTGTTCGCTAAATGTATTTCCAAAAATTTTAATCTCTCTTTTATAAATAGTAAATGATTTATATATTACAAAAACTGTCTTGTTTTAATAAACACATGATTTAAAAAAAAAAAAGAAAAACTAAAACGTCTCCAAATCAAAAGATTTCCCTTCCGAGCCTAATTAGTCAAATAAATCACGTAAACAAAAAAAAAAAAATCTATTATTATTACTAATAATAAAAACTAAAATTTTTCTTTTTACCTTGTATAGCAAATAATTCATTTTATGAAAATATTAATGCGAAACCAAAAATCTTGACACTAAAGAGGATGTTAAGGATAAAAAAGTCTGTAATTAAAAACTTTAAGAAATTTTAGCGCGTTCACACGGCGGCAATTGGACACTGGAGTGAGGGGTGCTCATCCTCACCAAGAGTTAAATATAAAACCGTTTTTCTTACTAAATCACGGCCGAATACAATTGGATACTTTCTTATCTGACTAAACTCAATGCTTTTACACGGGTTAATACTAGAAATCTGCGAGATGCGAATAACTGACTAAAATAATGAAATATATACTTGACACACGAAAATTAGTGTCTATGCGATTTGCAGTTAGGTTTATCACGTAAAAATTTATAGTAAGCAGGTAACTAACCTATTGCAGGCATGATGAGAAAGTCTTGTCTCGAAGTTCCTAAATTATTTTCTTTTGAATTTTTTTTTATCTACGTATTTTCTGTTGACGTTTCTTTTCCATCTAAGGTGCTAACCTTGTCCTCGGAGAAAAACGCCAGCAATGATAAATTAACATATTTTCAAATTACTCCAAATGAATTAACTTTCTCTTCATGCAAGCAAAAATGGAAAGTTTAATAGAATACAAATTAATAATATTAAATACGTAAGCTATAGTAATGATGAAAGATCCGAATTTAAGAAAAATCTGAAAACAATACGATTTATACAAAGGTTAATCCAATTATTTTAAAAATAAATTGGAATTAAAATTAGTCTAAAACTATTAGATTTAAGATAAAAGGGTGCATGCAAACTTGCTTGCAATAATTAATAAATTGAACATGAAAATTTAGATCAAATGCGAAACTTTAAATAACTAACGAATTATCCGTAAAAATATATATATAAAATGCTCGCCAATTCGCAAGCATTTATCTAATTATTTAATAAACAATAGCAATTGGTATGATTAATAAATCAGAATAAGCTAATGAACGGCCAATTCTCATATTTAAAATAAATTTTGTTTAAAGTTCAATTACATCATTAACCTTATGCGTAAGAAGTGACGACGTGAATAAAATCTAAAAATACTAAAAACCAATTTGATAATGAAATTTTAAATTTTCTATGCTGAATTATGACCATGCAGCAATAAACTTTTGCTAAAAATAAAAATAAACGCTATCTTGAAAATTTTTAATTATTTACGAAAATTAAAACTAATCTAAATAATTAAATAATATCAGTTATTCTAAATTTCCGCGCTAAAATTAAAATCACCGTAATATATATAATAAATCTCTGTTCGATAAAATCTTTAAAACTACCTACATGGTAACAGAAATCTGCAGTTATCCGTTACCATCCGGGAGAAATACCTTATGGTAACAACCTATAATCAATGACATTTATGGTAACTACAATTTAAACTTAGTATTTAGCACGGGATAATAATTTTTAAATTTTCAACTAAATAATTCAACTTTAACTTTACTAATATGACTAGTTGATTTAACTACTAATTTTTTTTTGAGTTATTTCTATACATTGCTCTCGGTTTTATTCTCGTTTAGTTAAATAAATTAATAATTACAATCAAACTAACTAATAATTAACCTAACTACTATCTATTTTTCAAGTTAAATTTTTTTTTGTTGTCTGTTTTGTTTATGAAATTATTGCACAATAGATAACATAATTTACCTATATACAATAAAAATAACTAATTTACAAAATCAATATTAAAATATAATTCAGAAGTAAATACTTAAACAATAGAATAATAATAAATGATCAAAAACTAAAAAAAATATATAATGTTCAAATATTTACATTCATAACTATGTCGTTCTGTTAAATAGATACTAATAATTAAATATATTCATAGTTAACTCCCTATTTAATATAATTTCGAGGTCAAAACTAAAAACCATTTCAAAATGTTTTAAATCAACTGCAACTTGTGCTTATAGTTAGTAATAATCGGTACAATAAATTAAATTATTATTACACTTTATCTAATTAAATTTCATACTTTATAATATTAAGAATTATAGTAACTTTTTAGACTACCATAAAAACTTAACGTTTTATGTTAACAACGTTAACTTAAAATTTAATGCTGCAGGCCGGAATTTTGTTTCAAAAAAAAAAAAAAATAGAAATGTGATGCGATTTTTTTTAACGTAACTGTCTTTCTCACGTTGTCACTTAAAACGAGTAAGGCAATAAAAATGCAAAGAGTCGTACTAATCATGTACTTTTCTCGTAGTAATACAACTAGTATCTTAAATATTACCAAAATAAAATATATCATTTTATATATTTTAAATAAAACCGCGTATACGAATTGCTATTGTACGAAATAATATTTATAGATATATTTAAGTAAATACTTTAATGCAATTTCGTGAGTTTCAGGTGAACATGATCAACCTATCCAACTCGGAGGGGATTTTTACGCTTATTTCAATAATAATTAACAGGTATGCATATTTCAGTTAATATGCATCCCAATCAATTTAAATTAAAGGCATGAAGTAGAAATAATCCTAGTAGTATATTAAAATAATAGTAGTCTAATTGCTAATGCTAAACCTAATAATTCCGAATAAATTTTGGATCGGAGTCACAAACAATAAATTTTTTTTTGTGGAAATATAGTAATATTTTTCTCAAAATCATACTTACAAACTAAAACGTATCTGCTGGCGGATATGAAACATAATTTTTCCTTTAATAAAAAAAAAGAAGAAGAAAACAATTTTATTTTTCAACCTAATAACACTATTTACATAAATAAATTTTTGTAAATTACTAATAAATAAAAGCTGCTTTATTTCTAAAATCATAAAATTCAAAATCCGGTACCGGTAGTTTAAAATATTATAGTCATTAAGTAGGTTAGGAAATATTTGACTTTCATGGTAGTGGGCAGATGGTCCACGCACGATGGCTTAGAGGACATGACTGATCACCATGTTCTATCATAGAAAGAGCAACCATGGTTAGTCGAATCAGATGTGCGACTCGAGTATAATGCGAAAAACTACGAAATGAATACAAATTGAATTAAAGAATAAAAAAATGAGATACAAAATTGAATACAAATGAATTGAACATGAATGCCATCCCGATGCTTTTTGTTAAGGTCGTGAGATGATGATTATTACCGGATGCTTTTTTGTTAAGGTCCGATGACTAAATAAAAAAATTACAAAATGAAGAAATATGAAGAAAATCGCGTAGCTTAATCTCGTATACTATTTGTGATTACTCACGGTAGTATAATTAAGCCGTCGGGTACGCGCTGGGGAGTACAGATGCAATAAGCATACCCTGGCCGGTTGATATTCGAGCGCTATTTGTGATCAACCACTGTAGCATAATTAAGACGTCGAATGCATCGCAAGGGAATACAGATGCCCACAGCATACGCTAATAGTAGAACTAAAGCAAAATAATTACAAATACAAAAAGAAAATAAAGGTAAAATAACAATGAAAATATGATACAATGGAATGAATATACATACCAAAAAAAAAACAAAAAATGAGGAAAAATACAAATATCTTCCACTGCTTCTGTTGATTCCAATGAAACGTCACTGTATAGGACGGGAGCTGACTTGACCAACAAACAGTGGAACGTGGTGGAAATTCTCGATGTACTGTGATATCTAACGTCACCGTATGGGGCGGAAGCCAGGTATACAGTGCAATGTTTCCTATAATAAGGGGGGATACACATACGGTTTTTACGCGGGAAAGGTTTACTGACGCGATCATCAAATAGCTTTGAGGAATTTAACATCCTGTTTAAGGGTGGAAGCCAAATTTGCATTGTTGTTGATGATTGCCCAAAGTAGCCATTTCAGGGTTACGAATATGAAAATAAATTAATTTTTTTTCAACTTATAGGGGAACCGTAGTGAAATATTACAATCGAAATACAATGAAATAAAAATATACTATTATAAAATGAAAATAATGATGAACAAAATATAAACTACGACAAATAACAATAAAGAAAACAAAAGTGTACTGAATCAAAAGAACTACACGAAAAATATATACATTAGATAAATAGTAAAAGAAAAGAAAATCTTGTACTAGACGTTCAAGATAATTACGAAATAAAATTACTTCAGAAACTAATTTTAGAAAGTAATAAAGCAGCGCTGTCCATTATTACATAAAATGAATAAAATTAAATTTTTTTTTTAGAATCACCATGAAGTTTTCTCACGATAAATAAAGATTATAAAATATCATTTTGCTTGAAAGTTTCGTTTTCATACTTTTATCTAAAAATGTGACTCCGACACCAAAAACTGCAAACGCAGAATCTACTGTGGCCAATGAAAAAAAAAAACGGCTAAGCAAACTAAAATTTGATGCGTTCCCATGAAATAGTGCAACTTCAGGGAGGGGATTAAAAGAAATATAATATTAATTTAGTTAATCTAAGGCAAACCTCGAAAGAGAGGGTACCTCTCCCATTAGTTTCATAAGTATATAAGCCACCTGGACAAGACAACGCGCATCAGTCTTGTTCCAGAAGCAACACAGTAACTTTTAACAAATTTTTATAATTACCATAAACCAAGATAGTTAATTAGTGAATAAGTTTCGGCGTTCAAAGTAGTAGGTATAAAGTGTTAGTGTAACACCGTCTAGAGAATTCAAGTTTGACCAAACTAGGAAAAACCTAGGTAAAATCATATTTTTTTTTATTTTTACTTATTTTTATACATATACACTGGGTATGCTGCCATCATACAAAAATAAGAATAATTTTATTTACGGTTAATTAACTTATTAATACAATACTACTGTTATATATTAATCTATTTAGTAATTTTTTTTTTATTTTATTATAAATTGTCTTTATTATCATTCAAATTAATTTTAATAATTACGTGTTTCAACATTAATTCCCTATGATGATACGTGTTCATCCAAGCGGCGCAGATTAATCCGAAAACAAGCAAGTCAGTCTTAGCCTTCGATAAACGAACATAGCGAATTGATTTCGATATTATCATTTAAATAACTTACTACTCAATGAATGTTATTAACAAATCTTTTCAAAGTTAATGTAAAAGATAAAATTATTGATCATATTTACCTTTAAACTAGTTCATAAAAACTAGTTGCGTAATCTAATTTTGACGTATTAGTCAAAAATTTTCTAACTAAGTCTAAGTTTTTGTCATATTGTAAGTTCGCCTAAATATCACGCTCACTTTAGTTTACGAATATAAAAATATTAACACTCCCACTTTACTCCTTCCCGGCGGGTCGAGATCAACCGCTAAACACTTACGTGTCGGTGCGTAAAGCGCACAACAAAGATTCCGTTTCTTTTCTAGTTTTTTTGTTAAAACTCAAATTGCTTAATAATCAATTCATAAATGATTTCACGAACTTCTCCTTTCATAATTCCTATCCAAAATACCTATTTTATCTTTAATTCTCTGAATCCTTCCTATGAACTATCAATAATGTAAAATATAAAACTATATTTAATTTTTATAATGGTACGGCCATCAGTAGTGCTGTCAATCAGCAGCTAAATCCTCACAACTCTCTTTAAACCGGATGTTCAGGTAAAATATTTCTACATATTTCTCGGACATGTGTTTTTCGTAAAAAAAAAAAAAGAAAAACATATACGGTGAAGAAATATAAACTATTGATCAAATTCATAATAAATACCACAATTCTAAATAGTCTTCAAAACTAAATGATCCTGTTGAAACCTCCTAAAATTCCTAATAACTATTTAACTCTTCTCAAATTATGGCATTTAAAGCTTGTAGAGTCGTATCTCTTTTGCCATTCGCAATCGATAACGATTAAACAATTGATTTAAATTATATCCGTTTATAACAGTCTATAGAAAAATAATAACTCCAACTCTACTCTATACTTAAGTAAATTTCACCTCTTATTAGTTAATTTATTGTATTTTCTAAATAAATTAATCAGTCTCTAACTCTTCTCAAATTATGGCATTTAAAGCTTATAGAGTCGTATCTCTTTTGCCATTCGCAATCGATAACGATTAAACAATTGATTTAAATTATATCCGTTTATAACAGTCTAAAAGAAAAATCACTCTAACTCTACTCTAGACTTGAATATTTCGCCTTTTTAAATATCATTGATTTAATATTCACTCTGACTAGGATTGATTGTCGGGGACGACAATAAACTTAGTAAGGGGGAGAGGTCAACGGGTGACTTACTAAATTATTTAGATCAATGTAGTAATAGTTTCCTTTTGTGTGTAATACATTATTAAACTTCTGATAAACTTTTATAAACTTGTTCTAGACTATTAATAAATATTTCGTATGCACCATTTAATCCTGGTGTATCGTATCAGATTCAACTATTTTACTCTCGGGTTAACCCTTATTAATTTTGTGTAATTGACAATTTTGTGAACTTATTCTTCTATTTCTTCAGGATTAAGATAAGTTCAGAATTGTAAAGGAAATTTATTCTAATCTTTATGTATCGCTCTTAAACTATTTTCTCTATGGAAATATCCCTGTTGTCGAGATGTCAACGCTTGTAAAGCGACCTTTTAAAAAAATGCTGTTCTTGGGTTCAAATCCGAATACATTGTCCGATTTTAAAGTAAATATTTTATGATTGCCCAAGGGGAAAATATAATTACAAATAATAAAATATAACTACATTAATTGTTTAACACGTTAATGGAGTGCTACACTCTGAGTTCTCGCGTTAGAACACTCCTACACTCTGTCAAATTTCTTGTCTTGACGTTAAGCAAGCATAAGAATTTATTTTATTCTTTTATTTTATGTCTATTCCATTTTGCTGTGGAATTTATTCAACACATTGTCCTCTTTTGCCAATAAGTATTTTAATGTAATGGACTTGCAAATAATTTCACTCGTTGGAAAAACATTTCCCTTTATTTTTGCTTCAGAATTCTCGCTTATATTACGTTGTAATTGTTGTAGTTGTTACAACAATAGACTCGTAATAAATTCTCCGAAAATTCTATTTCTTTTTCTAAGAATCATTGTTGTTGTTCCGTTAAATCGTGGTTATTCCATTGTGTGTGATAAAATTCTCTTTGTTTATAATTAAACTATGTCTAACATAATAAATGGGTTAGATCATTATTAATAACTTTTCAAATTCTGCTTCTTGACATCCGGTAACCTTCGTCTGTCACTTAATGTTGCTAAATTTAGGACACGGGTACGTCAGGTTGACAGTTCCAGTATATTTCTCTGTAACTATTTAACATTTTTAATTATCCTAACCATTTCCATCCTTTCCCTGACCGTGATATTATCAGGTTACAATATGAAAACGTTTTGGAGATTGTTGCTAGTCAATAATTTTCCTTAAGATACTGCAGCTACCTATATGCATCTTTAGAATAAAAACAGAAATTTTATATTCCTGCTATTCTCCCATGAACACAATAAACGAGGTCTTATGGACATTAATTCTAATTTTTAGATCCTCGATTGATCTAAGTTCAGACTCTTAAAGACTGGACAGTAGCAGTGGGATTTCGGAATCTCTTCGTTGCTGAAAAGTTCATTGAACGCGAATCGGGAGGTGGATTGACTTGCTCGAAAGTAGGGTTGATAAAGCGTCCATACTATGTATATGGCTCTGAACATACTGAGGGAATTATTAAAAACAAAAAAAAAAATGTCCAATTCTATTTTATTTACTTGGTTAATCAAAGAAAAAAAAAATCTTTTCCTTTATTACTTCTAAACATTAAATGTGTGGCGACTTACCAGATTTAAATTGAGTAAATAAAAACTTGAATTCACTAACCGTGTAAATTATCGTTTTAGGTGCGAAATTCCAGAAACGGAATCCATAGTTAGAAGATCTAATTCGGAATTAGTATTGCCATAGGTAATAGCTAAAATTAATTTAATATTTTATTTGGGGGTATTTAGCAAGACTAGGTCACGAATAACGCTGACTGGAAGTAGAAATGCCAGACGAAACGAATAACGCTCAAAACCGAGACGGACAAGCCGATCCATCTATGCTGATGATGACGGCTATGGCGAATAGTTTCGCTTTACATAATGCCCTGCAGGGCCTGCGCAGTTTTGACGGGCATAATATGCCCTTGAAGGACTTTATACAGGATGTTCGCAATGGAAAAGAGTATGTGCCTGCAGGAAGTGAAGGACAATATGTCAAGGCCGTGCTAACAAAGTTGCGCGGCAACGCTAGAGACTGCACCTATGGCCATGCATTTGCCAACATCGACAGCCTAGTGAATCATTTGAAGACTAGATTCGCGCCAGGCAAGACATATACTTATTATACCACTAAAATAAACGACATGAGGATGAAACAAGGAGAGGCAGTAGGAGATTTCTACGACCGACTAAACATTCTGCTCAGTGGGGCCAAGAATGTTTTAAAGGACGACATCCCAGGAGCAACTGACGCTAACCTGAACGATATGATAAAACCCTTGGAATATGCGGCAAAGGACATCTTCATAAGAGGACTACCCGCAGATATATCTGTACAAGTGGATGGGAAAAATCCCGCCACTCTAGCTGACGCTTACAAAGATGCAGTGCGAATAGAAACTCGTATGGAGGCAAAGATACTGCCTGACACCAGGTACAAATTTCATGGACAAATGCCCAAGGTAAACTGGGAACAGACCGAATTTTCGGCCGAAAATCATTGGAAGCCAAGAAATCCGAATAACAACTGGAATAATGGACAAAACCGGCATCAAAGCCAAAACTACGCATCTCAACCCATGGTGAATAATAATACTCCGCCTGGATTCCAGCAGAGGCAGGGACGCACAAACTACAATGTGCAAAGGACCAATCAATCGCAAATCAGACAGATACCACAGGATTATAATGTGAATAACTCACCACAGAGGTTTAATCAAAATCATTATACACCTCGACCGCAATATACCCAGCAACAGCAACCAATGTTCTCACAGGACGCTCGTTTATACAACCCTTATGTGCCCGGGGACAGAGACCTTCAACTAATTATCAGCGACCACAAGGGTATGAGCAAGGATATAACGCTTATAGAACACCTACTAATTATAACCGTATGCCTTCGAATCAGACGGAAGTTCCACGACAACCTACATTCAATAACCAGCCTGCTTTAAACTGGCAGCTGGCTCGTCGCAACCAAGAATCGACGAGCCAGAGACAAGCAACACCAAACTCATCGCAACCAGTAATACAAAAGGCACCTCAACCACCTTCTCAACAGAATTCGACGCAGGTGATGTTGATAAACGAGAGTGCAAACGAGTTTCCATGTATCGGGGACTTACTGACAACGATAGTGAAATAGACGACCCCACTGCTATCAGACTATATGTGACTGAAGGTAAACAACCTTGGATGACTTTCATGATTGACAACGGTGCAGCAGTAAACTTGGTAAAGTGCACTGCCTTACGCAATGATATACCATACGATCCTACTCGAAGCACTGAGTTGAGTGGGATTACCAATGAAAGTATAAAAACATATGGTACCACCTGGCTCACTTTAAGGAAAAGGCCGGTAAAATTCCATCTAGTAGGACCAACATTCCCCATCGATCAGGATGGATTAATAGGTAGACGTTACCTCAAGGAAGAAGATGCTGTTATATCTTACTATAACCACGCTCTCATGATATCTGGAGACGTCATGCATCCCATTCCCTTTATTGATCAAGAGCCAAATAAAACCAACCATACTAATGATGCTACTCATGGGAGTTCCATCGACCAATTATCATTGTGCGAACTTGAAACCTCAGTAGAATCTTCGAGCGAAACTGCCACTCATTACTGCATTCCTAGTAGAAGCAGGCAGGTATTAGAAATAAATCTGAAAAGTACTCAACTAAAAGAAGGATACCTACCTCGAATCGACGTAGGTAATGACCAGGTGTTTCTCGGGGAAGGACTTGTCAGCAATGACAATGGGAAATGCAGAATCTTGGTAATAAACACCAGTGCAGAGGATGCCTTAATAAGTATAAATCCTCGAGAGATCTTGCCTTTTGAATATGTGGACCCTGACTTCTATACAGATGCCATGACCGAGACTGATGAAGGGCGTATTACCACCCCTTATCAACGAGTGCAAAAGCTCCTGGACATTATGGCATTGGACCACCTAAACCATGAGGAAAAGGCACATGTAGAGAAATTACTCACTGAATATCATGATGTATTTCTTCTACCTGGGGATCCTTTACCAGTTACTCATTTAACTGAGCATAGGATACCAACGACCGACGATATTCCCATAAATACTAAACAATATAGGCATCCGCCTATTCATAAACAAGTTATAAAAGACGAAGTAGCCAAAAAACTCAAGGACGGAGTTATAGAACCATCTTGGTCACCTTCAAATAATCCAGTTGTGATAGTGCCCAAGAAACCTGACAAATACGGAAACCCGCGTTGGCGGATGGTCATCGACTTCCGTAATCTTAATAAAAAGACAATAGGGGATGCTTACCCGTTACCCAACATAACTGACATTTTAGACCAACTCGGAGGGTCAGTATATTATTCCGTGTTCGACTTAGCTCATGGGTACCAACAACTACCTTTACATGAGGACGATCGTTGGAAAAGTGCGTTTACCACCCCCAACGGGCATTATCAGTACACACGTCTTCCGGAGGGCCTCAAGGGGGCGCCCGCAACGTTTCAGCGCCTCGTCGACCAAATATTGCTAGGACTACAAAATACGGAGATGTTAGTATACTTAGACGACACTATCATTTACTCCAAGGACTTACACGAGCATGAAAGAAAAACTCGTCAGTTTTTCGAACGCCTCAGAGCAGCGAATCTTGCGCTACAACCAGAAAAGGTAGAATTTTTGCGAAAAGAAGTGACCTTTCTAGGCCATATAATCAGTGAGAAGGGTATCGAACCAGACCCCGGAAAGATCAAGGCAGTCCAGGAATTCCCTACTCCAAAAACACCTAAAAATATTCGACAATTTTTAGGCTTAGCTGGATACTACAGACGTTTCATAATGGATTTCTCCAAAATCGCCAGACCTCTCTCGAACTTGCTAAAAAGGACGCAAAATTCGAGTGGGGGAGGCTCAGGAACAGAGTTTTCAAGAATTAAAAGGACATCTCATCAAGCAACCAATACTGATTTTTCCTGATTTTAACAAGACTTTTACTTTAACCACTGACGCGTCCGATTATGCTATCGGAGCAGTGTTGAGTCAGGAAAAGATGGTTTCGACCATCCTGTAGCATATCTGTCACGACTACTAAACCATGCAGAAAAGAACTACTGTACCACAGACAAAGAATGTCTAGCAGCGCTATATGCTATGCATCACTTCAGACCTTACTTGTTAAGCAGGGAATTCATACTCCAAGCAGATCATGAACCCTTAAACTGGATGCATAATCGAAAAGATCCAGGGCAAAGACTAATGCGGTGGATGATGAAATTCACTGATTATACTTATAAATTCAGATACAAGCCCGGCAAATTAAATACCAATGCTGACGCCTTGTCAAGGAATCCAGTCGAAACACCGACCGAGCAGGAAATTAATGAACAATTGCCAAGGCTGAGAATTTTGACACTAGACAGAAAAGGCAAGAAAACTTTGGAAGGACTACCAGCTGCGGAAACTGACGAACCTCCGCAAACTATCGGACCATCTGTTTCTAAATCAGAACCACCTGTGCCCCCAAAAGACGGGGAAGGCCACCTGGCCCCTTAATAGACGAAAATTACCTGAACTCGAGCATAGCGTAGTGGCTCAACGAACTCGATCTAAGCAATTAACGCCGCCAAAAACAACGAGTGGTGTTCAGCAGGGACGAGTAACAAAACCAACGGCCACCCGAACTAAACCGGCTTATCGGGAAACACTTGCAAGTCAAGCTCGCAAGGCTGTGACCAATAAAGACGTGCTAAGTAATTTAACAGCTACTGATATATCAAGTGATCGCAGTAGTAAACTTAGTGTAGCTTCAACGAAAAGCAAGAGATTAACCAAGAAGAAAACTACGACCGTCTCTGACACTGAAAGTGAGGCGAGTATTTCTCACACCGACGACCGACCTCCTATAAAAGATCCACGGAAAACTTGCCTCCAGGATTTCTCTACCACCGAGATTGAAGAACCATCCAGCTCACAGGAAAATATCGAAAAGAATAAAACGACGGAAGTCAGCAATCCTTACATTATACAAATGGACGCTGTACAACCAAGTGATACAGGTGAAGGAACAGATATAGACTGTGGAAATAGTCAGCTGGGAATCATGACTACTACTCCTACTAAAACCCCAACCGCGGAAGATAAGACAGATGCCAGTGACTCCCGCATCAATATTTCGGACCTGCCTGATTATGAAGAAATGACCCCAAAATCGATTTTGTCATCAACAGGGATAAACGATTTTAATCAAGGCCAACACAATCCACCTGATCTGGCTGTGACTTTACCTGCAAGCACCACTAAACTTACCGCTGCAGATAAACATCGTATTAGGCGCGACTGTGCAAACAAATCTAGAAAATTGGAACAAAGCCTCCAGGATTACTGGTTTAATACAGGTAACTGGTTGTTTGTAGAAAAAAATGCCGATTCGCCTGTAAAATCATTGCCAAAATATTTTTCTGAAGATGAGGAACCAACACCTTCCCAACGGGAAATTTTAGATAAGATGGCAGCGAAATTGACGCTTACAGAAATAAGCAGAAATTCGGCAAAGGAAAAATCAATCACGATTGACAAACCAGGGGCAGTGGAGCAAGGACCCTCTCTGGACACTGCAATACCAACAACCATGCCATTATTGTCGGAAACACATGAAATTGTGAGTACTGCGAAGCAAACTGTTGAAAACTTCATAACAGACATAGAAGCAGGTTCTGAAGAGGCTGATATCGAAGATAACCTAGACTCCTCTATAATTCCGCGATCACATGAGCGAGCGTTATCAACCACACCTAGTGTACGACCAGCTGTGCCAAGACATAGTAGCACTCCCAGGACTATCAGAAAACCAATACCAAAACCCAACTTGCAGGCAATCCCAGAAGTAACTGAAAGATCGGTTAACATTGAATATTCTAAAGCACCAGATGACGTTATGGGTGTAATTCTACCTAACCCATGGACTTGGGATGATGACCCACTTACCTCTGATGCGAGTACAACGAAGGCTGTCATAACTGACGACGGAGTTCAAGTAGTAAAACCCACCAGGCATTGCCTCACATACCAACGGGATAATATTATTCATTTTATCTCTGGTGATTGCGACCGTCACGATCCAATAACCAAACTACTAAATGACATCGGAGCAATAGAACGAAGGGATATAAAAAGACGAAAACCTAAGAAGGGCAATATTATTATCACTCCTTATAAGCAGCACAAAATCTTTTCATTGGTAGTTAAGGACTACGAGGAGGATTCGTTAGATTGCGAGGATTTGCGTAATCTCTTACAACAAACGATTGACATATTCCGAAAGCAAAACATCGCTACCGTTAGAATATCGAGAATGAGTAAGGTGACTAACCATCTAGCACCTGGGACACTTAGTGATATTTTGAGGGAAGAGTTTCAGAACACGGGCATTCTCCTAACCCTGTGCTACGGAAAATCTGAATATCTTACAGAAGAGCAAAGAAATCCAATCATTTCTACTTTGCATGACAGTTTGATAGGTGGTCATAAAGGCATAAACCAAACCTATGCTAAAATCAGAGAAAGATATTATTGGCCAGGCATGAGAAATGATATTTTAAATTATGTACGAAAATGTTCTATTTGTAAACAACACAAAATAGATCGGATTAATAGAAAGGCTCCCATGGTAATTACCGACACACCGCTAGATAGTTTCGACAAAGTCTCTATCGATACGGTTGGAAAGTTAAGATTAACAACTTCGGGGAATTGCCATTTGTTAACAATGCAGTGCCATCTGACTAAGTACGTAATAGTTATTCCTATTCCGAATATACGGGCGACGACTATAGCAGAGGTTCTAGCTAAAAATTTAATCTGCCAATTCGGAGCACCTAGAGCCATATTATCAGACAGGGGACTAGTTTTATGTCCGACCTTATGGCGGCATTATTGCAATTACTCAAGGTGACTCAATTGCACTCTTCTGGCTATCGACCGCAGACTACTGGTGCATTGGAACGTAGCCATGCTCCTCTCGTCGACTTCATCAGAACGTATTCTGAGCATTACGAGGATTGGGACCGTTTGGCACCATTCGCCGCCTTCTCATACAATACAAGTGTTCATGCTTCGACGGGATTTACACCATTTGAACTGGTGTATGGAAAGACTGCTCGATTTCCTCTTAGAATACCGTCTGAAGATCGGTTGGCGACATACAATCAGTATTTGACAGATCTGGTTAAAAGGCTGGAGGAAATGAAGCTAACAGCTGGACAAAACCAAGTGGAAGGGAAAACCCGTTCGAAGATTTATTATGACAAGAAGGTCAAAGCATTCCAGCCAAAAATCGGACAATATGTGTACATAAAGAATGAGCCCAGAACCTCAAAATTTGAAAAATATTATTTGGCACCTTTAAAAATAGTAGATATACCAGGGCATAATGACATCTTGCTGGAAACCCCCGATCATAAGACTATTTTGAAACATATCGATAAGGTTAAACTTGCTAACGATATTAACAATTCCATTACAGGCTCAGACACCGAGTTATGAAGGGTTACATTTTGACAACCTTAATCTCGGTGGTGGCGTTGTGTGGATTGCGAACTACAGGATTACCATCGCATAAACTGACGCCCTTAACCACTAATCCTGGCATTTATTATGAAAAAATAGGCATTCTAAGACTAAAACGAGCGGAATGGAAAATCATTATACATGTGAACACGGACATAATTGACTCTCAAACAGACATAACCCAGGTTATAAACCTCTCGATTAATAATTGCCGAGAACAGCTCGCTAAACTAAAATGCCAACCTAAAATAGCTGACCAACGAACAACTGCAATTGATAGTTACAGAGATTGTTAAAAACCTTTGACGGCGAGGATTGCGAAAATGCGTTAAACTCGCATGTGCTACTAAGCAAACAGAGACAAACCCAC
Organism: Anastatus disparis; assembly: GCA_017163975.1. Lineage (NCBI taxonomy): Eukaryota > Metazoa > Arthropoda > Insecta > Hymenoptera > Eupelmidae > Anastatus > Anastatus disparis. The sequence goes on from JAFFSR010000261.1 coordinate 48,887, forward strand.
CAAATTCAAACGCAAACCAAGGACCTATTAACTAGATTGCATCTTAAAGACAAATCAAGTAACAGTCAGGAAACTAGCAAAAGATCAATGACTCCTTTAGGCATCATTGGCAGCATTAGCAACACCCTTTTTGGATTAGTCACGGAAGATGAAATCGAAAAGGTACACCAGAATATCGATAAGTTGCTAAACGACAATAGGGAAATCATCAAATTAGCAAATCAGAAGACTCATCTAATAACAGCTAATTTCAAGAGTCTCGAAAATGTCACGACCAATCATGCCAATGCACTGAGGCATTTAGAAACAACGATTCAAACATTGGAATCAGAGCAACAACGAGACTCCTACCTCCGAGGTCTCACTGCTCATTATAACCGTATAACTATGGCTATTGGACAGACTCAAGAAGCCCTCAAGCAATTGATCGAGTTAATCAAAAATTTATTACAAGGAAAAGTACCTTGCGACTTGCTGACGCCACAGTTTTTATCCCGAATGAGCCAAGACATTACAGAACATTCAAATGATTGGGATTTACCTATACCTAACCAACATGCAAGTCCCGAAGAAATAGCACGAATTTCAAAGATAGATGCTGTTTACGATAACAACCGGCTGATAGTGATGTTATACCTGCCTATGGTCGAAACAGAACCATATATACTGTATCGTATGTATCCATTGCTAACCACCCAATCATGGGAAAACCAGCACCTCGGTTTTGCTAAAATCCAGCCAACTCATGCGTTTTTAGCGTTAAATGAGAAGAACAAACAATATGTGAAGTTCGACCATGACTATCTACACGAGTGTACAAACCATGCTTATGGGATTATTTGTGAAACTCATTGGCCATTGCTAGATGTTCCAACTTCTAAAGATTGTGAACTTTTATTATTGACGCAGCCTACTGAAAATCACTTCAGACACTGCACTATAGTCTATCTGACCGAGCCCAGCTCTCAATGGAGTTATCTGCATAATGAAGCTGCATGGTTGTATTCTTTAGTAGAATTAACCACAGTTCGGATTACCTGCAACCAACAGAGAGACCAAATATTACAGCTAAATGGAACTGGGAAAATCCAGATACCTGATGGTTGTACTGGTAGGACTACACAAGTGACCCTAGGAGGAATGACTACTCGTACAAGCACGGAGTTTTACACCTATCAACCTAAACTACATCTGAAATTACCGATGTATTGGCAAAAATTATGCCTGACCATATAATGAAACCTAAGGAATTATTTCCAATACTGCAACTTAAAGATGAATATCAATGGAATAATCGTGACGTGCAGCAAATTTCGTATAAACTAAAGGAAATTGCACAGCGCAAATTAGACAACGATGGACTCCAACATACTGTGTATGGAAGCTACGGGTTGGGGGTGCTGCTGTGTTTTGCAGTTATAATGCTAGCAGCCAAGACTATTAGATGCAGACGTACCGCTGGAACCTACAAGCCACGGGCAAGAAAACGATATCAACATGAAACCCGCAGTGACTTAGAAATCATGACTACGAATTTAAGAAGTGACCACTTACCTTCCACTGACAACGACAAGACTACTACCACCGTTACGACAGCACAAGGGCTACAACAAACAGCTTTAGTAGACAGTTAGTGAATAACTTTTGACGTCTCTAATTCTAGACGAACATCGCACCAGGATGTCGAGAAATGAGACCTTGCAATTGACCAACAGAAAAGACCAGGCCCTTTGGGAAATCATCCGAGATCTCGAAGGACAAGGGCCTGTTAAACAGATCACGACGCTAGAATACGTTAACCATAAGTATACTAGACTCCAAATAAAATTTTTCGACATTTCTACTGTAGAAAACTCTACACCTAAAAATAAACCTGATTATCAAAATATTGACCCAAATCGACTTTTCTGCCTAGTCACTAAAGATGACACTGTACAGACTTTAGCATCTGTATTTAGACCTTACGGACCATTAGACTACGTACACGTTACTCGTGGGAAAATGACTGAAAACCGGTACGGATACGTAAGGTTTATACATGAAGCTGACGCTCAAACGGCTTTGCTACAGACCCGTAACAAATACGGAGCAAGACAAGCCGAGCCTTTAAGACAGAAACGTAAACGGAACGAAACTCATGACATCTGGACTAGGTGCAGTAATTGTAACCTAACATTACTACACAGTATAGACGCACACACCTGCTGTTGTGCTATGACCAACAAACCAAGACAGACGGTTCCGAAAGAAGACACGATGATCACATTTACTTTATATGCAACTTGTGTAAAAAACCAATTACAGGTAATTACGCATTGCATAGTAAGGACTGCGTTCATGCGCAAGACCTACCTATACTACCGGAGACCACCGCTAACCAGGTGTCCGATGCGACTGAGTTACAACTTAATTCATTGACATGGGCTGACGTGGCTACCAATAATGTGGCCCCGCCCACCACTTCTATACCTCGCGACAATACTAAAAAGTATTCTTTTTCCTTGACGGAGTATAAAGTGCTCCAACAGGCAATACGCCTCATCCTCAATCCTGCAGAACCTAAACCGCTTGCTTTAAATGTAGATAATTTAGAACTTGACTAATATTCACCCATTTTTTTTTGCTAATTAACGTGTAAATAGCATTCTGTTAACAAATGCATGCGACTAACCTAACAAACTACCATAACCATGTTCTAATACACTTTTGTTTTAGGTAACGAGACGAGAGGCAACCTACAACACCTGCCAGTATGAACTGCTGGCATACCCCACCACCAACGGCCAAAAGTTTGGCCAGACCACTTTAAACTCTCAACCTGACGGGGCAGCGTTAAAAACAAAAATCAACCTACCTACAGGGGGAGCAAACGGAAGAGAACCCCGCTCCTCCTGTGAAGACGGAAGAATATAAAAATTCAAGATTGAAGATATAATTTAACTAACTAAATAATTAAAATCTTAGCGATAAATGTCAAAATCATTTTTTTTCATTTATTTAAATTCAAATTTCAATTTTCAATGTTTGTTATCCTGCTTTCTTTTATTTTCATTTAAATATTATGTATTTTATCTTTGTAATGCAGGTTTTCTTGGATTCTCATGCTTGCTCCTGCGTGACCTTCTACTACCGGGGACGGCAGTTTTTTTAGTAAGGGGGGGTGTTAAGTGACAAAATTTTCGCCTCCTAATTTTCTTTATTTACCTATTAACTCTTAAATTTATTCTTTTAATTTATTACAATGATGAAAAGAAATAGGTCTTAAAAGTATCAAGGCCAATTTCTTTTCACACTTTTATCAATTTTCCAAGAAGCCAAGCTCGATCGTTGACGGGAGCCTTCGCTTCGTCTCCACTCTTTCTCTACTTCGTTGAGTTGAAGTGGGGACTTAGCGTCGGTTCCCATGCATAAGACGGATGAGAGCAACGGAGAGAGAGAACTACCTTTCTCTGTCTTCGCGCTCTCCCCCACAACAATTAAAAACGTTTGAAGCTGGCTTGACGAAAGATTGTCAAGCGAAGAAATTTTTTTTCTAGAGAGACGCGCGCGACCAGGCCTAAGGGCAGGTGTGCTGCAGCCCGCGAGGTTGCAGACACTAACTTCAAATTTTCTATTGTTCGTTTTCGGTTTTGCTTTTCGTTTTTTTTTGTTGTTCTATTTCATCCATAGGAGTAATTTTTGTATCAAATTCATTGCGCAAACTAGTGTGTTGACTTATTTATTTATTTAAATTTTCTTTTTGGGATGTTGCTATACTAAACATCGTTTAACCGGGATTAGAGTCGGGAAAACTCGCTTGTCGTGTTTTGAGCGGTATAGTGCAGTGTGTTCGCGTATTCACGATTAGTTTTTTTTGGGTGCCTATCCGGAGCAGCTTGGAGAGTCCAGGAAAGCCGGCAATGCTGTGCCAGCCGGCCCACACTTTATAAATTACAGATAAGTACCCAAGTTCATAAATAGTTCATTTTTCTTCATGTTGTAATTCGTTAAAAAAAGAAACTAATAAACAGAAAGGACAAGTGTCATAAAAAGACATATCCGAGGGTAAAGCATGCAAGTTATGATGATATAATGAGTGCAAGCATGATTTTATTCTGATTGAATTTTTCGAATTTTTTTAGACCATTAATAAACATGTTAAAGTGTTATAAAGACTCATTAATCATCAAAATTTACCAAAAATTTCTATGTAAAAGGTGACGGTTATAAATCTAAGTTAACTGATAGGCCTTTGAATATTTTAATTTACACTCATTCCCGTAAATAGAATAAGAAGCAGATTTCTTGTTAATTGTAGAGTATTCATGAAATTTTACAATACAACTTTTCAAAAATAGATTGTGCGATATGAAGTATTAAAAAAAAATTACAAAAATTTTTACTAATAAAACAGTGAGGGTTTATAAGCAAGGATTTTCATATAATAAATTTCCAGATTCACGAGATAATGAAATTTGCAAATCAGAAAAATAAGAGAATTTTTAAATTATGACCTAAGTATTAAATAAATGATTTATTTAATGAATAGCATGACTAATTATGACTAAAAAAAAAAATTTAATCAAGTGAAAAATGTATTTGAAGTATTTTCTTTTTTTATATAAACTGCAGAAACGAAGTTAATAATAAAGAGAGATCTACCACTGTATCGATTGTAGTATTAGTTAGAAAGATTTTGCTTTGTCTCAATTAAAGTTAAATTAAAAAGTGAAATTTGTTTTTCTTTTATCCTGCCGTTTATTCCATTGAGGAATTTCGTTAACCTTACCTATTTAATTAAACAATAATAAAAAAACATATACAGTTAAGTAATGGGTAATTTAATGAAGTATAATTGGGTTGGTTTCTCGATTTCAGAAGGTAAATAAAAGTAAGTTGTTGGCGGCGGGGTTTTGTTAAGGGAGGTAAAACTCTTTAAGGAAGACCCCGCCTCTTTACAATATCTTTATTTTGTTTCAATGTGATCATAAATTTTACAGTACCGATTGAATCGTTTAAACCCAGATTAAATTTAAATAGCAAAATACATGTCTCCACCCAGTTTTAATGATTAGTTAGCTCTCATCCTGTTGCAATTTGTGTAATATTTGTTATTACATTAAAATGTTACTAATATTTTACAAGTGTTTGTATATTTTTATTAACAAACATTTCTAATTTTAATTTTAATAATTTCCTATAATCATATTTATTCAATAATTAATTTTTTCAAGAATATTTATATCTTTATTTTGTTTCAATGTGATCATAAATTTTACAGTACCGATTGAATTGTTTAAACCCAGATTAAATTTAAATAGCAAAATACTTGTCTCCACCCAGTTTTAATGATTAGTTAGCTCTCATCCTGTTGCAATTTGTGTAATATTTGTTATTACATTAAAATGTTACTAATATTTTACAAGTTTTTGTATATTTTTATTAACAAACATTTCTAATTTTGATTTTAATAATTTCCTACAATCATATTTATTCAATAATTAATTTTTTCAAGAATATTTATATCTTTATTTTGTTTCAATGTGATCATAAATTTTACAGTACCGATTGAGTCGTTTAAACCCAGATTAAATTTAAATAGCAAAATACATGTCTCCACCCAGTTTTAAGGATTAGTTAGCTCTCATCCTGTTGCAATTTGTGTAATATTTGTTATTACATTAAAATGTTACTAATATTTTACAAGTGTTTGTATATTTTTATTAACAAACATTTCTAATTTTAATTTTAAGAATTTCCTACAATCATATTAATTCAATAATTAATTTTTTCAAGAATATTTATATCTTTATTTTGTTTCAATGTGATCATAAATTTTACAGTACCGATTGAATCGTTTAAACCCAGATTAAATTTAAATAGCAAAATACATGTCTCCACCCAGTTTTAAGGATTAGTTAGCTCTCATTCTGTTGCAATTCGTGTAATATTTGTTATTACATTAAAATGTTACTAATATTTTACAAGTGTTTGTATATTTTTATTAACAAATATTTTTAATTTTAATTTTAATAATTTCCTACAATCATATTTATTTAATAATTAATTTTTTCAAGAATATTTATATCTTTATTTTGTTTCAATGTGATCATAAATTTTACAGTACCGATTGAATCGTTTAAACCCAGATTAAATTTAAATAGCAAAATACTTGTCTCCACCCAGTTTTAATGATTAGTTAGCTCTCATCCTGTTGCAATTTGTGTAATATTTGTTATTACATTAAAATGTTACTAATATTTTACAAGTGTTTGTATATTTTTATTAACAAACATTTCTAATTTTAATTTTATTAATTTCCTACGATCATATTTATTCAATAATTAATTTTTTCAAGAATATTTATATCTTTATTTTGTTTCAATGTGATCATAAATTTTACAGTACCGATTGAATTGTTTAAACCCAGATTAAATTTAAATAGCAAAATACTTGTCTCCACCCAGTTTTAATGATTAGTTAGCTCTCATCCTGTTGCAATTTGTGTAATATTTGTTATTACATTAAAATGTTACTAATATTTTACAAGTGTTTGTATATTTTTATTAACAAACATTTCTAATTTTAATTTTATTAATTTCCTACGATCATATTTATTCAATAATTAATTTTTTCAAGAATTTTCAATCTCTTTTTGTTTAATATTCCATGAAATTATAATAGAAATATTTTACAAAAAGAATATTCATGAATTCATTGAATTAAAATATAAATGTAATTTTATCTTTATTTAAAATAGCAAATAGAAAATCGAGTAATCTTATATATATATATATATATATATATATATATATATTAAATATTTAATCAGCAAAGTATACACTTAAAGGTTTGGTCAGTAATTTTTCAAATATTTGTATAAAATTAAGGTAACTATTTATAAAAATTAAAAAACTTCATAATCGTTTGAAACTTTCAACTAACAAAGAGAGTATTTGACCTCCGAGAAACGGATTCGGCTGAAACTGCAGGATGTGATTTTTTGATTAAAAAAAATGAACCCGTGTTCTTTCTTTCTTGCTAATAGGCCCTATAGACAGAGATATAAACATTTCTTCGAAAATGTAGTGAAAAGAAGTCTTTATAAGAACTTGAATAACTAAACTACTAAAACTCTTACAGAAAATTGTATGGAAAATAAAAGAGAGTACAGGTCAAAAACTTTAATTTAAGCTTTGTCGCATTAAAAAATCTCATATGGTTCAAAAGTTACAGGCGATTGAAAAATGCTAATAAAATAGGGTAAAAACTTGATCGTATGTTACATGTTAAAAATATTAATAAATCTGTAGTAATTTTCAATTAGGCACAACTTTTTCGATGAAATAAGGCTTAAAATGAAGCTCTTAACTTGTATTTTTTTCTATTTTATATACATTTTTCTGTAAAATTTTTAGTTGTTTGGCTATTCAAGTTCTTATAAACGCTTTTTTTCTCTATATTTTCTAAGAAATATCTATATCTCCGTTTATAGGGCCTATTAGCACAAAAGAAAAAAAACCCGGGTTTATTTTTTTTCATCAAAGAATCATATCCTGCAGTTTCAGCCAAATCCGTTTTCCGGAGGTCAAAAACTCTCCTTGTAAGTAAGTTTTTATTTCATATATTATATTTGTAAAATTTCAGGTAACCTTACCGTTAATTTCTTTGAGATAATCTCATTTAAAGTTTGGTCGTTTTAGGTCTAATAACAATAATAAGAAAGAGTATTATAAATATAAATAAAGCATCTGCATTGTATTATTTGATTATATCATTCCTTGCATACTTATTTTTACAGCATGTATATTGTTAAGCTTGTATAGTTTCTTCTATTCCAACCTTAATCGTTCTACCTGCGTCTTACTTGCGTCCTGTAATAATTTCTAAATATAATTTACATACCTAACCTTTCCTCTTCTAATTTTAAATAGGTAATCATTAAAATGGTTAAAACCAAGAAATATCATTATAGTGTATTACGATACAAGTGTCGTATGTGGCGTTTTCTGGCACGGCGCCTCGAGCGTAGCGAGGGCGCTTACGTCGTGCAGGAAAATGCCCATACGACATGAGTATCATTTACTTCTTTATAGCATGTGTGTCGTAAATTTGCCAAAAAAATTACAATACAAACTTCGTTGATTATATGTTCGTAATAATTCATTAAAAATAAAAAATGAAAAGTATCACATACACTTTTTCTCTCTTTCTTTCTCTGTACTTTTCCTACTGATTATCATTCATTAAAATAAACTACCAATAAACCCTTTTTATCAAAATCCACTACACTAATAAGTCATAAAAATAAAACAAATGAAATTTCATTTTTTTTATTATTTTTCATTTTATTAATTTTGTTTTATGAATAGATTTTTTTCATACACTAATATAATACATATACAAAATATACAAACACTTGTAAAATATTACTAACATTTTAATGTAATAACAAATATTACACAAATTGCAACAGGATGAGAGCTAACTAATCCTTAAAACTGGGTGGAGACAAGTATTTTGCTATTTAAATTTAATCTGGGTTTAAACGATTCAATCGGTACTGTAAAATTTATGATCACATTGAACAAAATAAAGATTTAACTATTCTTGAAAAAATTAATTATTGAATAAATATGATTGTAGGAAATTATTAAAATTAAAATTAGAAATGTTTGTTAATAAGAATATACAAACACTTGTAAAATATTAGTAACAATTTAATGTAATAACAAATATTACACAAATTGCAACAGAATGAGAGCTAACTAATCTTTAAAACTGGGTGGAGTCAAGTATTTTGCTATTTAAATTTAATCTGGGTATAAACGATTTAATTGGTACTGTAAAATTTATGATCACATTGAAAGAAAATAAAGATTTAAATATTCTTGAAAAAATTAATTATTGAATAAATATGATCGTAGGAAATTCTTAAAATTAAAATTAGAAATGTTTGTTAATAAAAATATACAAATACTTGTAAAATATTACTAACATTTTAATGTAATAACAAATATTACACAAATTGCAACAGGATGAGAGCTAACTAATCCTTAAAACTGGGTGGAGACAAGTATTTTGCTATTTAAATTTAATCTGGGTTTAAACGATTCAATTGTTACTGTAAAATTTATGATCACATTGACGATGTTTTTAATAGTACTATCAGGTAAAAATTCATTAAGCTTACAGTACATAATCTGAACTTTAATTATTGTATACTTGATTACCGCAGATATCTAAGGTATATAAAGGCTGCTAAATGGAAATATTTTTAGTTTACTTTGAAGAACTTAAGTTTTCAGAACAATCGAGTAAGCAAAAATCTTTTATAGATTATTGAAATTAACTTACGTGTCTACTGTATACGTATTTGTAATTGCATATCGCTTGTTGTATCCAGATTTAAATTCAATTCAGAAACATGTATAATTACCGGACAATGAATTGTAATGCACAGGCCTTCTCATCATTAGATCATAAGAAATCGACATATTCTCATTTTTACGAACCACATAATAATTTTTATAACAATTACGTTAATGAAAATTATCGAATGTATAACAGTAGTGGTTCGGAAGATTCTCGTAGTGATAATAGTGATATTTTTCTCAGTGATTATCAACTATATGAAAGGCTAAAGGAAATCTCAAATCACATCATTTATGAAAGTGGTTATGAATATAGATGGTGTAAAATTTTGAATTATGGTTCCTTTAAAAAAACTGTACAACTAGAAAATTCCAATAGAACATCTATGTATACTGTCGTATGCATGTGCTGTGGCAAAGCATTTGTAACAACGCCACTACATATAGCAGTGCACACAAATGCATTCGATGTAATAAAGTTATTACTTAGCTGTGGAGTTCCTACAGATACGAAAGATGATCGCGGGAATACTCCATTAAGCATAGCTTTGAAATTAAACCAGTATCATACATTTGCCGAATTGTTGAAAGCGTGGGCCAATACAAATTACATTAAATATAAAGGCAATAAAACTATTTTGCATATGGCAAGCAATAATGGTAAAGCAAGATATGTACAGTTGCTCATTCAAGATGGAGCAGACGTCAATGTTAAAAACGAAAAAGGATCAACGGCTTTGCATGGAGCAGCAGAACTTGGTTATCTGGATGTTGCCAAAATTCTCTTATCGCATAATTGTGACATCGAAGTAGAAGATAACCGGAAACGCAAACCTTTGGATTTGGCTATTTATAATAATCAGTTATCAATGGTTCAGCTTTTGCTAAAGAACGGTGCTAGCCCGATGAACATTTCAATGTCCTTATGCCATGCTATTAAACAAGGGTACAGCAATGTAGTCAAACTTTTAATTATATATGGAGCAGATATTAACACGAAAGACGATCATGACCATCCTCTCTTATATCATGCAATAGGTAATGAAGATATTGATCTGATTCGTTTTTTAATAGAAAAAGGTGCAAATATTCATATAAGAGATAAATATTATGGACCGATTATTAACAAGGCAATTGTTAAGAATAATGTAAAATTGGTTAAATTATTAATAACATATGGTGCTAACGTTACTGTATGTGACTCAAAGGGAAAAACACTTATATTTTATGCAAAGCAAGTCAATAACTCAGAGATCATGCACAATCTTGTAAAAACTCAAATACAAGATTCTATTGAAACTCTTGATAAACATATAATACTTTTCGGGCAACAGTAAATAAGTTGAAATTTTTTTTATCGACAAAGTATAAAATAATTGTACTGCGACAATCTAATGTAAATAGAAACGATGTAATCAACAATACATGCATAAATATTTTTTTTCTACAATATTGTATATATGCGCCTATTTTTTTACAATGTGTATTCTGGAATGTAAGTATTTCATAAGAAATTTGTAAATATTTAGAATAAATAATTTTAATAATAACATAATATATACATCTGACTTATATTTTATTCAAACAAATTTCCTGAAACATACCAATAACTTTCTTATACCATTTATTTGTAATATACATTATCTTTAAAGTTTTTCATAATAACGCCAGTAAATTGACTTTACCATTACATAAAAGTTAATTAAAAGTATCTTTATTAAAATTTAAAATTACATACCAAGGGAGGTAAAGTATTGGCGAGTCCATAGCACATATTTGCCACCCTCGCCTTCGGCTCGAGGTGGCAATTATCTGTACTATGGACTCGCCAATACTTTACGTCTCTTGGTGTGTAATATACTATTTTTAAAATATAATAATTTTTTTGCCATACTCTGGCCGAAAATACCACTTCCGCCCCGGCTGCGAAAAACGAAAGTGGTATTTTCGAGACATCGTGCTACTTATTTCGTAATATTTATTAAAATTAAATGATAAAATTTTTTTTAGTCATATTAGAAAGTGTTCTTGAAAAAGACAGTTCAAAGATTATTCGTGGTTTTTTTACGATAATTCTTTTGATAACAAACCCAAAAAAAAATAATTTCTAATTACCCACATCAAATAAAAATTTTTAATTATGAAATATTAAATTAAAATTTAACCTACACCCATAAAATCTACTCATACTTTTTTCTGTTATAACATTCATCATACAAACTAGAAAAATTTCTGTTTTTTTTTGTTCAGTTTCAATGTTCTATTATTTACGATCAAACTTTTTTTTCACAACAACAGTATCATCGCATTTATACGCTTTATACAATAGAAACAACTCAAAAATAAAACAAAGCAAAGTAAAAAAAAGAAACACAAGAGCCACAAACAAATCTCTTTAAATAGAGACCATTCGACATGGACGAGTACGTGTTTCGAGTTGTTTATCATTTTTAGCTTTACGTACATCAATACATTCACCAAACCGCTTGTTGTTATTTTCTTCCTTCTCTCTCTCTTTTTTTTTATTCAAGTAACGACTATTTGGAAACGAGCTTGTATATATGTACGCGTCAGCGATTCGCACACCGATCGAGAGAGCCGTTATGAAGGTTTATAGCTATACGAGAACGTAGAGTGAGTGTTCAATTCATCTAATCTACCAATCTGCGTAGAGAAGGGATTTATGCATGAAGGATAACGTGTGCGTCATCAATGAAAAAAAAAAGATTTTTTTCCCCTCTTTTCATTCATGTTTACAGAGCGTCTAATACAGATAACGTAGAAAGATTTTTTTTCTATTTGGAAGGAGTTGTGAAGGCTTTTTTTTCATAATTTGATCGTTTAAGGATGAGATGACTTCTCTTAACTGAACTGACTTGATTATCCCTTTTCTATGCATAGGTACTTAAGAAAGGAAGATATGTTATGAATAAAAAATAAAGATGAAACTTTGAAATTTCAATTTTGAATTTTTATTGTTTTTTTAATATTATATAAGTATTGTTTATAAAATTAACTAATCACATTGTTAAATTATACTTCTTTTTTTTTAAATGAATTTAAAAAGGTTACAAAATATTAATTAATATAAATCAAGGTTTTCAATATGCATTTTAATTATTCTCAATCTTATTAATATACTGACATAAAATATTCAATTTTACATATTTAATTACTGAAATATATGATTAAAAACCATATTCATGTTATTTTATTTATTTATTGTTATATTGTTTATTATAAAAATTCTTCGATTACTAAATACTATTTAAATAGGGGCAAAGTCAAATTAAATCATTTGTAAATTTCAAAATTTTTTTAAATCTTGATTTTTAATATAAACTTTAATGTTTAGAATATTATTTTGATTGATGAATTTACAGAACAATAATGAAAATACATCATTAGATTTTTACAAACTGGATTAAATATTTAATAAACAACCACACTAAGCTTCATTAAACAAATATGATATTTTTTTTATATTGAATATCGAAAGCGTCTCATAAAATTCACCTAAACATCAAAATTCAATATAGGAAGGATTCTCAATTACGTTGCAGTTGATTCTCATGTTACGTTGTGCACAAGAGAGTAAGCATGTGTGTGCACACGCGCTTGAAAATTCAATCTGAGCGCATGGTAAGAGAGAAAGAGACTACGACGACGATGAGGGCCAAAAACGAGATAGACGCTACAGCTTTTGCCATACTACTAAAACGAGGTCAATGATGTCCTTAAAGGCTTTAAGGATATCGGAGTAAAACTTGAATTTACTCTTGAATTACGTATTTTTTTTTAATTTTTAGATAATGGTTGTCTTAATTTCTTTGTTCATTCGTTAAATACATTTTTTCTTTATTGTCATTTTATTAACATTTAGTGATTTAACTTTGAAGATTTTTCTGAGTTTAGTATTTCATGATAAAAATAATTTTGATTTCAGAAAATGTAAATGCTAAGTAAAATTGCGAAACCCCATAAACAATATACTTCCTCGGAAAAACTTTCGTCATTAGCAAACAAAAATTTTTTTCAAAGGTACAACACTCATTGTCAAATATATACACAATAAAAATATATTTTTAAAATTCATTTACATTAAAATGAATACGTGTAAATAGTAATTATTTTTAAAGTATGTGTATTTACGCATGAATAATATATATTTTTCGCCATTCTAACCCTAAAATCGCAACTTCGTTGCTCTTTTTTGGCTCTCATGGCGAAAAATACACTAAGCAATTAGTATGGAAAGGCTTGTTTACGAAACTCGTTACGACCCTCACCTTCGGCTCAGGCCGTAAACTTCTCGTTTCGTAAATAAAGCCTTTCCATACCCGTTACGTAATGTACTATTTCACATTCGCAGCGTAAAGTTCGTACTTTTTTCCACTAAATAGGGAAAGAAATGTTATGTTCAGTCCTTGTTTTTAACGAAATGTGCATGCGCAAGTGTATAGTTTATATGTATACGCAAATGCACACTCATGTAAAAAGATTGTTCAAATATATATATATTATCTCAATCTAATGTTTGTTTCAATCACAAATTTTTATTGAATATTGATCTCATTAAATGAAATCCAATTTTAAAAATCAATAATTTAATTAATTAAATAATAATTTATCAAAATATGTTTCCGAACATACTGTTAGAGCTTTACATTTATTTGGAATATGAACCATCAATGCTATTGCTGTGATTTTTAATTATTATTTATTGATTTTTTTAAGAAAATCTTTCTAATATTATTTGGTTTAAGCAATTTTTAGTAAATTAGTAGTTATTGTTTTCTTTCATTGATTTATTATTAGATCCTGTTTTATAAATGCGTACTTTTGGAAATTAATTTTATACGAACTATATTTAGTAAGAATTTATTAGGACTAATATTCAAAATGAATATTTAAATAAATATTTTTTTTTTGTATAAATAAATAAATCACAAAATTGTGGATACAGCCCTCGCTACGCTCGGGCCGCAACTACGGGGGAGCAAACAGCATACTTTTTCCCTCAGCGCATTATATACTATTGCGAAAACTATAAAGTTTTTGTATTTTTTTTCGATTGAAATGTTAAAATAAATACACGAATTAATATCTATTAACACACCATCAACGGATACAAGAATTTAATAAACGATTTCTAAATTCCTAAAATTGAAGAATAAGTAACTATTCACTACAAAAACCTAAATTTTTTAGTAATTTCAAAGTTGGATAAAAGAAATGAATTTTTTTTATAACCCGTATGTCACTCGCCGACTAAACTTGGAGTGGTTACAATGTTTTAGTTCTATATTGAACGATAAATAATATAATGAATATTTTTTCATTTATTGAACCATAAAATCATTTTATATGATAATAATAATGATAATAATATCAATAAAATAATATTGTAAGAACTAAAAGAAAGTTGAGATCAAAACCAAAATCAATTAAAAGAAAAGTATTAAAAAATATTAATTTCTTCTAAAGTTATAAATGTATAAAAATTAAAACAAAAATCAATATTAAATACAATGATAATTATTTAAAAACGTTTTATTCCTGATTTTTGTGTAACATTTATATTTTTATAATTTTCTGACCATTCAGTCTTTTTTGAAATGTTGTTTTTTCAATTGATAAATTTTAAAAACCTACTTGTTATTTCAAGAAAAGTCGTTTAAATTAACATTTTTCAAAACCGAATAAATTTGAAGTTTATTCAATGAAAAAAAAGCCATAAAACTCAAATAACAATGTCGATGAACTTATTAAAATAGATTAGAAAATTATATAATACAAAATATCTCAATACTTTGAGTCTTTCCTTCTTCGATTAGAAAAGAAATGTCAGGTATATACATTACATAAATAAATGTGGTGGGTGGGGTGGATGACATATTAAACAAAATAAGGATTTAAATATTATAATCAAATTAATTATTAAATAACTATTATTTCAGAAAATTATTGAAATTAAAACTAGAAATGACTAAAATATACTTTTTTTCAAAGATTGCTTATATGAATTTAATATTTAGGGAAAAATAAAGGAACATGTTTATTTTTGCCGCTTAATTTTTTCTAACGCATATTTCTTTTCAAGTTTGTTTCTTATTTAGAAATTTAAAAGGATATTTTTGTGGTACCTAATTATAATAAGATATTATCTTTCTTAGATTTATATTGTAAGAAGAAATCATCGGAATGTAATAAAATATTAAACAAAATGATTATTTTAATACATAGTATATAAATAACGTTCGAACCATATTGTTAAACAAAGTTAATTGTTACATAAATATCTAAGAAAATCAATTAGATTAAAACTAGAAATGTTTATTAACAAAAATAAAAGACATTCAATGTAATATTATAAATATTACAAAACCCTAATAGAAACGATTCCATTTAATGACTAGTTAATCTCTATTATATTTAATCCTTTATAGCCATTGTAGATGGGTAAATTTCTACCTGAAAAAGGGCGGATTATGATTGACCGATGTGAATTAACCGATTCAATTAGTACTATAAAATTTATGGTTATATTGACCATATTTTCAATAATATTAAGTAATTATACATTAAGCTCATAGCACATAATTTTAACTTTAATTATTATACACCAGATTACTGCAGGTATCGAAGCTATTTACTTCAGGTATATAAGGCTCTTATGAGAGAAATATCTTTAGTTTACTTTGAAGAACTAAAGTCTTCAGATCAATCGAGTAAGCAAAAATCTTTTATAGATTATTGAAATTAACTTACGTGTCTACAGTATACGTATTTGTAATTGCATATCGCTAGTTGTATCCAGATTTAAATTCAATTCAGAAACATGTATAATTACCGTACAATGAATTGTAATGCACGGGCCTTCTCATCATTAGATCATAAGAAATCGACGTATTCTCATTTTTACGAACCATACAATAATTTTTATAACAATTACGTTAATGAAAATTATCGAATATACAACAGTAGTGATTCGGAAGATTCTCGTAGTGATACTAGTGACATTTTTCTCAGTGAATATCATCTATATGAAAGGCTAAAGGAAATCTCAAATCGCATCATTTATGAAAGTGGTTATGAATATAGATGGTGTGAAATTTTAAATTATGGTTCCTTTAGAAAAACTGTACAACTAGAAAATTCCAATAGAACATCTATGTATACTGTCGCATGCATGTGCTGTGGCAAAGCATTTGTAACAACGCCACTACATATAGCAGTGCACACAAATGCATTCGATGTAATAAAGTTATTACTTAGCTGTGGAGTTCCTACAGATACGAAAGATGATCGCGGAAATACTCCATTAAGCATAGCTTTGAAATTAAACCAGTATCATACATTTGCCGAATTGTTGAAAGCGTGGGCCAATACAAATTACGTTAAATATAAAGGCAATAAAACAATTTTGCATATGGCAAGCAATAATGGTAAAGCAAAATATGTACAATTGCTCGTTCAAGATGGAGCAAACGTCAACGATAAAGACGAAAAAGGATCAACGCCTCTACACGGGGCAGCAGAACTTGGTTATTTAGATGTTGCCGAGATACTTTTGTTGTCAAGATGCGACATCGAGGCAAAAGATAATCGTAATCGGAAAGCTTTAGATTTAGCTATTTACAATAATCAATTGTCTATAGTTGAACTTTTGCTTAAGTACGGTGCTAGCACAATGGACATTTCGATGTCCTTACGCTCTGCTATTAAACAAGGATACCGTGATTTAGTTAAACTTTTAATAATTAATGGAGTCAATGTCAATATGGAAGACAATGATGGACGATCTCTTTTATATCATGCAATTAGTCGTGGAGATATCGATCTTATTCGTTTTTTAATAGAAAAAGGCGCGAGTGTTAAGATAATAGATAAATATTATGGACCGATTATTAATAAGGCAATCGTTAAAAATAATATAGAATTAGTTAAATTATTAATAGCATATGGTGCTAACATTACTTCATGTGATTCAATGGGAAAGACTCCTGTGTTTTATGCGAGTCAAGTCTGTAACTCAGAAATCATGCATACTCTTGTAAAAACACAGATTCAAGATTCTATTGAAACTCTTGATAAACATATAATACTTTTCGGGCAACAATAAATAAGTTGAAATTTTTTTTATCGACAAAGTATAAAATAATTGTACTGCGACAATTTAATGTAAATAGAAACGATGTAAACAACAATACATGTATAAATATTTTTTTTTCTACAATATTTTATATATATGCGCCTATTTTTTTACAATGTGTATTCTGGAATGTATGTATTTCATAAGAAATTTGTTAATATTTAGAATAAATAATTTTAATAATAACATAAAATATACATCTGATTTATATTTTATTCAAACAATTTACCTGAATCGCACCAATAAGTTTCTTATACCATTTATTTATAATATACATTATCTTCAGGGTTTTTGTTAATAATGGCATAAAATTGACTTCAACGATTGCGTAAAAGTTAAATAAATTAGTATATGATTCTTGTCGAGTTGGTAAAGATTTGAATTTTCAAACGAGAAACCTACGTTATTAAAATAACGCTTATTTTATTTATACATTATTTAAGCGCTATCAATTGAATTAGTTTACATAAAATATGCGAATTACTATCGATACTAATTATTAAATAATAAATAATAAGTGCTTTAATTTATATTTATTTCGTGAGACAAAAATATTAAGTTATTTTTTATGAAATTTTATTTTAAGCCTGATCTCTAGTTTAACAAAACTCTTTAACAAAATTATGATATTTATTAAGTCAACCAATTTCTACAGTTTTGTATAAGAAAAGTACTATTATAGATCTCATTAGTTTCTTTTTATACAATATGAATATAAATTTTTGATTAAGATGATATTAAGGGAATGTAAAATACCGACATTATAGTTTTTAAAATTTTTTATTCTCAATCTTCTAAAAAAATATCTCCATAATACAACCTATTTCAACTAATAAAAAGCATAATATAGAGATGTTTCTGAAAATTTTTTAATGAAGTTTCGAAATTTGAGAAGCTGTAATGTCGGTAACTATGTATAAATAACTACTATAAATTATATACTTCATTCCATTATTTCAAATATGTGGGAGAAAACGGAAAGAATATTTTAAACTGTATGTAAATTGTCATTCTCGACTTCGGGTGACAAACATACAATTTAAGGTATTCTTTATTCACTCCCGTGGTGAAAATTTTATTTTTTTGTGTAACGAGGCCAAAAATGTAACCTTGTGAGTGAGCGCAAGTGGCTTTTTTCGCCTACCAGGCAAAAGATCATGAAAAAACTGCGTTTTTACAATTTAACGATTGACTTTTCTAAAATTATAGGCGATTTGTCTAAATTAAAATTTTTTTTTTTAAATTGAAGAAATTTTAAATATGTATCAGCTTTACAACATTTAATTTTGAGAAGATTTGTATTGGGATGACAAAAAGAATTGAGATTAAATCCTTTCTATAAAAAAGTGTTTAAAAAGATCAATTGGTTCGAAAATTATGAAAAAATAAAAATAATGCAAAAATAAAATATTATACGTGTTTAAATAATCATTACTGAATCTAAGGTTGATTTTTACTCAATTTTTATTCTTTCATAACTTTTGTAGAAATCAATTTTCAAGTTTTGATCTCAATTTTCTTGTAGTTTCAATAAAAATCTTATCTAAAATTATGTATCACAAAGTTGTGTGCGTTTAAAAATTAGTAATGTTTCTTAAAAAATCTTAAAATTGAAACAAAACCACTTATATCTTTTTAAAAATCTAATGTTAGACCAAGCAAACGCTGCTTATTTCATAATTTTGTGCAAGAAATAATATCTCAGCTTGAAGTATTCTGAGTCTCAATATTCCGTTAATTTTTTATTGATATTAGTATCATTTATCTGTAATTCAAATAATACATTCTCAAAACGAAACAAGTAGAGTATACTTTTATTTTGCTAAAAATTGAAATTTTTTGAAAATCAAAAATGTTGCAATAAATCAGATCCTATAAAATTTTGAATCTAATCAACTCAATACTAGACAATGTCGAATTTATGAAAAATTCACGAAAAATTTTGATGAAATTTGTTGCTTACACACGCATATACTCACATAAAATCATACAAAATCCAACATTTCTAGGAAATCTATTTTTCTGACTGCAACGATGTAAAAAATAAAAATGCATCGAAATTTGAAATTCCATATCCATCATCGTTACGATACCTTTCTCTTTAAGAAAGCAATAACAATATACTGAAGTATATGCTTACAGTTTTGACAATTTACAGATTAAAGTAAACCAAAATGCAGATTTACCAATATTCTAAATTACCATCAATGAAATGCTCATTTTACCAATATCTTTCAATTAATATAATACAAAAATTAACAGTATTTTTGTTTACCTATAAGTTTTTTAAAATTCATAATTTCTCTATCATACATAAAAGACACGAGTAAAGATTTTCCGAATAAAATTTAATAAACACGTATACGATAAATGACAAATTTAATAAAGTCATACTAAACTTAGTTTAGTTATAAATTCGATATTATATATGTCAATACTGTAATGTTATATTCCAACGTAGCCTTTGCACAATACCTCCCGAACTGTTGTTAGATAGTAAGTAACTAGATGACCCAAAAGCTATTGTACTCAAATGCAAACAAACAAACACACTGTACCAACGTTAAAACCCTCCCCCTTCCAGCAATATTAACCCAACATACAAATGTTACGAAAACTCATCGTTTTGCTTTCAAATGAAATACTGTAACGAGGATGTATATATAAACAATGAATTTTGTATGTACGATATACGATGTCTTTGTAATGATTTATAAATATTTATAAATAAGAAATTTTTGGTTTTTCAAGCACTTTAAATTAACATGAGATATAAACATTTTGAAAACTTTTTGAAAGGATTAAAATTCATTGAATACTGAGAGTTTGAAAGTTAATGAATAATTTAAACGAATATAAAATATTAAATATTTTTCATTTGAATATCAAGATTTATGTAAAACTATTATGATAAAAAATTTAGGTGAAAAGTCATTCTAGGTTATATTCTAGAATTCTGGTAAAAAATTTCTCTTTTCTTTAAACAATAGACTCATTTTCATCCACACCTCACGTAATACCACTACACTAACTGACCCACACTTGATCGATTTAAGCCTCATTTCCCTTATGCACGTATTCGCTGTAGTCAGCTAACTTGGAAATTTTTTTTTTCTTTTTTCTTCTCATTTTTTTTCTTCTTTTTCGCTTCTCTGCGTATGTACCTTTTTTTTTTACTGCGGACGTTAGCCAGTCGTTGCGGTTATATAGTTACGGGAGGGGGTAGGAGCTAGCACATTCTTCGGGGCACGATCGTGGGAGGCTCTCATGGGAGCTGCTTTCTTTACAGAAGAGCGCAGTGCAACTTTTTTCATGCAGTTCGCGTATGTTAGCTTTTTGAATAAAAATTTTTATGTCTATTTTCTTTTTTGTATTTGAACTTCGTATTTTTAAGAATGTAGATTTTTCTTAATGTACTTGTGAGATTTAGAAAAAAAAATAAGATTATATTATTAATAAAAGATTAGCAGATATTTATTATAGTTTTGATAGTACTATTATAAGAGATATTAGTTAACATTGTGAAAAAAATATGAAATATATGTAATGGATTTTCCAAAAAAAAATAAAATAATGATGAATTAATTTCTTAAATATTTTCTGAATTTTAATAGTTTATTAGCGATATTAATCCTTTTATGCTGTTAACTTTTTATTAATCCTTTAATGTCCAGACAGAGATTACTGAACAATAGTGCTGAAACTAGCTAAAGATGATTTATGATCAATTTCTGTTTACTTTATAGAATAAAACTCTTTTCAGCTTTTGAAGTTTTCCAATGTTTAACAAATTTAGGATAATTTATAATTCTACAGTGAGATGCATAGTAATTACTTGAATCTCATTCACTAGTTTATTTTGTAAAATTTTGAATTTTATTATATAATTTAGAGTGATTATAATGAAAATTGAAATGGATATACTTCCTCCTGAGGATTACAGGGTCCAAAAAAATTTGTCTCATTGACTTTTTAAGATTTTATAAATAAACAATTTTGAATTATTTTAAACTTATAAGTTGGGTGAGTCTCAAAATGTAAGTACAATACCAAGTATTCTTTGATAAAAACCATAGATACTTCAACGAAAATTTTAAACTTAATATAAAAAGACAAAAATCTCGCTAATTTTGACCATAACTTACTTTTCCTCTTTTTTCATAATGAAAATACCTCATTCAAGGAAGTGAACTTTAATGAATGGCAAAAGCTCTACGTTAGAAAGTTATACGCGTTAGAAAATTACAGTAGGCGGACATTTGCAACCTGTAATTTCAAGACGTGAAAGCGTTCAATTGCACACAACTTCTGAATAGATAAAGATATCTATCTGCATTGAAAGAAGAAAATTGCTCGTTAAAAAAAGAGAGAATCTTATCGTTAAAACAAAAGGGATATGCTTTAGTAGGACATCATTTTCCTTAATAAAATTTTTAAATAATTTTAAAAATAAATTACGATAAAAAAAGTTTCATTATTTTTCTTTTATTCCAGTGAAATTTTTATTTAATTTTTAATTTGATAATATTCATCGCTGGAGATGCTTGAAAAAAATAAAATGTTCTTTTTGTAGAATGAAAAAAAAATTTTTTAATCTGATATTTTAATGCTAGAAATACTTAAAATGTAAAATATTTTTTTACAAAAAATTTAAAATAAAAAAAATATTTTGAACATACTTTTTTGCGTTTGTTTTTTCAGGTATAAAGTGAGTATTCATGCACTAGTTCCAAAAAAACGTTAAAATAAAGATTTGAAAGTATAATTTTTATGTACGTGTTAAAAAAAATAGTATTTTATACAAATCCAGAATTACAATATTTTCTCGCTCGATTTTCCTATATTAAATGAAACTGTCAAAGAAATAAGATAAAAAAGAATTTGCATTTTCAATCTTATAAGGCCTTGAACTTCCGGTCACATCTTTACAAGTTCTTCTTCTTATTCTTGTAACTTTCGATTCTTATTCGAAATGGAAATTCTCTTTCTCTGATCGTGAAAGCGAAACTATTCTTGTCTCCTTAAAATGTTGAAGCTTTAAAAACAATTCCGATTCCGCTTTTGGCCTCGAATCGAAAATCTTTTGAAGAAGAAGAAGAAGTCCATAAGATTGAAGATCTCGAGAAATGCATTTCGACCCTGACTTTCTCTCTCTTTCTCTTTATATAGTTTTAACTTACTAGAATTTCTTCATCTTCTGCTTCTTCTTCTACTTGTTCTTAATGAGCTCGCTTTCTCTTACGTTTCTCGATTATCGGACTTTCTTAAAGTGCTCCTGGATTATATATATGCATGTATAGATATAGATCTAAGTCAACTGACGATCTTAAACTGATTGGCACACTTTATGAGTATGATGGAAATAACGTCAAATTTAACCTAGTTTAATTTATTTCCATTCAGCGAATACAGATATATTTTTTAAAGATAGAATATGAGGTTAATAGAATAAAATAGAACATTTCGAAATCTGATTAAATTCAATCAGATTAATATTTTATTTTTGCATGGAAAGAAGTACGAAGTGGAAAATAACTTTTAAAAAAAATTCTTTAAACCTCAATTTTTATTCAATGTTCACCATGGGCGCAAAATAATTCCAAATATTCAACTAATCCAAATCTGAAACAAATTGAATAATCAGATTGTTGCGATATTTAAAGAGTTTACAAAAAGAGCGTTGCACATTTGCAAAAATTTAAAAGCTTCAAAATGGATAAATCTTCTGTTTTTCACGTACAATTTTTTTCACGATTAGTAAAATAAAAAAGGTAAAAGATATCTATTAGAGGAATAAAATAAAACTCGAAAAGAATTTACAGTCTTTCTTTTTCCGTAAACTCTAAATAATAATACTTTCAATATAGATTATTAAATCTGTGTAAAATAATATTAACGATTTATTCATTTCATATATACGTAAATGAATTCATATAATTCGAAATTGATTAACTCATCTCTCAAAAGCATTACATTTAATTCTCATACTATTATACATATCAACTTAATAAATCCTTAAAATTAAAACATAAAATTAAATTTTTGAGTAATAATTAGCTACACAACTCATTAAAATAGTATACAAACTAGAAGGGAACATTTTAAACAATGTATCATTCATTAAGTTCATTGAGTTTATAACCAAAATAACTTAATGAATTTTCTAGCAACGGTAATATGAAAGATAAATGACAACGAATTACAAAACTTAGATTTAAATGTCACGCGAACAAATGGAAATATACACATGCAACAATGCAAAAGCTTTAAAGCTTTAAGCATCAAATCCTCTAATGCTCTAAGCGACAATCTCATTTCCGTCAATTTATCAACAATGCTCCAAGTTTCCATATAATAATACATTTGTAAAATCGTTCTACTTCAATCTCCGCGCAACGCAATCATTTTCGAATTAATGTCGAAATTACATTATCTACGAAAATCTCAACTATTCACTGAGACAAAGGAGAGAAAAAAACCCTATGTGAAGTTTTACTAGAATAAAAAAAGGCAAAATAAAAAAAGAATCAGATCCTATGGCCCTTTTCGAAGTTTGGTGGTGAGTTGTGTGTAACGCTCGGAGTTTTCTCCACCTTCCCCCCAAACACGTTGGGCTAGTCCTCAGCGACGTTGAGAAACTTTCTCACGAGGAACATACTTCGTTTTCAAGCTTTAGACCGTAAATATTCATCGGTTTTCCTGTCGTACATTACCTTTTTGGAATAGGGTAGGTTAGAATGTATATATACCAGAGAAAGACGAAGCAATTAACGCAGTGTGTACCATATCGCTTCGTTGACCAAAGGAATATGTAAACGAGTATTTTAACGCCGAAAATTTTTGTTAGCCGTTAGTTTAATGCCAAAGGGTTCGTTTATTAAACACTATGAAAATTTTTGGAAGGGGAGGGAGGAAATGGAAAAGTCGAGTTTTAGTTTGATTGACTTTAATATCAACATAACTTTTTGAATTTTATATAACATCATATTTTAAAGAGAGAACATTTTGCAGGAAATTGTTCGTGTAAGCGAAGAAATTTTTACTTTTTTCTTTCCTTTTATTTTTTTTATTTTTTGAAAGATTATCGATAAAAGCATTTGAAAAGAAATTTTGTGATTGTTCTTGAAGTAAAATATTGGAAAAGTAAATGGAAATCGTCTATAACTTGAAAACTTCAAAAAATATTGAAGTGCGCATTATCCCTTTATCATTTAATAAAAAGTTAAAAAAAAGGTGTTCTTGAATCAAACTAATAAAGTGTGAAAAATTGTCTTTTATTTTACAGTAATAATAAAAATTAATCAATAATAAATCAATAATCATTTGTATATTGAAACTAATGTACTCCTTTATCAATTTTAATATTCGAATTCACTATTTGGTAATTTAAAAGATTAAATCTTTTAATTTGTAAAATCAATAATTTTTAATTTGTAATATTTTTTTTTTAATTTTATTTCCAAGTTATCATTTTCTTTTAACAGAAAATTGTAATAAAAAAGTAACAATAATTAAAAATTCAATTTTGTTAACATTATTCTCAAAAAATCTCTCGAAAATATTCTCAACTTAAATCACTTCCTCTCATTAACATTTAATAGGCATCAAGTATAATTTACTCTTCGCATACCTATACTTATAATCAACCCTTCGAAAGGGGGATCACTTATACAAAGCCTTCGAGCCAACCCACATATTCTCACCTGAATCAAAGAGGAGAGAGAGTTCATTACTAATCAAGCTCTTTTCCGATAAGACCTTAGAAATTCCTGTGATCTTTTCAACAAGACTATTTTTAAAAATATTTAATTATAATTAAATTTCTTGCATAATAATACGTTGTAATCACATGTAGATATACTTAACTAATAAGAAGTCGAAGGCAAAAGTATCTCTTGGGAAATCTGATAAACTCACTGATGTCATCAAGCTCTTTATATACATAAAATGTATGTGTATCGTTAGAAAAGGTAAAGGGTCTTTATGAGGTGTGCATCAGGTGCATAGTTAGTTTCAATTCATAGTTTTCACTTTTGCATATATGAACACAAGCTTTAAAACATTCGATTATGCATCGCATGAACTTGCTAAAATTTGTTGCAAATAGAAAAGGAGGATATGTTAATTTAATTCCATTTTATAGTTTTAGGAAAATAATTATTCCCTTTTTCGTACTTCAATTTTATTTGATAATTTTTCAACCCAAATTATGTTTGATCAACGTCATTTCAGTCTTTATGAGCTTGCGTTCTCTGGGATACAGCGAGAGTGAGAGAATTTGCCTTATGTAGAATAAAGCAGAGGATGTAATTTTACAGACAAAATGAATTTTCATCAATGTTCGTTTACTTACCCCGGCAGCGCAAAATTAAGGGATTTAATAGACTTTGTAGCGGATGTAATATTAATTATCAAGTTATCATATTAAATGTTAGTTTTCAATTAACTAACCAATTAAAATTCGAGATTTCATTTTAAAATTTAAACAGTATTTTTAATTCACCATTGATATCATTCTAAATTAACGTAAATCTTAAAATTGAGAAATTTCAAAAATTCAATCATGTCAGCTAATCAATCATTAATCTCTGAAACATCATAAGATAGATTAATTTTAAAAAACATTATTACCTCAATGAATTAAGCTCATAACTTTAACGTTTGATAAACAGCAGGAGTGCAATTTCTATCAAAATCCAAGCCCTTGCCAGAACTACAGAGTTACAGAGTGCGGTTCCATGTGGGGTGTGGCATATACACACACAATCCAGCCGTTGCTGCGCGTAACAGCGTAAAATTCAGCGCACATAACACCAGTCGCTTCTCATTAAATCAGCGTATAGAGAAAGAGAACGAGAGAGAGAGAAACGAAAAGAGATAGATAGGGATACGAGGGAGGAAATAGAGGAAAGTCCTCCGATAGAGAGGCACGCATTAGACAAAAGCAATGACGTAATGCTGTACTCGTTGAATAGTTAGAAACTTTAGATATCGCCATAGGAATATGCTATCTTTGTTTCCAGCCAGTTGTAACTAGTAAACTACTACTGCTGCTACTGTTACTACTGGTGATATAGTAAAGGATGACGTTTTGTCCTTTCTCTCTCTCTCTCTCTCTCTCGTCATTAGTAACGCGCGATACTAACAAGACCAATCAAGCCATTGCCGCTATGAGCTTGGCCCGTACGTTATCCGCTAATCAGTAAACTCTCTCTCCCTGTCTCTCTCGAGTTATATATGCGTCCTCCTGCCTTTCACATTCTGTTATATTTTAACCTTTAGTGATCGCGCTAGAATTTCCTCATACGTTTGATAAACTTAATGTAATTCTGCGGTAATCTGAGGATTGTTTATGCTGTTGTGATTGTTCTTTTGTGAAAAATGCTTTGAGTTTTAGTTAATTGAATTTATTTATTAACATTGTTTTTACTTTTTAATTTATCAGGTGAATTAAAATTATGAATGATAAATAAAAATTAATGATATTGTAAATTGTAACGAAATTGTAAATAAAATGCTGTTTGACATTAATCTTAAAATCTTCTGCCGTTTGTTCGATTCTAAAAGTCAGACACTATAATTAATATTTTTAAAATGTTTTCAGTTTAGATAACAAAATAATTTACCTCAAAAAAAAATTACATTACGTATATTTTAAAATGAATATTACTCTGACATTTATTGCACATTCATTAAATTTAATTTTTTTTTAAATAAAATTCTTGATTTACAGGATATAATTTTTGAAACATTTACTGAAAGCAATGTTATTTTGACATCTCTATTAAGCTTTAATAAAGATGTCAAAATTTTTATAATTAATATCATTAAGTAATTAACATTCATATCATATTCAATTCATTACCATCTGTTGACAGCGAAGAATAAAAAAAACAAAGAATTTTCAAATTTCAAGCCATCTCCCGATCGATTCAATTTATTTAGTGTTATACGTTTTGAATTGTTAATTTTGTATAACGTTATCTTGACTGAGCACTAATAACATTTTCGCTAAACTAATGAAATATACTATGTGAAATTTATTCTAATCTGATTTTACCCAGTCACAGGAGTTATTTTATACCTCCCGATTTTGACACGTGTAATGAATATGTAATGGTCTTGCCGTTACATTTTCATTACTTTTGTACCGGGACTCTTTTGACTGACAGTTCATTTTATACTCGAATCACGAATGTACATTTTCTATCAGCTACTGTCAATTTCTAATATTCTATTTCACTAATATTCGCTACTGATTAACTTTTTTTTCGTGAATACATCTGATAAATTATTAATTATATATTAAATACAAGGAAAATAAAATGATATCGTAAAATATTAAAATAAAGGGAGCAATAAATAGATAATAAGTTTTATCTGGATCGGCTGATAACGAGCCGCTGATATAAAGCTCGCAGTCTACATACACATACGCGTATACTCTAATTCATCCGTTGACGCATAATATAACGTATCTTTCTCTACCGGTTCACATGTTTTGGGTATCACAAACCCAGCGCACGGAATAATAATGATAATTCTGGAAGTTTCAACTGCAAGCGTCGAATTATCTGGAAAATATATATATACACGTGAACATGCAGACTCGCAGCACACATTTTAAACGTGGAATGGTTATAGCCTTGTTTTGCTATCGATTACGCGGTGAGGATTCATGGAGCAGAGTAAATTTGACATTACGCATGGATGATTCAAAAATTATCAATCTCGTGACTTAAACGACAATTCCGTTGAAAAATATATCTCTACACGCGTACGTGTACAATGTGAATTTGGTTCTACAGTTGTTTCTCTCTTCTCTCTCTCTTTTTTTCCAGCAAGATTATGTGGTACGGAGATTGGATTTAAATGTTTGTTCTGTGGGAATTTTCAGATTACGAATAAATTTATGTTGATCGAATTGAAAACGATGTGAAATATGCATTATTTTCGTTACATTATTATTTATGAATTTTGTTAAAATAATACGTTTGCGTTGTTGTTATTGTAAAACAATTGCGCAAGCTTTGCATTTATTATTAATAATGTTTTTCAGGAAGGAAAACAAATAATTAAAAGAGCTTTATACTTTATACTTTAGGTTTTACGTTTTCTTTCGGAACAAAGAATTATCGGAAAAAGAATTATGAAATTTAATTTGATACGTTTGAATGAGTCGATTGTTATTTAAATATTAATGATTTTATCAAAACTTTTAAATCCATAAAAAAAGAATTGAATTTCTTATGATAAATTCATTGTGATCCCGTAAAATTTACTGTAAATTAAGAAGATAAAGTAACCCCATGTTCAACATCTTTTCCAACATTTGAGAGACGCAAACGGAAAGCGAAAGTAAAGTTTAAATGTGCATACACAAGAAAAACGACTACGAAGACTAACGCGGGTACGTACAAGAAAAAAAAAATAAGAAAAAAAATGCCAAGTGTACAAAAAGTATGCGTCTTTTCTTCTAAGTAGAGAAGAGAAGAAAACACATCGAGGATTCAATGTGAATCGAAGAAAAGCGGAATTCGATTGAGCCGACTTGCGTTATATAGGAAAAGCCTTTCTCTTTCTCTCCGTCGTCCACATTTTCCTCTCTTTTTCTGTCTTTCGTTTTTTTTCTTCTTCTTCTACCCTTCAGAATCCTTCTTTTATCCTTGTGCATTATCATAATGTTATCGTGCTCTACGTGACGGGAAAGATGTATTATCGTAGCCGAAGCCCAACGTCGCTTTTCCGATCTTCTTCCTTTCGCGAAAGCTTATCGCCTTGACGCTGCTTTTAAAACGGATGCGAATTAGCGCCATTTTCTTTCAACCGTTAGCTACTATATATATATCCAATGTGTTTTTTTTCTCCTCTTTCTCCCACTTTATTCTCTTCTTGATGCTTTGTATTATAGATGAGACTTTTATATTTTTCCTTTTTTTTATTCGTCGATTTCTTTTCTCTTTTCATTTTCTTTCCTCAAGTCAAGAGCTAGTCGTGTTGCTTCACGCATTTTAAACGACAAAACCAATGCATTTACTTGAGGGGGAGTAAGTGTTGCGGTGAGCCTATTTAAGATATTGTTCAAAATGTTTAATGTATTTTTTTTATCTGTCGTATGTTCAATTTAATTTTTTATAGTGGATTGTTATAATGGAAATTGTTTACAACACGTAAGTTCGTGGGACTTTATAACAAATTTTAAACTCTAGCGCGATCTCAGTTTACGTTTTTAAGGCATTTTTATAGAAATTTAATACAACAAACCAAGAATACTTTCTAACATTTTGAAATAAAATATCTTATAGTCATTATTAAAACTAACGCTTATATATTTATCATATTAATATCATCTTTTTGATAAAATTATAAAATTTTCTCAAAAATAATTAAGATAATATGGCTCAGCTAGTTATTTTACGGTAATGAGTTTAGATGAAGGAAACTTATCGATTATCACAAGCGAAATTGGGTTATATTTAAAAATCATCTTTTATTAAATCGAAGTTTTGAAAATTTTTTTCAATTATTTTTCTACAAAAATTTTATCTTAGAGAGGGAGAAGTACGTGAAAGAGATTTCCTTAATGTTGACTAAATAAAAAAAATAATTAATTTTTGCTCATTATAAAAACATTAGCAATCAAAGTCAATATTTATAAAATCCAAGATATAAATATTTGAGTGAAATTAGATTATAGTAAAACAACTCATGCAAAATACAAGATTCACTTTTAACTTTCACTTCGAAATCGGTCAGTTCCACTAGTTCAATCATATGCCCGTAGCACATCCTTATTTCCGATACCGAAAAAGGATCTATTTAAAGAACAGCACGAGTGCAGCCCCAAAAAAAGGAGAAAAAAAAACAAACAAAGAAAAGAGAAATGAAGGAAAAAAAGGAGACGCGAAAAGAAAACATTGTACGAAAAGCCAATAGTATATAGTATGTTCACCTTCAGAATCTTTACATTTGAGACTAGTTACAGACTTTCTCTCTTCTTGGCTGCAAGAAGTACTATACGATCAAAAAAAAAGGTATGAGGTATAAAGCAAAAAAGGGAATGCAAGAGCACAAAATCGGATACGTTCTGGTATCCAGCACTCCTTCCCCCTCCTCCCTTTTGTTGGCGGTAATGTCACGTGCGAAAAAGGGAGAGGTTAAAGAAAGCTATAGCTATATATACGAAAAGGAAACACCATTCGGCTTGGCTTGAAGCCAAAACGACAAGGAGAAAGTTCTTTTAACTTGGCAGAGTGCTTCTCTCTCTTATTCTCACTTAGAGCCGGCCCAAGTAATAATCCTAACTTCCGGATTAGTCTGGGCTTAATTAGAACAGGGGTTAGCGATTCGGCTTCTCTCTTGAGCTTGTAATTCCTTCGCACTGTCTCTGCACGAGCTACGATGCTTTATACGTTCTTCTTCTTACTTTCTCTTTCTCTCTCTCTCTTTTCGTCTTTGCTGTACCTCTGCTCTTTATCACCTGTGCTTTATTTTCACTAAGTATTTATTTTTTATGATGTTTATCAGGTTTTTGGTTACCATCATTATAATCATCAGTTTTAAATTTAAAAAATTTATGTTTAATATAAATACAAAGAATATTGTTAATAAAAAGTTTGATGATCATCCTCTTTTACAACATGATATAGTTGGAAGATAAAAGAAAATAATGATATAATGATTGAATTCTGTTAATTTATTTCTTTTTCATAAGTTAAATTAAAAGGTATACTTTTTTTATTTATAATTATACACAATAAATAAATTATTTGTAAATTTTATACGAGTTATAACCATCTATTTTAATAATTTAAATTTGACTCTTAAAACTTAATTTCTAACATCTTCTTCTTCTTTTTCAATTAAACTCTCTTTTTTCTTTATCATCACATCTTCATCTTCCATCTCCGTGTACCATCCCCACGTACCAATTCTACTTTTCATTTCATTTCTTTCAACATTTTTCTCATTCTCAATTCTTTCAATCTTTACCGTCCACTTTTTTACTTTACTATACACACACATGCACACACGGACACACACTTACTCACATACGCATCAGTATCCGTACACACACCTTGTCTCTGCGATTTCTTTCAAAAGATTCCGACCATTAATCCGAGCTAGAGAGTCTGAACACAAGAGTAAAAGAAAGAGAGAGAAAGGAAGAGATAGAAGACCAGGTGCCGTCAAAGTCCGACGGCTAGAATCTAATTACTTGCCAACTTTTACGGGAAAAGAGAGAGAGAGAGTAGGAGAGTTAACTTAGTAGAAGTCACGTGGAAGTTCGTTCCTCCTTAGTCTCTCTCTTCTTCCCTTATACCTAAGCCACTGTATGCTCTCGCGAGTTCAAAACAAACTCAAGTGTTGCCAAAGAGAAAGGGAGTAAGAGAGAGTAAGAGAAAGAAACTTAAAGAAGGATGGAAAATTAATGCGAGATTGTGTAGCCGGGGAAGATGTACTTGCTGCTACTGCTGCTACTGGCTTCTCGATAAAGCAATTGACCTTCTAATAGCAAATAGATTTCAAGTGAAATATCTTTCAAAGTTTAATGTAAGAAAATCTTATTTCAATCATATATGTGCTTGGAGAATTAAGTAAGTGAATAATTTTGTATTTACAATAATTTTTTTAAATAAATAATATTAGAAAACTTACGTATTATTTCTTATATTGATAGAGATTTTAATTAAATAACTCATCATTACCTGAAACAGAAAATTAAAGAAAAAATTAATTATTTAGATTTATGAAATAATCTAGTATCTTAATGAAAATGTAATGCGCAAATAAGCTTATATACATAAAACTAATATTTTAATCTTAATAAACCTTATTTTTTCCAACAGTGCACAAAAAAGGCAATTTCCCAAAACGCGCCTTGGTGAAAAAAAAGAAAAAAGTAAAAAAGGAAAATGAAAAAAAAAAAATCCGTAATGAAGCATTCCTTAATTACGTTGCATAATGACCGCTGAAAAAGAGCTGCGCAACGTTTTCCTTCCAACTGTTTCAAACAACATAAGAGAGCAAAAGACAAAAAGACTGAAAAAAATAGAGAGAAAAGAAGAAGAAGAAAAAAAGAAGATAAACGAAGAAAAGAATGCAAGAGAGGCTGATGTAAAAGTAGCTGTATTAATAATGTTCGTAAAAGAGAAACACGCTAGACGCTCCACCAAGGTACAAGAAGAAACAAGCAGTAGTATAAGTAGTAGTAGTAACAGACAGAGGAAGTGCCACGGATGAGCTACAAGTAAAAGAAATAGTTAGAAAGAGAAGTAAAAAAGGGAGCAACACCCTCTTTTTCATTCAGCGACGAAAAAGCATGCGCGCGCGTTTGACGATCAAAAGGAAAACCTCGGCTACTTTTCTTGCCGTGAGTATTTTCAACCCAAACTCCACTCATTCTCTTTCTTTCTTTCTCTCTTTTAGTCTTGAATGTTTGGGTATTTTTGGGATTTTTACATGTTGATAGAAATTCACAAATTATATTTATGTGATTGTATGTGTATATCTGCATGTGCACGTTTATAGGTAAATATAAAAATAAAGTTTGTGTGTGTGACCATATGTGTATCATATGTGCTTGCGTATGCGTGATACATACACGTTTGCTTGTTTATATGAATATAAACGTTGTGTTTATGAATGACGTGTAAATGCCTAAGCAAAAAAAAAGTACGAAAGTAAAAATTTAAATACGCGTTTAAGTACAGAGAGAGCGTAAATTTCTTAGTTTCTTGTTCACGTGTTACAAATGCAAACAGAAAAAAAAAGAACTGAAATGTCTTGGCGAACGGCCCAGATCGAGCACGCGACGGACTCAAGGACAACGACAAACGACGTGCAAAAAAATAAACAAGTGTGAAAAACAAAGCATAATGATAAGGGTGAAAATCGATGAGTACAAAAAAAGAGGGGAAAAAGGGTAAATAGATTGATTGATAAAAGAAACAAAGGATACTGATGTGTATCTTGTAGGTTGCTCTTCGTTGTTATGTATTACACATTCGCTTAATAGTTTTATGTGTTCTGAAGTATCATTATTCAGAATCAATTTATCATCAATAAATATATTAATTGATTCATGTTTTATTTATATAAACATTTTTATAATTAGATATCAAACGTTGAATTAAAATATAAAGATTTTAAAATAATCGAGGGTTATTCTAAAATAAAATAAGTTTATTTTTTATCTATGATTGTTTTTTTTTGCAAATATATGATTAAAATATTGATAATTATAAAATATTCAATTTACAATACAACATATTTAGATTTATTAAAATAATGTTGAAATTTTAAAAAGTATTTTTTAACAATTCCACAAAAATAAACTAGTGCTATTTCGTCAAAGAAAACACGATAAACAAACTCGCAAATACAGATCAAATGAATACTATTTATAGTTCACATTATCCTAATTCAAAGGAATATTAAAGAGCTCGAGAAAAAAAAAACTGCAGAGATATCAGAACGAAAAGTTGGCTGTATGGGCGAAAAGAGAGGCAAAAAATAAAGCACTAAAAGATATAAAAAGGGATAAAGAAAGCAGCAATTTATCGATAAAACAAGCCATTGCTGTCGCAAGCATTGAATAGTACGATTTCAAGCGCGCGGTGCGACACAGCATTTTTGCCTCTCTCTGTGTTAAATTTTCTTTCTCATCTTTATTTTCTTTCGTTTTTATATTTGCACATTCATTTCCTCTATAATATTTTCTATTTGAACTTTTGAAGTTATTTTTTTTTTATTTTACTTTTAATATAAAAACGAATTTTTACCGTACAACAATTTGCGTTTGTTATTTTTGAATAAACTATATGTGTACAGAATTCATAACAATAAATTCTTTATTGTAGTAAATATTTTGTAACAAATTTTTTAATAACAAAAAAATATTTATAATATTTTTTTCGAAGAATCATAAATAAATTAGATTAATTAATTTTTTTATTTATTAAAAATATCGTATAAGATTATTTTTTAATTGAAAAAAAAATTAATAAAGATCAACATAAAACAACTAGAGAAATATTTAACTTGCGAAATTACTCAAATATTTATTTTTTCAATTAAGACTATTTATTATTAAAATTAAAATCTTTAATTACTCGTACTTCAATAAAACAAAAATATATTATAAGACTTCTGGGCACTCGCAATAAATATTCATCGAATACCTTTTCGAATGCTTATTCAAAATTTACGTGTTATATTATTGATATATCAAAATCTGTAAAATCAAAGATTTTCATTAATTTTAACAATGGACGGAGTATTGTCCCGAATAACAAAAGTAATCGGAGAATTTTCATTTCCTCAGTTCTGACACAAAATATTATAATTAAGTGAATTTTTATATTTATTAAAAATAATCAATTGTTAACTTTTTTATAAAAAATATTTAACGAGTATCAATGATTTATGTTTATCGAAAAATTCTATTTAATAACACACATCTACCCTCTTGATCTTATGTATTTATCTTAATCTCATCCATCTATCTATACTCAAGCAACAAACTACATACATTTTCAAGACCGTTAAAGTATCTTTCACATCCTTCCTTCTATTATGACTATAAGAAGGGCGGGAAAACATACTGCTTGACCCTCTTTCAATTCAGAGCATCGAGGGCCACTTTTTTGAAAAGGTGGAGGGGTAAAAAGGTAAAAGTAAGAAGAGTATGAAATTGAGCTCTCTCTCTCTCTCTCTCTCTCACTCTCTGCTGTATAAAAAGGGTGAGAGTATAAAAGGGACCTTTATCGACTGGATCACGCGAGAAGTCATGTTCGCGGACTGGTACGATCTTTCTTTCTCTCTTATATGTGTGTAATTTAGCTGCTGCTTGATTTTATCGCTTAACTGAGCTATACGAAAATGGGGGAGATACATCTTTCTTTTTTCTCTTTTTTCTTTTAAGGTTAAGTATTGTTGGGCCAAGGAAATGAAGATAATGAGGAGTTAGAAGGAGTATTCAAGATGTTATTTTTTTTCGTTTTATCTACATAGAGAAAAATCTATTGTCAAGAAAGTAAAAGCAATTTCGAGAGTTAAAAAAATCTCTAGTGCCATATTATTTGCAATAAGTTTGTTAAATTTTGATAAATTCTTCTTCTATTAATGCAGTTTTGGCTAGTTAGTAAAACGCGGTAATAGAGTCACTAGTATAAGGATATGCCAAAATAGTGCAGAACTCTTGAGAATATGCCGTTGGTGGGAATACTTTCAAAGCATAAAATTACTTCTGGTTTTTTGACAACATTTTTATGCGTGTATATGAATGATTCTATAGAAAGTCAAATGTTTAAGGTGGCTCCAGCGTTTGGTGCCGTATCAGGCTGGGGCCCCGACAAAAAGGACAAAATAAATTTTTTTTCTTTTAGTTAATTTAAAAAAAAATGTTTTTAATCAATTCCTATATTTATAATTTGTATTAAATTTTATTAGTTGACAACAAATATTGGCAATTCACGCCGGACAGCGTTGTAATCATATCAATTTTCATCAATTTTTCAAATATCTTTTTTATTTTACTGATGACACGACGTATTCTTAATTTATTTAAATTTGTAATAAAAAATCTACAATTTCATGTTTGGTTCATAAAAAAATATAATTTTATTAATGAGTTATGAGCATAAATGCTATTTTTGCCGTAAAAGCACGTGTTAAATTTCTAAATTTCAATAATTTTTTTCTCTCAAATTTGGGTGTTGACCTTATATTTTCAAAATTGCTTTGAAATCGTAATGACTTCTACTTTTCATAGTATTTTTTTAATAAACATTCTATTTTTTATCAAAAATCGCTGGAGCCACTTTAAAGATAGATTTTAATATGTATACAATAAATCATTTTTATATTATATTCACTAAATAACGATGTTAATATTTAGAAAAATTTCTGTATCACGAATAACTTCAAATATTTTTTAAGCAAAATCAATTTTCCACATGAAGTTGGTATGAAAATAATTATAGATTAATTTTATTTACAAATTAAAATCTTTAAGTTTATTTTTAAAAAATCCATCCAAACAAATATAATACACTCATTTTCAATCTTTCTTACCAAATAGTCTTGATAAAGTTGAGCTGTGCTAGACGATTCGATTAGAGATAATAAAAAAGGATTAAGATTTAATTCTTACAAAGAAAATTTTAATTATCACAAAATGAAAATTTTAAGCTTTTAAGTAAATTGGCTAAAAAAATGTTTTTTTCAGACAATTTACGAAAATTTAATTATAAATCAAAAGCCAATAACGTATCACCAAAATGAATTACTTTGTAAAATTTTCTTTCATTTAATTAACGTAACGAAAATTTTTTTCAGTTAACTGAAAAATTTAAAAAAAAATTATGTCATTCTAATGAAACTCTAATCAAGTATTAATTATATTAGTATAGTTTATTCTTTATCAGAATTCTGTCTACGTGATGACGATTAAATTGAACACGTTTCTTTTTGGAAACGTGTCAGACGAAAATTATCTTAATTGACAAAATTCTTGTCTGAAAACGAAAGTAACCGAAAGTGATTTTTGAAGTATAAACTAAATAAAAGAAAATATCAAAAAGTAACCTAATTCTGTCCACAGTGATCAATAGATTTCCTTCATTTAAACTGTAAGAGAAAGTTTTCTAAAAGCCAAGCCAACCTCAAATATTTCTCGTTAGCTCAATTAATAAAATACGGTTACAGTTTGAATGCCATCCAGAGATCGCGGAATATTTTATATTATCGTTTCCAAAGTCTTTTTAGACGAAACTTTGTTATTTAAAATGCACAAATAGTCAACTTAATTATGAAGACATTTGAATAGTATTCCTTTTGTAATATTTCACCACAATAATCAATTTGTTTATAAAAATTTTTTAACGATATTTTATTTTTAATATTTAATAATGTTAATTCATAAAATAAAATCAAAAACATAAAATAATAACCATAATAAATAAATAGAAATATTACGACTTTTTTTTCCGACAATTACTAATAATGATCAGTTCCATTAAGACTTCCTAGTGTCTAATGACGAGAAGTGATATCACGCGATACCCATTAGCCCCCGTAATACTGTAATGCTTGCAAGATGCAGTAGATTGCTAAAACAGCGAGTTTATATACGAGGCTTTTCCTATACATAAGTACAAACATGTACACACTCGAACGGAGACATAGCGTACACAGAGACGATTGACGTTTCAATGAGTCTGAACTGATCTATGGCATCTTTGACAACACCAAGTGCATTATAATCGTCACTCCTCAATGCATCAGCGGCATTGAACGAACTTTATCTGTCTTTATCGACTCATAATTGCGAAATGTTGTATGCTTGCTCGGAGTCTATAAATTATTGAATAATCATTGTTGACTAAGTGTTGATACTACGTTTTTAATCTAATTGTTAATTTCGGTTGAAAGTTTTTAGATTATCTTAGGTAATAGATTTTTTGTCTTAAATAATGAGGACGTAGAAATGATTACGGAAGACATTAAATTAGTTATTTTAATTTGAATTCCAAATTAAAATGATCATTTCAAACTGATTCGTCGTACTTCAAAAAATTAAGATAGTTAACTTTATGTAATCTAAATACATCCAATTTGAGAATTAATTAAAAATATATAAGTGTTGTCTGACTATATATTGGTTGTTCTACTTAAGAATATAATACGTATTATATTTAAGAGAAAAATATTTTTAAAAAATAATGAATGCAAATAATAATATTTGCTCAATTTATTTTTCTAAAAACACACAAAAAGTTGTAATCTCAGAATTTAATTAATGCTTATTATCATATATTTTCTTCTACAATTAAGACTTTTGAATCCAATTTTAAACCTTATTCAGTACTTACATACATGAATGCATAAAAATCTTCTTCTTTTTTTATTATCTTTTTGTATATATACGCTTAAAGCTTCCGAATTCTTAATTTCGTACACCATCTCATTTACTCGCTCTAAAGAACTGTGCTCTCCTCATTAAAAGCGATTAGCAACCTGCACCGCTCGCAACTTGCATCTTTTTTTTTGCAAGCGTTGCAACTTGTTCACGTTACTTTTTCTTCCTTTTTCTCTCTTTTTTTCTCTCTCTCTCTCTATACCCCTTTCAGCTGATGCGCGCGAGTTGCAGTCATATCGCTCGCCCAGCACGAAAACGCGCGCGCGCTCAAACTACTGCTCTGCAACACGCCTCCTCGAGTAATCGAAAGTCGAGGCGCAAAAATGCTGAGAGTTGCACGTGTCGGTATATAGAATGAAAGAGAGCGAAGATAAAAAATAAAAAAGAAGAAAAAAAAAGAAAAAGCAAAGTGGGAAAGGGAAAAAAGAGTTATTGTGAGAAACAAAATGAGAACGTTTTCGGAGGTGTTGTTCGTGCGAGCTGTTTCATGCGGATACAAGATTTGATGACCTAAAAAATTTTTATTTACAAAACTTTGAAAAAAAAATGTTCACTTTTACCATTTATTGAACGATGTATTCAATATTATTTTTGTTATTATAAACATTATTAAATCCCTATCGATAACAATAATTTAATAAACAATTAATATACACCATTTTCATATTTGAATAAACAAAGTACTTATTTTACACTATAAAAAAGGATTTGAAAGTTAAATGAGCGAGTGTAAAGTAAGAAAGGAAATAAAAAAGAATTGAAAAATCGTGTTAGCACTGGGGGTAAAAGAACAAACGATGAAGTCAAGCAAAGAGGAAAAAAGGATATGAGAAGCGGTCAAGCGAAACTTGTACGGATATATATACGTACGAGGTTAAAGAAAAGATAGGCACAGGAAGAACCCATATCATATAAGAATAAAGAAAGGATGTTGGGTAAAATTACGTTCGTTGATTTCTAAAGGTTCAACGACCGTGTCAGGAACGGAAAGTAAAGTGTCCGTTTTAATTTTATACGAATTTCCATATTGTTATATAATGTTTCGGAAAAGTTATGTTTTTTAAATACGCGCTTAAGTGTTTACTTTGATATGCATATTTTGTGTATCACAAAACTCTCTTTTGTTATCGTATAAATATGAGCTTATTATATAATAGTACTTTTTGCGTATAATCAGCTGAATTTGTTATGCTAAAATAACGATTGCACATAAAATAGAAGTTTTAAACATGTAAAAAAAAAAGATTTTTCTTTTGGATAAAAAAGGGAAAAAAGAGTTAATGTAATACTTTGATTTTTTACAAAGTAAATTTATGTTACATTTAATCGGTTAAGTTTTCAAACAAAATTTAAAAAATTTATAGCAACCATTAGAATTTGAGTTTGAATAGTTTTAACTTTAAAGTTTTCACTTCAATAGTTTAAACTAATGCCTTTATCTGATGATCATTAAATTCAATGGTTATTGTGAACTAAAATAATAGCGCATTTACTTTGATGTAAAGTTGAAATTTTTTTCAAATTTAATTTAATAATTTTGTATAAAAAATCAGCTGATTCAGGATGATTTAATTATTGAATTTTTTATTTGATTATATAATTTTACATGAATAAATAATTTTGATAAATTTCTACACTGGATTTCTAAAAGTTTATCATGCACAGAGAATACGAGTCTAGCGTTGAATCCATATTTTATGGAATATTTTCCAAAGAAAAACATTTTATAAGTATTTACATTAACAAACGGCCGAGAGATTTCACGCAAAATTATTATACAAGTACAAGCCTCATAAATAAACTCTTAGCCTTTATTCACTCTACACTCATTGCTTCCTCCTCTTAATCTTCCTTTCCTCTCTCTTTCTCTCTCTCTCTTTTCTCTCATTGACTCAAACAGCTTCGTAGCGTCAGTAGCACGCACGCTTGCGTATAAACGAAACAAAAGAAAGTAATCCGTTACTGCTTGCAACCAAGCTCTCTCTCTCTCTTGGTATTCATATATATATATATATATATGGCGACAATTCGCGTACCAGTAATATCGTCGCCCTCCTCTCTCTCTCTCTTTGTGTGCATCTTATGAAAGGCATGCTTTCTCTTCCCTTTCATGAAGGCTTTTTTTTTATTTTTTCCTCTAAGATTCATACGTAATGCTTAAGGATATATAAATAGGTGCACCGTGTACTCGACAGGAGAAATTCTGATTAGATGCAGGGAGCTTTTATTGTTGTATTTTCTAGTTGACGCTAGAGGGGATAAGAAAATTTGTGAAATATTGTTTGAGTTTTGTGTAATTGTGACGTAATAATTTTCCGTGAAATGAGCTTCAAGATTAATTAAAACCAAAGAATTGTTCGTTTAACCGATATAATAATAATGTCTATTTTCTTTGAAAGGATTCAGAAAATGTCCAAGAAAATTTTATTGAATATTCATTAAACCTTTGTTTCAAATAAAATCTATCAGTTTTTGATATTTTACTATTAGTTTTTTTTTTAATTTTATAGCCTTATAATTATAAAGGTATTGTACAATAAATAAATTAATATAGTAAATTTAAAATCAATTAAATATACTTGTTTTAGAAAATGTAGAGAAAATATTATTTTTTAATAGGATGAAATTTTATTTTCCATGTAATGACACTTGCCATAATCGAATTTAGTTAGAAAAACTAAAAAATTTCCCAAGCTTCGAAAGCAAAACACACAGAATCATAAAGTGCGTTAGATGAAAATTTAAACAGAAAATTTCATTTTTAATATTATACGTTGTCTTTCAAGATTTATATATATGTATATATATATTTTTTATTATTATACATCAAAGTAAAGTTTTCACAAAGAAATTTAAATTAAAAATTGTTGGCAACTTTTCAAGTATATAGCCTGCGCAAATGCACTTCCATCAGTTGAGAAAAATGCGCAATACTCTCTCTTTCCAACGATATTTTACAGTAGCACGCAGATATTTCTCTCCTCGTTCTAAAAACCAAAAAAAAATGAAAATAGAAAAAAAAAACAATAATAATAGAAGAAAAAAAATGAAAAGCAGAAGAAGGAGAATAAGAAGAAGAGAGTCCGACTATATAACTAAATTCTTTGAAAAAAATTCCTGTGTGGCGGTGAAAAAAAATGTATCTTCACTATACTACCACCCCCTACTTTTTATAGTATACCATAAATTTTTCTTCATAGCTGCGTACGGAAATCTCGAATAATTCGAAAAATGCCTTCGGTATAAAGCTGCTTGCACATTAAAAAAAATATATAAATGAAGATAAAGGAAAAAATATAAGGTAGAAAAAAATATAAGAAAAAAAAATTGATCGAATGTCCAAAGCTTAAAGTTAAAAAGAAAACACAATGTATAGAAGAGACAGATAGCAGATAAGAAATATTTCATATGAGAATAAAGGAAAAAAGAAGTAGGGAATGTACGTGCAATTTTTAAAATTTTTAGGTCGCCTTGTCGGTATTTTTTCAAAAGCGCCGATCTCTTTAAAGGTCTTCCCTTACAAAAAAAAACTATAATCATAACTATAGTAGATTATAATCCATAAGTGTAGTCATACTATATTTAGTGATTATAATATATTATAGTATAGTAATATAGTAAATTATATTATTTTCGTCCTACTATAATCAATGATTAAACTCATCACAATCACAATGAACGTGAGTATTCTGTATAGTCTTATATAATCATTACCTATAATTTACTACAGATATATAGTCACAAACTTAATTTCATTAGTTTTTAAAGAACTTGTGACATTAAAACCATAGTCCATTACTATTTCTGATTATAATTACCACTACAAAAATGTTTTTTAACTACATTCAACCACAGTTTTGTGGTTAAAAACTTAATAAAGTGATATAAATAACTATAATCATTACTACATAAAAGGATAGTTTCGTATAATCATAACTACAGATATATAGTCAAATACTTTATTTTATTAATTTTCACAGAAGTTCTAACATCAAAACCATAGTTTATTACTATTTCTGATTATAATTATCACTACAAGAATGTTTTTTTTAACTACATTCCACCACAGTTTTGTGGTTAGAAACGTATTAAAGTGATATGAATAACTATAATCATTACTACAAAATAGCATAGTTTTTAATAATCATTACTACAGATTTATAGTAACATACTTAATTTTATTAATTCTCACAGAAGTTCTAACATCAAAACCATAGTTTATTACTATTTCTGATTATAATTATCACTACAAGAATGTTTTTTAACTACATTCAACCACAGTTTTGTGGTTAGAAACGTAATGAAGTGATATAGATAACTATAATCATTACTACAAAAAAGCATAGTTTCGTATAATCATAACTACAGATATATAGTCAAATACTTTATTTTATTAATTTTCACAGAAGTTCTAACATCAAAACCATAGTTTATTACTATTTCTGATTATAATTATCACTACAAGAATGTTTTTTTTAACTACATTCCACCACAGTTTTGTGGTTAGAAACGTAATAAAGTGATATGAATAACTATAATCATTACTACAAAATAGCATAGTTTTTAATAATCATTACTACAGATTTATAGTAACATACTTAATTTTATTGATTCTCACAGAAGTTCTAACATCAAAACCATAGTTTATTACTATTTCTGATTATAATTATCACTACGAGAATGTTTTTTAACTACATTCAACCACAGTTTTGTGGTTAGAAACGCAATGAAGTGATATAGATAACTATAATCATTACTACAAAAAAGCATAGTTTCGTATAATCATAACTACAAATATATAGTCAAATACTTTATTTTATTAATTTTCACAGAAGTTCTAACATCAAAACCATAGTTTATTACTATTTCTGATTATAATTATCACTACAAGAATGTTTTTTTTAACTACATTCCACCACAGTTTTGTGGTTAGAAACGTAATAAAGTGATATGAATAACTATAATCATTACTACAAAATAGCATAGTTTTTAATAATCATTACTACAGATTTATAGTAACATACTTAATTTTATTAATTCTCACAGAAGTTCTAACATCAAAACCATAGTTTATTACTATTTCTGATTATAATTATCACTACAAGAATGTGTTTTTAACTATATTCGACCTCAGTTTTGTGGTTAGAAACGTTATAAATTGATATAGGTAACTATAATAATTACTACAAAAATATAGTAATATACATTACAAACGAATCATAACTATAGTAAATTATAATTTATGTTTGTAGTCATACTAGATTTAACGATTATAATATACTATAATCCGATATTATAGTTAATCATAATATTTTCTTTCTACTATAATTAATGAATAAACTGATCACAATCATAATGAACGTGAGTATATTGTATAGTTTTATATAATTATAACCTATAATTTACTACATATCTATAATAACAAACTTAATTTCAATAGTTTTCAAAGAAGTTGTGACATTAAAACCATAGTCCATTACTATTTCTGATTATAATTATCACTACAAAAATGTTTTTTCAACTACGTTCAACCACAGTTTTGTGGTTAGAAACGTAATGAAGTGATATAGATAACTATAATCATTACTACAAAAAAGCATAGTTTTGTATAATCATT
This sequence comes from Anastatus disparis, assembly GCA_017163975.1. NCBI lineage: Eukaryota > Metazoa > Arthropoda > Insecta > Hymenoptera > Eupelmidae > Anastatus > Anastatus disparis. The sequence continues at coordinate 92,935 of JAFFSR010000261.1, forward strand.
ACTACAGATATATAGTAACGTACTTAATTTTATTAATTTTCACAAAAGTTCTGACATCAAAACCATAGTTCATTACTATTTCTGATTATAATTATCACTACGAGAAAGTGGTTGTAACTACGTTACAATAAAAAATATCACGCTCATTAATAAATGACTACATTTAACCACAGTTTTGTTGTTAGAAACGTAATAAATTTTGTGGTTGTATATAAGAGGTTGTAACTACGTTACAATAAAAAATATCACGCTCATTAATAAATGACTACATTTAACCACAGTTTTGTGGTTAGAAACGTAATAAATTTATATAGATAACTATAATAATTACTTCAATAATATAGTAATATACATTACAAATGAATCATAACTATAGTAAATTATAATTTATGATTGTAGTTATACTAGATTTAGCGGTTATAATATACTATAGTACGATAATATAGTTAATCATAATATTTTCTTTCCACTATAATCAATGATTAAACTCATCACAATTATAATGAACGTGAGTATACTGTATAGTCTTATATAGTCTTATATCATTACCTATAATTTACTGCGGATCTATAATTACAAACTTAATTTCAATAGTTTTCAAAGAAGTTGTGACATTAAAACCATAGTCAATTACTATTTCTGATTATAATTATCACTACAAAAATGTTTTTTAACTACGTTCAACCACAGTTTTGTGGTTTGAAACGTAATAAAGTGATATAGATAACGATAATCATTACTAGAAAATAACATAGTTTTGTATAATCATTACTACAGATCCATAGTAACATACTTAATTTTATCAATTTTCACAAACGTTATAACATCAAAACCATAGTTCATTACTATTCCTGATTATAATTATCACTACAAGAATGTTTTTCTTAACTACATTTAACCACAGTTTTGTGGTTAGAAACGTAATAAATTTATATAGATAACTATAATAATTACTTCAAAAATATAGTAATATACATTACAAATGAATCATAACTATAGTAAATTATAATTTATGTTTGTAGTTATACTAGATTTAGCGATTATAATATACTATAGTACGATAATATAGTTAATCATAATATTTTCTTTCCACTATAATCAATGATTAAACTCATCACAATTATAATGAACGTGAGTATACTGTATAGTCTTATATAGTCTTATATCATTACCTATAATTTACTACGGATCTATAATTACAAACTTAATTTCAATAGTTTTCAAAGAAGTTGTGACATTAAAACCATAGTCAATTACTATTTCTGATTATAATTATCACTACAAAAATGTTTTTTAACTACGTTCAACCACAGTTTTGTGGTTTGAAACGTAATAAAGTGATATAGATAACGATAATCATTACTACAAAATAACATAGTTTTGTATAATCATTACTACAGATCCATAGTAACATACTTAATTTTATCAATTTTCACAAACGTTCTAACATCAAAACCATAGTTCATTACTATTTCTGATTATAATTATCACTACAAGAATGTTTTTCTTAACTATATTCAACCACAGTTTTGTGGTTAGAAACGTTATAAATTGATATAGGTAACTATAATCATTACTAAAAAAATATAGTAATATACATTACAAATGAATCATGACTATAATAAATTATAATTTATGATTGTAGTCATACTAAATTTAGCGATTATAATATACTATAATACGATAATATAGTTGATCATAATATTTTCTTTCTACTATAATCAATGATTAAACTGATCACAATCATAATGAACATGAGTATACTGTATAGTCTTATATAATCATTACCTATAATTTACTACGGATCTAAAGTAACAAACTTAATTTCATCAGTTTTCAAAGAAGTTGTTACATTAAAACCATAGTCCATTACTATTTCTGATTATAATTTTCACAACAAAAATGTTTTCCAACTACGTTCAACCACAGTTTTGTGGTTAGGAACGTAATAAAGTGATATAGATAACGATAATCATTACTACAAAATAACATAGTTTTGTATAATCATTACTACAGGTCAATAGTAACATACTTAATTTTATTAATTTTCACAAACGTTCTAACATCAAAACCATAGTTAATTACTATTTCTGATTATAATTATCACTACAAGAATGTGTTTTTAACTATATTCGACCTCAGTTTTGTGGTTAGAAACGTTATAAATTGATATAGGTAACTATAATAATTACTACAAAAATATAGTAATATACATTACAAATGAATCATAACTATAGTAAATTATAATTTATGTTTGTAGCCATACTAGATTTAACGATTATAATATACTATAATCCGATATTATAGTTAATCATAATATTTTCTTTCTACTATAATTAATGATTAAACTGATTACAATCATAATGAACGTGAGTATACTGTATAGTCTTATATAATTATAACCTAAAATTTACTACAGATCTATAATAACAAACTTAATTTCAATAGTTTTCTAAGAAGTTGTAACATTAAAACCATAGTCCATTACTATTTCTGATTATAATTATCACTACAAAAATGTTTTTTTAACTACGTTTAACCACAGTTTTGTGGATTGAAACGTAATAAAGTGATATAGATAACGATAATCATTACTACAAAATAACATACTTTTGTATAATCATTACTACAGATCTATAGTAACATACTTAATTTTATTAATTTTCACAAACGTTCTAACATCAAAACCATAGTTCATTACTATTTCTGATTACATACTTAATTTTATAAATTTTCACAAACGTTCTAACATCAAAACCATAGTTCATTACTATTTCTGATTATAATTATCACTACAAGAATGTTTTTTTTAACTATATTCAACCACAGTTTTGTGGTTAGAAACGTTATAAATTGATATAGGTAACTATAATCATTACTAAAAAAATATAGTAATATACATTACAAATGAATCATGACTATAATAAATTATAATTTATGATTGTAGTCATACTAAATTTAGCGATTATAATATACTATAGTACGATAATATAGTTGATCATAATATTTTCTTTCTACTATAATCAATGATTAAACTGATCACAATCATAATGAACGTGAGTATACTGTATAGTCTTATATAATCATTACCTATAATTTACTACGGATCTATAGTAACAAACTTAATTTCATTAGTTTTCAAAGAAGTTGTTACATTAAAACCATAGTCCATTTCTATTTCTGATTATAATTTTCACAACAAAAATGTTTTCCAACTACGTTCAACCACAGTTTTGTGGTTAGGAACGTTATAAAGTGATATAGATAACGATAATCATTACTACAAAATAACATAGTTTTGTATAATCATTACTACAGATCAAAAGTAACATACTTAATTTTATTAATTTTCACAAACGTTCTAACATCAAAACTATAGTTCATTACTATTTCTGATTACATACTCAATTTTATTAATTTTCACAAACGTTCTAACATCAAAACCATAGTTAATTACTATTTCTGATTATAATTATCACTACAAGAATGTGTTTTTAACTATATTCGACCTTAGTTTTGTGGTTAGAAACGTTATAAATTGATATAGGTAACTATAATAATTACTACAAAAATATAGTAATATACATTACAAATGAATCATAACTATAGTAAATTATAATTTATGTTTGTAGTCATACTAGATTTAACGATTATAATATACTATAATCCGATATTATACTTAATCATAATATTTTCTTTCTACTATAATTAATGATTAAACTGATCACAATCATAATGAACGTGAGTATACTGTATAGTCTTATATAATTATAACCTAAAATTTACTACAGATCTATAATAACAAACTTAATTTCAATAGTTTTCAAAGAAGTTGTGACATTAAAACCATAGTCCATTACTATTTCTGATTATAATTATTACTACAAAAATGTTTTTTAACTACATTCAACCACAGTTTTGTGGTTAGGAACGTAATAAAGTGATATAGATAACGATAATCATTACTACAAAATAACATAGTTTTGTATCATCATTACAACAGATCAAAAGTAACATACTTAATTTTATTAATTTTCACAAACGTTCTAACATCAAAACCATAGTTAATTACTATTTCTGATTATAATTATCACTACAAGAATGTGTTTTTAACTATATTCGACCTCAGTTTTGTGGTTAGAAACGTTATAAATTGATATAGGTAACTATAATAATTACTACAAAAATATAGTAATATACATTACAAATGAATCATAACTATAGTAAATTATAATTTATGTTTGTAGTCATACTAGATTTAACGATTATAATATACTATAATCCGATATTATAGTTAATCATAATATTTTCTTTCTACTATAATTAATGATTAAACTGATTACAATCATAATGATCGTGAGTATACTGTATAGTTTTATATAATTATAACCTATAATTTACTACAGATCTATAATAACAAACTTAATTTCAATAGTTTTCAAAGAAGTTGTGACATTAAAACCATAGTCCATTACTATTTCTGATTATAATTATTACTACAAAAATGTTTTTTAACTACATTCAACCACAGTTTTGTGGTTAGGAACGTAATAAAGTGATATAGATAACGATAATCATTACTACAAAATAACATAGTTTTGTATCATCATTACAACAGATCAAAAGTAACATACTTAATTTTATTAATTTTCACAAACGTTCTAACATCAAAACCATAGTTAATTACTATTTCTGATTATAATTATCACTACAAGAATGTGTTTTTAACTATATTCGACCTCAGTTTTGTGGTTAGAAACGTTATAAATTGATATAGGTAACTATAATAATTACTACAAAAATATAGTAATATACATTACAAATGAATCATAACTATAGTAAATTATAATTTATGTTTGTAGTCATACTAGATTTAACGATTATAATATACTATAATCCGATATTATAGTTAATCATAATATTTTCTTTCTACTATAATTAATGATTAAACTGATTACAATCATAATGATCGTGAGTATACTGTATAGTTTTATATAATTATAACCTATAATTTACTACAGATCTATAATAACAAACTTAATTTCAATAGTTTTCAAAGAAGTTGTGACATTAAAACCATAGTCCATTACTATTTCTGATTATAATTATCACTACAAAAATGTTTTTTCAATTACCTGCAACCACAGTTTTGTGGTTTGAAACGTAATAAAGTGATATAGATAACGATAACACAGGTCAACATTTGATCTACTAAGTATCAGCGGATGCGATTTGCGGGTCTTATAGTTTTTGGGGCCGCTGATTACAATGAGAGGGTCGGTTAGTCTCCATCACGTCAGGGTCAAGGTCATTTGAAGGTCAAATCAATAAGATTACCGCAAAAAATCTGAAAAAATTCATGCACATGTATTTTAGGCTTCTGAGTCCAAATACGTCGTTAGTTGACCTTGAGCAGTTATCCTATAGGTCAGTCTAGGTCATTTCAAGGTCATTCAGAGGGTTTCTGCGTTAAAAACACCGAATACGAACCGAAAAATCTGAAAAAATTCATACGTCTATTTTCGAGGTCGAGGAATCAAAATCCGAGGTCATTTGACCTTCTCCATCTCAGGGTCAAAGTCATTTTAAGGTCAAATCGACAAAATAAATGCAAGAATATCTGAAAAAATTCAAGCACATGTATTTTAGGCTTCTGAGTCCAAATACGTCGTTAGTTGACCTTCAGCAGTTATCCTAAAGGTCATTCTAGGTCATTTCAAGGTCATTCAGAGGGTTTCTGCATTAAAAACACCGAATACGAACCGAAAAATCTGAAAAAATTCATACGTCTATTTTCGAGGTCGAGGAGTCAAAATCCGAGGTCATTTGACCTTCTCCATCTCAGGGTCAAGGTCATTTTAAGGTCAAATCGACAAAATAAATGCAAGAATATCTGAAAAAATTCAAGCACATGTATTTTGGGCCTCTAAATCCGAATACGTCGTTCGTTAATCTTCAGCTCTTATCCTCAATGTCATTCAAAATCATTTCAAGGTCATCATAAGTTTATTTTAGTTATAAGTACCTTGTAGCCACGGTAACTTTTCCTATATTCATGGGCGAAGTCGGCCGGCTACTCTCTGTATTTCAGACTCAGCTTAGAGTAAACTCAGTTTTGTTTGAACATTTGTTTTTATTTTATTTCTGGTTGTTAAAATGTATGCTAATATGAAATGTGTGGTTGCACCCAGGGCACCTCCACGCGGTGACGGTGGGCAACGGAGTTGTCTCACTATCCGGCGAAGTCCCTGGGTAGAGGCTTTCATGCCGTCATGGCAACCACACGAAAATGCATTACGAGACAGGGCTTAGGAAACCCAGAATCGGCGGCTGGTCAGGGTGGGCAAGCGGGCCCGCAGCCGTCGTTATCATGTGACCGTAGCTCTACATTGGTGGAAAACTTGGCCAATGTAGAGTCAAATGCTACAAGTCAGATCTCTTGCAAAAATAATAGTCGTAACAGCTTTTGTGCAGTTTGTTGGGAGTATGTAGCAGCTGGTAAATTTACATTCACGGAAGCATTGCAAAAAAAATACAAAGAATGTTTTGCAACCCGAACTAATTCATTTAGTAATATATTCACTCCAGACGTTATTTGCAGTAGATGTCGAAATATCTTAAACAAAAAAAACAAAACAGATATTTGATTCTTTAATGTTATGGAGAAAGTCATCAAACCATGAGTCTGATTGTTACTTTTGTTCCAACGATGTCCATGGTCATAACCGCAATACTAAAAAACATATTACTTATGAAAGTGTAGCTTCAGTAACATTTCCTGTGCTCATTAATGCTGAAACTAGTGACAATCGTATGGATATAGATACTAGTGATCAAGAGGTTTTAACTGATGCAGATAGTTCCATAGACGATACAGCAATACGAGACCAATATTTGGACACCTCTCAAGAAGAAGAAGGAGAAATGTATTCTGAAAATATTTCATCAAGTTCCCAGGATGAAGAAAATAGAAATCAAGATAAATTTTCTCAAGATGAAGTAAGTGATCTTTGTCGTGATTTGGGACTTTCAAAAGAAGGTTCTGAATTACTGGCTTCAAGGCTCAAAGAAAAAAATTGCTTAGCTCTTGGAACATATATTTCATTTTACCGTACGAGAGACAAACCGTTCCGAAAGTTTTTTACAAAAACAAGCAATCTGATTTACTGCAGTGATGTGAAAGGTTTGGTTGAAGAGTTTGACGTTGGATACGAACCTTCTGATTGGCGTCTGTTCATAGATTCGTCGACTAGAAGTTTGAAAGCTATTCTGCTGCACAATAGAAACGTGTATGCCCCTTTACCTATTGCTCATTCTGTTATAATGAATGAAGAATATCATGATATGCATCTCTTATTACAAAAATTAAAGTATGATACACATAAATGGGAAATTTGTGGTGATTTAAAAATAACTACCATTTTGCTTGGCCTACAAAAAGGATTTACATCATATCCATGCTTTCTTTGTGAGTGGAATAGTAGAGCCGGGACGAACATTACGTGAGAAAAGTCTGGCCTCCTAGAATAAATCTAATTCCAGGCGTAAAGAATGTTCAAAAAGAAAGTTTGATCCCTGCACATAAGGTTCTTCTTCCACCACTGCACATCAAATTAGGTCTTGCTAAGCAACTTGTTAAGGCCATGAGTAGAGAACAAAGTGATGCTTTCATGCATATTTTTCAAGTCCTCCCAAAACTCTCTGAAGCTAAAATAAATGAGGGTGTCTTTACGGGACCTCAGATAAGGGAACTGCTGAAGAACGAGGAATTTGAAAGACTAATGACAGATAAAGAAAAAGCTGCGTGGCAAAGTTTCAGAGAAGTGACAAAAAATTTTTAGGAAATTACAAAGATCCTGATTATGAAAATATTGTTGCTACAATGCTGGATAGCTACAAAAAATTAGGATGCCTAATGAATTTAAAACTCCATTTCTTGCATTCTCATATCGATTACTTTCCTGATAACTTAGGGGACTTTAGTGAAGAGCAAGGTGAGAGAATGCATCAGGATCTAAAAGAATTTGAAATAAGATATCAAGGCGTTTGGGGAAGGAATATGCTAGCAGACTATTGCTGGAGCTAAAGAGGGAGTCGCATGTAACACACAAAAGAAAATCAATTAAAAGGTCATTTTGCACCCAACGAAAACGCTTTCGAGCTGATGAATATATAATGCAGCAAACAAGTCATGCAGATACATATACGCACGATGACCTATAAATGTTCTTAAACCTCAGCTTATAGAGATCAACTGACTATACACATGAACTTTTAAAAAAATTTTGATGGCTACATGGTATTTATAACTAAAATAAAATTATGATGACCTTGAAATGATTTTGAATGACATTGAGGATAAGAGCTGAAGGTTAACGAACGACGTATTCGGATTTAGAGGTCCAAAATACATGTGCTTGAATTTTTTCAGATATTCTTGCATTTATTTTGTCGATTTGACCTTAAAATGACCTTGACCCTGAGATGGAGAAGGTCAAATGACCTCGGATTTTGACTCCTCGACCTCGAAAATAGACGTATGAATTTTTTCAGATTTTTCGGTTCGTATTCGGTGTTTTTAACGCAGAAACCTTCTGAATGACCTTGAAATGACCTAGACTGACCTTTAGGATAACTGCTGAAGGTCAACTAACGACGTATTTGGACTCAGAAGCCTAAAATACACGTGCTTGAATTTTTTCAGATATTCTTGCATTTATTTTGTCGATTTGACCTTAAAATGACCTTGACCCTGAGATGGAGAAGGTCAAATGACCTCGGATTTTGACTCCTCGACCTCGAAAATAGACGTATGAACTTTTTCAGATTTTTCGGTTCGTATTCGGTGTTTTTAACGCAGAAACCCTCTGAATGACCTTGAAATGACCTAGACTGACCTTTAGGATAACTGCTGAAGGTCAACTAACGACGTATTTGGACTCAGAAGCCTAAAATACATGTGCATGAATTTTTTCATATTTTTTGCATTAATCTTGTCGATTTGACCTTCAAATGACCTTGACCCTGACGTGATGGAGACTAACCGACCCTCTCATTGTAATCAGCGGCCCCAAAAACTATAAGACCCGCAAATCGCATCCGCTGATACTTAGTAGATCAAATGTTGACCTGTGTAATCATTACTACAAAATAACATAGTTTTGTATAATCATTACTACAGATCTATAGTAACATACTTAATTTTATCAATTTTCACAAACGTTCTAACATCAAAACCATAGTTCATTACTATTTCTGATTATAATTATCACTACAAGAATGTTTTTTTTAACTATATTCAACCACAGTTTTGTGGTTAGAAACGTTATAAATTGATATAGGTAACTATAATCATTACTAATAAAATTATTATCTATTTTTCTCCTTAGAGTTTTGAAGATTATTTTTATTTTTTTTAATTGTGTTTTCTTTTGTTTAATATTTTTTTTCTTTACTTTTTCAACCAGCTCTGGCTTGTATGGACTTTTATTATATCTGTCGATCAGTAGTTCTTAAAAACATCCTTGAAAACTTACAGTAATGTATCTTATGTATTATTATGGAAAGAAACCTAAAAGATATTAAAATAATATTATTTTTCAGAAAATTATGTGAAATCAAAATTAGGTATTACCGTGAGCTAAGTTTGTGTAAGATGTTTATCAAGAACTGATGGCATACTATTTGAATGACTTTAGTAAGATTGATCTAGGTGTGCGATTCGACCAGAAAGAAAGACCAGCAATCATCGTGTAGGTTTTGTATTTTTTTTTGCTTCTAAGTTGATAGTTGTAATTTTATTCAGTTTCAGAATAGTATTTATCTTTCGTTAATTCATTATCTTTTTCTTCTAAATCATAATTATTTTATGTATTTGTACTCGGCCTGGATGATTCCATCTTTGAAAGATTTGTACTTAATATCTCATTAGGAAATATCCTTTATTAAAAGTAATTATCATTTTGCATTGACCCGAATAGACCCTAGGAAGAAATAGACTGCTCCAGAATTGCATATAGTACTTTATTTTAACCTTAATTGTAACGATTTTACAAATCTAGAAGAAACAATCTCAGTTTAAACAAATTATAAATATTTTTTAAATTTTCTACTATTTTATACAATTTTTATTAGTTTACTTAAATAATTTGTTAGAATTTTTCAATAAATCATCATTTTTTATAAATTTTGGACGTAATAGTATATTACGTTCCGAGGCACGGAACTGGCTCATTCCATGCGCGTGTTGGTTTGCTTCGCTCGGCTTCGCCTCGCGAAGCAAAACACGCGCATATGATGAGCCTGTTTCGTGCCGAGGAACGTATACGATTTTCCCTCATGCCCGGCCGGAACTTTGCCACCCCAAAAAGTGATAAAACTCCATTTTTAATAAAAAAAAATTCGTCAAAAGCGAAGAGTCATCTGCTGCGTTATTTCGTTGTAACGAGCATGCGCAAGCAATTACAGTATACAGTTGAGTTCGGTAGAGAAAGAGAGAGAGAAAAAACCGAACATAGCAGCACACATAGCAGTTAACATAAGATACACAATAAATATATAAATGATAATTCAAATTTAAAAAAACGTGAGAAATAATTAAATGTGTTTATAATACTTTTATATTACTATATTTTGTGTATGAAAACCTTTTAAAGAGCAAAAGAAAAAATTGTGAGTTAAAACAATTGTGTATGTTAGTAAAGATATAGTTCATTTTAATAAATATAAATGTATTAATATCAAGTGCACAAAAACAAAACGTGTAAAGCGAAACGTGTAAAAACGTGAATTTAATTATTTTCTTTGTACAAAAATAATCATGAAGTGTTTAAAAGAGTGTCGTGAATTAAAAGAAACGTGTATGAAAAAGAATATCTATTTTAAACGAAAGTTATAATTCGTTATAATTTAAACTATTATATGTATATTAGTGTATTAATATCGAGTGTGTTTGTTTATTTAATAACTACAAGTATGATGTATGCATTTATCTATTTAATGCTGAGGTTAGACATTCGCGTATATATAGATATAGTTTAAGTATACAGCAGACAGCGAAGCGACCGATAAGACGTACAGTTCGTAGCTGCGCGGTGCGTTCTGCGCACGTATGTAACGGAATAACATGAATGTATTCGGCCGGTTCCCTGCCACATGAGGAGCACTTTTAGGCAAAGTTTCGGCACGGGTATGAAGGAAAGATATTTTTAAAGATACCCGTGTGCGAAACACAGTTTTTTGTGTCAGTATTCAGTGTGCGAAGCAGTCTTTTTACACACTGCCGTGCGCGAAAAATTTTATAACTATTTGTCATTGTTTTTCGCTTAGCGCTGGCTTCTTGCATGCAAGCTTTCTTTTATTTTTTTTCTCATACATAAAAAAACTAACCAAAACATTTTGATATTGTAATAGTATATTTCGAAATATACTATATATATGCTATGTATATTTCTATTTTTAAATCAAACCAGATAAATACTGAAGTTGATAATGCTAAATATCAATTTAATAATTGTACTTACACCGTTAACGGATTCTTTCTCGTTGTTTCCTTTGTTTTTATTGGAACATTTCAGAAGATTCGGAAAAGAATCAATTGACGTTAGGTGTACAGTCAATTTTATAATAAATGAAAACAAAAATAAAATATTTGTACAAGTAGTTTATCAATAAATGAATTGTATTCTTAAATTTATTTAGTTGTTTTGAATTATTTATTATATTTATTTAATTAACAATATGTATTTTTTTGTAAATTTGTTATGTATATTTTTTTGTAATATATATTTTTCTTTATAATATATATATATATATATATATATATATATATATATATATATATATTTATATGTATTTTTATTTATAACATGTTATTTACTCGTTTTATTGTCAAATAAAAAAAAAATAAATAAAATAAAATAAAATAAACAAATAAAACTCGTAGCTTGTTACGACGATAAAAATGTCGTTTTCGATTGCTTGTGTTTCGCCCACGGTGTCTTAAAAAATAGTATACGCAACACGTGCGCGATGCGGTTCACACACTCTCCTTTTTGACAAACTCGGCTCGTGTGTGATTCGCATCCTTCGCGCACTTGTTACGTAATAAAGTGATTATTATAATATATTATAATATTACTACAAAGTACTGGTATCGACGATCACAACAATTGAATGACGAGTTTGAAAATTAAGTTTTTGTCTAATTAAAGCACACACTGCGGATCATTGTAAACTTCACAGCCTCTATCAGTACGTGTTAATATCCTGTAAATAAATATAGTTTGTTTCTTGAGTTTTTTATGCTATGTACATTACAATTATAATGTTGTTCACTTTTGGCTACGCTGTCATACATTCTTCTTCTACTATAAAAGCTATATTGTCTTATACCGTCATATTGGTTAGAGCTTATACTTTTTATAAAAGATATTAACAAGATTTTCTTATATTCAGTAATAATTTCCAACTTTATCACATCTAAATGAAAATTCTTTGTAAAAAGTAGTACATTATTGACCAAGGATGCATATTGATCATTCTCGGCGAGTGCGAACTTTTGGAGCCGAGCGTAGCGAAGCCTCGAAAGTTGCACGAGTTGGGATGATCAATATGCATCTATGATCTAATATGCTATTTTTTGTCCCGAGGTCGAAACATTTAAAGTTTTACCGTAGGACGCAAAATGGTCATTTTGTGGCTTATCCAATATATCTTTATTTGCAAAAATGATAAGAATTTCTTTATTACTAACGTTCGTTTTGACATTTTCATTACTCACAAAGTAGTATCCCGTTTAGACTATAGATTATGTCAATCATGTTTCTTTATATAACGTTAGTATATTTAATTACAAAATTCTCTGTCTCTCTCCCTCACTGCTTTTCTGTCTGTCTGTTTTTCTGTCTCTCTGTCTTTTTATCTTTCTGTCTCTCTGTCTCTCTATCTCTCTAAGCACTAATGTCTTATTTTACTTTTAATGATAATTATTCTGTGTGTTTTATTATGGGTACTTTTTTACTCTCAATATACATGTAAATTCTATAGAAATTCTTAATATGTTTCATTTATAGATTTTATGTAATACGTTTGTAGAACATTAAGGTCATACGAGGATAAATCCCATGACTTCAAATAAAAGTTTCAATCAATCAATCAATCTCTCTGTCTCTCTGTGTTTCTGCATCTCTGTCTTCCTGTCTCTCTGTCCTTCTGTCTTCGCCTTTTTGTCTCTCAGTCTTTCTGTATCTCTGTCTTTTTGTCTCTCTCTCCCTTTGTCACTATATTCCTCTGTCATTCTGTCTTTCTGCCTTTCTGTCTCTCTGTCTTGCTGTTTTTTTGTCTCTTTGTCTTTCTATCTCTCTATCTTGCTGTCTCTCTGTCTTTCTGTTTCTGTTTCTCTATCTTTCTGTCTTTCTGTCCCTCTGACTTTCTGTCTCTCCTTCTTTCTATCTCATCGTTTTTCTTTCTTTCTGTCTCTCTATCCATCTGTCTCTGTCCCTCTGACTTTGTTTTTCTATATCTCTGTCTTTTTTGTCTCTCCGTCTATTTGTTTCCCAGTCTTTCTGTCTCTCCGTCTTTCTGTCCCTCTGTCTCCCTGTTTCTCTGTCTTTTAGCCTGGCTGTCTCTCTGCCTTTCCGTCTTTCTGTCTCTGTCTTTCTTTCTTTTTGTCTCTCTTTCTTCCAGTCCCTTTATCTCTTTGTCTCTCTGTCATTTTGTATCCCTATCTCTCTGTTTTTCTGTTTTCTGTCTCCATGTCTTTCTGACTTTCTGTCTCCCTGTCTTTTTTTCTACCCGTTTCTTGTTTATCTATTTCTTTCTCTTTGTTTTTCTGCGTCTCTGTCTTTCTATTTCTTTGCCTTTTTATCTCTCTGTCTTTCTGTCTCTCTGCATATCTGTCTTTCTGTCTCTCTTTTTTTCTATTTCTTTGTCTCTCAATCTCTCTGTCTTTCTGTCTCTATGTCTTTCTCTTTTTCTGACTTTCTGTCTCCTTGTCTTTCTGTTTCACTGTCTCTCTATTTCTGTCTCTCGGTCTTTCTATCTCTCTGACTTTCTATCTCATCGTCTTTCATTCTCTCTGTCTTTCTGTCTCCCTGTCTTCTTGTTTCTCTATCCTTTTGTCTCTCTGTCTCTCTGTCACCCTGTCTTTCTATCTCTGTTTCTCTGTCTCTCTGCCTTTCCGTCACTCTGTCTTTCTGTCTCTCTGTCTTTTTATCTTTCTGTCCCTCCGTCTCTATCTCTCTATCTCTGTCTCTCTGACTTTTTGTCTCTCCTTCTTTCTATCGCATCGTCTTTTTTTCTCTCTTTCTTCCGTCTTTTTGTCTTTCTGTCTCTTTGTCTTTCTGTCTCTCTGTCTCTCTGTCCCTGTCTTTCTGTATCTCTGTCTTTTTATCGCCCAATCTTTCTGTCTTTTTGTCTCTCTACCTCTCTGTCTTTCTATTTTCTGTTTCCATGTATTTTGTCTCCTTGCCTTCCCGTTTCTCTATTTCTGTCTCTTTGTTTTTCTACCTTTTGTCTTTTTGTCTCTTTGTTTTTCTGTTTCTCTGTCTTTATGTCTCTCTGTCATTTTGTTATTTTGTCTCAGTCTTTCTGTCTCCCTGCATTTTTTTTTTGCATTCATGTGTCTCTGTCTCTGTATTTCTATCTCTCTGTCTCTCAGTTTCTCTAACATTTAGTCTCCCTATCTTTCTATTTCTTTGTCTCTCGGTCTTTCTATATTCCTGACTTCCTGTCTCTCCTCCTTTCTATCTAATCATTTTTCTTTCTCTCTGTCTTTCTATCTTTTTGTCATTCTGTCTCTCTGTTTTTCTGTCTCTTTATCTAGACTTCCTCCTAGATTATTTATATGTCCGAACATTCGTACTACGGCTTTTTAGCATTCTTTCGCCTTCTTGGCAGTTCAATTCTTCAACAAAGAGCTGTCTTCATTGCAGTCGTTCTCTCCTGAAGCTTTTTTCTCTATTAAACGATTTCTGTATGATGGGCTCCTCCTGAATGAATGTTAGTTATGACAGCGTGAGCTGTGTGCTGGCTGAATGACTCAGTAGTCACTATGACATAGGCAATTCACTGGAAATTCGCTGGATTTATTACAGCATTGCAATATGAGAATATTAATGAAGTGATTTGTTAATTGAAATTATTGCTTTGTGTTTTTGCTGATAAATTTAGTATACTGTTTTACTTGCTTGTAGATAATATTACTATTATTATTATAATTAAGATTCTTTAAATGACTTCTGTAGTTAACATTATAATATCAATTAGTACTGTTTTTGCTATTTAGCATATAATAATATATAGTTACTTAATTTTATAATAGTTATTGTTTAAGTTATATTCAAAATGAAACGAATATTTTATTTTATTTTTCAATTTATGCATAGTTATGAAGAATAATATTGTATTTCGTCGTTGTATTTGAGTTTTAGTGCCAGACAGGGTTTCTACCCCAAGGCCAAATAAAGTTAAATCAATCGATCAATCAATCTCTCTGTTTACCTGTCTCTCTGTCACCCTGTCTCTCTATCACTCTCACTATGTTCCTCTATCTCTCTGTCTTTCTGCCATTCTGTTCTTTTGAATTTCTGTCCCTCAGTCTTTCTGTCTTTTTGTCTCGCTATCTCTTTGTCTTTCTGTCTTTCAATCTTTCGGTCTCTCTGTCTTTCTGTTTCTCTGACTTTCTGTCTTTCTGTCTTTTAGTCTCGCTGTCTCTCTGCCTTTCCGTATTTCTATCTCTTTGTCTCTCTATCTCTCTGTCTTTCTGTCCCTCTATCTCTTTGTCTCTCTATCTCCCTATCTCTCTGTTTTTCTGTCTATCTGTCTTTCTGTTTTCTGTCTCCATGTCTTTCTGTCTTTCTGTCTCCCTGTCTTTTTATCTCATTGTCTTCCCGTTTCTCTGTTTCTCTACTTCTGTCTTTGTTTTTCTGCTTCTCTGTCTTTCTATTTCTTTTTTTTGTCTCTCTGACTTCGTGTTCCTTTGTCTTTCTGTCTCTCTGTTCTATCTCTCTGTCCCTCTGTCTGTCTGTCTTAGTCTTTCTGTCTCTCTGTTTTTCTATCTCTCTGTCTTTCTATCGTTCTGTCTCTCTGTTTTTCTGTCTCTGTCTTTCTGATTTTCTGTTTTCCTATCTTCCTATTTCTCTGTCTCTCTGTCTTTCTGCCTCTCGGTCTTTCTATCTCTCTGTCTTTCTGTCCTTATATCTCCCTGTCTTTCTGTCTTTCTGTCTCTATGTTTCTCTGTCTATATGTTATTCTGTTTTTTTGCTTTTCTGTCTTTCTATCTCACTGACTCTTTGTTTTTCTGTCTCTCTATCTCGCTGCCTCTCTGTCTATCTGACTCTGTCTATCTGTCTCTTCATTTTTCTGTCTCTGTCTTTCTGTCTCTCTATTTCTTTGTTTCTCTGTCTTTCTGTATCTCTATTTCTTTGTTTCTCTGTCTTTGTGTCTCTTTGTCTTTCTGTCTTTCTGTCTCTCTGCCTCTGTCTTTCTGTTACTTTGTCTCTCTCTCTGTCTCTCTTTGTCTACGTCTGTCTGTCTCTCTGTCACTCTGTCTCTCTGTGTCTATGTTTGTCCGTCTCTTTGTCACTCTTTCTTTCTGCATCCATGTCTCTCTGTCTTTTTTTCTCTCTTATGTGTCGTGTCTTAAATTAATGGCACAAATGAGTTATATAAAACAAAAATATTACACATGAATCATAATAATTACTCAATATTTATGGTTGATTTTTGAACATGACTCCTCCAAGGGGTAACTTCTATCTATTACATAAACAATTAATTATCGAACTGAAGTTACTGGTATTGATGGTTACAATAATTGTATGACAAGTTTGATACTCTGGTTTTCGTTCAGAAATTTAACTTTAATTTATTTCTCAACACATCAGTTTTTTTTTTTTTTGCCTTTGATTTGAGTTAGTGTGACGATAAAAATCTGCAAACAGACTACCGGGAGTTTCTTGGGCCTGGAAAAAGATACAGGCGGAAGAAAAACCACGGTTTGTGAGGGGTTACTAGTTCACGTCTAGCGACCCTCTAAAAATCGCATTCCCCTTACCAACGAATGACAAGTCATTTGAAGAGGAAGGGATACTCTAACTTGACCACTTAGGGCGTTTCCCCACCCCGGGCTCTGTTTATCACATTACTTCTGTATATGTGATGCTGATTGTGAGAGTGCAGTCGCATGAGAAAACTAACACATTGTTATTCGTTGTAAAATACATTATCTTAAACTTGTGAAAGCACAAACTGTAGATCGTTGTTGAAACTTGTTTAAACAGTGTATGTAAATATAAATATAATTCAATCAGTTTCTATATGGTTCACTAACTTGGTCATACACCACATTTGATCGTTATACGGCATGCATACTAATTTGTAAGTTATTTGATTTATATTTAATGCAATGATTGTTTCACTTAATTCATAAATTTTGAAATGATCTTCAGAACTAATATTTAAGCCATTATGTTTGATGATCGCTCCTAAATTCTTGTTTCGAAACAATTTGCCAATAACAATATATCTTGTTTCTTCATTCGTACTAATACAGGCAATACTATCAATCAATACTACATTTCCGTCATCTAATTCAGCACAGCTATTCAATCTTTTTTCCAATCCTGTTTTTTCATAACAATGCCAAAGAACGTTATTGTAAATGAAACGGTGATAAAATTGTGCACTTTGATAAACATCCTGCTGTAATAAATGTTCAATAACATTTTTTTCAATTTCAGAAAGATTACGGTCAGTGGCTGCTCCTAAAATTCTCAACAGTACTCCATCCTCAACAATGTACTGATTAGTTAACCGAACATTTTTTATTAATTTCGTGTATAATTTTTCAACACGATCTGGGCAATCAGGATGGCTAAAAGTTACAATACTTGCATGTTCCGTTTGCTTGAATCTGTTATATGATTTGCAGATTTGCTCTGGTACAGCTTGTGAATTTCTAAACATTTTGGCTAAAACTCCATTATAATGCTCATCCGGAAATGTAGATGTGTCCCATAAAGCACCAAAAAAGATTAACAGCACGAGGTATATGCAGCAGTAAGTGAATATTAAATTTACAAAATTTTTTATCGTACAATAATTTAGTGTTGATTACAAATTTTTCCAAAGCCTTGGTTGCAGAATCTAGTTCCGTTTGAATTATTTCGTTTTTTAAAAATATTCTCATGCTATGTACCAACAACAGCCAGTGCCTCAAAAATTTTTTGGTAGATGGTCTTTCAAACAAATTATAGAATAATATAGCAGAAAATTTTTAAATTCGTTGGCTTTCCATAAATTTCTGTCAGTGATTTTTCTTGGCGTCCTTGTTAGCTCACAGGGAGGTTGGATTTTTAAAAGCTTCTTTTCTACTTCCATAATTTCTGTGCCTATGTACCAAGGTTCATTATTATTTTTAGAACTGAACCACATGTCTGTGAATGTTTTAACGACCCCCAACAGCACACAGTGCAAATAGTCCGGTGTAAAAGAATCGATAATGCTGAAATATGGAATGGACATTAGCTCAGAGTTTCCTTTGACTCCTTTAACTGGTGTAAGTGATCTTTCTGCTTGATCAGCATGTAATCTGTGTTTTGATATAGTACGGAGTTTTTTTCGATTGCCTGGATAAACAGTTGTAGAGCCTCTTCCAACTTTAGCAGTTTCACCCTTATGGTAACAGAAGGAGCAGCCGTATTTACCATTATACTGCTTTGTGTTTAGCAATGCTGGTCTAGCAACGGAATCAACAGAGCATGCAATCGTATGACAATGAATTTTTGTCTCTTCATCTTTGTTTAACCTAACAACACCATTTTCTTGCAGGTCTTGTAATTCCTTTACAAATGGTTTTAAAAAGGTATCCATTTTGGGCTTATCCTTTCCATACCATAGTCCAGTTAGAATCATATTTTTTCTTCTTATCCTAAATGGTAATTCGTTAATACTAACTTGTATAGGCCATAAACTTAATGGTGATGACTTAAATAATTTCATGCCATCGGTGTTAAATTGTAACGTTAAATCATTTTCTTTTATAATATTTGCTGCTTTCAAATTTTTATAGTATTTGCCGGATAAAACACCAGATAAGATGCCATCTTCATTACTATTTTTTTCAATTAAATCATATTTATTGCTGTTAACAAACGATTCTATTTGAGGTTTGAGAGGCATTTGTAAAAATAAGATTTAATTCCGTGTAATACTTTTTGATCATAAGATTTTATGCAAGTAGTACAATTTAATTCTTTAGTTGTCTCATCGTAAACTAATGTTAAATAGCAACCTGGGCAATAATAGTTAATTTTGTATTCGTTGGGCGTTTTATAATTTTTTAAAAGTAAATATTTTGATTTATGTACAGGAGATATCATGTGACAATTAATTAAATCTAATAAGTCACTGAGAGCAAGGTCCGTTGAATGATGTCTGTTACAGTAATTCAATATCAGCAATTCACTTTCTTCTAAAGTGAGATCCAAACCTTCCGAAATAGGTTCTCTTCGCTAAAATAAGTAAATGAAAATTATTATCGAAAAAAAATTTTAATTTTATTTAAAGATTAACTCTTATATATTAAAGTACTTGGCATGTTACAGTCAGTGTCAAAAATTTAACGTGAAATATATACGGCGTGATGTATGCTCATTCGCTTGTTTTGTGAAGAACTTTTTGTCTGTGACTGAATGTAGTGAATATAAATTCATTATTGAGATTATCTCGAATATGATAAAGCTCGATTGAATTTTGTAAATATATTTTATCAAAGAGATGGCTTTAGAGTATCTCTCTAAGGTGAGAAAAAGTATATATATATATATATATATATATATATATATATATATATATATATATGTTTATCGACATACCACATGTAGTTTCATGTAAATAAATACAAATTTCTTCATGATTGTTAAATGAATTTTTATTATGAGCCTGAAGTTTCCGACGTCCAGATCCGACACTATTAAAATAAATTTTTTTTTTATTTAAACCACTTTGAAATGACTTAAATAATATTGTTAACTCTGAAAATGATCGTAAAAAAAATTTGAATTACTTCGGATTACCGGAAGGTAGATATACTTTTGTGTATATATAAAAAAATATGCTAAATACACATAAGTGAAAAAATTTTATCATTAATGAAAATAACCAGTCGGAAATCACTAAATTAACTATATTAACATTCAATTTATGATTCATAATAATTTGGGCCTTTTTCTATTACCGGAAAAATATAAAACCGGCCCGACTTCGATTGAATAATGTTGTTATATACCAAAAAATTATTCAAATACGGAAATCCGAATTATTCCTATTTTTATTGATATAACCAACTGCTGATGGTTGTAAATCCTTTATTAACAATTGAATTGAAATAAAAAAAGATCTAGTGTAGTATCAATCACTGGAAGACAACTATATAGACCAACGTATGATCAAAAAATGCTACTTTGATCGAATAAGAAATAGCTTAAAAGCCGTAATGCGAATATTTAATGTTCTTACTAATATAACAACCTAGAAAAGTTTAAAAATCATGAATTGATATTTAATTAATTAATAAGAACGATCCGGTGTAGTTTGCACCGCAAGAAGGCAACCATATCGACCCGTGTATGATAAAATAATGCTAGTGTAATCGAAATAAAATAAGTTTAAGTTGCATTGAGATTATTTGATGTTATTACGAATATAACCATCTGAAAATCTTTTAAAATCTTAAATTAACATCTGAACAATTCATAATAATCATCTGGTGTAGTTTGAACCACCAGAAGTTGTCTAGATGCTCCCAAATCCGATAAAATAATGTTACTATGAAATAAAAAAATAGTTTCAAAGCCGCGTTGCGATTATTTATTGTTGTTACGAATATAACCATCTGAAAATCTTTTAAAATCTTAAATTAACATCTGAACAAATTATAATCACCATCTGGTGTAGTTTGAACCACCGGAAGTTGACTAGATACTTCCAAATCCGATAATACAATGCTACTACGTTATAAAAAAAAATAGTTTCAAAGCCGCATTGAGAATATTTATTGTTGTTACAAATATAACCAACTGGAAACGTTTAGGAATCCTAAATTACGATCTAAATAGTTAACAGAAACCATTTGGTGTAGTTTAAACTGCCGGAACGTAATTAGACACACCTAAGTCTGATAAAATAATGCTCTGTGATCTAAGAAAAATTAGTTTAGAAAACCGCATTACGTATATTTATTATTTTTACGAATATAACCATCTGCAAATCTTTCAAAATCTTAAATTAACATCTAAACAATTCATAATAATCATCTGGTGTAGTTCCGACCACTGGAAGGTGACTAGATAGTCTTTAATTTGATAAAATAATGTTACTATGAAATAAAAAAAATAGTTTCAAAGCCGCGTTGCGATTATTTATTGTTGTTACGAATATAACCATCTGAAAATCTTTTAAAATCTTAAATTAACATCTGAACAAATTATAATCACCATCTGGTGTAGTTTGAACCACCGGAAGTTGACTAGATACTTCCAAATCCGATAATACAATGCTACTACGTTATAAAAAAAAATAGTTTCAAAGCCGCATTGAGAATATTTATTGTTGTTACAAATATAACCAACTGGAAACGTTTAGGAATCCTAAATTACGATCTAAATAGTTAACAGAAACCATTTGGTGTAGTTTAAACTGCCGGAACGTAACTAGACACACCTAAGTCTGATAAAATAATGCTCTGTGATCTAAGAAAAATTAGTTTAGAAAACCGCATTACGTATATTTATTATTTTTACGAATATAACCATCTGCAAATCTTTCAAAATCTTAAATTAACATCTAAACAATTCATAATAATCATCTGGTGTAGTTCCGACCACTGGAAGGTGACTAGATAGTCTTGAATTTGATAAAATAATGTTACTATGAAATAAAAAAAATAGTTTCAAAGCCGCGTTGAGATTGTTTATTTTTGCTACGCATATAACCAACTCAAAATCTTTTAAAATCTTGAATTAACATCTGAACAGTTTATAATAACCATCTGGTGTAGTTTGAACCACCGGAACTTGACTAAATACTCCCGAAATCGATAAAATAATGCTACTACGTTTAAAAAAAAAAATTTCAAAGCCGCATTGAGAATATTTACTGTTGTTATAAATGTAGCCAACTGGAAACGTTTAGGAATCCTAAATTACAATCTAAATAGTTAACAAAAACCATCTGGTGTAGTTCCGACCACTGGAAGGTGACTAGATAGTCTTTAATTTGATAAAATAATGCTACTATGAAATAAAAAAAAAGTTTCAAAGCCGCGTTGAGATTATTTATTGTTGTTACGCATATAACCAACTCAAAATCTTTTAAAATCTTGAATTAACATCTGAACAGTTTATAATAACAATCTGGTGTGGTTTGAACCACCGGAAGTTGACTAGATACTCCCGAAATCGATAAAATAATGCTACTACGTTTTAAAAAAAAAATAATTTCAAAGCCTCATTGAGAATATTTACTTTTGTTACAAATATGACCAACTGGAAACGTTTAGGAATCCTAAATAACAATCTAAATAGTTAATAAAAACCATCTGGTGTTGTTTGAACTAACGGGAGATAACTAGACACACCCAAACCTGATAAAATAATGAGCTGTGATCTAACAAAAATTAGTTTAGAAAACCTTTTAGCTTCGAAAATATTTTTTCTTATTTCATAGTATCATTATTTTATCAAACTTGGATGTGTCTAGTTACCTTCCGGCAGTTCAAACTAAACCAGATGGTTTTAATTAACTGTTTAGATTGTAATTTAAGATTTCTAAACGTTTCCAGTTGGTTATATTTGTAACAACAATAAATATTCTCAATGTGGTTTTGAAACTATTTTTTTTATAACGTAGTATCATTATTTTATTGGATTTGGAAGCATCTAGACAACTTCCAGTGGTTCAAACAACACCAGACGGTTATTATAATCTGTTCAGGTGTTAATTAGAGATTTGGAAAACTTTGCAGATGGTTATATTCGTAACAACAATAATTAATCTCAATGCGGCTCAGAAAATATTTTTTCTAATTTCATAGTAGCATTATTTTATCAGACTAGGGTGTGTCTTGTTACCTTCCGGCAGTTCAAACTACACCAGATGGGTTTATTAACTATTTAGATGGTAATTTAGGATTCCTAAACGTTTCCAGTTGGTTATATTTTTAACAACAATAAATATTCTCAGTGCGGCTTTGAAACAATCTTTTTTATAACGTAGTAGCATTATTTTATCGGATTTGGGAGTTTCTAGACAACTTACGGTGGTTCAAACTACACCAGATGATTATTATGAACTGTTTAGATGTTAATTTAAGATTTCAAAAGATTTTCAGATGGTTATATTCGTAACGATAATAAATAATCTCAATTTGGCTTCGAACATATTTTTTCTTATTTTATAGTAGCATTATTTCATCAGACTTGGATGTGTCTAGTTACCTTCTGGCAGTTCAAACTACACCAGATTGTCTTAACGAACTATTAAGATTGTAATTTAGGATTCTTAAACGTTTCCAGTTGATTATATTTATAACAACAATAAATATTCTCAATGCGGTTTTAAAACTATTTTTTTTATAAGGTAGTAGCATTATTTTTCTGGATTTTGGGGTATCTAGACAACTTCCGGTGGTTTAAACTACACTAGATGATTATTATAAACTGTTCAGATGTTAATTTAAGATTTCAAAAGATTTTCAGATGGTTATATTTGTAACAACAATAAGTAATCTCATCGCAGCTAAAACTTGTTTTATTTTGATTACACTAGTATTATTTTATTATACACGGGTCTATATAGTTGCCTTCCGGCTGTGCAAACTACATCAGATTGTATTTATAAATCAATTAAATATTAAATCAGGATTTTTAAACTTTTCCAGGTGGTTATATTATGGCTTTTAAGCTATTTCTTATTCTATCAAAGTTGCATTTTTTGATCATACGTTGGTCTATGTAGTTGCCTTCCGGTGATTGATACTACACCAGATTTTTTTAATTTTAATTCAATTGTTAATAAAGGATTTACAACCATTAGCAGTTGGTTATATCAATGAAAATAAGAATCATTTGGATTTCCGTATTTGAATAATTTTTTGGTATATAACAACATTATTTAATCGAAGTCGTGCCAGTTTTATATTTTTCCGGTAATAGAAAAAGGCCCAAATTATTATGAATCATAAATTGAATGTTAATATAGTTAATTCACTTATTTCCGGCTGGTTATTTTCATTAATCATAAAATTTTTTCACTTTTGTGTATTTAGCATATTTTTGTATATATACACAAAAGTATGTTATTAATCTCAGGTCATTATATCTACCTTCCGGTAACCTGAAGTGGTTCAAATTTTTTTTCAATCATTTTCAGAGTTAACAAGATTATTTAAGTCATTTCAAAGTGGATTAATAAAAAAAAAAATTAGTTTAAAGTGTCGGATCTGGACGTTGGAAACTTTAGGCTCATTTTTTATTTTGTAATATAAGTAAATGCATTTTGTTTTTCAAATTTTAGCATAAAAGTGATTCATTAATTAAAAAATGCAAATTCAGATTATATTGATTGTATAGAATTGTTCTGTGTAGATGTGTCACCTCAATAGATAATATATTTAATAATAATAATTAAATTTATTTTGACATAATCTAACATCATTAACAATGCCTTATAGCCAACCATTCATGTTTTATTTACAACATATATGGTCAATGTCCCAATTGCTACTCACGACCCTATTACTAGCCGTTCATTGTTAAAAATTTTTTTTCGTATCTAAATAACATTGAGCGGTTAGTAATAGGTTCATTTCTAACAGCGAGTAGCAATTGGGACATTGACCATAATATTTTTAAAAAGTTTTAAAATTCAATAAATTATTTACAGATTTAAGAAAAGTAAATTTCCATCTGATTATTATTTTTCATTAGTTTAAAATATAATAAATCGTTTATTATGATTGTTCTTTATTATGGAAGGAAATCATTTTTTAGGAGACTTATGATAAAAGAATCACCCATGGGAAATAAGTAAATCAAAATTTAATGTTTTTTAAAAAAACAGAAAAATAATAATACATTATACTAAATATTTTTAAAATACAAATGATTCCGTGAAACTTTTAATATTTAGGAAACTGTACATAAAATTTATGAATTAATTATAATTGATAAACCAAAAAAAAAATTCGTTTACATCAAAGAAATGTAGAAAAAGTACCTTGGTGGAAAGGTTGGATTTACAGAAGGGAAGGTTTATAGCCTGAGCTAAAGGCGAAGGCTGTAATTAATTTCGTAAAACAGTCTTTATACCTGTGGTAAATAATTTTTCGCTCGAGAACCGAAAAAGAAATAAAAACATAGCGATTTTGAGGTTAGAATGTAAAAAAAAATTTTACGATATTTTAACGTAATTGGCAAATTCTGGAAAAATCGACCGATCATCATTCTTTGACAAAACTTTCATATAGAATAATATGTAACAGGACTGAATAATTTTTTCAAAGTTACCTTATACTTCCTTGTGATAGAAACTACGATGAAAATATCAATAAGGTGTCCTATTTTTTGACCAAAGAATTGTGAAATATTAAAAAATGTAACTCAGTTTCCACGCGTTGAATTATAAAAGTATTATTACACCAGTTTTGCACTTTATTAAAAATTTATTTTTTTTCCACTTAAAAGTGTTTGTTTTATTTTAATGAAAAAGTATATACACTTGTTCATACTCATTTTTACATTCATTATTAAGTACAGTCATCCCTCCAAATAAGCGCATTCGCAATAAGCGCATACCTCTATGTTTGCTCATGAGCCATGCCCCCACTGCGACTACCAAGTCCGAGCTCACTAAACTTTTGCGGACTGCTTCTCAATAAGCGCAATCGCTCATAGAGGATTTAAAATTTAAATTTCAAATAAAATCTTAATATTTTTTATTATTAATAACGAAATTTTTTATTGAAGCATAAATATTTATTAAAAATGTTTATAAATATATTTATAATAAATATTTATTAAAAATGTTTATAAATATATTTATAATAAATATTTATAGTTTTATTAATTCTAACGTTTATTTACTTTTATTAAATGTTTTCTGACAAAATATTGTAAGCTTTTGTTATTAGAAATTCATTTTGAAAATCATTCTGAAAATTGTTTTGAATTGCGTTTTTTTTGCTACAGGTTCTTCGACACTCACTTTCACGGAATCACTTTCATTTTTTGCATCACTAGCATCTGCTTGAACAAAAGAATTTTCGCGTTTGATTTTTTTAATCGAGTCTGACATTTTTACACACTCACCGATTGTTTCTGTACTTATGACACGTGTCTGCTCTCAAATAGTAGCCGTTAAAACAATAAATGTACGGCAATTTAAGGGACTATCGCCAATACGCTTATTGAGAAGCACTAAACCTAAAATGTGCAAGAGAGACAGCAAGTCAGGAAAAAAGGATCTATGTACGCGCGGTGGGGGAACCCCGATTCGTGGAAAACCTCTTCCCCTTGGGGGCTTCTATACGCTTATTCGGAGGGATGACTGTATTAATAATTAAATCAATTTCAGTCAAAAAAAAAATCGTAAACTCTGTTAACTTGACGTAACCGCTATTAATTCAATGTACTCATTGAAAGGTATTCATAAGTACTTAAGTTCAAATTTTATATTGAGTAAAGTATTATTAAAGTTGAATATAATGCATAAGGATACGAGATATCAATTCTTTTCTATCGTCATCATTAAAAATTTTTTTCATAATTGGCCAATTTTTTAAGAATTTACCAATTGTTTCTGCTAAAAAAAAAGTATAATTGTTATTTTTCAAGTTTTTAAAGGAAACTGGTACCTTTTTTCATGGTAAAAATAAAAGTAAGGTTTACTAAAATCTTTTCTTATTATATTTTTATATTTTATTGTTGAAAAATGTATTTTTTAAGAAGATGCTTATCTTTTCAAATAAATATAACAATAAAATGAAAACTATATTTTCATAAAAATTAATTTTTTCTACAGCTTGACGTAAACGGTTTTCATTTTTGAAAAAAAATCAAAGTGAATATTTTCTATTTCTTAAAACAAAATAAACTAGTTAAGGTGGATCATCCGCTAGCTATAGTTTGTTGTTCATAAAAATTAAAAGTTAAAAGAATTCTTCAATATTTTGAAAATAATTAATTTATACCAAGAAAAAAATCTCCGTAAATTTTCAGCTAGCCTTAACGATTGATTTTATTATTTATGCTCACTTAAAGTTTATCTTTTTACTACTATAAGATACAAAACACGCAGACTTTGAGTGAGCTCATATAAAAAAATTAATCGTTAAGGCTACTTGAAAATTTACGGGGATTTTTTTCTTGCTATAAATTAATTATTTTCAAAATATTAAAGAATTTTTTTAACTTTTAATTTTTATGAACAACAAACTATAGCTAGCGGATGATCCACCTTAAGAATGAAAAAATTGTTAAGTTTTTGAAAACGTTACTATGCGTGCCCTTCGTTTTAAATATTCTTATTTTTGGCCTTTTTTGCCGAAGAACTAAATACAATTTGAAATAAAAAAATTATAATCCTTTTTTTGTTTGCTATATTTTTGAATGTATAATACTAGTCTCAAGCTGCTATTTAAGTATAAGTCTTAAAAAATAACTAAAAAAAAATGTATATTCTCTTTTTAAAAAATATAATGATTATTTTAACATTGAAATTCGAAATATTACTAATATAAAGTAGAAAGAGTGAAAATAAAATAATACTTTTTAAGATGCCTTTTTTTAATTATTTCAAACAATTTAGCATCCCTCGATTTGCCTAATTTAAGATAAACTAAGTTATAATTACTTTGAAAGTTTTAATTTTTCATATTTTTAAACCATAGAAAATCATAATCACATATATATCAATTATCTTTTGAGACATCCTATGTAGTTATTCTATAGATTTTATAGCACAATGTGTCCTAAATCCACTTTTAGATCACAGCTATCTGTGACTTAAGTATCCTATTATTGCACACTATGTCCGGCAAACTTCATGCCATACAGTAATGTACTACAAAAGTCATACGAATAATAATATACTAATTTTTATAAGAAATATGTAGTTATTGATGATTACAAATAGCTATAAACAAGGTGTGGATTATTTTAACTACTCTATATTAACATTTTTCAAATTCAATAACAATTTTATTATTATTATTCAATAGCAAAGAGGTAGTCATTTCGGCGCTCTATTCGTCATGTTATGTGACGACAACGCCAATAATTACGTGTGAAATTAGATGTAATGTCGAAAAAACGAACTAAAAACTAAGAAAAATTTGAATTTTCTGACACTGCATTTAATTTTACACGTATTTATTGGCGCTGCTGTCCCGTACCGCGTTACAATAAAGTGACTGAACATATGACGAATTATAAGACGCCATTCAACTAACAATTTAATGATATTGATACAAATTTTTTAAATTATAATTTTTTTCCCATTTTGATTTATCATTTATAAAGTATTTAAGTTTTTTTTATTTATAGTTTTTGCCTTCCTTTCTTGATTTATCATTCACGGAATGCCTGGCATTTGCTCTTTTGGAGTTTTCTTTTTTCTTTTACGAATTATCATTTGAAGTGCATGGTTTTTGTTAATTGTTAATTATTAAGAGAATAAATATAATGCGGCAGATTTATGACACTTGTGCTATAAAATAATATACAATACTTTTGACTTAAGTGGCCCATTGCATGACATGATTATCGTTCGAGTGAAGCGAGAACTTCGTGCAATGATGGGCCATTTAACCCTTTCAGAACCAATGTACATCACAATGTACATTGACATTTTTTGGTTTTTTTTGAAATTGTGCGAAAGTGGCTTCAAATTTTGTAAAAAAAATGTGTGTATTAGATTGAAGTGGACTACTTCCGATCTCAAACTGAGGGCCTAAGTTATTATATCTCTGATAGAAACTGAGAAAACTTGCAAAGAAAAAAAAAAATTTTTTTTATTGCAAAAATTGCTTAATAAATGAACATTTATCATCGCTAAATGGTTATCAGAACTTTTCATGACAGTCTTAGAGAGGCCATTCTTAAAACTGTGTGAGTTTCATATTATTATATATTATATTATTAATAAGTTATTACCCTGAATTCATCTTGACAATAATAATGTAATATTCTTTCGTTAATATTGTTTTCATCATCTTCATTGTCCTGATCTGAATTCACATTTTCTATTTCAATAGTCTCATTTATGATTGAATTTGATTCATATAGCTCTTCATCATTTTTATCATTATCATTATTAAGCTGCATAATTAAATTTTCATCATAATTTTCATTTTCACTATTTTCGTTAATATTTATTAATGTACCATTCCCTTCTTCGTTCTGAACTCTAAATGAATTTTCTTGCTCTGAATCGGAACTTTCTGAGAATCTTACGAAACGATTCATTTGATCTCCTTCAGAAGCATCAGAATCGTTATTATCGTTCTACATATTAAATAATTTAATGTTATTAACTAAATAATAGATATATTTATTAGTTCAAAGCTTGCGAAAAGATGTAGCTAGGATAATTTACAACATTTTTATAAACATCAGAATTGTTTCAAGTAAATAATCTTTTATATTGTTATTATTTACATTTAAATAAATATAATAATTTATATCGTCGTACCAGGTATACGGCGTTGTACGTGCAAAGCTAGTTATATGGATATTGGGGTTACATACATTTCAATTCATAGCACAACTATATTCAGTTTGCTATACTTCACATAAAAAAATATAGATAATTCGATACCTCACATGGTGACGTATGGAGTCATCTATACGTCACACTATATGGTAGTAATTAGCTATGAAGTGATCTTTGAAGTCATAAAATTGGTTAGTTTAATCGGCGTGTTTTGTTTTTTCTTTTGACATTTTGTTCTTTAACAAATTTAAAAAATATGAAGAAAAAAAAATTGATTAATTATAAAAAAAATTAGTGCAAATAATGAAAAAAATTAATACAAATAACAAAAAAATAATTATAGTGAAAGTGAGACAGTAAAGAAAAAACATTAAATATAAAATTTGCGTGATATGCGTGGTCAGCTTGTCAAATTTGTGACACATCAATGACGGTTCCATAGATGATTCGCGTCTATACTGTTAATATACGTTTATTCAAATTCAAATCAAAATCAAGGATTGCGAATTTGTACATTTGTAATTGTGTAGTCCCTCATACCTGCTACAACGACATAAAATCATCTACGTCATTTGGGAGTAAGAAGGATGAATACGGGGCGAATTTGTTGCTCGAACAGTAGTCAATCTCTTTTGAAAGAAACATTGTAAATCACCGTTCAAATGTTTACTTTTGAGGGAAAAAGTTACTTCTAGATGTTTTTTGATTACAAAGTATATTATAAATTTTCCCTGATTCCACCATGATTGTGCATGAAACTTGGGAACATGGTTATTTGTTTACCTATTTTCTATTGACTAGGAGAGTATCAGACCTCCGGATCACGGATCTCGCTCAAACTTTGGGATAAGTTTTCAGATGTCAAAATATGAAAGGAAACAGAATTTTAGATCCCAACGCTCAATATTTCCCTAGTTACAGGCAATTAAAGAAAATCACTAAAAAAGTTACTAGATTTTCAAACGCATATAGTTCCTTAGCATTGATGGCTAGGAGTTTGAAACTTTTTTTAAATGAAAGCTGAGCTCAAATCCTTTCGAAATAATAGTTATAGCATGTCAAAATATTATTTTTTCCCAAAGTTATAGCGTAATAAACATTAGACCCAATTTCAGCTTTTGTTATTAATTAATGTTTTAAAAAGAAAAATCAGGTCCATTATTATTTATTTCGAACTATTATTTCGAAAGGATTTGAGCTCAGTTTTCATTTAAAAAAAGTTTCAAACTCCTAGCCATCAATGCTAAGGAACTATATGCGTTTGAAAATCTAGTAACTTTTTTAGTGATTTTCTTTAATTGCCTGTAACTAGGGAAATATTGAGCGTTGGGATCTAAAATTCTGTTTCCTTTCATATTTTGACATCTGAAAACTTATCCCAAAGTTTGAGCGAGATCCGTGATCCGGAGGTCTGATACTCTCCTAGTGAGTAAAAAAAAAAAACTTTGGTGGTTTCTACGTATACATTTTTTACATGTTTTTACGTATCTCCCACACCTTTATTTATTTTTCCATTCCAATTACCCCCCTACCCACCCCATTCCGCATTTGCCCGGGGTAATGCCCGTGAAGAAGGAAAAACCCTGTAGCCAAACCCAGTGGGATAAATGCTTAGGGAAAACCTTCTCCGGAATGGGTCGGTGTATATAGCGAATTCAATATTAGGTAACCCATGTACAAGAGTACCTACACCGTATTTGCTACACCTCCCGCTCACATTGTCATGTGGCCAGCACGCCCAAGCGACCGTCACACAAAGCAAGTCAGAACCGGCCGCACGGGGCACTTGAGCCGTCACCCATCCAAGTACTAACCGTGGCCGATGCTGCTTAACTTTGCAGATCGCCTGGCGCGCGCCGAACCACTCGGCCAATGCGTCGGTCTTATATTCTATTGAGTATATTTTTTTTATAATTATTAATAGATTTATTGATTTTGATTCGAATAGAAGATAAATATTTTTGTACTTTTCGCAAGCATTAAACATTAACTTAAGAGTAAAATTATTATTATTTACATTTTCATTTTCAAATCGAGCTCGTTTTCTTGACTGGATGGTAGATTTTGGTATAGATATATTACGATTAGTCAACCATTGTTTATAAGGTCCTCTTTTTCTGCTCATTATCATTAACTCATCTATACGATGAAATCCCTAAATATTAATCAGTTTACTTGTTTAAAAACTTTTTTAAAAACATTGAGATTTGCATTATTATTATATTTTATTAAATTAAAAATAATTTGTATTGATAGACAATTTATTATCTAATTTATAGCCAAATCAAAGGAAAAATACTAAGAAAAATATTAAATATTAAGTAAAACATATTTTTATTTTCGATCCCCTAAATTTTTTGTATTTGAATTAATTCCTTTCCTTCTAATGAGCTGAAACTAGAATAGTTGTTTCATTTAGTGCATCAAATAAATAATAAAGAATTCCAGATAGTTTAAACACGAGAAACAAATTTTTCATTTATAATTCCAGAATTCTCTGTATTTTTCTAGTTAAAACTTGGATGATTATCTTATTATTGTATAGTGCAAGGGACAAACATCAAAAATAAATTCTAGGTAAATTCATGACGGAATGTATTCCTTGTTTTTGTTATTTTTAATTAATTATTTCTCACATTTATTACCATGAATTATTAATTATAAACAAAATAAACTTTTAACACTTTGAATGAAGAAGAACTAAGTCGAACGAATGCAAAGAATGAGGTAAATCGGTTTCGATCCTTCCTGATAGGGAGGTTAAATTTTTCTTTGCGAAAGTCCGTGAAAGACCGGTCTTTTATAGTTGATAAAGGGAGAGGAGTAAAAAGAGAAAGCATCTCGTGCGCAGTTGCCGCTGAGGCGTCCGCACACATGCACGCCATGAAGCCGATTTTTGGCGCAGAATTCCAACAACCCGCCCGCCTCATTCCTTGAACGACAAGTCTTGCATTGCCACCCGCTAAAATCGACGCAATAGAGACTGAATCAAGCTGTTGCCTTGGCCATCAGGGAGTCGTCAATGGGTAAGAGAGAGAGTTTCACTATGGATATATATATATATTGTAACGTTTTTCCTTTTCGGGAGGAGAAATACGTGTTAACTCCTGTTGCCAGACGCTTCAGTGAGTTACCAGGGTAAGATCGGCAGGAGTTGGAGGGATCGGTAGGTGGAAAGTGAAGGAAAGTAACCGGGTTTGACACGTTTGGTTATACTAGGGAGTACCTTGGCTTTATTGTACTCATAAAACTCATGTACAACGACGATTACAATAATGAAATAATAATAACGTATTAATCAAAACTAAACCTAATATTTTTATATAATGCAAATAAACTAACCTAACCTTAAATGAAAATATAATTTACAAAAGTAATTATCTCGGCCACTTGACGGCTATTTAATAAATGAATCAAATCAATTAATAATCTTTAATGAATCTGAATGATAGTTTATTTTAATTAATAGATTCTACGGCCTGGACGGTCTAAAATATACCGGCGGCTTTTACCTGCAACAATGTGCAAATCAAAAAGAGACAAATGATTAATAACTAATTATAATGATACTAATAGGCAATGGCACCTAATATCGTTATACTTAATCCTACGGTAATAATGATGGTGGGTATCCGGCTCCCTTAATTATATAAATTACAAATCTCTATAGGCATGCGGGACCTTTAAGTGATGTAAAGACAATGGGTGGCCGACACCCTTAACTTATTCTATGTTCTAATATTTACACATGGTCGAACGGAGTCCTTTAAACTAATATCAAACAAGTGCTGGGTGGACGACACCCTTAATATATTCTATGAATCACGTAATGGCGGACGTGACAGCTGTGGGTGGACAAGACCCTTAATTAAGCCCGTTGCGATATGTGGGATAGAATATAATATTGTAGGTGGACGTCACCCTTAAATTCAGCGGCGCAAAAATCGGCATTGCTGCGACGACAAAAAGGTTGCGAGTGTATGCTCTAGGTAACATAGATTTACGCCTGTGTGTTCACTTGACGTAACTCTAAAACTGCCAGCATATGCACTGTAGTGTAGACCTGTGTGTGCACTTGGTCTACCCTCATGTGCGAGAGAGAGAAGCTCTGCCTAAGCTGTGGTGCTCTACAAGCCAAGGCAGCCAGCTACTACCTGTCTCCCTCTCTCTTAGCCTTGTGTGCTCACTTAGGTAAAGAGAGAAAGGAGACCGTAGTCTACACTGCTCTGCTCTGGATAGCTTCTCGGCCTCTTATATACTCCGGCCTCATTTTTCTCGTTGCGTGCAACGACGTTCGAGGTTGCCGCCTAGCATCTGAGCTCAGAACTACTGTTCTATCGTAGCTGGCCATTAGGCAGGAGATTTGAAATGCGCCGGTATGTATACTCGTCGCATATATATATATATATATATATATATATATATATATATATATATATTTGATATGCCGCCAATGATGTTACAGAGTGCACATAAAGAGATATAAACTATGCTGCTAAACAAAGTTATTGAGAAGTCAGCAAGTGAATGGAACAGTCCACCAGTGATACTTAGGGAACCTGACGGGGAGAATCGATTCTGCATAGATCACAGAGAATTAAACAAAGTTATTAGGAAGGACGCTTATTCAATAACAAGTATGGATTTAATTCTTGATAAGATGCGAAAAGCTAAATACCTGACCATTATAGACCTAAAACAAGCTCACTTCTAAATCTCAATGGAGAAAGATAGTAGGAAATATAATGCATTCTCAGTATCTGGATCAGGCCTCTGGCAGTTCAAGAAAATGCCGTTCGAATTTACCAATACTCTAATAACCTTCCAGCGACTCTTCGACTGAATGTGAACTAAACGTGTTTGGATGCCTCGACGATATCATCATTGCTACAGAGTTCTTCAATGACCACCTAAAATGGCTGGAAACAGCGTTGTGGAGTCTGATAGACGCTAAGTTGTCTGTAAACAAGAAAAAGTGTGAGATCTGCTTCTCACAGATCACCTATCTGGGATGTATATTGAACAATTAAGAGCTAAGATCGGATCCAGATAAGGTAGCACCAGCTGCTAATTATCCAGCATCCAAAATACTGCAAAGCAATTGAGAAGATTTCTTGAGATGGTCAGATGGTATTTCAGAGCATGATTCTGAGAAGAAAGTTTCTCTAGTGGAGCTGTTAAGGCAAAACAGAGCGTTCGAGGACCTTACACAAGTATTAACGACAGCTATTGTACTTGCACTGACTTCAACAAACCATTCATGTGATGCCAGCAACTTCGCGATTGAATCAGTGTTGATCCAAGAGCATGAAAACGGAGAGCACCCAATTGTATATGTGAGCAGAGTACTAATAGCTGCGGAGAGAAACTATATAATCACAGAGAAGGAATTATTAGCGTTCATATGGGCAATTAAGAAACTTAGACTTTATCTTGAAGGTTATACCCTCAAGATTATCATGGGTTACAATGCGTTGAAGTGGCTACAGAAGCTAAAGAACCCTACGAGGAGACTAGCAAGATGGATTTTAAGAATGTGTCAGTGGTCATTTGAAATCATACATCGACGAGGAGCGTTACACCACGTGCTTCTCTCGCAGTATAAAAGTCAAAAAGAAGAAGAAGAAAACATGTGTGTTTTCGAGGAGATATAAGATGAGAAATACATTGAGCGACCTAAAGAGATAAAAACAAGCCCCCAAAAATACCTAGGATGGATAGTATTATGAACGAACCATCGCTTAATCCCGTGACCTATGAAGAAGAAGAATGGCGACTTGTAGTACATGTAGAGCACCGAGAAAAAATACAAGACGCACACTGTCATCCTTCATCAGGTCATCTTGGATTCGAAAAGACTTATGATACACTGAAAAGGAACTATTAATGGTTAGGAGTTTATTATGGAACCACTCAGTTCATAAAGAAATGCGACGATTGTCAAGGATACTAAACCAAGCAAACCGTATCTCAAATACTAATGGGAAACCATGTTGTCGAGCGACCATGGTTAGTAGTATCAGCTGACATTATGGAGTTCCCACCGAGCAAGAGCCAGAACAATTACTTGTCAGTTTTTCAAAACCTTTTCACAAAATGGATCAAGCTAAAACTGTCAATAACTGCTGATGGGAAAGCAGTGGCTAAGGTTTTGAAAGAGTTGATCTTATTTTGATGGAAGACTCTCAAGTATCTGCTAACCGTTAATGGAAAAGAATTTGAAAATGAGCACTTAGATTAGGTACTACAAGAATATGGAGCAGTTAGAGTGATGACCCTGACATATCACCTTTCCAACACAGCAAACCGATTCTCCGCAAAACTCACGCCAAAATACGATGAACCGTTCATGATCTTAGAAATATCACCATTAGTATATTTATTCGAGACCGAGGGCGGTAAACGCAATATAAAAGTACACTTTTCCGAATTAAAGAGATATATTCCCCCCAGAACGAACCCATGTCCCAAAACCTAACCTGATCTTTAACTTAACTATGACGCCCTTTATAGGATTTCCTTTAATTTTTTAGATAAGCAAACTGAGACGAGCCTTTGGACCACGCAGGACTGTGAATCAGGTACTTACCGCGTTGTGAGGAGAATCATGTGTGAGATACCTGTACTTTCGTCACCACGCGATGCCGCTGACCAAAAGTCAAGTCGGTGAAGGATTTGGGGTCCGGCCATCGAGGGAACCGGCCAGTACTACTCGACCATGCAAGAACTACAGAAAGTGGCAAAGATGGAGAGAGAAAGAGATAAGGAGAATTAGGAGTTCTGGAGTAACAATTGAGAGAGGCTTCATCACCTTTCTCCCAATTACTACCCCCAACTCGCGAGTCTCCTCTGAAGGATGGAGAACTTTTACATGTTACTGAGTGCGCGTCTACAGGTTGTGGATAGTAGAATGGCTAGAGAGTAGTGGGTGAGGGAGGCCAAAACCAGTCTTTCTGGTTAGTTGTCAATAATGAATAAGCGACCGCGGATAATGGAATAAGAGAGGTAGAGGAAAAAGAACGATAGAGAGTAATGAAAAAATATTAATTACCCCAGCTGATAACTTTGGTGGCGGGGAAGGCTAAGACATAGAGTGATTTTCGTGTCTCGACAAATCTCAATATCGATGACGAGTAAAGCATCAAAATCCTAGAAAATGCACTGTGAAGAGCATACTTGAAAACGTGTCACATCAGAAAGAGCCGCATAAAAACCAAATCTTGGTGGAATGCGGAAATAAAGCTGTTGAAAGCGGAGTCAAGAAAACTTTACGCAATAGCAAGAAAAGATAATAAAAATGAGAGGTGTGAAAAATATAAAACCAGTTTAGTCTGCTTATGGATGTCTACTTTCCGGGAAACCGAGAAGTAAGGAAGGCGGAAAAACCTTTAGCTCACGGGGTATCGGAGATAGAGAAAAGAACAAGAGAAACTGTAGCAGAAATAGTGTCAAAAAAAAGAATAGCATGAGCGGTAAACACGTTCAGTTCATATAAATCAGCGGAACCGGAAGAAATTATGTCGATTATGCTGCAAAAATAACTATGCACAATTATGGATCT
The DNA here is from genome assembly GCA_017163975.1 of Anastatus disparis. Taxonomy (NCBI): domain Eukaryota; kingdom Metazoa; phylum Arthropoda; class Insecta; order Hymenoptera; family Eupelmidae; genus Anastatus; species Anastatus disparis. The sequence goes on from JAFFSR010000261.1 coordinate 130,268, forward strand.
TTTGATATTTTCTTAAGAGCAGGCCGGATTCGCTATCCTTGTCTAATTGAAATTTTTGTTATTTACTCAAGTATTAATCGGTGTATTTGCAAATTGAAGGTTAAGCGCAATAGATATTATTATTACAAATATTTATTCACAAGAATAAAAAAATCTATGGCTTTGTTTTTGAGAAAAGTAAGTAACGCGAAAATATTATGAACATAAACTTTTACTTTGGCGTTACTTACTTTTCTCAAAAACAAAGCGGTAGATTTTTTTTTTCTTGTGCATAGATGTCCATAATGATAATATCTATTGCACTTAGCCTCTAATTTGAAGATACACCGATTAATACTTGAGTAAATAAAAAACAACTTAATTGTTACCCGGTCGGTATCAGGTTCTACTCCGGTCTGCCGTTAACGGTAGGCCGGAGTAGAACCTGATACCGACCGAGTAACAATTGAGTTGTTTGTTATTTACTCAAGTTTTAATCGGTGTATCTTCAAATTGAAGGTCGAGCGCAATAGATATTATTATTATGAACATCTATGCACAAGAAAAAAAATATCTACCGGATTGTTTTTGAGAAAAGTAAGTAACGCGAAAATATTATAAACATAAACTTTTACTTTGGCGTTACTTACTTTTCTCAAAAACAAACCGGTATATATTTTTTTTCTTGTGCATAGATGTTCATAATAATAATATCTATTGCGCTCGACCTTCAATTTGAAGATACACCGATTGAAACTTGAGTAAATAACAAAAATGCCAATTAGACAAGGACAGCGAATCCGGCCTGCTCTTAAAAAGATTATTACTGGAATGTATACCAAAAAATGGAGAGAGGTAAAGGTAGTATTCAATACACAAAGCGGGTAAACCAAGCCACACACTGCCCAAGGATTTTAGACCAATCAGCCTCTCATCCTACATCTTGAAGACGTCAGAGAGAATGGTGGATCAACATATTAAAGAGACTACAGGAGTGAAAAAAAGATGTACATCACAACATCCTATCTCAAAGGCAAATCAGTAGACAGTACATTACATGAATTAGTGAGGATAATAGAAATGGCTCTTCAGAAGAAGTAGTATACAATGCGAGCCTTCCTGGACACTAAGGGAGCCTTTAATAATGTCAATACAGAAGCCATTAAATAGGCGTTAGAGGAAATAGGAGTAGACCGAATAACCATAAACTGAATTATGGAAATGCTAGAAAGTAGAATCATAAATTTGGAATTAGGCAACAGAACTACGAAAAGGGGAATTACAAGAGGAACTCCACTGGGAGGAGTTATATTCCCCCTGCTGTGGTCAAAAGTAATAAATAAAATTCTCAAAAGACTTGAGGATAAAAGAATAAAAGTGGTAGCTTATACAGACGATGTCATGGTACTGATCACGGGCAAAGATGCGACTGTGTTCTGTTTCAATATGGAGTTTGCATTAAAAGAAATCGCAAAGCGGGCGGAACAGAACGGATAGGAAGTGAATCCTGATGAAACCAAGCTACTTTTGTTCACAAGAAGATACAAAATTTCGGAGATTATATTGCCAAAACTTAGAGGATGCACATTCAGGCTATCCAAATAGGCAAAATATTTAGTAGCTGTTTTAGACTCGAAGCTGCTCTAGAAGCGGAATATAGAAGATAGGATGAAAAAGGGAATAAACACATACTATAAATACAGGAAAATGTTCAATAAGAGATGGGGTCTACAACCGCAGATAACATAATGGCAATACATTGCAACAATCAGACCAATAATTAGACCGCGAAACCCAGCACCTGGCTCTGGGACGTCCACATCATGATTAACATCCACGGAGGAGAATATCATAGACGGAATATGCCGGCTATCAGAGACACTCAGCGACATCGCGGTGATGACGAGAGATGAGATCTTCTAGGACGTTTTAGAGGAAGATTTAATCAATCGGATGCTGCATCTAACAAAAACACTGTCAGGGCTGAATTATGCTACCTGAATAAATATTATTACTAGGATGATCTGGGTGCAACTTAGCGTACGAATGAAGAGAGGAAAGAAGTAAACAGAGTACAGAAAAGAGGGGTGTCACGAGAAGATGGAAACTGAACAGGATGAAAAAGGGAGATTGACCAAGAAAAAGAGGAGAAACTGACCGTGAGAAAGAGGAGATAGGAGAAATGACCGAGACCAGACGTACTGATAATTTTTTTTAACAGTGAGTTAAGATCTTTAAAATTTTCTTTTGGTTTTGTCTAAAAATTGATTTAGATTTTTTAAGAATATTTTTTTTGACGTATAGCCTGTAGTCTAACCTCATAAACAGACTCTATACCCCACCTAACCTTAATCTTATCTCACTTAACCCGATGCAAAATACAATTCAATTGTGCATGAGATTATTAAGTGATGAGATTATTAGTATGTGTAATTTATGGAAACAATAACGATGATGAAATGTGTAGATTAATCTTAGCAAGCAATTTTCTAGCATGATTGTGTGTAATGATTTATTTATAACTTACAAGCGGATCGATGGCGAGAGTCGTTGGTGTATATTGTGCAACGTGGGCACTTTGAATTGTAAGCAGTCCATTCTGGAGAATGTCCTGCTTAGGGAAGGAGAGTTTGTGACGTGGAAATTTCACGTACAATAAATTATTCAAGCAATTTGTCACCCCCTATGCCCTTTACTGGGCACAACATACCACCGATGCACTTATCGACCCGGGTGTACTTGACTTGAACAGTTATTTAATAGAGCAATCTTTTATTTTTTACCAGTACCATAAGGTAAAGTGATGACAACTGGCAGATGCGCGTGGTAGCCATTACGCATATATTCATAAAACGTACACGTGAGCGTTAGTACTGCTAGCGGTGATCGTAGGGTTAGCACACCTGCAGACAATATATCATAGCAACCACACGTGTGTCAGGAGGCCGCATACAACAAAGAAAACGTGTAAAGAATTTCTTCGCAAAGTCTTGTATCCGTTGCTAACGGGTTAGCACCAAATCTAGGAGAATAAGCAGAGAAAGAGAAAGATTGTTGACCAGGATATCATGAACTTATCATGAATAAATACCAAGAAAAAAAGTGGCCATTACACACAACCCTAAGAAACCCCATCTGATACATGGGACCATTCCATCACCTGGTTCGGCTCATCAACAACAGAGTAAGAACGATCGCTAAGATGAGAGGCGAACCCTACTGAAAAAAGCCAAATGATTAGTCACTTGGTTTATCATCTGATTTATCATCTTATTTATTATATGATTAATCACCTCATAAGTTACCTGACTTTATGACATGATCTGACAGGTAATTAATCAAGTGAAAAATCATGTGATTAATCAGATGAAAAATCAGGTAATGAAATCAAATAAAAAATCAGTCGATTAATCAAGTGAAAAATCAAGTGATTAATCAGATGAAAAATCAGGTAATGAAATCAAATAAAAAATCAGGTGATTAATCAAGTAAAATATCGAGTGATTATTTAGGTATCATGATTCATTCTATAGGTTTTATTTGTATCTATATTATATTTTTATTAGTTGACCAATATAACATAGTTTTAATTATGGAGGATTCCAATGGTAGAAATCAAAGATGCAATCTTAAAGGTTTTCAACATCTATTGAATTATAGAACAGATGCAAAAAAAATAAATAAGAATATATACAATGCCGATACATTCATCATATTCATATCACCAAGTTTGCATTAATTTTAGGGAATAATTGGATACATAAACACATGAAGAAAACCAAAATTTCAGACTTCAATATTACCATGGTACCCAATTATTCCCTAAAATTAATGCAAACTTGGTGATATGAATATGATAAATGTATCGGTATTGTATATATTCTTATGTATTGTTTTTGCATCTGTTCTATAATTCAATAGATGTTGAAAACATTTAAGATTGTATCTTTAATTTCTACCATTGAAATCCTAGATTATTAAAACTATGTTATATTGGTCGACTAATAAAAATATAATATGGATACAAATAAAACCTACAGAATGAATCATGATACCTAAATAATCACTTAATATTCTACTTGACTAATCACCTGATATTTCATTTCATTTATCTGATTTTTCATCTGATTAATTACTTGATTTTTCACTTGATTCATCACATGATTTTTCACTTGATTCATCACATGATTTTTCACTTGATTCATCACATGATTTTTCACTTGATTCATCACATGATTTTTCACTTGATTCATCACATGATTTTTCACTTGATTCATCACATGATTTTTCACTTGATTAATCACCTATCAGATCATGTCATAAAGTCATGTGATTTATCAGTTGATTAATCATATAATAAATAAAATGATGAATCAGATGATAAATCAAATGATTAATAAATTGGCTTTTTTCGGTAGGGAACCACCTAATGACCGTGTCGAGTCTTTGAGTCGGTCTGTGGCTCATTCGGTAGAGCGTTGGATTCGTAATCTCGAGGTTCCGAGTTCGAATCCCGCTTTCGATTGATACAAGCACCATTGTACGTTACATGTGCTTTGTTCACCAACACACTTACGAGCTCCGTCGCTGATTAGCATAGCAATAATAGCATAGCATAAATATAGCAACGTTAAAAAACAAAAAAAAAAAAAAAAATGACCATGTCAGAGCAATTCATGGTACGCAGTTTAACAAGTAGCCTATGACACCGCTGCTGTCCAATACATCGCAATTTTCTCTGATCTGATCATCGGTTTTCATCTAGATCATTAACGGAGCATCGACTGCGGTCCGATAAAAATTAATTATTGTGAAATAACAGCTCTCGCTGTAACTAATTAGTGCACAAAGTGGCAAGTGACTGTGATATAAGTGCGCGAAAAATAAATTGTGATTTACGAATTATAAAGGAATTTAACTGAGCGTAAAAGGGAAATTTGTAATTTATAATTAAAAATTTGGTGTAATTAAACTAATTTAAAATTTCAAAAGACCGTAAATAAATATGAAAATAAAATTTGTGTTGTTTTTTTTTTCTTATATAATCACGGTGAAACGTGGCACGTACGGAATGGAAAGTGAGAGATAGAGATATGTAAAGCGACTCGGGCCAACCCTGGTATAAATTATCATTATAAACCAGTCATATTGTAACCATTTTTTTCAAAAATGTTTAATAATTGACCAACAATTACTAGAAAATGATCAGTTTATAGTCGTAAAATAATTTAGAAAGATTTTCGGAATGATCTAAGGTATTCTTTCACCGAATAATTTCAAGATTCTTCCAAAAAGCTTTCATGAAATAATTCATGCAATATTTTGGTAAAGTCTCAAGAAATCATACATGAAATAATTTTAAAATCTTCTTGAAATATTTCATGAAATAACTTATGATGAGAATAAAAGTTATTACATAAATCCTGACTGAAAGAACTTTGAAAAGACTTTTTAAAAGGAAACAAGAAAGAACTCAGAAATCGTTCGGAAGGTTCCAGTCGTAAAATAATTTAGAAATATTTTCGGAATAATCGAAGTTATTCTTTTACCGAATAATTTCAAGATTCTTCCAAAAAGCTTTAACGTAATAATTCCATGTAAGATTTTCGAAAAATCTCACGAATTCTTGCATGAAATAATTTTAAAATCTTTTTGAAATAATTCATGAAAGAACTTATTATGACGATAAAAGTTATTACATGAATCCTTAGTGAAAGTACTTTGAAAGAACTTCTTGAAAAGAAACAAGAAAGAACTCAGAAATCTCCCAACGTTTGAAATCAGAAAATAATTTAGAAAGATTTTCGGAATGATCTAAGGTATTCTTTCACCAAATCATTTCGAGATTCTTTCAAAAAGCATTCATGTAATAATTCATGCAATGTTTTGGTAAAGTCGCGCGAAATATTCCATGAAAAAATTTTGAAATCTTTTTGAAATATTTCATGATACAACTTATGAGGAGAATGAAAGTTATTACATTAATCCTTATTGAAAGGACTTTAAAAGACTACTTGAAAGGAAACAAGAAACAACTCAGAAATCTTCCAACGATCGGAATCAGAAAAGAATTTAGAAAGATTTTTGGGATGATTTAAGGTATTCTTTTACCAAATCATTTCAAGATTCTTTCAAATAGCATTCATGTAATAATTCATGCAATGTTTTGGTAAAGTCGCGCGAAATCTTCCATGAAAAAATTTTGAAATCCTTTTGAAATATTTCATGATACAACTTATGAGGAGAATGAAAGTTATTACATGAATCTTTATTAAAAGGACTTTGAAAAGACTACTTGAAAGGAAACAAGAAACAACTTAAAAATCTTCCAACGATTGAAATCAGAAAATAATTTAGAAAGATTTTTGTGGTAATTTAAGGTATTCTTTCATCAAATCATTTCAAGGTTCTTTCAAATAGCATTCATGTAATAATTCATGCAATGATTTGGTAAAGTCGCACGAAATCTTACATGAAATAATTTTGAAATCTTTTTGAAATATTTCATGAAATAACTTATGAGAATAAAAGTTATTACATAAATCCTTACTGAAAGAACTTTGAAAAGACTTCTTAAAAGGAAACAAGAAAGAACTCAGAAATCTTCCAATGATTCAAATCAGAAAATTATTTATAAAAATTTTCGGAATGATCTAAGGTATTCTTTCATCAAATCATTTCAAGATTCTTTTAAAAAAGATTCATGTAATAATTCATGCAAAGGAAACAAGAAAGAACTCAGAAATCTTGCAACGATTGAAATCAGAAAATAATTTAGAAAGATTTTCGGAATGATCTAAGGTATTCTTTCACCAAATCATTTCAAGATTCTTTCAAAAAGCATTCATGAAATAATTCATGCAATATTTTGGTAAAGTCTCAAGAAATCATACATGAAATAATTTTGAAAATTTTTTGAAATATTTTATGAAATAACTCATGATGAGAATCAAAGTTATTACATAAATCCTTACTGTAAGGACTTTAAAAAGACTTCTTGAAAGGAAACAAGAAAGAACTCAGAACTCTTTCGAAGGTTCGAGTCGTAAAATAATTTAGAACGATTTTTGGAATAATCTAAGTTATTCTTTCACCAAATAACTTCAAGATTCTTCCAAAAAGCTTTCAAGAAATAATTCATGCAATATTTTGGTAAAGTCTCAAGAAATCATACATGAAATAATTTTGAAATCTTTTTGAAATATTTCATGAAATAACTTTTGACGAGAATAAAAGTTATTACATAAATCCTGACTGAAAGAACTTTGAAAAGACTTTTTAAAAGGAAACAAGAAAGAACTCAGAAATCGTTCGGAAGGTTCCAGTCGTAAAATAATTTAGAAATATTTTCGGAATAATCGAAGTTATTCTTTTACCGAATAATTTCAAGATTCTTCCAAAAAGCTTTAACGTAATAATTCCATGTAAGATTTTCGAAAAATCTCACGAATTCTTGCATGAAATAATTTTAAAATCTTTTTGAAATAATTCATGAAAGAACTTATTATGACGATAAAAGTTATTACATGAATCCTTAGTGAAAGTACTTTGAAAGAACTTCTTGAAAAGAAACAAGAAAGAACTCAGAAATCTCCCAACGTTTGAAATCAGAAAATAATTTAGAAAGATTTTCGGAATGATCTAAGGTATTCTTTCACCAAATCATTTCGAGATTCTTTCAAAAAGCATTCATGTAATAATTCATGCAATGTTTTGGTAAAGTCGCGCGAAATATTCCATGAAAAAATTTTGAAATCTTTTTGAAATATTTCATGATACAACTTATGAGGAGAATGAAAGTTATTACATTAATCCTTATTGAAAGGACTTTAAAAAGACTACTTGAAAGGAAACAAGAAACAACTCAGAAATCTTCCAACGATCGGAATCAGAAAAGAATTTAGAAAGATTTTTGGGATGATTTAAGGTATTCTTTTACCAAATCATTTCAAGATTCTTTCAAATAGCATTCATGTAATAATTCATGCAATGTTTTGGTAAAGTCGCGCGAAATCTTCCATGAAAAAATTTTGAAATCCTTTTGAAATATTTCATGATACAACTTATGAGGAGAATGAAAGTTATTACATGAATCTTTGTTAAAAGGACTTTGAAAAGACTACTTGAAAGGAAACAAGAAACAACTTAAAAATCTTCCAACGATTGAAATCAGAAAATAATTTAGAAAGATTTTTGTGGTAATTTAAGGTATTCTTTCATCAAATCATTTCAAGGTTCTTTCAAATAGCATTCATGTAATAATTCATGCAATGATTTGGTAAAGTCGCACGAAATCTTACATGAAATAATTTTGAAATCTTTTGAAATATTTCATGAAATAACTTATGAGAATAAAAGTTATTACATAAATCCTTACTGAAAGAACTTTGAAAAGACTTCTTAAAAGGAAACAAGAAAGAACTCAGAAATCTTCCAATGATTCAAATCAGAAAATTATTTATAAAAATTTTCGGAATGATCTAAGGTATTCTTTCATCAAATCATTTCAAGATTCTTTTAAAAAAGATTCATGTAATAATTCATGCAAAGGAAACAAGAAAGAACTCAGAAATCTTGCAACGATTGAAATCAGAAAATAATTTAGAAAGATTTTCGGAATGATCTAAGGTATTCTTTCACCAAATCATTTCAAGATTCTTTCAAAAAGCATTCATGAAATAATTCATGCAATATTTTGGTAAAGTCTCAAGAAATCATACATGAAATAATTTTGAAAATTTTTTGAAATATTTTATGAAATAACTCATGATGAGAATCAAAGTTATTACATAAATCCTTACTGTAAGGACTTTAAAAGACTTCTTGAAAGGAAACAAGAAAGAACTCAGAACTCTTTCGAAGGTTCGAGTCGTAAAATAATTTAGAACGATTTTTGGAATAATCTAAGTTATTCTTTCACCAAATAACTTCAAGATTCTTCCAAAAGCTTTCAAGAAATAATTCATGCAATATTTTGGTAAAGTCTCAAGAAATCATACATGAAATAATTTTGAAATCTTTTTGAAATATTTCATGAAATAACTTTTGACGAGAATAAAAGTTATCACATGAATCTTTATTGAATGGACTTTGAAAGGACTTTTTAAAAGAAAACGTGAAATATAACGGAATCATTTAGAAATATTTTCGGGATTAGTTTATAATTTATCTGCTTGATGGCGATATCTCTTACTCTCGCAAGCGGTAAGAGTGCTTCCCGTTTCATATATAAGGAAAATAAAAATCTAAAATGAAAATTATAAATTGTTATGCGTGCGATGTCTGTGTTATGATAACCTCGATTTTAACCGCTGTGAAACTATTCGTAATCCTGTAAATAATTATATCATCATATCCGTTATATATATATATGTGTGTGTGTGTGTGTATTAATTCTAAATTGATTTTTAAATAATAAAGGAAATAAATAATAAGGAAATAAATAAATAAAGTTTCTACATTTTTACACGTCTCCCAACTAAAGATATATGAAAAGATTAATGCATTATTACTAAAAGAATTCATAGATCCTTTTAAAATTCTTCCATTGAAAGAATTCTGTAATAATTCTATGTCCGAGGTATATTCCTTTTAGAAATAATACAATGAAATATTTTAAAAATATTTCATATTATTCTTACAGAATCCTTTCAATGGAAGATGTATGAAAAGATTTACGAATTATTACCAAAAGAATTCATGGATCCTTACACAATTCTTTCATTGAAAGGATTTTGAAATGTCTTGTGAATTCTGTATGAAATATTTTTTTGTATTATTTTTAAAAGAATAATACCTCGGACATAGAATTATTTCAGAATCCTTTCAGTGAAATATTTCTGCAAGATTGTAGTCTTTTCATGGTTTCTTTCAGAATCCTTTCAAAGTCCTTTCATGCTGTATGGGCATATGAAGTTATTTTTTATATGAAGTTATAACAAATAATTAGATAGTCTATAATATGTTCGCTACCCCGTCAAAAAAGGTTAGCTGTAAAATATAGCTAAAAAAATAGTTAAATATATAGCTATACTGACTAGGAGAGTATCACATCTCCGGATCACGGATTTTGCTCTAACTTTGAGATAGGTTTTCAGATGTCAAAATATGGAAAAAGCCAGAGTTATAGACCCCAACGCTCAATATTTCTCTAGTTGCAGGCAATTAAAGAAAATCACTAAAAAAGTTACTAGATTTTCAAACGCTTATAATTTTTTAGCATTAATAGCTAGACGCTTGCAACTGTTTTTAAATGAAGGCTACGTTAAAATCCTTTCGAAAAAGCACCTATAGCATATCAAAATATTATTTTTTCCCAAAGTTACAGCGTTATGAAAATTGTACTACATTTTAACATTTATCATTAATTAATATTTTTAAAAGGAAATTCAGTTCAAATTCTTATAACGCTGTAACTTTGGGAAAAAATAATATTTTGATATGCTATAGGTGCTTTTTCGAAAGGATTTGAACGTAGCTTTCATTTCAAAACAGTTACAAGCGTCTAGCTATTAATGCTAAAGAATTATAAGCGTTTAAAAATCTAGTAACTTTTTTAGTGATTTTCTTTAACTGCCTGCAACTAGAGAAATATTGAGCGTTGGGGTCTATAACTCTGGCTTTTTCCATATTTTGACATCTGAAAACCTATCTCAAAGTTAGAGCAAAATCCGTGATCCGGAGATGTGATACTCTCCTAGTGAGCTGTTTTTACAGCTATATCGATGTGTTTTTTAGCTCTTTTTTATAGTTAAAAATGTAATTAATTTTATAGTTAATAATTTCGTTATCTACCGAAAATATTAATAGCTACCATTTCAACTATATTTTATAGCTATTATTATAGTTAAAAAAAAACACTTAAATTTTTAGTGTATTTATTACAAAATATTAATAGTTAGATATTTAACTATACTTTATAGCTTTAAATAAATGGTTTTTTTAGATATTTTTTATAGTTGAAAATATACCTAAATTTTTAGTTGATAATTTGGTTATTACTCATAGATATTTAGCTAAAAAACATGAATATTGCTATAATATAAATGAATACAGCTGTATTTTACTTATATTTTTAGCTGTTTTTAGCTATATTTTTAACAATTTTTTTTAGCTAAACATTATTTTAAAGTAGCTTTCAGATATACTCGAGTTTATTTATATTGTCCTTGCCTACCCTAGCTGTAAATTGATTAACCTATACATACACTAAATCTAAGCAATAATGTCCCTGGGGTCGCCAGAAAACACGTGCGCATTTTTTAGTAACGGTAAAATGGATCGGTCTTATATACAAAGTGTACTCAACTCTCACCACTTGCGGGAGTTGGACACAAATTTCAACGAGTCAAAACAGCTATATTTTAAGCTTAATTTTTAGCTAATTTTTTTAGCTAAACGTTTTTGACGCGTTGAAATTTGTGTCCAACTTCCGCAAGTGGTGAGAGTTGAGTACACTTTGTATATAAGACCGATCCATCTTACCGTTACTAAAAAATGCACGCGTGTTTTCTAGCGACCCCAGGACATTATTACTTAGATTTAGTGTATGTATAGGTTAATCAATTTACAGCGAAGGTAGGCAAGGACAATATAAATAAACTCGAGTATATCTGAAAGCTACTCTAATAATGTTTAGCTAAAAAAAATTGTTAAAAATATAGCTAAAAAACAGCTAAAAATACAGCTGAAATTACAGTTATATTTTCAGCTGTTCGCGGTAAAAAAACATCTATAAAAACAGCTGAAAATATAAGTAAAATACAGCTATATTCATTTATATTATAGCAATATTCATGTTTTTTAGCTAAATATCTATAAGTAATAACCAAATTATCAACTAAAAATTTAGGTATATTTTCAACTATAAAAAATATCTAAAAAACCATTTATTTTCAGGTATAAAGTATAGTTAAATATCTAGCTATCAATATATTGTAATAAATACACTAAAAATTTAAGTATTTTTTTTTTAACTATAACAATAGCTATAAAATATAGTTGAAATGGTAGCTATTAATATTTTCGGTAGATAACGAAATTATTAACTATAAAATTAAGTACATTTTTAACTATAAAAAAGAGCTAAAAAAACATCGATATAGCTGTAAAAAGAGCTCGGTATAGCTATATATTTAACTATTTTTTTAGCTATATTTTACAGCTAACCTTTTTTGACTGGGTAGACATGTGTTGAGTTAAGTGGGCTGTATGCGTAGAATTTTTGAAAATAATAAATTATTTGTAACTTTTAAGTACATTTTTTTAGGCTATTTTACTCTTTTGTAAAAATTATTTATTTTCTACTTTTTAGTGAACTCCCTGACTAAAAGAGCAAATATAGGTAGATCTACTAATTGCGCCTAACTTTCATTAATTCAAAACGCATGTATTAGTACGCAAGCACTCACCTAGTACTGAAAATAAAGTAATTCTTGCTATTAAATAATAATAATACACTAGAGATGAATATTTAAAAAATATTCATAAAATCCCAGTATGAAAAAAATTGATTCGCCGGTACTAGCCAAGTACTGGGCTAGTACTCATAATTTAGTACAAAATTTTTTGTACCTTTTTAGACTCATAAAAAAAGTTTCATCAAAATCGATCAATCTTTTTCCGAGTTATGTACAAATAAAATAACTTTTTTTCAAATTTTTTTTTTTTTTAAGATAATTTTCTCGTACATTATTTGTTGTATTTGTGGGTTTTAAAGATAAAAGAAACAAATTTTTAAAGGTCTTTATTTAAACTTTAAAACTCCATTGTAATTTTGACTTTACGATCATTAGTTTTGGAGTTAAAAAACTTTTGTTAGCAGATTTTCACTTATAGGGATGTCAGAATCATGTGTTGGGGAGTGTACATACTTCTCAACACAATTATCAGTGGTTATTTTTGGCCTGATAGGAGATGGTATAGTATACAGGCTATATAAAAAATTACAAATTGAGTTATTTAAAAGTACATAGTATTCGTAATTAAAAGCCTTTAAAACCTTTTAAAGTGACTTCAGGTTATGTTTCATTTTGTACTTTACAAATCACACTTTAACATATTAAATTAGAACTTTTAATCTTCCACCATTTTTTGTAACCTGTAAAAAGGTAAAAAACTTAAAAATCCAAAAATTTTTATAAACTAAAAGTGTAATTTGTAAACTGCGAAATAAAATTCAATCTAAATTCCGAAGTCGCCTTTTACTTTTATTTACTATTGTTCATCTTCGACCTTAGAAAAGATAGAAGATACTTAATGTATAAATATCAAACAGTTTTTTGCACAATTACTCAGAAGCTTTGGGTTGTATAACGGTTCCTTACTGAAAAACATCAAGTGACAAATCACCTGATTTATTATGTCAAAACATCATGTGATGATTATCTAAATCTCATGAGATTTATATAATCATAAATCTGATTAGATTTAACATTTTGTTTCTTGAAAAGTATTGAGTATTGGAAGAGATGTATGTAAAGATTTTTTTATAAAAAATTATGCTAGAAATATATTTTAATTTTTATGGATTGTAATTTCAGAAACTGTGAAGCACAATCATAAAAAAATTTAAAAAAAAGAAATTTGAAGATTTTAAAATCTTTTTCTAATTGATGAGATTCAGTTGATAATAATTTACCAAAATTTCTATGTATTCAATATAAAATTTGCAATAAAAACGTTTCTATGAATATCTTACAAAACTCAATACTTTTTGAGAAAAAAAATCATGAATTTCATGATGTAGCCAAAAATGACAATTTGTCCTGACTTTTTCGCAAAATTAAGTAACTTTGAGAGATTTACTCGACTCCCACCTTAGCTTATTTTTTTGTTATGAAAAAAAGAAAGAAATGAGTCCTTAAAAAGTATATTTAACCAGGTCAATTATTTCATGACTCCTAACCTTTGATCCTTTTCACCTAGACCTCTAAATCTTATAAATTTTTCTGAAACAGTAGAAAATACTTTTTTCCAACTATATGAAATATAGTAATCTTAAATTATAAACATTCTTTTAGATAAATCAGTGTGTAAAAGAGTAAATATAATGTTATTGACAATATGACAATATACTTTAGATTCTGAAGAATTTAGTAATTATTATCAAATGATTCATAAGGTTGATAAAAAAAATATAAAATTACAAAGTATTCTCTGAAATAAAAATAAAATTTGAATTTATTGTAATTAATTGCTATAAGCAGTATTCGTGTACATTTATTTTACAAATCTATATACATATCAGACACAACATATGTACTGTTTTAATAGTCTTATGTGTAAAGTAATTAATAAACTTTTGTACTTTTTGATTAATAGTAAAAATTTCAGTTTTTTAAAAAACAAATTTGAAAATATCAGTCTCACTATTTGGTATCAATATTATTTAAACATCAATTAAGTTTTAACTCAAACATTTTTAACATATTTATTCCATATATTTTAGATTATTTAGTAAAACATATTTTTTAAATCTATTGAAACATTTTTAATAAAGTTAAAACTTTATTAACTACTTTTTACTTTTAACAAATTTTTACAAAATTATAAAACTTATTTTGTAGGTAAAAATTTTTATGATGAATCATAATTAATATTATCAATATTTTTCTTTATATTTAAAGAGCAAGCACTATTTGAAGAATTTTTTTTCAACGCTAAAAATGATACAAACTAATCATTTTAATGCTGTGTGCTTCCAGTTTCTTAATCCATTTATCAACAGAACTTCGTGAATATTACATGTGACAATTCTATTTCATCTAATTTAATATGACAGAAATTTAGTGCATCTAATAAACATGGGTAAACCAATTTTCCTTCCAGAAAATATAAATATTTATGTGTACAAGAGTAAACATTACTTTTTTTTACTTTACGTAAATTATCAGCTTCTATTTGTAATTGGTGAAAAAATTTAGCACCAGTAAATATCTTTGTACGCATTAGTGGATTAATTTTAATGTCATTTGGTGGTTTAGCAGTATAAGTCAGATAACCTACATAACAAATAATCAATTATTTTATTATATTAAATTTCTTTAAAAATTATCAAGTTAATGCTTACCAGAAACTAGTAAATCAAAATCATGAGTTGTTAATGTTGCAGCATTCCTTTTATCACAGATATCTTCATGAAGTCTTGTTTGTAACTGTATAAATTTCTTGAATGATTCTTCTGTAAAATTTAAATTTTTAACATCCTTTGATATTTCTATAACTGGCATAGTATCAGATACTTTTAAAATATGTAATGTATGGGCATTCTTTTCTATTTCCGCATTCTATTTCCATCACCTTTCGAACTTTTTCTATTTTTCTTTTCTTTTTTAGATATAGCATGAACAAGATTTCGAGCTGAATGAGAAATACTTTGCATCATTAGTGATAATATTCTCTATCTTCACGATACTCACATCAGATTGCTGCTTAATTTTTTCTTCTTCTTCATTTTCATTTCCAATATCTTTGACCTTAAATTGGAAGAAAAGATAGGTTTTTATTTATTTTGTAATTAAGATTTGAAATACATAAAATTACTCACCAAATTAAATACAGGACCTATATGTAGAGTCTAAAAAATAAAAATGTAAAGTATAATAAAATATTTAATTAACAAAATTGTTTAAAAATATAAAAAAGAATCAATAAAATACTTTTTTGAAAACAATACAAAGCAGGTTTTGAAATATTTAGAAACTTCTTCCACGTATTGAGTGTTGTATCTACCAGCGATCCATATCTAGAAAAAGCTTTATTAAATCAATACATTCAAAAAATGAAGATTATAATAAAATAATAAAAATTTATCATAAAATCAAGTTGACTCACATTTCTGTTTAGTTTTAGAATTGATCATAAAAATTATTTAAACTTGAGCTGCTGACACAAAGCCAATGTCATAGTAAACTTATGAAAGCCTGCTAAAAATTTAATAACCTACAGACAAACTATAAAACACATCATAATGAAAAAAATAAGCAGAATGTAAAAATAACAAAAATAAGTAATAAAAGTTTCACTATTAAGTTAAATTGACTTACCTTTTAGCTTAATCTTCACTTTCACCAATAACACTAACCTAACTTATAAGCTATTGACCTATCCAAAGTTATTGTAATAGTCAATATCTTTGAAGCTATTATATATTACTGTAAAATTACAATAACAATATCAAAATATTTAAAAACTGTAATAAATCAGTGATATAAGGGTCGCAAAAAGTCAAAATTACAAAAATCACAAAAGCAGTATCTTTTGTGTACGTGAAAAAAGGATTCATTAATTTTAATCGTTCCAATTAATTTGTTTTATAATAAATAGTTTTGCAGGTAAGTAAGGTGATAAGAAAATCATGTATAAATTCAAGTAATTTAAACAATAATAAACCAAATTGATACCTCCTCCAATAGGTTAAATAAGGCTTCTTTCCAGATTAAGTATTATATCATAGGATCTTTAAAGAAATTAATATAGTACACATATATTATTTCAATGAAATTGATTGAAGTATACTAAATTTATTTTATTATAACTAATTATTTACAAACACTTTTTAAAATCTATTTTTGCCTTTTTTAAATGCACTATACCTTTGAAAAAACAATGTTTTTGTTTCTATAGTAATCAATTAGAACTATAAAATTATACAGTACCGCTCAAAAGTTCGTAAATTTTTGTTTTTTTTTATCTCAACTTCAAACTGCGATATTACGGAAACAGCTCAATGAATTTGAAAAATCCAGACGGTGTTTGAAAGATCAGACAAAATACTATTTTTATATGTCCTGACAAATATTTTCATCTTTTTTTTAACTCTATTTTTAATGATTGGAAATTTTTTATTTTTATAAATTTTTAAATTTTAATTAATCAAATGTAATTTTTTAAGGAATTAGTAAAATTAAAAAATTCTAACGCTACTGAAAAGTAGAGTAAATTTCCTAAATCTTTATTTTTAATGATTTTTTGTATCTATTTTTTATGAGTAGCTAAAAATGCGCAAAAATGGAATGTACAATAAAATTAGTTTTAAATATGATATTTTCCAATATCGCGAGTCTATTTTTGTTTACATTTCAGCATGTGTTCAAATCTGTAGTTCGTATATACATATACGAAGAATCAAATTTGTAAATAACTTTAATTTATTCAAAAAAAGGACACTATCATTTATCATAATTGTGATGAAATTTGCGATAATTTTGTTAAAAGTATAAAGTACCGTTCAAAAGTTCGTAAAAAAAAATTTTTTTTTATAAACTCAACTTCAAATTGCGATATTTCGGAAATGGCTCAATAAATTTCAAAAATCCGGACGGCGTTTAAAAAATTAGACAAAATACTATCTTTTTGTTTCTTTCTAATGTAAACAAAAATTGACTCGCGACATTGGAAAATATTATCATATCTAAAATTTATTTTCTTGTACTTTCTATTTTTGCGCATTTTTAGTTACACGCAGGAAATAGATACAAAAAAAAACCATTTAAAGTAAAGATTTAGGAAATTCACTCTACTTTTAAGTTACGTTCGAATTTTTTAATTTTATCAATTTCTTAAAAAGTTACATTTGATTGATTGAAATTTAAAAATTCGTAAAAATAAAATGTTTTTCTATCATTAGAAATAGAATTAGAAAAAAAAGATAAAAATCTTTGGCAGGACACGAAAAAATAGTATTTTGCCTGATCTTTCAAACGCCGTCCAGATTTTTTAAATTCATCGAGCGGTTTCCGAAATATCGCAGTTTGAAGTTGAGTTGAAAAAAAAAAAATTTTACGAACTTTTAAGTGGTACTGTAAGTGTAGTATTGATTATTTCTGTTACCATAGATACAAAAATTTGTTTATTCACTTTATAAACTCATATAAAAAAGATTTAATAGTACAAAGCATATAATTAAAAAAATAAATAATAGATGTAGAAAAAAGTTTATTAAAGTTAAATAATAATGGATAATTTATGCGTATTGTATCACCTTCCAAATGAGAGTAAGGCATCAATTGGATATGCCAGCTGGCTGATTAAAGAAGATTATAGTACCATTGAGACAATTAAAACTCTAATTGAAAATAAGACGGAAGTAAAAATTAATTTGCCATCAGATATTGTAATTAAAGCACCTGGTAAAATAGAAAAAAAATTAAAAAATTGTTTGTGGAACAAATGTAAAGTTACAATATTAGATGTTGGAGGTGAGGTTATAAAATATATTAATTTTTTATAAAAATTCTTTTACTTAAAATTTTTTATAAAACCAACAAAATACTTTTTGTAATTTTGAACTTTTATTTATAATTTATAACTTGTTAAATATTAATTATTGTTAATTTTACTTTTTTTTGCACTTCGTTTTATTTATTATTTACTGTGTTTACTATTACTATGTTGATGTGTTGAAAAGCGTTGAAAATAATTTTATTTAGGCACGTTACACGATTAATATCAAATTCATATTTACTCTCTACTAAGAATGAGTTAATTTTTAATAAAATGCATGCAATGTAATAAGGCTTGAATTTATAGTCCACACTTAATACTCAAACATCATTCTGTCTTACGCTTTCACCTTAAGAAAAATAAAGACAAAATGAGGTTTGGGTGCTGAGTGTCGACTATAACTTTGAGCCTAGAACGTGCTCAAAGTCTACGTCACATCCAGGGGTCATATTCTGTAACTCTGCCGCGAACGAGATAAATCTAAGATTGGAATTCATAGACCCAACTCAAGCGACGGTATTAGTTGTAACTAAGCTAAAATTTATAAATGTTACTCAAGTAACACCGTTGCTTGTGTTGGGTATATGAATTCCAACCTAAAGAAGCTTTCTCATTCTTCAATAAAATTTAAGTCACTTGTAAGATACTAAGGGTCTTGGCAGACTAAAAACATAAGACAAGGATGAGAAAATACATTGCCAGTATATATATATATATATATATATATATATGAAAAATAACAATAATAAGAAGCTTGTTCCCCCTCATTCCTTGCATATATACATATACTGGCAATGCATTTTCTTATTCCTTATGTATTTAGCCTTCCAAGGCCCTAACAGAATATCATTACGCATGTACATGCCCCACGGGATAAGTTTGGAATGGCCTAATCTATTTAACTCGATTTCCTTGACTCGTTACTTAAGTTGAGTTTAAGTTATTTTTGTATTATTTCCTTTTTTTAATGTATGGACTTTAAATAACTTTGGATGTAGCAATAGCTTATAAATTAGGTTAGTGTTATTAGTGAAAGCAAAGATTAAGTTAAAAGGTAAGTCAATTTAATTTAATATTGAAACTTTTATTATTTATTTTTGTTTTTTTTATATTATACTCTTTTTTTTAACGTATTGATTTAATAAAGATTATTTTGTATATGGTTCATCCATAGATAGATGTGACTGATGATTTGTTTTATAGTTAGTCAGTAGGATATTAAATTTTTAGCAGGCTTTCATTAGTTTACAATGATATCGGCTTTGTGTCAACAGCTCAAATTTAAATAATTTTTATGATTATTGCTAAGACTAAACAGAAAAGTGAGTTAACTTAATTTTATAATAAATTTTTATTATTTTATTATTTTTATTTTTTGAATATATTGATTTCATAAAATTTCTTCTAGATATGGATCACTGGTAGATACAACACTTAACACATGAAAAATGTTTCTAAATGATATTTCAAAACCAGTTTTGTATTATGCTTTAAAAAAGGTATTTTATTGATTCTTTTTTATACTGAAAACAATTTTGTTAATAAAATATTTTATTAGGCTTTACATTTTTATTATTTAGGCTCTGCATATAGGTGTTGCATTTAATTTTGGTACGTAATTTTATGTGTTTCAAATCTTAATTACATTATAAATGAAATATCAATTTACAAGATTAAATTTTTAGAAAGATTCAATAATAGTATTCCATTACTGTGTGTCAAGGGTTTATAAAGTTAGCTAATTCTGGTGACCAACAGAAAATTTAAACAGAAAATAAGTGAATCTAATTTTTTTACAGTTTTATTACTTGATATTATTGTTTTTATATTAATGTCATCTTTTTAGGGTATATTGGTTTAATGAAGTTTTATATACAAAACAGTGATAGATGCAATATATTTATAAATCAAAATTATTACCAGATGAAATTGCAGAAATACTTTAATATTTTAATTAAGTATTATTATTATATGATTTTAAAATACAATACATAGATTTTACAATTTTATTTTTTAGATACAACATGCCGTATGAAATATAGATAACATGGTGTATATAATTTCCATCAATAAACCTAATGCTTTTTTTACTTTTACTTAATAAACATTAAAAACTGCATTACATGATTTAGATGCATTTATTATGTTCTGTTAAAAATGTTTAGATCTTTTCTAATTTTTATTCTTAACTTCCATTATAATTTACTTTTAACTCATTAATGTAAATTATTATTAATTTAAATATTTCTATTGCGTGCCTCATTTACTTATTTTTCTTAAATCCTTTTGATTAATTAACTTGCATAAATAAATATATGTCCTTTCTAAATTATGATTTCGAATAAAAAAAAGTGTTTGTTTATCTCTGATTTAAGGGTATTATAACTCTTATATTATAGAGAAACTGCCATAATATTTTATAATTATGAAATTTTCTATCTTTAAAAAATAAATAGATTCAATTCCAAAATTAACTTCATGTTCAAGAAATAAATCCTTATAGGCTTGTGCAAGTTCAACTTAAAGGGGCTATAAATAACTTTGGATGTATCAATAGCTTATAAGTTAGGTTAGTGTTATTAGTGAAAGCAAAGATTAAGTTAAAAGGTAAGTCAATTTAATTTAATATTGAAACTTTTATTATTTATTTTTTTTTTTTTTATATTATACTCTTTTTTTTAACGTATTGATTTAATAAAGATTATTTTGTATATGGTTCATCCATAGATAGATGTGACTGATGATTTGTTTTATAGTTAGTCAGTAGGATATTAAATTTTTAGCAGGCTTTCATTAGTTTACAATGATATCGGCTTTGTGTCAACAGCTCAAATTTAAATAATTTTTATGATTATTGCTAAGACTAAACAGAAAAGTGAGTTAACTTAATTTTATAATAAATTTTTATTATTTTATTATTTTTATTTTTTGAATATATTGATTTCATAAAATTTCTTCTAGATATGGATCACTGGTAGATACAACACTTAACACATGAAAAATGTTTCTAAATGATATTTCAAAACCAGTTTTGTATTATGCTTTAAAAAAGGTATTTTATTGATTCTTTTTTATACTGAAAACAATTTTGTTAATAAAATATTTTATTAGGCTTTACATTTTTATTATTTAGGCTCTGCATATAGGTGTTGCATTTAATTCTGGTACGTAATTTTATGTATTTCAAATCTTAATTACATTATAAATGAAATATCAATTTACAAGATTAAATTTTTAGAATGATTCAATAATAGTATTCCATTACTGTGTGTCAAGGGTTTATAAAGTTAGCTAATTCTGGTGACCAACAGAAAATTTAAACAGAAAATAAGTGAATCTAATTTTTTTACAGTTTTATTACTTGATATTATTGTTTTTATATTAATGTCATCTTTTTAGGGTATATTGGTTTAATGAAGTTTTATATACAAAACAGTGATAGATGCAATATATTTATAAATCAAAATTATTACCAGATGAAATTGCAGAAATATTTTAATATTTTAATTAAGTATTATTATATGATTTTGAAATACAATACATAGATTTTACAATTTTATTTTTTAGATACAACATGCCGTATGAAATATAGATAACATGGTGTATATAATTTCCATCAATAAACCTAATGCTTTTTTTACTTTTACTTAATAAACATTAAAAACTGCATTACATGATTTAGATGCATTTATTATGTTCTGTTAGAAATGTTTAGATCTTTTCTAATTTTTATTCTTAACTTCCATTATAATTTACTTTTAACTCATTAATGTAAATTATTATTAATTTAAATATTTCTATTGCGTGCCTCATTTACTTATTTTTCTTAAATCCTTTTGATTAATTAACTTGCATAAATAAATATATGTCCTTTCTAAATTATGATTTCGAATAAAAAAAAGTGTTTGTTTATCTCTGATTTAAGGGTATTATAACTCTTATATTATAGAGAAACTGCCATAATATTTTATAATTATGAAATTTTCTATCTTTAAAAAATAAATAGATTCAATTCCAAAATTAACTTCATGTTCAAGAAATAAATCCTTATAGGCTTGTGCAAGTTCAACTTAAAGGGGCTATTGTAAGCAACATTAAAAAATATTTATAAATCAGTTTCGTGATTTACTTGCATATTTATAGGTGTAAATATGAACTAAATTTTTTTTACTGAATATGTAGATGCATAAATGTATATTTTAAGTTATTTGATTATCATCGTACTTCCTTGTACAACTATCAAAATTACAACCCTTTTGAAAATTGCCCTGTCCTTTTATAACATAGTGAAATCAAGTGGTAAATCGTTTTACCTTATAGTTTTACCACATCGTAAAATATTGTATATTTAATCAAATTATAAGTAATGACTATGTACATAGATTTTTGAGATCGTAATGACCCTGATGAAATAAACTACATGATTTAACCATGTGGTCATCATGATTACGTGGTCATGCATGAAAAATTTATTATTCTCGCCAAATTTCGCAGAAAATAATCGGGTTTAAAGTATACTTTTCTAAACGCGAATAAAATTACTCTTAAATTGAACGAGAAAAAGGACTTTTATCCCGCAAATTCAGAGGGCGAAAAGTTCTTTATTCCTGCTATATGTATTTTCTCTGAAAATAAGCTGGAGTAAAGTACTTTTTTTCGCAAATTCAGAGGTTGAAAAGTTTAATACTCATACTCCCGCCAAATATAATTATGCAGAAAATAAGCGGGTGTAAACTACTTTTTTCTTCAAATCGAGAGGTTAAAGCTATTTATTTATTTAGTTAACCAGAGTTACATAGAGAACACTTACATGCAATTTCAAAGTACAATTATTAAAAGAATAACAGAACAGAAAAAAATGCCGCAAATTTTGCAGAGGAAAATAGTATTTCCTGTTTGCATATCTGATTTATAAAAAAGAAAAAGAAAAAAGTAAAGATTAATAAATGCCAGTTAAATTCTCGTGTGTACCAGCACACAAAAATCTTCCAGCCATACTGTAAAGGACGTAGTTCCTGATCAGGGCGTAATTTCTGATCATTATTTATTATAAATCATAATCTTTAAGATTTTAGTAGGAAAAACCTTTTTTTAATTTATGAGGAAAAATAAATTGAGCGTAAAAAATGCTTCGTTTGTGTGAAAAAGAAATATACTTTTACTTTTTTACATGTAAATATGTGATCAGGAATACCTCTTAGGTGATCAGAAATTACGTCCTTCACGGTACATCACTCACACATACAAACCTCTCATATAGTATACTAAAAACTGTTTCATTTTTTTCTATCGAGTTTTCTGCACTAATGATAAAATATATATAATACTTTACGGCAGTAAGCCGCCATCATTAACATGAAATAAATTTTTAATACATAAATTTTATATAAATTATAACAATATGTTTTCGTATATCTAATCTATATTTTCGCCAAAATTAATTTTGCAGAAAATAAGCTGGCATGAAGTACTTTTTTCCTGTCGATTAAATTTATTTTAAATTGAGCGGATAGAAAGTGTTATCTCGCGAATTCAGATTGCGAAAAGTTCCTTATTCCTTCCAAAAGTCGTTCCACGTAACATGAGCGGGCGTGAAATATTTTTCTCTCACAAATTAAATTTCTCTTAAATTAAACGGGAAAAAAGTACTTTATTCTCGCAAATTGAGAGAGTGGAAAGTTCTATACTTCCACTGAATATAATTTCGTAGAAAATGAGAAAATGTAAAGTACTTTCCTCCCGCAAATTCAATTTCTCTTAAATTGAGCGGGAAAAAAGTATTTTCATATCGCAAATTCAGAGGACGGAATAGTACATTATGCAACTAGGGAGTACCCTACTGAAAAAAGCCAAGTGATCAATCACTTGATTTATCATCTTATTTATTATATGATTAATCACCTGATAAATCATCTGACTTTATGACATGATCTGACAGGTTATTAATCAAGTGAAAAATAAAAATATAATATAGATACAAATAAAACCTGTAGAATGAATCATGATACCTAAATAATCATTTGATATTTTACTTGATTAATTAATTAATCACCTGATTTTTCATTTCATTTCATTACCTGATTTTTCATCTGATTAATCACTTGATTTTTCACTTGATTTCATTATCTGATTTTTCGTCTGATTAATCGCTTGATTTTTCATTTGATCTCATTACCTGATTTTTCATCTGGTTAATCACATGATTTTTCACTTGATTAATCATCTGTCAGATCATGTCATAAAATCAGGTGATTTATCAGGCGATTAAACATATAATAAATCAGATGATAAATCAAGTGATTAATCACTTGGCTTTTTTCAGTAAATATAAAGTCCAATATTTCTCCCGAGGAAAAGTTTACGATTCGAGCAAGCGAAGCGAAGGGGGCAAATTCCCGAGAGAGACATTAGACTTTACCCCCAAGTTACATATTATACTTTTTTCCTACCTCAACAATAGTTTAATATTAATATTTAATTTTAAAAATTCAAATATACTCAATTTTATAAGTTTTAAAATTAGTGGGAAAAATATCTATTTCTCCCACAAAATTTTTTAAGTTAAAAATTTCTTTCTTTCGGCCCGTTTTTCGAGTTAATAAGGTGGCCATTTTGTTGAGGTAGGAATAAAAATCTTTTCTTCCACCAAATGTAATTTCTCTGAAAATGAATGAAAGAAAAGTACTTTTTTCTGGCAAATTCAGAGGACGAATAATTCTCTACTCCCGCTGCATGTAATTACACAGAAAATAAGCTGGCGTCAAGTACCTCACTCTCACAAATAATATTTTGTCAAATTAAGTGGAAGAAAAGTACTTTGCGCCTTCTGAATTTGCGAGATAAAAATACTTTTCTCCCGTTTAATTCAAGAGGAATTTCATTTTCAGGAGAAAATTACTTTACGCCCGATCATTTTCAGAGAAATTAATTATTTAAGAGGTGACCGTATAGCTCTGTCCTTGTCTAATCTAAATTTTCATGATTATTAATAAATCAAATATTGTTATACAAAAGTAAGGGCATAGCCCAATAGATCTCAGGACGAGCAAACGATCTTATTCCATGAAAAAAATAAAAATTTTCACTAGTTTTCAAATGAGGTCTGAAACGGAAAAACAATTGAACTTGATAACTGTATTTTCGTTTCAGACTTCTAAAATTTCACTGAAATATTAAAGAATATTTCACTGAAATATTTCAATTGAACCTTCCATGTAAATTCTAGGAAGTCTTAAAGGAATTTTAGAAATATTCCACTGGGAAAACTTAACAATATTCCATGGAAGAGTCCTGGAAAATTCCATAAAAATTTATCTGGAAGATTTCTGGAAGATTCCCTGGGAGATCCCGAAACAATTTAAAATCCTATTACAAAATATTACATAAATCTTCCAGAAATATTCAACGAAAAATTTCACAAAAAGATTTAACATATCTTCCAGTGAAATATTTCATGAAAGATTCTAGAAAGATTCCATAAAATTTTCGTTGAAAGGTTGCACGGAACGTAACTGAAATATTACCTCAATCTTCCAATAATATCACTTGTCAAGATATTCAATTCCTAGTGACGCCTATAGGTGAATGTTTGTTTTTTATCCCCGAAGATACCTTACTTATTATATAAGTAAAAGTTTAGGTGTTTTTTTTTGTGTATAGTCGAAGCGATTACTATGTAAATCCGAATTTATAACTGATGTCAATGTTTAACTAATGCGTATATGTATTGATGTATAAGTATGTATTATTATATAATATATTATCACCACATAGGATTCCACAACCCTTCATGAAATATTCCAGAAATATTTCATGGAAGATCTGAAACTCTAAATCTTTCATCGAAATCTTCCAGGAATTTTTCATGAAAGATCTGAGATTACCCAAACCTTTCATTGGAATATTCTTAAAATCTTTCAAGAATATTCCACGGAATATTCTAATGTAAGAAGAATCAAAGACATACAAATATTAGAGGAGTATTCCATGGCAGATTCCTGAAATATTCTAAATCTTCTGTGCCAATATTTTAAGAATTTTCCAAAGATATTTTATGTAATATTTCATGAAAGATTCCTTAAATCTTCCAGGCATATTCCATGAAAGGTTTATGAATTGTTTCAAATCTTTCGTTTCAATATACCGGAAATCTTCCATGATTGTTATAAAGGAATATTTCATGAAATATTCCTGCAAAATTCTTAAAATGTTTCAATGAAAGATTCAAAATGCCTTAAATATTACATGAAATATTTCATAAAAGATCTAAAATCTCTGGATCTTCCATCGTAATTTTCCAATAAACTTTCATGATTATTTTATGAAGAATATTTCATGGAATATTCTAATGTAGGAAAACTCAAGCACATACGAATGTTACTGGAATATTCCATGGAAAATTCCTAAAATATTTCAAATTTTTCTTATCAATATTCCAGGAAGCTTCCATAAATATTTCATGCTGTATAGGCTATCCTTGTAAAATTGAGTTTTTGTTATTTACTCAAATATTAATCGTTTTCTCTGCAAATAAAGAGTTAAGCGGAATAGATATTATTATTATTATGAATATTTATACACAAGGAAAAAAATTATATTGCATTTTTTTGAGAAACGTAAGGAACGCACAAATGTTTTCTTAATTCAGCGTTCCTTACTTTTCTCAAAAACAATGCAATACTTTTTTTTCCGTGGGTACAAATATTCATTATAATAATATCTGTTATGCTTAACTTTTAATTTGAAGATACAATGATTAATATTTGAGTAAATAACAAAAAACTCAATGAGGCAAAGGCAGCAAATCAGGTCTACTCTTAAAATATTTCATGCTTTGTGGATTTTTGTAGTTTGTAAGTTTATGAATTTGTTTTTATAAATCATTGACATAAAAAAAACCAGTGTCCTTAATTTAAATATGGTTTTACGGATTTTAGATACTTATGGTATATGAATGTATTCGTAAAACTTTAAGTATTTATCTGTAATAATATTATAATTTTTGCACTTCATATTTGTTATGAATTTAAAGATAATAAATTTGCGAGTAACTTATACCTTAAGATAATTACAATTGACTTTATATATTCATATTTTCATTGTATAGATTGGACTCAAATACGAGCTTCAAAGATAAATTATGATAAATATAAAAAAATAAAAATTTCCAAACAAGAAAGAAAAAAATTTTTGAAAAAGTTAGAGTGTGAAGACGAGTATCAATTTACGACCACGAAAACCAAAAAGAAAATTGAAAAGAAGTTAAATTTAAAGGTATATATGAAAAAATATTTTAAAAGTTTTTTCTTGGGAAGTATACAAATACGTAAAACCTTACAGTCTGAATTGACTAAAAATAAAATAATAATAAAGAACAATGTTAAATCAATAAAATAATACAAAAATATCGTAAAATAACGTAAAAAATGCGGAAACAACATAACACCTAAATTGTAAAATATTAATTTCTACATAAAATAAAAATAATTTAAAATATGGTAAAACTTCACATATTTTAGATATTTATTTGAATTTTAGTTAATATTAGATATTTGTCTACATTTAATTTTTTTCTATATTTTTCATTTTAAATTTAGTTACCCATATGGAAATAATTTCTGTGAAAATCTGTAAATAATTGTAAATAACTGTTAAAAAGTGTCAGAATTGAGACATAAATAATAGTTATTTACAGTTATTTACTATTAATTACTATTATTTACAGTTATTTACAGTTCTTAACTGTTATTTACAATTATTTACAATTGTTTACAATTATTTACAATTATTTACAGTTATTTACATTTACTTACATTTATTTACAGTTATTAACAGTTATTTAAAATTACCCTGATAGTACAACTTTTTCAATTTTTGTGCAATTCTGATGCAATTTTTCTGCCCGTCAGCAAAACTACAGCAGATCTTAATATATACTATAATATATTGATATATACTGCTAGTCACCGATTTTGTTCCGACTGCCTCTTAATTAACATGCTTCCCATTTCAACTATATTTCTGCGCTAAGATGATTGCATGAGGCTCTAAGCATCATAATTACGTTAGACTTGCGCAAGCTTTAGTGCACTTACAAGAGGATTTTCAACTGCACTGGAACTTTCAGCAGAATAGGGAACTTGCATGAAAAAATGCATTATATCCGTCAGATATAATACGAAAAAATAAAAGACCCGTATTTTTTCGTTTTTTTAAATATGATGAATTGCAAAAGTTATAGCCAGTATAAGTTAATACAATTTTGATATATATAGATATAGCGCCATGACAAAAGCAAACATGCATTGTGACGTCACACAGATTTAACTGCCTCTATCTCTTTGAGTTTTTATTTTCACGAAAAAAGAAAAAATACGTGACCTTTATTTTTTCGTATTCTATCTGACGGATATAATGCATTTTTTCATGCAAGTTCCCTATTGAGACGAAATTGCATTAGAGCACGCACGTCAGACACTGAGCAGCAGAATTATATTGACTTGTGCAATCAAGCATGCTTAATCTAAGTGGTTTGATCACGAGCTCGGGCGTCAGAATTGCAGCATTTTCGTGCATCGCATCTTTAGCAGATAAATTGCAACATACTTGCGTCAGACTTGCAACAGCTTTAGTGCACTTACAAGAGAATTTCCAACTGCACTAGACCTTTCAGCAGGATTGCGACGAAATTGCATTCGAGCACGTACGTAAGACACTGAGCAGCAAAATTAAATTGTCTTGTGCAATTAAGCGTGATTAATCTAAATAATTTGATTACGAACTAGGGCGTCAGAATTGCAGCAGCTTCATGCATGGCATCTTCAGCAAATTAATTGCAACATACTTGCCTTTCATAAGTATACTGCAATTCTGCTGTAAGCATCTGTGCATCACACGATGTTCCTGGCTGCACTTTGTCTACCGTACGTATAGATCAATTCTGTTGTGAAGTGTCAGCTGCACGATGCCTTTCATAAGTATACTGCAATAGAGAACTTGCATTATATCCGTCAGATAGAATACGAAAAAATAAAAGACCCGTATTTTTTCGTTTTTTTAAATATAATGAATTGCAAAAGTTATAGCCAGTATAAGTTAATACAATTTGATATATATATAGATATAACGCCATGACAAAAGCAAACATGCATTGTGACGTTACACCGATTTCAACTGCCTCTATCTCTTTGAGTTTTTATTTTCACGAAAAAAGAAAAAATACGTGTCTTTTATTTTTTCGTATTCTATCTGACGGATATAATGCATTTTTTCATGCAAGTTCCCTATTCTGCTGCAAGCATCCGTGTGTCACACAATCTTCCTGGCTGCACTTTGTCTGCCGTAAGTATACATCAATTCTGTTGTTAAGTATATGCTGCACGATGCCTTTCATAAGTATATTGCAATACTGCTGCAAGCATCCGTGCATTAAATGTTTCTCTAGACTGCACTTCGTCTGCCGTAAGTCTGTTGGACATCTATTGCACGTATCTGATGCGATGATCTGACTGCATAACTCTAATAGATTTGAATAGCAAGTTATATAAGATCTGCGCACTGATACTTGCGTCAGATTGTGCTACCAGGGTATATCCAAAAATTTGTTCCATATGGGTAATTTAGCTATTTGTCACATTAAATTTATTACAATTTTGGTAATTTTCAGCTTGACTTTAGTTCTTTTTCAGCATGAATTAGATTTAGGTATTATTTAACTTATATTTGGCTAACTTTCAGTTTAAAAAACGCTTATATAGAATTTAACTAATTTTTAATATTATCTTGAATTTAATTAAATAGCTGAATTCAGATAAATATAGCTAACATTAGCTAACTTTTTAGCTGAATTTAGCTTAGTTTTGATTTAAATTTATCGAATGCTCAGATGAACTTACATAATATTTTGTTAACTTTTGAATAAAATTATTGAAAATTTGAAATGAATTTTAGATAAATTAAACTTAATTTCAGGTAAATTTTAGTTAAATTTCAATAGTATTATAGCTAACCTGTAGGTAACATTCATCTATATTTTCATTAAATTTTAGATTAATTTAACCAAATTTTAGCTGAAATTGAACTATATGGGGTCACAATCAATTCCTATACACGGAGAAGGCGGCGAAATCTTTTTATAATATATACGGATAAATCTTCTGAAACCATAAAAATTGTTACTGCATCAAACTTTGGAAATCAGAGATGGCATCTCTCTCTAAATGGCGCTTATTGATTTGTTGCAATAAAAGAAATAAAATTTACTATATTAAGAATGATTATTAGAATAGTCATTAGAGAAAAATTGAAAATAATGACTATTTTTTTCAAACTTACAGTGTTATCAGTTCATGCGAAATATGAAAATTTCGCTTTTAAAAAAAAAATATTTTTCTATAAGTTTGAAACTCACAAAAATATTTTTTTGAATCACGCTTTCACAAAAGAAAAGAGAAGAAAGATGTGCTTATCGATAAAATTGTTTTTTTAAAAGTATTTATAGTATTACTATGAATAGCTTTAAAACAATACAAGTACCTTTCAAAAAGACAATTTTAACGATAAGTACATCTTGCTTCTTTTCTTTTTGTCAAAGCTTGATTGCAAAATAATATTTTTTGTGAATTTCAGACTTAAAGAAAAATAGTCTTTTTTTTAATAGCGAAATTTGTAGGTCTTACATGAACGGATAACACTTTAAATTTTAAAAAAATAGCTATTATTTTCAATTTTCCACTGATGACGATTCTAATAATCATTCTCAATATAGTAAACTGTATTTCTTTTATTGCGACAAGTCAATAAATGCTATTTAAAAAGATGTGCCATCTCTGATTTCCGAGGTTTGATGCAGTAACAAAAGTTTTAATGATTTCGCAAGATTTGCCCATATAAATATATATATATATATATATATATATATATATATATATATATATATATATATATCTACATAAGTCCAAAAATGTCTGCATAAGTCACGTTTTCTATATAATTTGTCTACATAAATTATGAAAAATACATTTATATATATATTTTTTTAAGTTGATATATGGGGATATTGTCCTTTATATAATTGACTTTTTTAGACGATAGTATCAGAAGTAAGTCTGGACCCGGACCCGATCATCACATTAACTCAGTCCAGAAAAACTCTGATACATCGTACCGAACAACTTTGACTACCGATGGATGTTCAGCCACTTCCAAACCAATAATCCACCGATACTCAATGAGGTCGGATTTTATAGAATGCGTTATTTTCTTTCTGAATAAAGGTCAGAGGTATCTGGCTAGGATTCCAAACCATGCCCTCCAGTATGAAAAGCAAGAGTCTTATCCGCTACGCTAACACGCTCTTCATACATACATACATACATACATACATACATACATACATACATACATACATACATACATACATACATACATACACTGATAGAAGTCTTAGCGGACTGCCTGCTAAGAGGGGAGGTGTGCAGTCCGCTCATACTCAGCGGTAAACAGCAAGAGAAATTTTGGCGTTTTGAATCCCAACGAGCTGCGCGCGCACGGTCGGTGGCTTTCAAAACGCCAACATTTTATTTCTATTTACCAAAAGTTTTCGAGCGTACTGCGCACGCTTGTAGTATACTGCGCACTCACACTTCGGCATGCAGTATACAAAAAGTTCTTTCAGTGTACATACATACATACATACATACTTACATAGATACATACATATATAGAAGATAGCGCGGTGGTAATAGAGCGCTGTGGTGTAACCCATATGAAAATAATTGTGAGAAATTGTTAATAACTGTTAATAATTGTAATAAACTACCGCAATTGAGACATTAATAAGAATTAATAACAGTAAAAAACAGTTAATAACAATTAATAATAGTTAATAATAGTTATGAACGCTAAATAACAATTAACTGAAAGTCATGATTATTAAAAATTATTTATAGTTATTCACATTTATTCACATTTATACATATTTATTAAAAGTTACTCACATTTTCCAAAATTTTAGAATTAGTGAATAATTTATTATTATTTATACTTGTTTATGATTATTTATATTTATTTGCAATCAGTTACAGTGTATTATAGTTATTAACACTTTCTTACAGATATTTACAGTTTTTCACATTTACAAAATTTTTCGCCTATATATAAAAAAAACGATTATACGTGTGAAAATTTTTGAAAGTGTGAAAAAGTGTTAAAACTGTTAATAAATGTGAATAAATGTGAATAAATGTGAAAAATCACAAATATTTGTAAATAACTATAAATAACAGTAAATTATTATTATTTACAGTTAATCATTATTATTATCTATTCATAAAAATTATTAACTGTTATCAACTGTTATTTACTATTATTCTCAGATGCGGTAGTTTATTATAGTTATTAACATTTATTCACATTTTTTCACATTTTTACACAGTTATTAATAGTTATTCACAGAAATTATTTCCATATGGAAACGAATAGAGTTCTTGATTTCAATGCGGTGGGCATGGGTTCGAATCCTGGCCAGGAATCTCTGACTTTTTTTCAAAAGAAAATTAGTGTACGTGCCATTTATATCGCTACTCTCAAAAAATTAGACTACATTCGGTATCGGTTGACTGTTGGTCACTGAAGTGACTGACCATCCATTGGTAGTTAAAGATTCGATATGGTGTGTCAGATGGTCCAACTTGATGTAATGTGTAAAACTATCTGATCTCATCATATGAAAAAAGTTAATTATATAGAGTACAATATCCACATATATTAACTTTTTTTCATTAAAAAAATACATATATATTAGTTCTTATAATAAATATAGAACACATACAATAGAACGAAATATTAAAAATTGTACAATCCATAGAATGAACAAACGTATGACGCAAAAATTCGTGAATCTGAAGATAACTTAAAAAGGGTGAGACTCGTGTATATATGCAAATCTCAGAAACTTTTTAACTTTCTGCCTTTGACAAAATATTAGATTAATCACTAATTTCTAAAAATTCATTTAAGAGGAGGCCGTATAGTTCTGTCCTTGTCTAATCTAAATTTTCGTTATTATTAATAAATTAAATATTGTTATACAAAAGTTAGGGCATAGATCGATAAATTTCAGGACAAGCAAACGATCCTATTCTATGAAAAAATAAAAAATTTTCATTAATTTTCGAGTGAGGTCTGAAACGGAAAAACAATTATCAAATTCAATT
This sequence comes from Anastatus disparis, assembly GCA_017163975.1. Taxonomy (NCBI): domain Eukaryota; kingdom Metazoa; phylum Arthropoda; class Insecta; order Hymenoptera; family Eupelmidae; genus Anastatus; species Anastatus disparis. Next base: position 163,687 of record JAFFSR010000261.1, read on the forward strand.
GTTTTTCCGTTTCAGACCTCACTCGAAAATTAATGAAAATTCTATATTTTTTCATAGAATAGGATCGTTTGTTCATCCTGAAATCTACTGGGCTATGCCCTAATTTTATACATCTTTTTTAAAGCTCTTGAGGATTACTTTCAATTTTTTTTTTGTTTAATTTTTCTAGGACATTTTTTTGAAAGATATGATCATTTTTTTAAATTATATTTTTTTCATGGCATTATCGATCTTTTTAGCAATACTGTATATATTACACATTTTTCATATTTTAATCCTAAAATATAAATAGTTAAAAATTAACTATTTGTAATAAATTATTCTTAATTCTTTAGCAAATTTAAAACAGAATAGGCCTCTTGTAATTTTTTATAGGACTTTAATCATTTAAGTAAAAATATTTCTAATTTTTAAAACTTGAAGATTTCTTACTTTGAAACGAGGTAAACTATAAAAAGAGAACTAAAAAAATTATTCGTTTAAAATAATGTCTAAGGAATAGATAACAATTATGATTTGTCCAAAATAATAAACTTGTAATTATTTTAAAATATAATTAAAAACAAAAAGAACACGTAATAAAAAATAAGGATTCTAATTTTGTATATTGAAATTAAAAGGGAGTTTTTACCCAAAATTTCAGAAGTGTATAACAAATTTTAAAATTTTTATTTTTATTATAGAAAATTAAAAAATTTCTGAGATTTACTCATATATTTTATGCATTATTATTACAATTATTATAATTTATTTTTTTAATTATAGTTAGTAGAGTGTGATTCTGACAAAAAAAAGAATAATAATGAAAAACCTGGAACAAAAAACGCAAAAGCAGAGAAAAAATCTAATAAAAGAAAAAAATTTGACAAGGATGACATTAAAATTACTAATGAAACAAATAAAAAAAATGATAAAGATAATGATGACGAAACAGAAAATAAAGTTAAAAAATTCAAACCAACAAACGAAAATGATGTTGAAATAAATACTGATAAAGATAAAAAAAACACAAAAAATATTAATAGAACTAATGAAAATAACATTCAAAGTAAGAGAGATAATACAGATACGAAAAGGGAAAATAATAAACATGAGAAAATTGTAGAAAAAAGTGATCCGAATATAGGAAATACAAGTAATGAAAAAAATACAAAAGATAAAAATGAAGATAAAGCCAAAAAAATAAATCAAATAAACCACAATAATAAAGAATGTGAACTGAGATTAAAACAACAATTAGATGAAATAAATAAATTAAAAATGGAGAATGCAGAGTTATTCAAGCTGATTGATACCGAAAAAGGTGATGTATTTTTTCTTTATATGAATTCTATTGTACTATCATTATGAGAATTTGACTCAAATCTATAGAACAATATTTGTAGCTAAAAATAAGTTTTCTGCCCTTCTACCAGAAAGCGGCAACTTCCTGGCCGTTGTCCACAACGAAGTTGCCGCCTTCCGGCTCCGTCGAGCAGAAAAGTGCATTACAACCCATGGCCAGTAAAAAAGAAAGCCTAGTATATTTGAAGTCTAGGAATAGTGGATTGAAGGTCAAAACAAGCATACCTCTTTTTTCAAAAATTCATAATCGGAAACTAATATGACTTTTACTCTCTAATTATAATCCAGTGGAATACCAGTGAAATCAAGTTAAATTTCCACTAAATGGACGAGTGAAAATCGCTTCACTAGAGTTTAGTGAAATTTCACTGAATGAAATAGTAGAATATTTTCTATTTGGATTTCAGTAAAAATATCACTGTATTTTAGTGAAAAAGTTATTGAGTTTTAGTGAAAATTTCACATGATTACGGTGAAAAAATATCACTAAATTTAAGTAAAATTATTATTGAAACAATTTTTTCAAGAAAAATGACAGAGTTTCAAAGAAAATGTTGTAGAACAAGAAGTTATTAAAATTATACAGAGAATACACTTGAATTTAAAAAAAATTTTTTGCCATCCCCTGCCCAAAAGTACCACTTCTCCTCCCGGCTCAAAATCGACGAAGTGGTACTTTTGGTCTGGGTATGACAAAAAATAGCATATTCACCACGGGAGTTAATTAAAAATGCCTTAAATCGTATGTTTGTCACCCTCGCCTTCGGCTCGGGTGACAATTACATACGATTTAAGTCATTTTTGAAATTAACTCCCTAGGTAAATAATATACTATTCTAATAATTATCCTTTGCATAATTTTGATAACTTTTTGTTCTATAAAATTTTTTCTACAACAATTATTTTACTGGGACAAATCGTTAAGTATATAGTTAACCCTAATGGAAAAACCCTAATGAGTTTATAAATACAAGCCTAGTGTTATAAACTTTATTTTAAAATGTTTATTAAATTTATAGTTTAAAATAAATACATAAATTTATCAATAAAGATCTTGTAGTAGTACGTTTTTACATGCCCACCCCCGACCAGCAGGGCCTCGCCTGCAGGCTCGGTCATACAAAAGTCGGCTGGCGTTCAAAAACGTATAGTGTAGTAGTAGTATCACGAGCGAGCACGAGTTATCACGAGTCGTCACGAGTCGTTTGACAGAGCGCGCTACTGCCGCCAAACCACGAAAGACCGTAGGTGAGAACACTTAAGGCCGCACGTGAAGCTAATAATGGCGACGTTATTTAATCAATTAATTATTGTTTATTGAACGTACTTTTGGTATGGGGAACAAGAAAAATAGTATACGACCCTTTGTCAGAAGGCTTGATATTTTGGTGTGCGTTTTATGACGGCTTCAACTTCGCTTCAGCCATCATACGCGCACGCCAGGAAATCGAACCTTCTGGCCATGGGTCGTAATATACTATTTCCATATCTTGTCATCTGAAAACTATGGAAGCACCATATAGAACATGTTTCTGCGCGCCACCTATTTTAGTAATGCAGTCAGCCGCTTCATATGAGATCTCATATAAGATCGCATATATTTAAAAAAAAAATTTTAATTCAAATAAAATGTATGAGAGATCCCATGTGAGATCGCATATGAGACCACATATGAGATCGAATATGAGATCTCATATGAGATCGCCTATGAGATCGCATATAAGATCGCATATGAGATCTATATGTATGTAATAGAATATATTCGTTGAATTTCAAAAATAAAATAAAAACAGGAGTGGCAGTCGTGGGGACTGGCCGACAGAAGCTATGCTTCCAGTGTATATATAGAAACTAGGAAGTGTGACATTTGCAAAAATTATAATTAATTTTTTAACGAAAACTTGTTATTTTTGATTCAATGTATTATGTATTTAAAAATATATTAAAAATATAGTTTATTAATAACAATTATTAAAAAATTAAGAAAGAAATGTTTATGCGTAACTTATAAAGGTTCATTGATATAAAAAAACGAAGCAGTAAAACTTTCTAGTTTCTCAAATAAAATTTACAAAAATGTACAGTATCAAAATTTCTGGAAAATTTTCGTGAAAAATAATTTATTAAATAGAAACATAAAATAAAAAATTGAAAAAGAAATTAAATTAAAGATAAAATACCAATTTTGTTTTGTGTTATAAAATTTTCTTCAGTCATTTTTGCAAATGTCACACTTCCTAGTTTCTATATATACACTGGAAGCATAGCTTCTGTCGGCCAGTCCCCACGACTGCCACTCCTGTTTTTTTTCTATTTTTTTTACTGTATTAAATAGTTTTTAAATTCGTGGAATTTTTTAACTTTCTTCAATTACTTATAACTATTTAAGAAATAAAGATATGTAAAGAGACTAGGGACAATAAATATATTTTTTATTAGAATTATATTTTTTTAACTGAGCAAGTAATATATACAGTAAGATTATGAGGAAAGTACTTATACAAAATCAGTAGGTGCAAGTGAGAGGGCACAGGGAAATCTCGTTAACATGAATACATTTAGAAAAAAGAAACAGTACCCGCTTTGTATTTGCCTATAACGTTCTATTATATATAGATACTTTCCTCAAAATTTTACTATATATATATATATATATATATATACACACACACTACAAGCATCAATTGTAGTACATTCAACGCACACATCCACTTGTGTATATACATGCATATTCTTAAGGTGGTTCATGCGACTAACATGTTTTTTCAAGATATTCTTGAAATTGTAGGTATAGTTTAATGAAGGTAATGTGAATATCATATTAAAATTTCAGAACATTTCATCGTTTCGTTTTTGATTAATGGATGTTCAAAGTTTTACAAATTACATTGAAAGTATATCTATATATATATTGGAATTTTTACATTTCGTAGCTGTTAATCACAATATCTCATAAACTACATTCAAATTGTATTTGAAAATTTAAACATATATAAAGGAACTAATAATAAAAATTTTCCAACAAGATTCACGTAAATTCATCGTTTTATTAAAGAGATAAAGTATTTTGAAAATGTAATTATTAGATAAACGATGCATGTTTCGTTCACATTTACGTTGCTGCGCATGCGCAACTGGATCATATGAGCGCTATCTCTTTCTCTCACAGCTAGCTTTCTCTCTCTTACCGCATGAACCACCTTAAGCAGAATGGGAGAGAGGGAAAAAAAGAAAGAGAAAAAAGAATGTAAGTGTTTGTATGTTGATAGCAATTATGACACCCTGTGCCATATTCGTACATTCACGCTGGGTGACATTTGGGACTGTCGATTTTTACACATTTAGTGCCCCTGCCGTAACGTCGCGTAAGAAGCATAGCTTCAAAAAAAAGCGAGATCTCACATGAGATCGCATATGATATGCCATATACTTTTTTTGAATTTTAAAAATAAAATGAAATATATGTGAGAGCTCATATTTGATTTCATATGAGATTATATATATTTTATTTTATTTTCAAAATTAGAAAAAATATATGAGATCTCATGTGCGATCTCACATGAGATCTCATATATATTTATTTGATTTTTAAAATTCAACGAATATGAATGAGATCGCATATGCGATCTTGTAGGCGATCTCATATAAGATCTCATATGCGATCTCATATGTAATCTCATATGCGATCTCATATATTTTATTTAAATTCAAAAATTTTTTTTAAATATATGAGATCTCATATGTGTTTGGGTTCCAAAAGCTCATATGAAATCTCATGTGACAGCCTATATGAGATCGCATATGAGATCTCACATGAGGGCTCGTATAATATTTTCAGTAGGGATGCCGTTTAAAATTTGAAGATACGATCATTATTACCGAAGATATAAAACTATTAACATGGCTAATTTTTACTTAGGTATGACAAAAGTGATTGATAGACAGTAGATACTCTTAGCATTAAGATTTTGTCGGGAAAGAATTTGAAAGCAACGCTCTTGCTATTCATTATTAAGACACTTGCTTTCACATATCGTTTCCGGAACACGAGTACTGCGACCTTTAAAAATTTTTACCCTCACTTTTTTAATCAGTGAAATTTTTACTAAATCTCTACTTGAATGAACGAAACACTGTAAGTTCAATTGAATTTCCAATGATATTTGAGTAGAATAAAAGAAGCTCTGAAAGTTTATTAATTTTTCAGCAGAAATAATTTCTGCTAAATCAAACAGTGAAATTTTTACTGCATTATATTTAGAGAGTATCAGGCTGTCAAATATCTCCGTTTGTTCTGTATAATATGTCCTTTTCTAAAGAATTTTAATTCTTTTCTAATAATTAGAGCAAAATGAATAAAAAGTCGCAAATTATATCATGAAAAGCAATATTTTCGTTGATGATAAAAATAAATCTCATCGTTTCGTATTTAAAAAAAAAATTGAAAAACTTTGAAAATAGACCAATTTAGTTTTTATAATTTTTTAATAAAAACAAATCAATGAAATTAATTTTTTTTTCATCAAAGAAAATATTTTTTTTTAATAATACAAAATATGCCTTTAGAAATGACATTGCGAATCAAATTTAAGTTGAAGATAATGACACTAATGTAGTTTTTAATTGAAATACTACAACATTAAAATCCCTGGTAGAAAATTGAACATCAATCTGCCTAGAATATTTTATATTTTCTCTTCATTGGGCAGATTCTGTTAAAAGTGAAAAAACAATGATTTCAAGGTTATAAACGCATATATTTTTTATCAACAAATTATTTTCATATCAATATATTAATAATATATTATAATCATACATAAACACTAAATAGTAGATTTTCTTACAAGGAGATAAAATGAAACTTCCGCACGTACGTGCGGGCGTTTCATTTAATCTCCGTGTAAGAAATAATGCTTTTCTCTATCCCTAGGCGAAACCACGTAAATATAATTGTTATATAAATTAACAATTATATTTGCTTTTTTTGTTTTAGCGCGTGTATGTATTGTTCTTTGCTGCCGCCCAGCATTTGTCACGCGAGTGAAACGAGTGTGACTAGGCTGGCGGCGGCAGCAAAGAAAAACACATGCACAAGCCTAAATCACGAGAGAAAGAAAGACACATGAAAAACACGCGCACAAGAATCCTCTTTTATGAACGAGAAAGAGAGAGAGAGAGAAACACATAAAACACGCACACAAGCCTCTTTTATTTTTTTATATAAGTTAAAAAGAGAAAAAAGAGTTTGTACATTTTTTATAACACGACACTATTTATGATATAAGATTTTAAAGTTTCGAATCATATTTTATTAGAATACAATTCGTTTTAATTTATAAGCGCAACGTATATATCGTCTGTCTTGAGTTTTTTTTTTGTCATGAGAGAGACAAAGACAGAATACAATCATAAACACGAGCCTACAGCTTTTAGCAACAGTTTTGGTTAGGTCGAGTCTATGTTTCTCTTCGAGAGATATTTTAACGTGAGACACGGAAGGCGCCAACAGGAGGCACGTTAGTCGTTTCAACTGTACACGGAAAACATTTGGCACGTTAAGGAAGTGTGCTTGTGAGACATCGTGCGTCTGCTGCATCGGCACCGAAAAATACGGTGCCGGTGTTACTTCGTTACAGTGGCTATCTCTGTAGAATGTCAACGCTTGCCTCGAGATGCACGAGGGGCACTACTGTGTAAAACAAGGCAGAGTCACATATGTTAAGCGTGCGTTGCTATAGCTTTGACTGTCACGCCATCTCGACACCTGAAATCTAGTGCCGGTATCGTGCCGCACAACCTAGTCACCGTCGCTGTACGTGCGAAATGTTTCCCGTGTAGCTAAAAGTGCTACTTCTTCTAGTGTAAAGGCTCGGCGGAACCGCGTGGTTTCGCCTAAGGGATAGAAAAAAGTTTTTTACACTTAAGGTTATAAATTGATTATCAATTGTTCAACATGTTCTGGGCAGATTATGTTAAAATATCTGGGCATCAGTTCGTAAACCGAGCAGAAATTATGTTAAATATTCAACCAGGGATCCTATAATTTTATAAAAGGCTTTTTTTATTAGATTATCAATTTTTTTTAAATTAGAGGTTTGCTCATTTTGAACATTATATAATTTTGTTTATGTCCAATAATTATTTTATTTTCATTTGTAGTAGTTACCGATTTTGAAAAGAAACTCAATAAGATGGAATTGATAATTAATAATATTAACAATAAATTTGTAGTAGTTACCGATTTTGAAAAGAAACTCAATAACATGGAATTGATGATTAATAATATTAACAATAAATTTGTAGTTTTATTTGAGACTAAACAGAAGATCCCTACAGAGGTAAGCATCATATGTATAAAAATGCTGATTTATTAAGCTCTTAGAGCATATCGTACTGGATAAAGCATTCAATGTATTCAGAGCGTGGTCGAAGCAAAAGATAGAACATCATATGAGATGGCACGTGCTTTCTCTCTCTATTCTCATATGATTGGCTGTTCAGTTTGCACTGCGTGTAGAGTCATTGAAAAAACATGTGCCCTCCGATATATTGTTGTCTTTATCGCACTAACCACGCTCTTAGCCCTAGTGGAAATATAAAATATTTATTAGTGTTTAAAACTGTTCAAAAGTCCTTAAAACAGTTTATAAATGTAAAATATGTAACATTATAAATAGTCTTAAACAGTTTTTAGTACATTACGATACAAGTGACCTAAGTGGCACTTTATTACACGGCCGGAGTTATCGCCCTCGCTGCGCTCGGGCGATAACGTAGTGCCGTTTAATAAAGTTCCGCTAAGGTCACGAGTATCGTATACTATTTTGTAGCACGTGGGACATAAATCCGCCAAATTAAATCTGTACTCTTCAAAATCAGTAATAAACAAAAACTATGCACTCCACGAATTATAATTCAAAAAATAAAAGCGAAAACTATAACAAAACAAAAAACTCCGCATCCTGTGAATGATAAATCGAAAAAAAGAAAAGAAAACTATAAATAAACTAAAACGAAACACTCCATGAATGATAGATCGAAAAAGAAAAAAAAAGAATATAATTTCAAAAATATACTCAAAATGTGTAATAATAATTAATTTTTATCAATATTATTGATATTATGTGAAATTGTTTGTTGAAATCATCTTCTATGAAGTCATAAATTGAAATTTTGTTTCACGTATGAATTAGCGTCGTAGGAGCGGTGAGGAGGTAACATGTTTAGTATAGCAATAGCAATCGTGTGTAGTAATAGGGGGTTCCCCGTAGCATTTTATAATACAACGCTGAAATGACTATACCTCTTCGCTTTACATGTTACGCTACTATCAATTTTAGTTTTACTCGTATTTTACTTGCTTATAATTGTTATTTAATTTGAAGAATGTTAATGTAAAAGAGTTTCAATATACTACAGCTTATTGTTATTTATGAAAATACTTTAAAAAATAATTTACATATAAAATTATTTCTTATTATATATGTACGTTACCTAAGTAAATTCATTATTGTACCGTGTAAAAAAGTGCCACCTAGGTAACAGAAAAGTGTTACCTAAGTGCGGATTTAGGTCCCGCAGTGCTATAAAAACAATTTTCAAAAGTTCAAAATGATTTCGAACTTTTGAATAATTTTGAACTTTTTCTGTTTGAAAGTTATCAATTATTTAAAAATTTCAAAATATTTCATAACAATTTTTAATCATTATGAACTTTTTTTTATTAACTTGAAAAGTTTAGGATAGTTTTAAAAATTTTTTAACAGTTTTAAGAAGTTTGAAATGGTTTGAAACAGTGCTTAATATTTTTTTGTGAAAATTTTCTTCTATTTATTAAAATTAATATAATATATACGATAAAATCTTTAAAACTGTTTAAAATTGTTCAAAACTATTCAAAACGTCTTAAATTTCATACTTATAAATTATTTTGAATAGTTTCGAACAATTTAAATGGTTTTAAACAGTTTTAAATAATTTGAATCTATTTCAAACAGTAATACACATTTTGTATTTCCACTAGGGAAAGTATATTGAATGCTACCACCAGAACTAAATACTCTAAGGTTAAGTTTATGAGAAATGTCTTTAACTGAATTCGGTAACTTGAATTATATAATCTAAATAATAATCGAAAAAATTAATTGATAAGATTTTTTGATCCTGAAATTCAATCATGTAACTGATATAACCTCAAAAATGTCTTACCTTTTTTTTATGTTTCTTGGTTCATATTGATGATTTCAAAATGTATCCAGCGGCAAACATTTTTTTATAATGATATTAAAAAATGTTCAAATGCAAAAAGTATATGGTTGATTCCATTTCAAATCGAACAGCCTGTGTACACTGAAGTTACTAATCACTGCATCGATAGAGTATGTTATTCTACTCTGAAAATAAGGAGATACGTATTTTTTCTTTTTGCTGAAATATAAAAATTGCATAAGATATGCACATTTGAAAATTGCATACAAAAACTAAATGTTCAATCTGAAAAAGCTGACAATAACTTTAGAGGGCTATCATTTTACCAATTTTCAATGAATTTTTGTAATCCTTTTTCTGTTTTATTCTGTTTTGAGCCCTCTTCAATTCAGTGCAAGAAATTTAAATGGAAAACTAAAAGATGACGGGGATATATGCATTTCACCAAAAAATTTTCTCAAAAAGGCCATCTTTTTTATTGCTAATATTTTTTGAGCTAATAGAGGACCAAATTATCTATCTAATGGTAACTGTTTGATCCTGTATTTTTTTGTTTGGAACGAGAAAACAATTGACAAATTTTATTGTTGAAAAATGCTTGTATATACGTTCGGAAGTCGCAATCTACATTCAAACGCTGTCGCATGCTTCGCTCATCATCTGTATATATTGGTATGTATGTTTATACCATCAATGGTGATATATATATATATCTGTATGTAACGAAAGTTTCCGGGATTTGTAAAGGTTTTGTACAATCAGGCGAGGGGGAAGTTTTATTTTTGGTTCCTAAACCTGTGTAAATAAATTTTTATCTATCGCCTGCGTCTCTGATTGGTTCAGAGGACCTTTAGCACTCGTTTTCTGCTTGCTAACTAAAGAAATAATCATCCTTCTATATAAATTTATCATTTTTTCACATTTTCAGTTAAGCTGAATCTGCCCGGAAACTGTCATTACATACACAGGCTTTCCGGACAAGCCAGGAAAAACACGAAAATCCTGGAAACTTTCAATACATACAGATATGTGTGTGTGTGTGTGTGTGTGTACATATATATGTGAATACCTAATATAAAAATAAATACTTAAAAATGGAAAAAAATAATTCTATTCGTGTATATCTATATTATGTATGTTTCGATGCATAAACAATAGGAGGCCAACTTGCGGACAAATACATCGCGTAACCAAAACAGCATATTAAAACTGCTATATAGAAGCTAGTTATTCTTACGACTGATTTGAAAAGTGCTTTTCGGGCTTGTGAAAAAGTAAACAAAACTACGTAATCACAATGTCCGAAATTTACTCTTATAAAAAAATTTCATGTCCCGAATTTTTTCAAATGCATAAGAAGGTAGTTTATAAGAGCAGTAACTTACGTTTTAGACCGTCGGAAAATTTAGCCATTAATTTGGCACGTAATTTTCCCTTAAATTTTTAGGGGTTACAGTTTTTCTTTTTAAGGGTAGGACGCATCCAGGTAAAACTGTATTAAAACTCTCATTTAATTCCTCTATTCGTTCGGGTGTCTTTGAAATAAAATTATCATCTTTTCCACTAAAAAGTTCAGTGATTTTATTTTCAGATGTAGACAAGGTCACTTAAAATCATTTTTGATATGCGTTCATAACAATTCTTGCATACATTAGTAGATGGCAGTATATTTAAATCTGGATAAAGTCATGCCAAATTACTGGCTAAATCTTCCAACGATCAAAAACATAAGTTACTGTTCTTATAAATTACCTTCTTATGCATTTACAAAAAATCGGGACATGAAATTTTTTTAGAAGAGTAAATTTCGGACATTGTAATTGCACAGTTTGTATACTTTTTCACAAGCCCGAGAAGTACCTTTCAAATCAGTCGTAAGAATAACTAGCTTCTATATAGCAGTTCCAATATGCTGTTTTGGTTACGCGATGTATTTGTCCGCAAGTTGGCCTCCTATCACTTCCTATTCCTCCACACACACACACATATATATATATATATATATATATATATATACTAGGGGGGGTTCCCCCCTGCTCGCTTCGCTCGCCAACCCCCCCATTGCATCTCCTTCTACAAATATAAACTTTTATGTATATAATTTTTAAATTTATATTAATTTAAAATTATTATTTTTTTTTTTTTTTTGTTTCTTGGTCATGAAGATTAGTATTTATTAAAAGTTAAATACACTTATTAAGGTATATGAAGTTAAGTATAATAAAACGTTTTATGATAGTTTAATACTTTAAATATGTTGAAGATATCTATAATAATATTCAATCGCTTTACGATAGGAGCACAACCATTCAATGTATTTACCTCGAGCTCAGCCCAATGTTCTTTTCTCTTCCTAATTTCGTTCATTCTTTGATAACAATTAATTAAATTAGCTAACAATTAACTACCTTTCAGCTATCTCTCAGCTAACTTTCAGCTAAATTTTATTGGAATTTCAGCCAACTTTTAGCTAACTTCCAGCTAAATTTTATCTGAATTTCAGCTATCTCTCAGCTAACTTTCAGCTAAATTTTATCTGAATTTCAGCTATCTCTCAGCTAACTTTCAGCTAAATTTTATCTGAATTTCAGCTAACTTTTAGCTAACTTTCAGCTAAATTTTAGCTGAATTTCAGCTAACTTTTAGCTAACTTCCAGCTGAATTTTAGCTGAATTTCAGCTAACTGAGGGCACATAAAATTCTTATACACGGCGGCGGCGGCGGCGGCGGCGTAGGCGATATATCTTTATTTATAGAGATATATATATATATATATATATATATATATATATCAGTATTGATGGTATAAACATACATACCAATGTATACAAATGATGAGCGAAGCATGCGACAGCGTTTGAATGTAGCTTGCGACTTTCGAACGTATATACAAGCATTTTTCAACAATAAAATTTGTGAATTGTTTTCTCGCTTTAAACAAAAAAATACGGGATTAAACAGTTACCATTAGATAGGTGATTTGATTCTCTATTAGCTCAAAAAATTTGCCTTTTTGAGAAAAATGCATGTGCATAAAAAATGCATTTTTTGGTAAAATGCATATATCTCAGTCATTTTTTATTTTTCCATTTAAATTTCTTGCACTGAATTAAAGAGGGTTCAAAACAAAATAAAACAAAAAAAGGATTACCAAAATTCATTGTAAATTGGTAAAATGATAGCCCTCTAAAGTTATTGTCAACTTTTTCAGTTTGAACATTTAGTTTTTGTATGGAATTTTCAAATTTGCATATCTTATGCAACTTTGATATTTCAACAAAAAGAAAAAATACGTGTCTCCTTATTTTCAGAGTAGAATAACATACTCCATCGGTGCAGTGATTGGTAACTTGAGTGTATACAGGCTGTTCGATTTGAAATGGAATTAGCAATATATTTTATTGCACAAATTTTCTTGCGTATTTTAAAGGTCATTAAAAGGTAAAAGTTGTATTTGAAAGACAAATTCTATGAGTTAATAAAAAATGAGCTAAACTATGTAGAAAAAATTTTTTATATCACTCGGAACGTAAAATGGTCATTTTATGCCCGCAAAGCAGTGCATAAAATGACCATTTTACGCCCCTCGTGTTATAAAATAGTATATGCACTGCGTGCACAATGTACTTTCGCTCGCACTCGCCGCGAAAGTACATTTTACGCACTTGGTGCATAAGGTACTATTATGTGTTGATAACTTTCAAATTAGCGTTGCTATTAGTATTGAAAAATCAGCATGCGATATCTGATGGTCATTTTATGAACTATAACAATGTCGGATATGACTATGCATGTGTTGATGTTTTTATATGCAAAGGAACCAGTCATTTTATTTTTTAACTAATTAAGTAAAAGAAAATGTTAAATATGTTTAATACAATAAACAATTCACTCTTGAAAACGAATTTTGTATGTAAATACATTTAAGGATGTGTAGTCATTCCGGCTATATTGCTTTTGCAACAGTAGTGCCCCTGAAATCTTATTTGAAAAGTCTGAAATATAATTATTATAATATGCGGCATGATGTAGAGCTCATGTTAATATTGGTGTATATTATTATTTAGTATTGCTTTCTCATTCGCATTAAAGAATGTACACATATGTTTACATCGGCTCTACCTCGCACCGCATTTTCCACTTTATAATGATATTTTAGACTTTTCAAACAAGATTTACATTATTAATTATTCTACATACATATAGCTAGAAGAAATGACAACATTAAAAGGATATTATTGTCTCAAGAAATTGTAAATAGCTGTATAAAAAGTATTTAATATATTTCTCTCATTTGATCGCAACGCCACCCTAAATCTAGTAGTAAATAGACCCGACCGGCTCTTAATTAATTTGTTATTTAAAAATTAGTGAAAAAAATTGTGTTGTTTTGGTTTTTTGCTTATGAAATAAAAACTACTTGGAAAATATTTATTCCGTCAATGAAAATTACTTGAAGAAAATTTATTGTCAATGAAAAAATTTTAGATGATTGATTTCTGAAGAAAATGAAAAGTTAAACTATCTGATCGCTTTATTATAACCAAAGAAAAACCGGAAAAGAAATATAAAATTCTTTTTTTTTTTTTAAATTAATAACTCAATAAATTATGAAGATTAAGAAGTACAATTTGGTACCGAAGTAGATAATTACATCTTCTTAAAATTAACAAAAGGCAGATACAATCAATCATTAGTTTCTACAACATTTTTTTATTCCGTTTTTTGTCAACTTTATATTATTGTTTAAACTGATCGTATATAAATTTTTAAAATGGTTTACAAAACCAGAAAAAATACTATCAATCGTACACGGAGAAAAAAAATCGGGAACACTTCCTTGCGCCCTCTACTGCTATAGTTCCGTACGCACGTTTTTGGAAATAGGCCTTGTGTACAAGCAACGATTCCATAAGGCATCGGGAAAAAGTCCGTATGCTCTATAAGCGTTCGGACTTTTTCCCGATGGCTCATACTGGTCAAAATATCGACCAGTCCCGTCCTTAAAAGGTTAAACTGCGTGGTTTCAACTGTTCTGATGGTGTAATAAAGTGGTTCACCTATTATCTTCGAGATAGATCGTAGTCTATAGAGGAGCTGGATCGTGATGCTACGCAATTCTGGATGAGTATTAATTCTGGTATTACACAGGGTAGTGTCTTGGACCCATTGTTATTTTATATATTTATTAATGATCTGCCTGAAGTTTTGAAGTATTCAAATTACATGTTGTATCGGATAATCTACAAATTTATCGTTCGTTTTTTGCTTGTGACAAAGAGGAAAAAATTTCCGTTATCAATTGTGATGTTGAGGCCGTAGTCAAGTGGGCATCCGTCAATGGTCTCAAACTTAATGCCCTTAAAACTCAAGTTATCATTATCGATAGTGAGAAGTTCATTTCTAGGCTTAATGCATCTCAAGTGTCATCCATCGTAGTGAGTGGATAGCCTATTCCTTTCTCGAAAGAAGTTAAAAGCCTGGGATTGTGATTGAATCAGACTCACAACTGGGAGAGGCAAATAAATGCTATTTAGTAGAATGCATGGAGTGCTTCATTCGCTAAGGTCTTATAGGCGCTCGCTTTCGAAGAAGCTCAGGAAGAACCTTGTGGAATCGCTGATTTTTTCCCACTTCGACTATGCCTGTATAGTCTACAACGATCTTTTCAATTATCAAAACTTAAAACTTTATAGGGCCTTCAATACCTATGTGAGGTTCGATTATGGTAGCATAGCTTTTCGCGAACGTGTAAGTCCCTATAGACTTAATCTCGGATGGCTCTCGGTCCTATCGAGGAGAAAGAATTTCACAATTTCGTTGGGATATTCTGTCATTTCCGGTCGCAGCCAGCAAATCGGTTCGTCAGAGTTGATACTGGCTCTGACATACGTTCTTCTGTACGTAGGCCGCCTAGAGTTCTCCTCTGTAAGCCCGTTCGTACGAGTGCCTTGTAGAACTCATTTACACATCTCGCTTCAAATTTCATTAACGAGCTAGGTTCTGCGGCTATAATTCCAATATCCTTTGAGCTGGGTTCTATTAAGGCGGTTAAAAAGCACGAATTCAACTGGTTAATCGACGGAGAGTGCGGGGATTGGCGTAGGAAAGCAGCTGCTCTAGACTGAGCCCTAGTTGCTGTGAGATTACCAACTGGCGTAGACAATTTAACTTAATTTTACTAAAATCAATTTTTTGTTCAATCTTAAATTTTACATAAGCTTTTCTTAATTATTTTTTCATTGTTTTTCAATTTTTAAATTTTTGTTGTTCATTGTTTTAATTTAATTTTTAGTTTATTTTTTATGTTAATTCTTTGTATTGTACTCGTTGAATCATACGGGGTACTACCCCATGATTAATAAAATTTTTGTCAAATCAAATCGAATCTCTCTCTCTCTCTCTCTCTCTTTTGAATAAATGTGAGTCGTGGTAACATGAGATTGGTTCTGGCTGATGGTCACAGTCGTCACTATTAGTGCACTGCACTATTGCTTAATTCATTTATACTCCCGTATGGAGCCATAGTTATTATTTTATGAATTTTTATTACTATTGATATTTAATAATTAATAATTATTATTTCTTTAGTACTTTAATTTTGATCATTTAAATTCTTTGTTATTTCTTTTATTACTTTAAATTAGATTAGCTATACTCACCTATTTTTATTTTACTCATTGTTATTGTTATTCATATTGATAATACTATTATTACTATTATCATTGTCACTATTGTTATTACTATATTGTATCTCATTTCTTATGATCAGTTATATTCTAGTATTATTACTGCTTATTAATAATAATTTGAATAGTATGTATTCAAAATTTTATACTGCATTGTTATGTTTAGCAATTATTATATTAGAAAGGTATTACCATTATCAACTTACGTCGTTGTACTTACTTAATAGTGCCAGACAGGGTATATCCCCAAGGTTAAATAAAAATTGACTATGTCTATGTCTCTCTTTCTTTTTCTCTCTCTCTTGAGTTTCCATGCCAGCGTATTTTTAGCTGCGGCGGTGGCTCTAACATCTTCATTCGTGCTCTTTGGCCTAAACAGGTATACTCTCTGTTGAGTAAAGCTAAAGCAGCAAAGAAGGAGCTAAACTATGAGTGGTTATTTGTAACAGATATTAAGGTGTATATCAAGCGAACTAAAGATTCTGTTCCTATACTTATCACTTTTGAGACTAATCTGGCCTCATTGCCTCCAAACCCCAAGAAATGAATCTTCCATGACTCGCAGGCTGTTTTGTCCATTGTGTTGTCCTTAAGTCAAGTCATTGTAGTAATCATAAGTTATTAAAGGATCACGTGCTTATTGCTTATGTGAAAGTGAATCGCATTCGATCTCATTTTAATGAGATTGAATTTCAGTGTAAATCTAAGAATTATGACATTTTCGCAATCACTTGACCTTTCTCACTGAAGCTGATTTTAGCTCTATTATTAGCATAGATAGTAAGACTGGTGGTAGTGTCGGTACTTATGTTCGTAGCTGCTTTAACGGCATGTCGGAGCTGCAGCAATCGAGTTTTGCTTTTTTTATTTTATCGATATCTTTTTAAATTCTTAAATTAAACAAATGTAATGACTTGTCCGCACTAAAGTTATATTAGTACAATAATTTTTGTTAAAATAAAAAATCATTTGGACTTGTTATTTTTTTATGAGCTTGGATTGGAAATTAGATATCAAACTCGACAAACCTAACCTTAAAATACGATATATTGAAAGTTTTTATTATAACTTTGTATGTATAATATTTTGGTGGTTTTCTTGAGTTGTCCGCACTAGAGTTTTATCTTACAAATTTTTTCTTTATAGCAAAAAAACTCAATTAAACGCATCGTTTATTCATAAGTTAAGATTGGAAATATTATTAGAAGGCGGACAGCTTCTTCATAATCTTAAAACACGTATCTTGCACCGCTCTGACCCGTCTTTTGATGATACTCCTGAATTTCTTATTTTAGATATAAGTGATGGCATCGATTCTTTATTGTGTTGTGTGGTTTATGTAAGGTTCAAGGCTTCTTCACTTGATATTCTTTTAAATAGTCTATCGGAGTCAGTGATGGATTTCGAAGATGCTTATATGATATCCAACAGCCAACTTCAGAGTATATACTACAGAATAATATATTCTGCTTATACTCTAATTCTATGGTATACTCTGAAGTTGGCTAAAGGATATCCTAATATATAGATATACATAAATGTATAAAGCATCCTCGAAATCCATCACTGATCGGAGTACATATATATATATATATATATACGCTGAAAAAAGGTTGGCGCAAAAGATGCCCTCTTGCGGATATATAATGCTCTAACGGCGGGCTGCCATGTACACTTTCCATTTAGAACGTATGCTGTTCGCTTTTGGAAAGCACTTGTGCGACTTTAGCTCATATGTAACGCAAACGTTGAGTATAAGCCTCGTCCTTCGATTTAGGACGACGGTTTAGGACGTATGTTGCACGGAATTAGGAAAACATACATTCAAAATTCGAGCGCTGTTGTTTACCAACACGCGGCGCTAGTAGAGTACCAACCTTCTTTCAGTGTATGTATATATGGGACGTTCGACACCGAACAAAATTTGTTGTAATCGGAATGTTCCATTCAACCAATATACAAAAACAGTTACTTATTGTTCTTTTGACCATTTTAATGCTGTTCTTTCCTTTTAAATGTTCTTCTCGACCCTTTGTTATCATATATCATAGCAACAGTGCCCTGTCAATAGCGATTGAGCCCTGTTCTTTTACCTCATCTTCTCTATTGATCTTCTTTTTTTCTTAAAAATAAAATGTAACCCCCGCTCATACATTTTTTTACTTTACACTTATCTTACAAATTTGATTATCTAAATTTTTGTAAAAATTTCACAATTTACAACGATTTTATTTTTTTTCTGTTGACCTGAACTCCCAATATATATATATATATATATATATATATATATACATACACATATATATATATAACTATAAGAACATCATTATTACTGGTGATTTCAATATAAATTTACTTGTCTTCTTATTCCTCCGATGCTCCCAGGTCTTATTTTGACTCCTTTTCATTATTCATAGTGCCCTCTGAGGCCACCCATCACGTTTTTACTTCGGATCATGACTCACATACTTGGCTGGACTTGTTTGCCATCAGTAACAGTTCAGCTTTACTGTCTTATGAGAAGTCTTTGGCTCCATTCATTGCTGGTCATGATTTAATAGAAATTAAATTTAAGTTTTCCAGGGGGGTTGCTCCGGAGCGATAAACTTAGTGTATCGATATATGCTATCTTCGTCCAAAACATTGATTTCATATCTTCTGTCTCTGTGATACAGAGTTGTGCAATTTTCTAGAGCAACCCCCCAGGCCTGACAAGGTTGTCAAGAAATTCGTAACCAGGAACTTTAAAGACATAATTGCCTTAGAGTCAGCTATTACTTCTCGTTTATCTTATTGTTTTCCTGCTCATATGTTTACCTCCTCTATAAATGTGTTGTCTATTTTCCATAGCTCTCTTCGCTTAGGATTAAACCACACTCATCATCCTTGTTCTGAGCTGACAAGGAGAGTGCATTGCATTTGGGTCTTGGATTTTCTTCTAGCTTTGGGATCTTTTTTCTTACATAAAATTATGAAAAAAGCCGCGTCCATTTGGTCCCATGTTCGATTTTTTCCGAGTTATGAGCAGTTTTGTCTGTTTTGTTGAAAAAATTGCATCTGCTTTATAATTTTACAGTTTTCGAACTACTCATTCTAGAAGGTTTTTACTGATTGCATATTAAAGTTGAAATTAAAACCTTTCGATAAAAAAAACGTGTCCAAAAAGCTCAAGTTGCCAAAAACTTATGAAGGGATGAAAATTGAAATGAATTTCTGACTAAAATATTGCATTTATTTTCTATGCATTTTTTGAGCTAAATATTTGCGCTATTTTTATTCGCCTATAACTTTTTAACAACTTGAGCTTTTTGGACACGTTTTTTTTTTAATCAAAAGGTTTTAATATCAACTTTAATATGCAATCAGTAAAAACCTTCTAGAATAAGTAGTTCAAAAACTGTAAAATTATAAAGCTGATGCAATTTTTTCAACAAAACAGACAAAACTATGCTCATAACTCGGAAAAAATCGAACGTTGGACCGAACGGACGCGACTTTTTTCATGATTTTATGTAAGAAAAAAGATCCCAAAGCTAGAAGAAAATCCAAGACCCAAATGCAGTGCACTCTCCTTGTGAGTCAGCATGTTATTGATAGCAAAGTCAGTAAATTCACTCCTAACATTGTTGACGAATTCGACAAGTTTGCTCCTGTTAAATCAATTAAAATCTCTAGTAAGCGTAAACCTTGTGTTTCTCATGATTTGCACCTGCTTATGAAACGGCGTGATAATTGCTATCGCTTAGCTCGTAGGTTTAGATTGACTGTTGACTATGCGCACTTTAAATCACTTCGCAACGAAGTATCAAATTCTCTAAACAAGCCGAAGAATGACCATATTGCTGGTAAGCTTTCTTCAGCACCCACTATTAAAAATAAATGGTCTGAACTCCGTAAACTTGGACTTCCTAATAATACTTTGCAGTCTCCTCTCAAGTTCTTTTCATCATTGGTTCTTCTTAATCACTGTACTTCTGTCTCTTCTATCAGCCAAGCACTTACGGATACAGATGTTCACCGTGTCCTCTTAATGCCACTCAGATCGAATATCCCAGTTTTTGAAAAAATTTACGAAGCCACTAGTTGGGTCAATTTCTCAAATTTACTTAATTTTGTAAAATAGTCTGAAAAAATCGTAGCAGATGTGATTATCTACTTTTCCTTTTTTTCAGTTATAATAAAATGGTATAAAAATATAAACTTTCATTTTCTTCATAATATAATTCTCTATAATTTTTTCATTAACGGAATAAATATTCTTTAAACAGTTTTTGTTTTATTAGCAAAAAATAAAAAAATGCAATTAGTATAAATGATAGTAGAAGTGGTTTCCTATTATTATTTTTCTCAAAATATCACTAATTTCCATATTGATTGATCAACAATATGTATTTAATTGTTGACTGTTTGTTTCGTCAGTGATTAATCGAAAAGGTTAACATCGATGTTTTGTTTTCTGTTGACAACATAGAACTGAATTTTAAGCTGCCTGATCTAGTCTTACAAAAAAATATATTTGTAGGTTCTTTATAAAAAAAAAAGATTTTTTCCGATGGGTACGTTTTGATAGCCACAATAAAACTCAAGAAATAAAATATATTTAAGAAACAAAAAATAATAAATGCGTTAAGATTGTTAGTTGGATAATTCCATAATTAATAGGCGAGAGGAACACCACCAAAAAAGCAC
The DNA here is from genome assembly GCA_017163975.1 of Anastatus disparis. NCBI lineage: Eukaryota > Metazoa > Arthropoda > Insecta > Hymenoptera > Eupelmidae > Anastatus > Anastatus disparis. The sequence continues at coordinate 184,617 of JAFFSR010000261.1, forward strand.
TTAGTTTTCGAGAAGGTGACCGCTACCATCCTACAAGCTAATTTTTTTTTTAAATGAAAGCTTCTGACCCATAGATTACGAACACAAACTTTTTTTTTAATTGCGAGTCCGCGAACATAAAGAAAATGACGAAAATGGCGGTTTAATAGGTAAAAATTCTATACGCACTGTAAGTAACCGTCATTTTCTTTATGTTTCCGGACTTGGAACTAAAAAAAAAGTTTGTATTCGAAATCTGTGGGTCAGAAGCTTTCTTTTAAAAAAAAAATTAGCTTGTAGGACGGTAGCGATAACTTTCTCGAAAACTAAGAAAATTAGACGCTTTTTTCAAGGTGTCCCTCTCGCCTATAAAGTAAACAAATACAATCGAAGGCATTTCTCATTAGCTTAAGCGGCTAGAGCCTTTGAACTTATTTTTATATTAACCTTTGCAATCTATTAATATAATTATAAATAATAGCCACTCATTGCTAATAAAAATAATGACCGGAATAATAGTCAATTAACTATAAAAGGAGAAAGCAGGGCTGGCTGCTCTAAAGAGGTATATTTTTAATTTATCAACTTGAAAAGCAGGCTAAAAGTAAGATATTATTTACATTAAAAAATTATCGAGAATAAAATACTTTATTTCTGCTAGATTAGGTAATTATGAAATTGAATAAGTTATTGAATTCATAGTAAAATATTAATATTTTATTCATAAAATATTATTTATATAATTAAACTAATTGTAAGGTTTTTTTATAAAATTTGTGAAAGTTAAATATTAAATTCTAAATACTTTCATTAAAATAAATAAATAAAATTAAATTACTTTTATTAAATTAATTGAATTAATATAATTAATTAATTTAATAACTTTTAACAAATTATTTTATAATTTTGCAATTATATTATAGAATTAAAAAAAATTTAAGAATTAGTCTATAATTATATAATGTAACTCAATCTGTAAACCTCGTTTTCGTCCAGGCAAAAATTAAATGCGGTTGTAATTTACATTATCTTTTTCATCATAATTATATTGAAAATTAAATTGTTTATAATTTAATAATTGCTACTTTACAATGAAGGTTTAAAGCACCTTAATAGTTTAAAAAACACGTAAAGAAGAAAACGAACCAGGTTTACAGGATTAAGATATCAAAAATACCTGTGCAGATTAAGACGCTATCTAAACCAGGTCATTTACTTGGTTTTGTGTCGCTGTAGTCAGGTGAAAGAAATATACAATAATTATTCAAATTCTTATAATAATTAACAAAATTATAAAAAATATTGTCGTAAAGCGAAAAATGCCACAGCGCCATTAAACCAAGTCACCGATTTAGTTTTGACAGCCTCTTAACCTCCAGGCGGCCGGGATTTTTAGATTGTTGAAAGTCATACTTTGTAAAAAATTTCCATATTAAACTTTCAAAAATATCTAGTGATAAGTGGCTAACATCAGATGACCCCGAGATGACTCCGAAAAGGGCCACCCTGGCCGCCTGAAGGTTAAGGGTTTAATCTCATGAATAAAATTATTGATTCTACTGATGTTTGATAATATTCTCAAATTATTTCTTAATAAAGAATACCAAGTGTTCTTAAAAAACTTAAATCATTATACATTATTATTATAGAATTCTACACTAGACGTCAGTGGCCATGGAAAAAAAGATGATAGTCCCGTTAAGGTGAAAATCATTAAAGTATTCATTAACATTTATGTAATAAATTCCAAATGTTAACCAACACATAAAACATAGTATTTAAATAATAGTATATTATGTTACCTGTTGTAAAAATGCGGCATTAGAGGCCAATATAAAGTGTCATATTTTTATAAAAAATTTTTTATTATTTAATTTTTTTAATTTTTTATTTTTGTTTAAAGAATACTTTTATAAAAATTCAAAGAAACTAAACTTTTTTAGAAAAAATCGCTTGATCCACCTTAAGTTGCCCATTATTGCACGACGTAATTATTGCCCAAGCGAAGCGAGAATGAGCTACTTAAGACAAAAGTATCATATACTAATTTATAGCACAAGTGTCATAAATCAACCACATCACATATGTACTATTAAAAATCAACAATTATCAAAAATTATGCACTCTAAATTATTTTAAAAAAATACATCATTTCAAAAATTTATATCAATATTATTTTGTGAAATTATTAGTTGAAATTAACTTTTGTAATGTCATACATTTAAATATTGTAATAGGACCAGAGGAGCGGTGAGTAGGTAACTTGTGTATATTGTATTAGCAGTTACGAATAGTGTTAGGGTATTCCCCGTCAATATGAGAGTCGCAGTCAGCATTTTGTAATAGAGCGCCGAAATGACTACCTTTTCGCTTCACATGTTACAATGGTATTAGTTTTAGTTTTGCTTGTATCTCACGTGTTCATTATTGTTAATTAAATGGAAAAATGTTAATATAAAAGAGTGACAATAATCCTCACCTTGTTTATAGCTATGTGTAATTGTCAATCACCACATATTTCTTATAAAATTAGTATATTATTATACGTATGACTTTGGTAGCACATTATTATGTGGCATGAAATTTGCCGAACATAGTGTGCAATAATAAACTACTTAAGTTACAGATAGCTGTGATCTAAAAGTTGGTTTAGGCCACAGTGTGCTATAAAATATTATCTATGAACTATTTTGTAATACATAAGAGAGGGAAAAAGAGTTGATGAATGTAATTGGCAAACAAAAAAAGATAAACCTATCTCTTCTACTCTTCACATGCACAGAAGGAACTTGAACATAGAAAAATAAGTAAAGTGCCATACTAGCGTCTAACACTACGACGCATTTTCACTGGTCAGAAAAAACGTTTGTACTTAACATAAGAGGTCCAGGCCTCCGGATCATGGATTTTTTTAAACTTTGGGATAAGTTCGTATCAAAATATGGAAAACCCCAGAATTTTAAACCCACATGCTCAATACTTCCGTAGTTACGGGCACTTGAAGAAAGTCTCTGAAAAAGTTACGAGATTGTCAAACGCTCATAAATCTTCAGCATTAACAGCTAGAAATTTGAAACTATTTTTAAGGTAGTTCTATCGTCACTCTCTAGTCAATGCAGAGATTGAAAAAAATATTCTTATATATGTATGAAATAGATTTAAAAATTTTCAAAAAATATTTTAATAATTTTAACAGTTGTATTAAACTGGGATTAGTTATGATAGATAATGATCAAATATTTTTTCAGACATTGATTTGACTAAAATTTAAATAGGTTAACGAAATTTGACATATAAAACACGTATTTTAACATTCAAAACATTCGATTTGTAAATTAACCTGCATTTTATCATATTTTACGCATTTCATTAATCAATATTTCAATATTTTGCACGATAATGTTTACATTAATGCATATATTTTTAAAATTTAATATCCAAACTATTAAATTATCGTTTTTGAAACGTCTATTAGATCAATATCGATAAAAACTCTTTCTTTTTACTGATTCCCGGTGTAAGTCTCTCATAAGAACCCATGCTGAAGGACTACATTTCAATAATTATTTTTATAGAATTTCGCACGATAAGCGGCATTGAAACTTCGCAAATATTTTATTTACGTGCAAAACTATAATTTTACCATGTTATAATTATATTTTTAGATCATTCGACAAACGATAGAACCACCTTAAATGAAAACTTAGCTTAAATCCTTTCGAAATAGCATAGTATATCAAAATATAATTTTTTCATAGAATTATAAAGTAATAATAATTGTACCGATATTAAATTTTTATAATATTAATTATTCATAAATGCTAAAATTTGGTTTAATTTTCATTATTTTATGAATTTGAGAAAAAAATATTATTTTGATATACTATACAATAGCATGCATAAGTTAATGGACAAAAAAAAATTTAGTGAATTTTTAAACATTTATATCTTTGTCAAAAATTAATATTTCTACAAAAATAAACCGCCATTTTAAAGTTCTATTGAAAATCTTTTAAATCTTGATGAGTTTGTTCAAAAAGATTAAAAATTGGATTGATAACATTAAAAAAATAAACCATAATTTCAATTTTATGGTCACAAAAAATCAAAAAGATGTGTATTTATATCTCTTTTAAAATGAGCGTAGCGTGATCTATTTTTATCAATTTGAAGTAGAACAAGGGTCCATTAAAAAATCATCAAAGAAAGATAAAAATTTTTTCACTTGTTACCATGGGTATGATTATACAATTATTTTTAATCAATGTTAAAAATAATTGTATAATCATACCCACGGTAAAAAGTAAAAAAAGTTTTTTACCTGAATGATGATTTATTAATAGACCCTTATTCTACTTCAAAAAACAAACATTTTTTCTCTTATGAGTTTTTCTCTACGGTGCATAGATTATTAGATGATTAAATTAATTAAACTTGAAGAAAGAGCGAAGTTTTTCACAAAAAATGATTTAACTCTTAACCGTTTGATAAAAATAGATCACGCTATGCTTATTTTAAAGGAGACATAAATACACATATTTTCTATTTTGGTTTTTTCAAAACCGCTTAATGGTTTAAAAATATAACCTATTTTTCGTGGCCAAAAAAATAATTAAAAAAATGGTTTATTTTAATGTTAACAATCCAATTTTTAATATTTTTTAACAAACTCATCGGGATTTGAAAGATTTTCAATTGTACTTTAAAATGGCATTTGATTTTTGAAGAAATATTAATTTTTTACAAAAATGTAAAATTTTAAAAATTTACTAAATTCTTTTTGACCAGAAACTTATGCTATTTCAAAAAGATTTGAGTTTAGCTTTTATTTAGCTGTTAAGAGGCGGTAGGGAACCATTTGCCGTTTGGAGGCACTGCGGCCAAGTGAGAAAAAAATATAAAATATTTTTTATACAGTGATTTATAATATAATAGATAGTTATAAATCTACTTATAATACTTCTAATATTGTAAATGGCACTAGCCATATATATGTAGAATAATAATTGATAATAATCTTGTTTGAAAAGTCCAAGAAATTGTTATAAAACGAAAAATGCAGTGCGAAGTAGAGCCGGCATGAGCATGTGTATATATCGTTCATTAATATCACTTACTCTGTCACACTTAGGAAAAATACTCATATGTTTACATCGACTATACCACGCGCCGAATTATTCATTTTATGACAATATTTTATACTTTTCAAACAAGATTAGCATCAATAATTATACTACATATATATGTCTAGTGCCTTTGACAACATTAGAAGTCTATTATTCTCTCTGTAAATTGTAAATCTCTGTACAAAAAATCTTTAATATATTTCTCTCACCTGACCGCAGCGCCACCCTATATCGAGCGGCGAATGATTACGGTCTCCTCTCAAAGGCATGATGAAATTCCTTATAATAATATTTCCAGTCCAAGATGAGTAAATAGTGCGTTTAATCGAATTCTCTCGTTACAATAAAAAAATTTGTATGATTGAACTTGAATGCCAACAACTCATGAATTTTACTAGATACAAACTTTCAATATATTGTATTTTAAGGTTAGATTTGTTGAACTTGATATATAATTTTCAATCCAAGTATATAAAAAAATAACAAATCAAAATGATTTTTTATTTTAACAATTATTGTATTAACATGGCTTTAGTGCGGATGTGTCATTACATTTGTTTAAATTATGAATTTAAAAAAATAAAATATCAATAAGTATTTTAAAATCTATTAACATTTTAGGTGAATTTCTTTCACAACCTATAACTTGATAAATATTGAGTGTTGAGTTCTAAAATACTAGTTTTCTTCTTATTTTGACACCTAGAAACTTATCCCAAACTTAGAGCAAATATCGTGATCTGGAAGTCTGTGCCACTCCTTGTTAGTGATATTCGCGAATAATGACGTGTTTTTGACCGGGTATCAGAAAAAAATCATTAATTATATAACCCATTACCGCCCACGCGGGTATTCATAGACTTCCGATAAAATTTTGTTGAAATTTTAGACTAAAAAATTGCATTTTTATACCGAACGTTCAAAAACGTCCGCGTGAGCGGTAATGGGTTAAACATTAGTATTGGTAAATGTTTTTTTTTTTTTAAATCGATTAAAAGTTTTTAAATTAAATAATCTGTGTTTTGTAGAAATATTGTAAATATTAACGATATAAAAACATATTATTAGCTAATATTTATTTTTAATTATTAATAACTTTACATAAGTATTAATAGTTACTATAAACTAATAATTATAATAATAATACAGAATGAGTATGCAGACAAATTCAAAAATTGTACCATAGCTAATCCCAGAGCGTTCTACAACGAAGCTCTGGGAACACTATTTTCCAAAGAAGTTTTGGCACGGTCCTGTGTAAGTGGAGCAAAAAGTGGCGCTTTCAAAGACAAAGGAAAAAAAGAAAAGTTAAATCAAATAAAAATGGATGCACTACTAGGTTATTATTTAAACTATTGTTATTACTTCTGCCGTCTAAAGTATAAAAGTGGTTAACTACATTGGAATCCCATTGGAGTTAAGGTTTTCTTACTTTGGACGGCAGACTTATATAAAGATTTAGATATTCGATCGAATACAGTCTACTGCGACATAAATAATTTTATAGCTTGTGTGACATAAATACACTGCATTGTTACTACACTATTAAAATTTATTGATAAACAAAAACTAGAGTAGATGTGGGTATTGCTACGGAGGTACCATTTACTGTTTATTCATATAAAATTTATAAAAATAATTTTTTCAGAGTCAATAAATAATATTTGAATGCATAATCAAATATTATAAGTATTATTTAATATTTTAAAAAATATATCTCACAATATAAGTTTAAAAATATTTATTATTGGTTATTTGAAATTGAACTGTTCTAAAATCTTGATAAATTTCGTAAAATCGCGATCACGTATGCATCCTAAATTTGAAAATATTTTTTGTTTTTATTCTTTTTTATGTAAAATAAGATCATTATTAGATAAAATATAACTTTGCTTATGTATTTTTTGGAAATTTCACCTAGCACATATTTAATATTTTAATTTTACACCTTAGTATTATGCGTCATTAAAATTACCAAATATGAATTACTGTGGCATCCTTTTATTATTATAACACGAATAGTATACTACGTAACAAGTGTGAAAAAAAAAAAAAAAAAAACAAACTCGGCTCGTGTGTGAATCGCATCGCGCACGTGTTGCGTATACTATTTTTTAAGACACCGTGGGCGAAACACAGGCAATTGTAAACGACATTTTTACGGTCGTAACAAGCTACGAGTTTTGTTTGTCACCTTCGCTTCGCTCAGGTGACAATAAAACGAGTAAATAACATGTTATAAATAAAAATACATATTAGTTATATATGTCCTTTGGCCGTATTCAGGTGGAATATGAATCGAGGACAATGTTTGTCGCTTGAGCTGAAATTGCCGAGGGCGCGCGAAGCGCGCCCGAGGTAGATTTCTGCTCAAGCGGCAAACATTGTTCGAGATTCAGATTCCACCTGAATAAACGGCCAAAGGACATAGATGATTTTATGTCCGAAGTAGGCCGTATGAGAAAATATAACTTATTAGTTCAAAATATTAATCTTTTTTTCAATACTTTTAAAATTAAATTTTAGTTCTATTGATTTTTTCTTTTGTTTCTTAGATTGACATTTTGTAATGAGTATAGCTGCTGTCGAAGCGCGAGTCATTTTTTTTTCACTAACCTACGTTCAATATGATTGCTCTTTGACATATTGAACGAAACATAGTAGGATCGGTGATGCCATATTGATTTCTCCTGAGACATATTGAGTCTCAATATGTCTCAGGAAGACATATAATTCTTGCAATAAGTCGTGGAGCGCGTCTGAGACATATGGGATGCCAATACAAATTTAGCATGCTCTTTACATACTGACACGAATACGGCCTACGAGGACATAAAAAAATATATATATATTATAAAGAAAAATATATAATACAAAAAAATATACATAACAAATTTACAAAAAAATACATATTGTTAATTAAATAAATATACTAAATAATTCAAAACAACCAAATAAATTTAAGTATACAATTCATTTATTGATAAACTATACTTAATGTACAAATATTTCATTATTTTTTTCCATTTATTATAAAATTGACTGTACACCTGACGTCAATTGATTCTTTCCCGAATCTTTTGAAATTTTCCAATAAAAACAAAGAAAACAACGAGTAAGAATGCATTAACGGTGGGCGTACAATTGGGTCCTAGCATGAAAAAATTTTTTTAAATCCATTATATCCGTCATTTAGAAAAAGAAAAAATAAAGGACACGTATTTTTTCTTTCATCATAAAAATGAAAACTCAAAGACATAGAGGCAGTTAAAATTGTATCATGACGTCACATTATTACATAAACGTGACGTCATGTACATTGGCGCTATAGCTATATATATCAAAATTGTATTAACTTATACCGGCTATAACTTTTGTAATTCATCATATTTTGAAAAACAAAAAAATACGGGTCTTTTATTTTTTCATATTCTACCTGACGGATATAATGCATTTTTTCATGCTAGGACCCAATTATTAAATTGATATTTAGCATCATCAATTCAATTATTTAAGATCTGGTTTAAAAATAGAAATATACATAGCATATATATATATAGTATATATATGCTATGTATATATAGTATTATGACAAAGGTTTTTTGCAAAGGAAAACTAAATTATATTTAATATTTTTTTAGGATATTCAATTAAAGTATTTCATAAAAATTATAAAACTGTGGATTTATTAAAAATAATGAAAACAACGGCACGGCAAAAGTGCAATAATGCATCTAGAAAACCGATTGGACCAAAAATTGAAAATGAAAAGGAAAAAATATCTGAAAATAAAGATGGTAAAGATACTGAAAATGAAGAAAAAAAAGACAATGTTATTAATAATAAAAATAAAAAAAATGATATTGATGATGAGGAAGATAGTGATGATGGTAAAGATACTGAAAATGAAGAAAAAGAAGACAATGTTATTAATAATAAAAAAAAAAAAAATTATATTAATGATGAGGAAGATAGTGATGATGGTACCGATAAAAATAGTGAAAAAGAGCAAGAAAATAATGAAGAAAGTGACGATGAATCAGAAAATGAGACCGAAATCGAACAGGATACCGAATCTGATAATTAAGATAAATTAATTTAAAAATAAAATCATTAGTTTTTTTATTAACATAGTTGACTTTATTTTGTTCTCTAGTAACTACAACCATTTTATTCTAGTAGTCAATAGTCAATATATAGTCAGGTTAACCTTTTACATTAGTAGCATTTATTAGATGCAAAATAGTAGGAATTACCAAAGTCTTTATAGGGTAAGTGTATGAGTTATCGTGCCTTTAAGGTTAAGGCAGACACATTAACGTCAATTAAACAAATCTCATTATTTTTTAAAAGTTTTATAAGCTGTTTATTTAAAGTAAAGCACATTATCTACGAATAAAACAAATTCCCTAAGTGAAAATTTAAAAACTATTAATTTGCTGATTGAATTTACAACGTTTATGCAATGTGCCAGTTTATCGTGTGTCGTCTGCTTACCATATAAATGCATACTTTTATTATCGTGCTTTGATTATCGACATCGCATGCTTTAACATAGGGCACGATAACCGGGGAGGGCACGTTAACTCCCACACTTACCCTAAGTATTTTAACTATTTTTTTTAAACTAGACTAACCAAAGTTTTAAGACTTTTTAGTCTTTCTGAGTCTTGTTGGTTCTTGTTATTTTATCTATTTATCTTATGTTGTCTACGTTTGTAAATTCTAATAATATGCAAATTAATAGTATTATTTATTGTGTAGCTTTTGAGGTGAGAATATATTCATCACGTGCTACTAAATGCCTACTGGAGAATCCAGTTGTATTTACTATGTTGCTGTAGTAAGGGAGAGAAATAGTACATTGGTAGATCTTATCCTTCTAAACGTAGTAAAGCCAACTATGTTTTTTTCTCAGTGTAACTTTAGTTTAAGAGCGACAAAATTAATAAACCCATACTCTTGATCCGGAATTCTATTTTTGTCCGTGTACAATAATAATTATAAATATTTATTAATATTTCCATTAAATTCAAATTTGAAGTAAGTATTCCTACGACTTAAAATGCAAAAAACCACTCTAATCAATGCGAACTAACTGCAATCAACTATATTTGATTTTTTGAAAGACCGTTTTTTTTTGGCTTAATGTAGAATCCTAAAATTTAGAATAATGCTTTTCATAACATTCATTTAAATTGTATAGAAATTCCGCTTTCAATTTATGACTGCAATATCCCTGGTAGAAAATTTCACTATTATTTGGTCATATTTTGACCAGTTTTAGAAAAAATGACCAAGAAATGACCAATATTAATCAGAAAATGACCAATTTATCCGCTTATTGACGACGGTTAATAGTCAAAAACTGTTATAAATTTGATCAATCATTTTATTATATTATTATAAAGATAATACATTAATTTATTACTATTAAATATTATACTAAACTATGAAACAATATTAATATTAAATAAAATTTGTAACCACAATATAACTTTTATCAATTATTTTTAATGAGAAACGAGTTTGATGAAAAAATTCAATTCATGTATCCCATTCACGATATTACATTAGTTAGTGTGGTTGACAAATTTTTTCTAAATCACAGTCTTGAGAACTATATCACAGCTTTCTTCAACAGTTAATTCATTCTCACTGCAACCATTGTTTACACTGTTTTTAATAACCTCAAATTTTACACTTTGTTAAACTTATTGACTTGATGATACATTAGTCTATTCTCTTTTTTTTTTAAATTTTCTTTTTTTATTTGAAAACTCCGTACTTTTCAAAAAATGAACTACTTTATTAATTTGTGTCTGTTTTGCAGTTCTCTCAAGTTTTGGAAACTCTAACGCTTTTTCTCTCTTCCTCGTTTTCTCTTCCTCTCTCACTCTCTTTTAGCGTACTTGCTAGGTAAGGTTAAAACAGAGTCATGGCAGCCTGAGGACTAACCTTAAATCTCTAAAATATTTATTTAAAGTCTCTGTCATTTTTATTATGCTGTAACATAATTTTTAGGCTTTTTGTGATCCGTTTTAATTTTACCGTATTAGCAAGTTAATTTTTGTAAAGAAAATCTCTTCGTTGAAGAAAAGAAATATATCTATAAATTTATTTGCATAAAGTATATATCTATATATATTAGCAATTTCGCCATATTTTGGTCATTTTGTGACTAAAAAACTAGTCAGAAAAAAATGACTAATAAATGACTAATGGCCATTTTTGAATGGTCTATTTTCTACCAGGGTAGAAATGCATTTATTCGAATGAATTGTAATTGATATTTAGAATCGTAACACGTATATAGAGCACCATATAATAATAAAATATTCCGAAATTTATAATAAAATTTTTTTAACAAGTATTAAAAGAATATACAAGAATAAACTATTTTCAAAACGCTACTAGAAATTTCGAAATATCTTATTATAATATAAAAAAAATTTATTTGCAATAATCGTTTTCACAAATATTTTATTACAAGTAATTAACAAATTTATTCACACTGTTATATCATTATAATCAATATTATTTAATACATTTATTTAGATATGATTTATTATTTTATTTTCTTCATAAAAATAATTAAATTATATACTGTAGATAATAGTTTATAATTAAAACCTATCATCAGAAAAAATGGTAAATATAGCTTATGGTAAGTTTATGTGTAAATAATGATTACATATTTCTAAACATAATTAAATCACAAACAATTATTTTTAGTTTTTTTGTAGAAAAATATAGTTTAATTATAACAATTAATTTTAACAATTTTGCAGCTAACAGTTTATAATCGTAATCACATTCCATTTTAAAAATAAAATAATATTAAAAACTAATATAATTACATAAAATAATAAAATAAAAGCAATGGTTTAAAAGTTGTCATAATGTTCTTAGATATAATTAAGCTAAATTGTTTTTCATGGTGACCTGCAGTTCACCAGTAAGTCGTGTTATGCCTTGAATATAAAACAGACTTAGCGTGCGTTAAAGGACGACATACTACCTATTGATTGATATCATTCTCATTAATCAATGAACCAACTCCCGAGCATCGTATACATCTGGTTTCTAAATAATTGTATCCAATAAGAGACTTTGGTGTACGAATGGCATTGCTCAAGATCTCGATAAAAAGTGATGGTCTTCCAGAGTATAAAAGGCGACAAAATTAGAATTTTGTACTCATCATTTCTTGAAAAATTATAAAAATAATCATCTTAAAAAGACATTGACAATAATATACCAATACAGTTTTAGACTATGAAGACTTTAATTATTGATTTTAGTATTTTCCGTAAAAATAAAAATTTTGTAGGTTACTACAGTTCCCTAGTAAATTTTTGGTAATGAATATATAAAACTATAAATAATACTTAAGTTGATTATGATTGTAATAAAATTGATCCAAGATTAGAGTAAAAAGAAAATAATATGATTACCGTATTATAATATATTAAAATCAACCTATGTACACATTCATAGTAATTATTATAAAAAAATAACTGTATTAGTTATGAACATAACTTGAGCGTACGAAGGATGATCATGTTCTCGACTAATATTTGTCGAATGAGCAGTAGCCAATCAGCAAATATTTGCCTCGTCCATATTTATCCTTCGTACGCCCAACTTACGTAGATAATTTTATGTCGCTGTAGACCGAATGATGGACTACAATAAAATTGATATAAAATAAAAATAAACCACACAGAACACATTACACATTAAATCCAACGTATTAATGCCTTCGATTGGATGATTTCAATCGAATCGCAACAAATTTTTATTTGCATAACATTATTTTTTTTTAAATTTGATTTATTATGTTTTTAACATTAATAAATAATATATGTTCCTTTAGAAATTTTTGATAATATGCCAAAATCAGTTGCTGTCACTCTTTCATTTGCTTTTCATTTGTATGCATGAATCTTAAATTTTTTCGCATCTTTGTTCGCATAACCTAAATTTTTTTATAGTTAAGAAAATGTCAAAGTCAGCTATGAGTATAGGCACACTCGCGACATACGATCTACCTAAGTTGACTAGTCTGAACACTCACATAATCCATACGACACCGGGTTCGAATAGAAAGCTTCTATACGTCACTGGAAACATATACAAACATTTGAACATAGTCTAGAGACGAGCCAAGACGTACGCGATGTCGATACAAATTTAGCTGGGTCTATAGATATTGAACAGAATTCGGTCTACGGCGACATAAAAGATTATACTGTTGGCATACTTTTATTTTCACATATAGTCAAGACTATAGTAATCACATTTACATAGTGGTAACAGCTGTTTTCTAAATAAACTAACTACGTACCAATAGTAAATCACTTATTTTTATAATATAGATTACTAAATTTATGTAGTAATAATTATAGTTCTCTATATAAATTTATTACATTTCTGACCTCATATTTGTGGTTATGTATAGTAATTTATTAATAAGCGTGTTAATTTTTATTGAAACGTAGTTGAAACCAAATTCTCGTAGTGATAATTATAATCGAAAATAGTAATTAAATATGGTTTTAATGTCAAAACCTCAGTAAAAACTCATGAAATAAAGTAAATTAATATAGATCTGTAGAAAATTATAGGTAATGTTTATATAAAACTATACATTATACTTACGTTAATTATTATTGTAATCAGTTTGATCCTTCATTATAGTAGAAACAAAATATTATGATTAATTATATTCTCGTACTATAGTATATTATAATCGCTAAATCTAGTATGACTACACTCATAAATGATAATTTACTATTGCTATGATATATTTGTAATGTATATTACTATATTTTTGAAGTAATTATTATAGTTATCTATATCAATTTATTACGTTTCTAACCACAAAACTGTGGTTGAACGTAGTTAAAAAAACATTTTTGTAGTGATAATTATAATCAGAAATAGTAATAGACTATGGTTTTAATGTCACAACTTCTTTAAAAACTATTAAAATTAAGTTGGTAACTACAGATCTGTAGTAAATTATAAGTAATGATTATATAAGACTATACAGTATACTCACGTTTATTGTGATTGTAATGAGTTTAATCATTGATTATAGTAGAAAGAAAATATTATGATTAACTATATTATCGTACTATAGTATATTATAATCACTAAATCTAGCATAACTACACTCATAAATTATAATTTACTATAGTTATGATACATTAGTAATGTATATTACTATATTTTTGTAGTAATGATTATAGTTATCTATATCAATTTATTACGTTTCAAACCACAAAACTGTGGTTGAACGTAGTTAAAAAACATTTTTGTAGTGATAATTATAATCAGAAATAGTAATGGACTATGGTTTTGATGTCACAACATCTTTGAAAACTATTGAAATTAAGTTTGTTACTATAGATCTGTAGTAAATTATAGGTAATGATTATATAAGACTATACAGTATACTCACGTTCATTATAATTGTGATGAGTTTAATCATTGATTATAGTGGGAAGAAAATATTATGATTAACTATACTATCGTACTATAGTATATTATAATCGCTAAATCTAGTATAACTACAATCATAAGTTATAATTTACTATAGTTATGATTCATTTGTAATGTATATTACTATATTTTTGAAGTAATTATTATAGTTATCTATATAAATTTATTACGTTTCTAACCACAAAACTGTGGTTAAATGTAGTCATTTATTATTGAGCGTGATATTTTTTATTGTAACGTAGTTACAACCACATTCTCGTGGTGATAATTATAATCAGAAATAGTAATGAACTATGGTTTTGATGTTAGAACTTCTGTGAGAATTAATAAAATTAAGTATGTTACTATATATCTGTAGTAATGATTATACAAAACTATGCTTTTTTGTAGTAATGATTATACTTATCTATATCACTTTATTACGTTTCTAACCACTAAACTGTAGTTGAATGTAGTTAAAAAACATTCTTTTAGTGATAATTATAATCAGAAATAGTAATGAACTATGGTTTTGATGTTAGAACTTCTGAGAGAATTAATAAAATTAAGTATGTTACTATAAATCTGTAGTAATGATTATTAAAAACTATGCTATTTTGTAGTAATGATTATAGTTATCTATATCACTTTATTACGTTTCTAACCACAAAACTGTGGTTGAATGTAGTTAAAAAACATTCTCGTAGTGATAATTATAATCAGAAATAGTAATAAACTATGGTTTTGATGTTAGAACTTCTGTGAGAATTAATAAAATCAAGTATGTTACTATAAATCTGTAGTAATGATTATTAAAAACTATGCTATTTTGTAGTAATGATTATAGTTATTCATATCACTTTATTACGTTTCTAACCACAAAACTGTGGTTGAATGTAGTTAAAAAACATTGTCGTAGTGATAATTATAATCAGAAATAGTAATAAACTATGGTTTTGATGTTAGAACTTCTGTAAGAATTAATAAAATAAAGTATGTTACTATAAATCTGTAGTAATGATTATTAAAAACTATGCTATTTTGTAGTAATGATTATAGTTATCTATATCACTTTATTACGTTTCTAACCTCAACACTGTAGTTGAATGTAGTTAAAAAACATTCTCTTAGTGATAATTATAATCAGAAATAGTAATAAACTATGGTTTTGATGTTAGAACTTCTGTGAAAATTAGTAAAATTAAGTATGTTACTATATATCTGTAGTAATGATTATACGAAACTATGCTTTTTTGTAGTAATGATTATAGTTATTCATATCACTTTATTACGTTTCTAACCTCAAATCTGTGGTTGAATGTAGTTAAAAAACATTTTTGCAGTGATAAGTATAATCAGAAATAGTAATGGACTATGGTTTTAATGTCACAACTTCTTCAAAAACTAATGAAATTAAGTATGAGACTATATATCTGTAGTAATGATTATTAAAAACTATGCTATTTTGTAGTAATGATTATAGTTATCTATATCACTTTATTACGTTTCTAACCTCAAAACTGTAGTTGAATGTAGTTAAAAAACATTCTCTTAGTGATAATTATAATCAGAAATAGTAATAAACTATGGTTTTGATGTTAGAACTTCTGAGAGAATTAATAAAATTAAGTATGTTACTATAAATCTGTAGTAATGATTATTAAAAACTATGCTATTTTGTAGTAATGATTATAGTTATCTATATCACTTTATTACGTTTCTAACCACAAAACTGTAGTTGAATGTAGTTAAAAAACATTCTCTTAGTGATAATTATAATCAGAAATAGTAATAAACTATGGTTTTGATGTTAGAACTTCTGTGAAAATTAATAAAATTAAGTATGTTACTATATATCTGTAGTAATGATTATACGAAACTATGCTTTTTTGTAGTAATGATTATAGTTATTCATATCACTTTATTACGTTTCTAACCTCAAATCTGTGGTTAAATGTAGTTAAAAAACATTTTTGCAGTGATAAGTATAATCAGAAATAGTAATGGACTATGGTTTTAATGTCACAACTTCTTCAAAAACTAATGAAATTAAGTATGAGACTATATATCTGTAGTAATGATTATTAAAAACTATGCTATTTTGTAGTAATGATTATAGTTATCTATATCACTTTATTACGTTTCTAACCTCAACACTGTAGTTGAATGTAGTTAAAAAACATTCTCTTAGTGATAATTATAATCAGAAATAGTAATAAACTATGGTTTTGATGTTAGAACTTCTGTGAAAATTAATAAAATTAAGTATGTTACTATATATCTGTAGTAATGATTATACGAAACTATGCTTTTTTGTAGTAATGATTATAGTTATTCATATCACTTTATTACGTTTCTAACCTCAAATCTGTGGTTGAATGTAGTTAAAAAACATTTTTGCAGTGATAAGTATAATCAGAAATAGTAATGGACTATGGTTTTAATGTCACAACTTCTTCAAAAACTAATGAAATTAAGTATGAGACTATATATCTGTAGTAATGATTATTAAAAACTATGCTATTTTGTAGTAATGATTATAGTTATCTATATCACTTTATTACGTTTCTAACCTCAAAACTGTAGTTGAATGTAGTTAAAAAACATTCTCTTAGTGATAATTATAATCAGAAATAGTAATAAACTATGGTTTTGATGTTAGAACTTCTGTGAAAATTAATAAAATTAAGTATGTTACTATATATCTGTAGTAATGATTATACGAAACTATGCTTTTTTGTAGTAATGATTATAGTTATTCATATCACTTTATTACGTTTCTAACCACAAAACTGTGGTTGAATGTAGTTAAAAAACATTTTTGCAGTGATAAGTATAATCAGAAATAGTAATGGACTATGGTTTTAATGTCACAACTTCTTCAAAAACTAATGAAATTAAGTATGAGAATATATATCTGTAGTAATGATTATACAAAACTATGCTTTTTTGTAGTAATGATTATAGTTTTTCATATCACTTTATTAAGTTTTGTAACCACAAAACTGTGGTTGAATGTAGTTAAAAAACATTTTTGCAGTGATAAGTATAATCAGAAATAGTAATGGACTATGGTTTTAATGTCACAACTTCTTCAAAAACTAATGAAATTAAGTATGAGAATATATATCTGTAGTAATGATTATACAAAACTATGCTTTTTTGTAGTAATGATTATAGTTTTTCATATCACTTTATTAAGTTTTGTAACCACAAAACTGTGGTTGAATGTAGTTAAAAAACATTTTTGTAGTGATAATTATAATCAGAAATAGTAATGGACTATGGTTTTAATGTCACAAGTTCTTTAAAAACTAATGAAATTAAGTTTGTGACTATATATCTGTAGTAAATTATAGGTAATGATTATATAAGACTATACAGAATACTCACGTTCATTGTGATTGTGATGAGTTTAATCATTGATTATAGTAGGACGAAAATAATATAATTTACTATATTACTATACTATAATATATTATAATCACTAAATATAGTATGACTACACTTATGGATTATAATCTACTATAGTTATGATTATAGTTTTTTTTTGTAAGGGTTAGACAAATATACCTTTTTTTTATACACTAGAAAGTCAAGTTTTCTTTTTTTTCTCTCTGTAAAGTTCATTTGTAAGTGGCATAGATTTCGTAGAGCAAAAGCTTGGTTTTTCTTTTTTTTGGGGGGTGGGAGGAGAGGAGAAAGCTCTTATGATGAGAGATGTAGATAAGGATAAAAATTAAAGCTTACACAAAGATTAGCCGCTCAAGATTCGAGGTTGATGCTTTCAAAGAGTGGAATGGAATAAAAGGAAAGAGTTCATTTTAAAGATGTATTTCATGAAATTTTTAGATTTCTTTAAGTAGCTACGTTTTCTTGTAATTTAATGTCTTTAATATTTTATCATATTCCCAAGAAATATTTTATTTTGATTATAAATATCTAATACTTTAAAAGAAGATAATTGCAAGTTTATAATTTAAATTAATAGATTAAAAAAATATAAAAATATTTTTCACTGCTTTTAAAGCTTTTAAAGATTCATTCATTAATACATAATTATAAAATAATTTACTTCCACAAACATTTTCAGTAACCACAAAAGTAATTTGCACCTCCAACCAACATTAACAATCATACATAGCACCTCATTACATATCATACAATAAAAACAAAGAAACTATTTAATTGATATACTTTTAATCCTTTAAAGAAAAAAGATTTCTTTGTAACTCTTAAAAGCTCCCGCATTAAAAGTTCGTGTACGCGATTAACGTCATTTGACAAAGAACAAAAATAAAGTAAAAAAATCTTTCTTTCCACCGCGTATGCATACGTACATAAGAACGCGCATGTCATTAACGTCATTAAGCGGTAAGCTACGAAGCACATACTTTCGCCGGGTACCTGAGATTCTTTGTGCGAACTCACTGACATTGAGAAAAAAAAAAAGAAGGGAAGAAAAAAAATTGAGAGCCACTTCTGTAAGAGTTGAAGAAAAAAGCCTTTATTTCTTCTTAGCTTGCACGCCTGTATTTTCTTTACTTATGTGCGAGTGCTAAGTACTTTCGATCCTATTTTTTTTTGCTTACACTTTTACGCGTCTTCATTACTTATGTGTAGATTGCTTGGAATATGTATGGTCTATTGACATATTCTGAATAAATAAACAAAACAAAACGATAGCATAACAACATTTACAACCAATCACATCACGAATAAATTGAACCATAATTTTTCCATCATTTTTAATTGGAGGGGATAAAGGGGATTCATTTATTTATAATCAATTTTCTTTAAAAGAAATCTCGAACAAAGTAGAATCAAAATCAAAATAATTTGTTTCAAAGTTAAACAATTTTTTGTTATTTTAGTCGTTTTGTAGCTTCTTGTTAGATTAAAAAATTTTTGTTCAAATAATTTTTTTAATAAAAATATTAAATACACTGATAATACTATTTTATTGAAAATATCTAACCTTTTTCACTATAAATTTGAGGTTTGAAAAAAAAAATTTTTTTATTTTTTTAGATAAAAAGACAATATATTGATTTTTCTGATATTTGATCAAAGCTAGAAAATTTTTTTGCGCATTTAGACCTAAATAGTTTATAAAATTTAGCAAAACAAAGAATATTTTTGTAAAATCAAATTCTCAACAACAAGATCACTGATGAATGTTAAAAAAACAAAAATAATGATTACTGTTTAATTTCAAATATGACATATGTTTACTATTATCATAATTTTAATTAGTTTAAAATAGAAGTTAATTAAAATGAAATCCATACAAACATAAAATATCCATTTTTATTAGAAATTCACTATTTAAAATTATTGCAATATTTTATTTTTAATCAAACCGACATAATATTCTTTTTTTGGTTCGTAATTATTCATATATTTATGAATTTATGTATTTATTACATAAATTCATAAAAGATTAAAGAAAAAAATTGAAAATCATTGAAAAATCAAACAATGATCTTTCAACTTAATCCTCATTCTCTTAAACGTTAAAAATCTTTGACGCTTTTCAGTCACTCTTCATTATCCTCTCAATTTTTAAACCTTTTTTTTCACTCCTCCCCATCTTGCTCATCCATTCTCTCGACATCAAAAGAGCAAAGTATTATACGCAGCTTGTTTGGTCCTCTTCTCGACCCTACTAAAGTTAAAAAAAGGAAGTAAAAAACAAAAAGGTTATTAAGACACATATAGGATAGTGCAAAATGCGTACATAATGTGACCATCACTTTTCCTTTATACTTTTATAACGTAACATGTATTAAACGAGCGTATAAAGTACGTATACGCACATACGTATACCCATGCTTTCAAACCTCTTTTCTCTTTTTTTTTTTTTTTAACTCTTCTACTCTTGTTCCTCTCTTACTCTCTTGTGTCACTTCATTATGCTTTTATGAGAGGAACCTGATATTGCACGCGTTTCTCTTTTCTGACGCGTTGTATACGTATATATACGCGAGCATGACAACGACGAGTAGTAGAGTAGAGAGACAAAGAGAGAGAGAGAGAGAGGAAAAGTTTTAAAATGAGAGAGGATGATATGAGAGCACGTTTTCGTTCAAGTGAAAATAGGCGCTAAAGTAAAAAGGGGGTGTATATGAAGGAAAAAGGATGTTTTAAAGGATAAGGTTATGTTGAAATGAGATACAGAAACTTTGAACTTTGCGTTGGATTTTGTTTAAAGAGTTATTTAAGTTTTGGAATTTTGTTTTAGAGAAAAAGTTAATTGTTTTAAGATGTTTGCTTTGCAAAGTGAAATGCGAAAAGAGTTATAAATTTTCACTCTTGTCTTGTTATGTGACAACCTTTTGTTTATTCAACAACTAAACTATTAATATATACTTTGATAAAAATATCAAATGATATTCAGAAATATATTTAAAGTTTATATTTGTATTATTTGATTAATGATTTTTGGTGTAAATGTTTTGACTTTACCCTAAACATTACAACTTACTAAACATCGTCATGAAATAAGCTAAATCTCCAATGAAAATCTAAAAGTCTATATTTTCATGGAAAATAAAAAGTCTCATAAAATATTTTTAATACGATACCCTTAAGAGTCTTTTAAAAACTCTCCAAAGCAAATAAATAACGAGCCATTATATGAAAATGAAAAAAAAATATCATCGAAAAAAATCAAAACATAAATCATCTTCCTTAAGAAAAAAAAATAACAAAGCAAAAAAAAGCCCAAAAGCGTTTATCGCGATATAGAGCTTAAAAATGTTATCGTATCCTAAAAAGCTCGCTTTTTTTCCTTTTCTCCAACCCAATAAAAGGAAACACTTTTGCCAAGAAAGTAAAAAAAAAAGTGATAGAAAGAGAGAAGGAAAAAAAAGAAAAACAAGAAAGCGCCAAGTAAAGAAAAGGAGAAGAAAAGTACGTATAGCGTCTGGTCTTAAGCTTTATACTTCGCCAATTTTTCAAGCTCAATAATTAAAGCACTTTATCACAGTCCATAATTTGCAGCCTACACTCCTATATAAGAGCCAAAAGAGAGACGGAGAAAGAGAGAGAGTGAGAAAATGAGAATGAAAAAGAAAGAGAGAAAGAAATTCTAAGGCAGTTCCCATCTGCGAAAGAGAGCTTGAATCTCCGGAAAATAAGAGCCAATCGAAAGCATTCCGCAGAACCACTATCGAAGCAAAATATCACCACTTGAAAAACTATATATATAAATATAAAATGTAACGCTAACGGTTTTCCCTTTTCTAAACAGCTTACAAAGCTTTTTGACGTGTAGAAAAAAAAGCTCCGTCACGTCTATAAACGTGGTGAAGCTTGTTGCTTATCTTTACTATACATATTTTTTTAACGTCAATTTTTTTTATCATATACGCTTTTAATGCACGCTAAAGTATCGTTTTCTTCTCGTCGTTAACATGCATCTTTGTTTGTCTATTATGCATTAGCGACCTTTAATGGATAATGAGTTACGGGAAACAGGGTGCTGAATATTTTCGTGAGTTTTTAAAAGACTAAGAGGTAAGTAAAAAGACTTTTTATCTTTTATGGCTTATGAATTATGCAAACCAAAGAGATTTTCTCAAAAAACAAAAAATAAATGAAGAATAATATTTTTTAGATGATTCTATAAGTAAACTCTTTTTAAATCAATTTTATCTATAGTGATGCCATTTCTGGTTTATATTTGAATCCCATTTATTTTATTGATAAAAAATTTTTAATTGATCGATTAATTAACATATGAAGAATACAATAATCATAAACTTCAATTAATACCATTAAAAAATGAACTTTATAAATCATAAAATCAGAAACACTCATATGAGTACCATTAAAAGAAGAAAATATTCATCGCTAAAAATGAAAAAAAAATGCACCACAAGTGACTAATGAAAAGTTAAGAAGACTTAAAATATAAAAGCAACGTTCTTAACCATGATACTAACAAGCAATTTGAATAATTGATTGTAAACAAATGAGGCACTGTAACTACATTATATTATATCAATTGCCCATCCCAAGACCATCTTTAATTTTCATTACACGACATCGTTGTTACGGGTGCAACCGGAATAAGAAAAAAAAAACAAAAAAGGAAAGAAAACTAAATTACACCCGGATGACTATTATATCGTAAACGCGATAACTGTGCCATAGGACAGTAACATCAGTAACAAAAAAAAACTAGTTTCAGTCCCCCCATGCTCACAAATCAAATTTCTATCCAATAGTATACCTCTTTCCTTGCCCCCTTTTCTCTCTCTCTTACTTTTTTTTCAGTATGTGTGCAAGCTTCCTATGTTATCGAAAAAGTTTCGCGTGTCTCTTTTCCGTCCAGTATAGCAAAATGAGTATCGCTGGATTGGCACAGTTCCTTCCTATCCGCAAAGCTTTAATGGCCTCATGTGACTTTTTTTTTGTTCGTTCGTATTATTTTTACTTGTACTAGTAGCCTAGTTTTTTTTTCTATCATTTGTTCGTTTTTTTTTCTCTCTCATTTTTTTTTGTTTTGGGACTTGTTTTAGTTTGATTTCTTTTTTTTCTTCGTATGCTGAGCGATTCTGGTTATTGAATTCAATTTGGCTTGCTCAAGAGGGAATCGAAAAAAGAGGAGGCGACGTTTGGAGTAGAATTATATATATTTTTTTTTCTTTCTTATAAAAAGAGTTTCTTTTTCTGTTAAGTTTAAGAAAAAGAAGGAACAAAATATTAAATTGGCTTATTTTTTTATTTAACAATAATAAAACTTTATTTAAACTATTTGGGTCACTGATTCGTAATTTCATACACTTGGATGTTTTCATCGTGAGCTTTTCAAATTAAAAAAAAAATATTGTCTTATCAATAAATAAAATTATAAAATACATAAATAATCATATTAAATTATTCATTATAAATTTTACCTCTTTTCTATATTACAATTTAAATTTAAATTTGACAACCGAAGCTTTGGAAAAATTATTTAAATTTAAATCTATTTTCGATACTATATATAGACGTAATTTGTCGCGGCCGATAATTGAATTTCCTCGTTGCGCAGCTGCAAGAGAGAGTTTCGATTTTCTTTTCTTGTCTTTCTAGTTAATGTGACAACTTTTTAGAAGATCCTTATGCCGAGAAAGATAGAGAGAGAAAATTGGTAAGTGAAATCTTTTGCTCTTATTCTTTTATCACAAATATCGTATGAATAGTAAAAAAAAAAATATGCTTTAGAATATTCTCGCTTTTTCTTTTCAATTACAATTCAATTTATTCTATTCTACTCTTAAGCGATATTTTATGTGACGAAATCATCTATTATTTTAGCATTAAAATTTCAAACTGAAAAAAATTCTATTTTTTGATCTCTAAAAGAATTTATTTGTGATATTCTTTTTCTTTTTAAAATTATAACAAAAACACAAATTATTATAAATTTTAATAAAATTCATAAAATGTTGTGAACTTTTTTAGAAATTGATATTTAATATTCAATTTAAAAATTATTAATGACAATAATCCATTAAAACTTAAATTGAACTTTCAAATAAAAAATACAATAAGATATAAAAAGTATAACTTTTATCACTCTATTTTTTTTTCTAAAAGACTATATTTTTTTATTCAACACCATCGCAATTTTTAAGACCACATACACTCTACTTTCATCGAAACTATTTCCACGAAAAAAAAGAGTACACATTTAATTAACATGCTTGTGTAGATCTGAATATCCAGAAGCGTCAAAATTTAATTCTCATACACCTGAGAAAACAAAATAAAACAAAAAAACAACAGTAAAAAAAAGAGAGAATAAAAATAACAGAAAAACATCCATACACACTATAAAAAAAAGTCGTTGATTAAAAAAATCCGCAACCCAATTCCGTGTCTAGTACATCCTGAACGGAAACATTCTCGCGGTCACTGCAACGAAATAGTTCGAGTGAGCTCGAAGCTAAAAAACAAAATAAAAAAAAAACAAAAAAAAAATAAATAAAATAAAATAAAACTCTCTTAATCTCTAAATTCTCGACATTCGGTAAAATAAAAGCTACAAATACCTGGCTTATTTCGCGAAATTACTTTGGTACAATAACATGTAGATTTGCAATTAAATAAAGCTGTAAATTCTTTATATCTTTAAATGACAAGATTATACTTTTTAATGAACAACGTAATTAATGCTATTACGTTAATTACTATAATAACAAAATTAAAATGTCATTAATCAAAAATAATTTGATAAACAGAAGGTTTGGTTAAGAATTTAAAAAATTGATGGGAATCACTTTTTATAATAGTTAATTAAATTAAAAAGATCTTTCGACTATGCTCTAAATAAATAGATCTACAATATACTCAAAAAGTCATAATAAAAAAAAATGACCAATGATTGCAACATAAAAAGCTGTTTATTTTTTAAATTTTATTTAACGTCGCTGTATTTATACTATCATTTCGATGTTTATTAGCGACGAAGGTTGCCAGTGTGTTTGTGAACAAAGCACATTTATCGTATACAGTGGTGTTTGTGTCAATCAGCCGCCGAGCGCAGGATTCGAACTCGAGTTCTCGAGATTATGAATCCATCACTCTACCGACTGAGCCACTGACTACCTTAATAAACTCTTATAAACAGTAATATAATAATAACAGCTAATGTTCGTAAAAGAAGGTAACCTACCAACATTTATCAAAAAAGATAAAGCAGGGGAATGTACAAAACTGTTATTTATACTCACAGTAGAAAAATGAAAATTAAAAAAGAAATAAAGAGAAATGTGAGAAAATAAACGTTGAAAATTTAAAAAATAAGTGAAAAAATCAAGATTTTGTCAGACATCTGGAACAAATAATTTTATTTTGATTTTCCCTGTACTAACTTAATTAATTTAGTTTAAATTTTGTATGTCTTTATATAAATCTCTAGATAATTAAAAGATAAAAACTATTTTAAGCCAAGATTTCACAAATTACTTCGTGGAATCCTTCTTCATGGAATTCTGAAAAAGGTTGTTTTGTTTTTATGTTTACGTTTCTATATTTGTTTTATAATTTTAAAATTAAAAGAAAATGAATACAATTCTTTTTGTATTTATAACGCTACATAATTTTATATTTATAACAAAACTTCAAAATAAAATAAAAATATACATTTAACACAACACATACTAAACCTTAATTACATCATAATATAAACTTACGTGTACCTTAAACGAATGTTTATACGTTTAACAAATTACATACCTTTACAAACGTACACAAGCCAAGATAAATAAACAATGCCGCGGTAAACATGTCTCATAAGCATTTTCGTGGCAATGTTAATTAAATAAATAAAGTTCGCAGTTGTAAACGCCCGCGATCTTTGATAAGCTGATGCAACTATATATGAAAAGCATAGCAAAACACAAGGTTCCAACTGCGGTCTATGTTATAAACATTTACGCTGTATACTAAATAGACTTTAAATTGATGCTAAGGTTGCTAACATTGATAGTTTAAACAATAACATTGGTAATGGTAGTTGATGGAGTAATATTAGAATAATAAATATATCAGGTTGTAGTTTATAGCATGAATATTATTGTTAAATTATCAAAGAAGTTGATTGATTAATCACGGCAAAATTCGCTTTCTAGATATAAAAATTAAAAATTAAGAAATAGTTTTTATTTTAATTTGAAAACTTAAAATTTTTCATAAAAACTTTTTTTTTATATATATACTTAACGTCGCTGTATTTATGCTATCATTGCAATGCTAATTAACGACGGAGGTAGTCAGTGTGTTTGTGAACAAAGGACATGTATCGTATACAGTGGTGCTTGTATCATTAAATCAAGAGCGGAAATCGAACTCGAGACCTCGAGATTATGAATCCATCACTCTACCGACTGAGCCACTGACGATCTCTTTCGTAACAACTTTAAACTTGGTTGAGAATTGAATTGAAAAATGTTTATAGTGCGTACTACAGGCTGATATACTTTTATACATTATTGCTTTAATAATTATTAATATAATTATTCATTGGGTGATAAGGAAAGAATGTTTTTGAGCTTTGAATATAATTTAAAAAATTGCATTTTACAATAGAGTCAATTTGAGATTATATAAAAAAATGTTATTTAATTTTGATATTCAATTATGATATGCTTAATTTAGTATTCTGAAAAATAAATTATATACTAAAATAAAAATATAATATCTGTATATTAAAATACATTTTTGTTAAATTCCCAAAACATAGTAAACACATCTCCCCCTCACTTTATCTTTAATAACTGGAGGCTAGAAGGAGAACATCATTTCATGTAGAAAAGAGAAAGAGAAACAAACATACATTACGTATATATGTACAGAGAGAGAGAGAGAGAGAGAGAGAGAGGGAGAAGGATGAGAGTCCAAGCAAAAGGAGAGAGAATTTAACTTTGAAGAGAAGGCTTAGTGCTTTCGCACGAATAGAATTACTTGTGAACTAATCTCACTCGTATACGACCGTCAATACGCAAAGAGTCGAGGTTATACAAGCTAAAAGCGAGTCATATGCACACCATTTACGTTTATATATATTATACATATATACGAAAGATTCCCGTAGGATATATGCTGCCTGTAGGCTAATGGCAAACTGACGATGATAGCGTACAGTGAGGAATCATTTCGGAGAATCAATGACAATGATTTTTTTCAAAATAAATAATGAGATACATTTTGTGAAAATTTCATTTTATCAAAGAAAATTTAATTGTGATAAAAAATTGAGTAACTAATAAATTTAATATGACTAATTTATTGTTTGACAATCTCAAATTTAGTTATTCGAAAAATTTAAAATCAAATCTAAGCTTTACTCTATTTGTAATGAAAAAAATAAAGGAATCGACAGTTTTTCCGACAGACATTGACAAATTCTATTTTCATCAATTTATACAAACTTGAACTAAGCTTATGGTTATAGACAAGCTTATATGAATCGACCAAGCGCAATATGTCAATCTTCGTCAAAAATATCGACTTAAAGGGAAGTTACAAATTTCTTTCGAATGTTTAAGAAAATTTTTTTTAAAAGCACTAAACATATTTTTTATCTCGTTTAATAAAAACTAAAAATTTATTAATGTGTTTTTCACGGATCTAATAAAAAATTCAATTTTAATTATAAATATGACTAATAAAATTAATTTTAAGGTTTTATTAAATTTATTTTTTTGTGTGAAGCATATTAGCTGTACCATAGACATGCGTTAATTTAAATAATGGAAATTTTCCTCACGTTGACAGTGATTAACTGATAAAAATATACTTGTCATTTAACATTTATTTTTTCACATTATCAACCAACTGATATATAATTGGAGTTCATTTTTTATCTCGAATTATATTTTATTTAATTACTCCAAACTGAATTTTAAAAGTCGCTTTCAATGCTTTAATTATGTGACGCTTTTTATGAAGTTTGATTTTTAATGTCAATTTAATTATATTCTGATTTTAGATTATATTCCAAGTTTTGGTAATTAGTATTATAATGATTTTAATAATTTTATATCACATTAATTTGATAATAATAAAAATGTAATTATTCATCCAATAACTACTTTAAAGTTCATTAAATTATCCCATCAGTAGTATTAAAATGTTTCAATAACTTTCCCAATAACTAACATTTTATCTTTGATAAACATTGTAAGTAAATACGTTAAGTACGATCACGTTAAATTAAATCAAAAGTTCCCTTATTATTATAAAAATTTCAAAATTATTTCCTCCTCCTAAAAAGTATTTCACTTCTCAACGAGCTCGTAAAAACAACTGCCAACACTCTTTTTTCAACATCCCTAAATTTACTTTGTCTTTTAAATCAAAATATCATCATGTGTATATATAAACATAACTCTAGCCATATCCTTCCTACCTTTTGTATCCTGTCATATATACACAGCCGTGTTATTGCTATCCTTGTTAGTGATAAGATTCAACGCAATACACAACAATAACACAACGCACACGCTTATATACATCCCCATATCCGTGATAGGATATGGTATAACCGAAAGTGCAGTAGCACATAAACGTACATAGGCTTTTTAACCCCATAGTATATAAAGTAAAATCTTTCTCTCTTTCATTCTCTTTCTCTCGTGCTCAAACCAAACCGATTGGATTTTACGCGCAAATGGAAAGTTTTGAATTTCACACGGCTATGTGGAGAGAGACAGAGCGAGGTGACATCGGTGCGCTTTAAACCAGCATGCGTTGGCATAAAGAGAAAATGATGAAAAAAAGAGAAGAATAAAAAAAATTTTACTCGTTTTGTCATGCACGTTGTTAAGAGAGTATGGATATATGAACAAGGTACGAAAAAAAAAATACTAAAGGGGTTGAAAATAAAACGTATACTGATTTGGTATCATATACGCATTGCTGGATCCCTGGTATTTTGTTATTGAAGTTGACTGATGAAAGGCTATTGATTTTTTTTTCTTTTTTATGAATTCATTAGAAGTTTTAAGGGATTAAGCTTTAAATGTATATGATAATGGATATGCTTTCAATTTTTAAATTTTCTGTAATAAGCAAGTGTTGTATTACATTTTAGTTTATTAATAACAATGAATTTGACATAATTGAAATTGTTACCAACAAGTTTAACTAAATTAATAACATGATATTCACAGAAAAGTTACAAAAGTTTTACACTTTTATGAATAAGGAATTGTTCAAATAAATTATAAAGAATTATTGAATAATAAAATTGATAAACTAAATTTAAATACCGCACCTCAATTGAAATTATGTAACATTAATATTTAACAAAAAGGATTAAAAAATTTTTTTTAAAAGTAGTTATTATTAATAAAGACGATACATATTTTACAGACTTTAAAAATTTTTCGTAAGAAATTTTTATTGGTGTATGACATTCTGTATTTGAAAAAAAGCACAAAAAGCCTTTTTGCTCACCTAAACAATTGAATCAACGCATCAGTAAATCAAATTTTAACCTGCGTACAAAAATTTCTCACGAAACGCACACCTCTCAACAAACTCGCAGCATAGCTTTTTTTGCGATGGATCTTCGTGCAGAAAAAAATAAAATAAAATCGAATCAACGTAGTAATTTTACGTACAAACGTCACGCCGTAAAAGAAAAAAAAAAGTAAACGAGTCCACGAAAATGGATCGACTTATATTACCTTTCTATCTTTCCTCAACCCGCACCTATTTTCCAAGAGAGCCTCGATATAGGAAAAGAGAAGGAGACGATATAGATAGAAAGGTAATAAAAGTGACCGATACCTCTTGAAAGCGATTACGACGACTTTAAAACCTTCACCTTCGTTCTGTATTTATCTCTTTCTGAAAAAAAAAAGTTTAAAATTAAACGATGTTCCAATATTACGGGGTAATCGAAGCTTACACATATACAGAGAGACCAGTGGAAAATGTTTTACGTTTCTAAACACTTATATTGCAATAGTTCAACCCATCTACTTGGGGCACTGCTATACACTTACGTTGATTGCGCGAGTTGCTCGAAAGAAAGAGAAAGAACGGGAAAGAGTTTTTCATTGATTTGTACTCGCTTTCGATTTGTTGCACGATGGCATAAAAACTAATGGCTCAAATATCCATTTGGTAAATTTGTGAGCATTTACTTTACGACCGAGAACTTTGTTTTTTCTTTTGTTTAGAGAAGAAACATACATAACGTTTATTGTCATCTTTTTTTAATGCGCATGTCGTTTTGTTGAGTCGATTGAAAATCAAAAAATTTTCTAGCAACAGATATTTATGGAATTAAATTTAATACTTTTTATAATCAAAGCATATAATGTTGATTAAACAGTAATAGACTGACAAGATATTATAGAAAGAAAGAACAAAAGTATTCAGAATTTAGAGTAAGAAAAAAGAAAAATTGTAAGTTTAATATTATACAAATATTAATCGTTAATGATTTTAAATTCCGGATATAAAATTAATAGAACCTTTTAAAGAATCTTATAAAATCTAATTAATATTCTTATATAAAAAACTTATAAAATCCTAAATTTTCATTGAATGTACGCGAACAAAAAAAGCACCTATAATAATGCAAAAGCGTATATAAAGTGCAAAAAAATTCTTTCACAAAAAAAGAAAAAAAAAAGAAAAAATGAATATGAAGAGACCGAAAGAGCTTCGGTTATATTAAAGAGAATATCGATCTAAAGCTATTACGGATTAATTAATTTCTCACTATTAGGCTATCGTTGCCGGTTATATATCCGGAATAAACGAAAGAATAAAAAAAAGTTAAATACAATATCCTCGCTCTAATCGGCAATAATCGCTGTAATACTCCGGATGTATAACTTTTTTTTAATAAAATTATAAGTTTAAAGTGATTAGAGTAAAATTTGCATAATTTTAAATGATTTTTTAAAAAGTACAATAAATTACATGTATTTAATTTACCGTTTTTCATAAATGTAAAATAATATGTTTATAATAAAAAAAAGGTATACCCCTGATGGTGCTTAAACCCACAAATTTGCGTTTAGAAGACCAATGCCTTATCCGCATTAGGCCACAGGGGTTTAAATTTATTCTCCAATACTTATCATCCTGACTGATAATAAGTGTTTTATACTATATCGATCTTTAAAACCCCAAGCATCGATTTATCCAAAGAAGTTTTTAAAATTATTCCAAGAATATCCATAAAAGTATATTTTTAAAAATCAATATGATTCGAACTGAGGTCTTTAGTGGCTCACTCGGTAGAGTAATGGATTCTTAACCGCGAGGACTCGAGTTCAAATCCCGCTCTCGACCGAATAATACAAGCACCACTGTAAGTTACATGTGCTTTGTTTACAAACAGACTGAAAACCTCCGTCGTTAATTAGCATCGTAATGACAGCATAAATAAAGCGACGTTAAACAAAATTTAAAAAAAAATTAATACGATATGTGTGCACACTAAATATGCATAACTATTTAAAAGGGATTTACTCCCGTTAATAAAATAAAATTAAAAAAAAAATAAAATAATCTTGGGAACAATTTAAATAGCACCTCAGGAATGTTCCTATAATTGTTTTTTACACGTTAAAATACGCAATTATTTTACCGACAGTAATTTTTTTTCAATATTTAGGTACTAGGTGACTCTACGTATAAATTATATTCTTTAAACTTTTGATACAAATTTTTCATAAATTATTATTTTTACAAACTATTTATTCGATTAATTTTATCACAATTGCTTCTTTATGAAATCAAATTTTCAAAAAAAAACAAAATGTAACTGTTTAGCTTGTATAAAAATTAGAGCATATATATTACATTTTCTGAATAAAAATGCAATTCATCTAAAATAAAAATAATCAATAAAATAAAAAAAAAGAAGATACAACTAATACTTATTAAGATCAGAATAGATCTGCAAACTCTGAAAACAAACGTTTGCCTCTAATACTGGAGAAAAAAAATATCAATTTGACTTTATCAAAGTCGAATCTTATACCTTTCGGACAATAATTATTTCTCGCGTGTCCGATAACATCGAGCTTTCGGATAGGTTATACTTTTCGTGCAGGCTTAAGTATGTTTTTACGCTTTGTTCTTCCCTTCCTTACATACATTCTTACCTCCAACCTTTCTTTTTTTTTTTCTGCCTTCACCATTTTACTTCTTTGTTTTCCATCGTTTTCACAATCCACCCACCGGCTATTAAGTTTTAGTATCGCCATTTTAATAATAATAATATACTTTTTTTTATTTATTTTCACCGGAAAAACGCATTATGTAATGATATATTATTATTCTGATGATTGAAAAATTGATACGGAATTTAGAAATATAATTATTTTATGAAAATTTTTATAAGCTGCAAAAGTTTAGTAATTTTTTCTATAATAAAATTAAAGTTATTAAAAAGCAGAAAAATTTTCATTTCATTAGTCGTTGAAGATAATAAACTTTTATAAAATTAAATGTAAAGAAACCTCTTGAACATAAAAATATAAAAGTATAAAAAATCATATTTTATTTGAAAATAAATTTTATAATATTTATGTGTAAAAAATGTATAACTTACACGATGATAGATTAATAAAAAAACTAAATATTAATTAATTTTATAGATAAAAATTTTTTCAAAATTACTTTGCAATCGATTATCAATAAACAATTAAAAATCGATTTTTCATTAAACCCCCGCATCGTTCAACAAACTCTTTTTTCAAACAACCCAATACGATAATTCACAAAAACCACAAATCTCCCTCGCCGCAGTTTGAAAAAAAAATTTCACCAAAAACAAAAAAGTATCATCAAACACTGACAAAGTATCCAACAAAAATGAAAAAAAAAGAGAGAAAATAAGAAAAAACGAGCTCAAAATGCATTATAGAACGTTGACTTTTTATTCGCAAGGTCCTTAACCACAAAGACCACAAGCCGTGCGCGCTTCTCTCTCTCTCTCACTTGCGTTCACTAGCAAATCTTGAAAAATCACTCTTTAAAAAATATCAGTCACAGCTCGTGTACCAAGGAGAGCGTGAGAAGCGTACGAAATTTTCTTCTTTGCCACTTTAACTTCTTTTGGTTATTTTTTTAACTTTTTTTATCACTACTATAGCTCGTTTTTTCTTTTCCTCTTTAATCATTGATCGTTCCGTCTCTTTCGCACTTTTGATTGCAGTCATATTTCGTATAACGTTCTTTGGCGCTTCGCCGTTGACGTATGCAAAAGCGTAACGTATACATTATTCAATGGAGTTTACGATGTGTGTGTGTCTGTGGCGTTTGCCACCCTTTTTCAATGGAAAGGAAAAGAGAGTGTATCGGAACAAAATCGTTCAATTACTATGTCATTAGCTATCAATTTAGAAAGGTACGATGAAGCACGACATCGTCATGTCTTTGTGACACTATGCGTTTATATTGTTTGATGAATATTTTGAAAAAATAAATTGATGAAAAAATGACGAGTTGTGGACTTTAGATAAGATTAATAACTAGATTTTTCATTTAAAAGTCAGATAAATTTTTTTCTTTTTTTTTTTAATAATATCATTTATTGGATTTCCAATTTGATTTGTCACATAAATTTAATTCACCGATCAGTATTTAAAAATAATATATTTTACTGAACAAATATAGAAAAGGCAAACTTGTAAAAAAAAAACTCATCATATTTATAGCAAACAGGTGTATTGAACGAGTAGTTAAAAAATTATGTTCTATTTATTTTTTTTAATCATAGCAAATATATATATAGCAGTTTGTGGTTTAGTTTGATTTATTGGCTCGTGAAGTTAAAAGTGTACACGTTTTCCACATAATGCAATGTTTGAATTGCTCCCCTTTTTGTAGTTCTGATTAATGTGAAAAATTATATGCGAGTGTGCAACGATTATAAAGTTACGATATAGATTGTATATATCACAACTTTACTACTTGAAATATAATATTTTTTTTGTAAACCATAATATAAATAATATTTACTAAAAAATTTTAAAAACAATAGTTCATTTGTTTTTAATTAAAAAAAAAATATTCTTTTTTATTCTTACTTACTCATGATTTAAATCGTCTCGCTATGATTACAGAGAAATTTGTTAGTTAAACATCGTATACTGACCTGTAACAGAAAATAATAAGTGGTTAATTGTATGTTTTTTATATAAAAGATATTTTATAAAATTTTTCTAAAGCATCAATTAATCAGACAAATATAATTGTAAATATAAAATTATTTTTAAAATTGAACAAATTAAAATAACAAATTATAAAAAAAAATTCTCTAACGATATAATAAAAGCAAAATTGTTGCTAATATTTTAGAAACTCGTTCAAATAGCGAAATCGTAAAATTTAATAATAAAAAAATACTTTTGGCAAATAGCCAATTAAATTTTCTAAAGTATCATAATTTCAAAATAGGCTGCACCAAAAGTTTTTTAGTATCTTTTGAAGAAAAAAAAAGATGAAGCCTTTAACCTAAATGAAAGGCACTTACAACTTTTTAAAGCACTTTCCTATTAACATTAATATATATACATTTTTTTTTCTTCATTCGTTCAAACTAAAAAAGACGTCGTTATCAAGTTTGTCAATGCCATTAATGACATTTATGATGTATATATAGAACGAAGCTTTTTTTTTCTTCACTTAACGAAATGTCATCTCTATTTTCAGAATAACTAATATGTGGATTCTTCTTTTGTCATATTTTCCTTTCTCTTTTTTTTGTAAAGCCGTAACCTTTCTGCTTTTTTTCCTCTCTTTTGCAAAGTGGAATGCTCAAAACGAAATTCCAACGTGGCTTCTCATAAAAAAAGGAACTGTCTTCTCTAAAGATCTTTAACAAAGAGCCATAATATTCATCTGCTTTTAAAATCTTTTTTGTGATCATAAAACATCATCTCCATCCAGAATATCAGATCAGAATAAAGATCTTTCATTAAAAATAATTAATCTAAAAATAGCTCTACCTTATTTTTTATTTTCCATTTTAAGAGTCAAGGGAATTTTTGTTAATAATATATATTGTTTTTTACATGATATTAATTTAAATATAAACTTATAATAAATATTGTTTATAGAAAAAAAAGTTAATAGTTCTGATAAACTTTATGGAATCAAGAATTTCATGAGCTATAATTTGATTATTACTGTTTTGGATTGTTTTGACATGGATATACAATTCTGTAACATTTAGAAGCTAATCAAACATAATAAACGTTCGTTTCGTAACGTTTATGTGAAGCATTTAACGCTTGATTATTTACAGTGTAACATATACATTCCTCAAATACTATCATACTTTTCATTCAATAAATTCATCCTGTCATTTAGTAAATTCAATTGGTTTACTATTAACTATGTGTGATCATAAATTACGCTTAATAGTATACAAATACTCTTATCATTCAGTAATTACACGTTTTTAATATTTATTCATATTCATGACTGATTTAAAAAGTGTCATCATTAACGTATCTGCCTAAACTCCAAAAAACAGAATTAATTATCCATCAAACGAAGATCACACATATGAGTCCTTTAATCATGAAAAAACAAAAAAGAGCAAAAGGAAAGCCTCACGCAAAGGAAAAAATACAAAAAAAAATAAAGAGTCATGATAAAGGAAAGATGCATCCAAACTGGTTAGAGAGCTATGAGGCACAAGCGTTAGGGGGTATATAGCGGATGCGATGAAGAAAGTTTTTAAAGCCCTTAACCTTATTCAGCGCGTAACTAAACTCACTAACAAACTAACTGACGTGCTCGAAAGTAGACTCCTTTCTCTCTCATTCTCTTTCTTTCTCTTCTATATACACAGAACGTTGTAACCCCCATAGAGACCTAACAAGGCGGCACCAGAGTACCTCTAAATCGCGCGAGTGCCTTACTTTTTCTTTTTTTCCTCATTCGTCTCTTTTTATTTCTTTTTTTTTAATAGTCTTGAGGAAAAGACATATGATTCGTTTGTAAGTCGAAAAGTTGATGTTTGTCTTTTACTTCTTTAAATAGTGTTAATTGATGATTAAATTTCGAAAGTGACTATTTTTGATAAATAGTCTATCCTAAATAACATTTGTAATTATAAATATATATATATATATATATATATATATATATATATATATATATATATATATATTTGTTTAATTACTTGAAAATACTTGAATATAAAAGATGAAAAGATGCTGAACGTGAAACTGGACTACTTTATTTTCAACTGAAAAAAAAGAGTAAATTAAAAGAGCACAACTTTCATAAAGTATTCATCGCCACTTCTTCTTTTTTAATTATGTTATGAATATATTTATAAATTAAAATAATTAAACTCTTTTTATATTTCCCATTCAACTGTGAGATAGGGTATATATATATACATATATCTAACTTAAAATAGTAATTTAAATTTCAGCTTGTGTGATTCTTGTTCAAAGCCTGCACGTCAGCAGTTTTCCACAAAAGTTACCAGTATTCATCCAGATTACAACTCCTAACACACAAGAAGAAGAAGAAGAAACTTTACAAATCCACCGCTTAGAACAACTGATGCAGTTCGGAGATTTAAATAACCATGTAACGCTACTTTACGAATGAGCACTTAAACAACTCTATTCTACAAATTTTTTCATTGTATGCTTTTTTTTTATTTAATTTAATTCAATTTATAATAAAAAAGAAAAAATGATAATAGTAGAAAGAAAAATTTTCCAGACAATACATTACTTCAATATCTTCCTTTAACATTAAAAACTTTTACAATAACACACCAATATCGAACGCAATCGTGTACCAGCCA
Organism: Anastatus disparis; assembly: GCA_017163975.1. Taxonomy (NCBI): domain Eukaryota; kingdom Metazoa; phylum Arthropoda; class Insecta; order Hymenoptera; family Eupelmidae; genus Anastatus; species Anastatus disparis. The sequence continues at coordinate 221,517 of JAFFSR010000261.1, forward strand.
AAGAATACGCACGTGAAAGGAAAAACAAAAGCCACTTTGCCGCTCTCTGGCAAAGGGTGGCACGAGCCTTAGAAAAGAAAGTAGAAGTGTAAAAAGGCAAAAAAAAGACAAAAAAACAAAAAAAAAAAGCAGCGAACGAAAAGGAGGTAGATTAGAGTAAAGTACGCTAAGATGGAGTGGCGCTTACGCTTAGTTTTGCACTGTCGCCCCTGACAACGAGGAAAGTTTTCTCGTCTCTCAAGAAGTAGAAGAACGAACGAACGAAGAACTGAAAGAGAGAAAAGATAAAGAAAAGGTACTTTACTATATGCGACACTAACTTAGGTAATATTACGGCGTTGCGCGCACAACGTCTTCCACCCCCTTTCCCTCCCCCTTTTTCGCCGAAAAGTAAAGCTTTAGGAGAAAATTATTTCTATAATTACGATTAATTTAACAGACGACGTCGACTAGTACGACGACGACTTGTGAGTATTAGATTTTTGGAGAGAGATTCTTAGATTCCTTCTCTCACTTTTGAGTTTATACTTTTTGGTTTATAGAACTGCTTTAATGGAAAACTTGAAAACTTTTGTTTCTTACCCATTGTTTTCATTGAAAAATAGAAACAGTCGATTCTCTCTCTCTTTCTCTCCAGGCTCTAAGTGAGTTTACTAATTGTTGAAGGAACTTGCTGACTTTAGACAAAATTAAAGCTTAAAATGTTCTTTTTGTTAAAACTCTAAAAATATCTCAACTCATTATTATTTCTTTGTTTATCAAATACATTCAAAAGGTATAATACTTTTAGGAATATTTTATGTACACAAATGTATACCTTAAAAATAAATCTGAAAATAAATGTTCCACCATTTAAAAAGCGGAAATAGGACTCCAGGTCATGAAATAAAATTGTAAGCGAATAGTGGATAGTGGCTCTTAGAAGAAGAAGAGAAAAAAAACGACCTAATCACATATTCAGATGCTCTCACATCTAGAAATCCTCTTCTCTCTTCTTTCTCTCGAAAAACCTCCCCAAACACGAGCCATAACGTTTGCATAATGCGACACGATTTTAAACCGAACTTCTATCCCTCTCTCTCTCTTTCCCCATTTTCTCTACGTATAATAGTGGACAGCCCAGACATCACTTTATCGAAGTTCCTCTTTTCTTTTCCTTTTTTTTTTACATTTTTAACCGTCGTGTTAGAGTCTGAGGATAACGTTAAATTGAAAGTAAATTTTGATGAAAGGTTAAAATATAAGTTTATCTGATTCTATTAAGCCGAGGATAAAAATATGATAAACTTGAGACATTTAAAAATTCAGAAAATCCAAAATTATATTTCATATATGTTTTTCCAGTAGATAAAACTTTTTTATTTATTTTAGAATTAGATATTTTATTTAATGATGCAGTTATATTTATGCTTTTCATAAATATTTTTTTAATTAAATATTATATATTATAATTTTATATATATTATAAAAATTAAATACAATAATGTGATACTGAGGTAAACTAATAAAAAAAAACTTAATTTTCTGAAAATTATGTAATTATAACATTATCTACTATGATTCAATATGATTAATAAATTGTTAATAAAATTATACTTGAAGAATAATCAAATCACTTAATTATCCTCTAAAATGAAATAATTTTCACGCGTTCTTTTTGACTTATCATCGCAACTAATTTAAAATAGTTTTCCAATCATCCTTTCCTTTATGCCAAAAAAGAAGAGAAAGATTTAATAAAACTTAAGTATTCTAAAACATTTACAAACGTAACAGCGTGAAAATTAGACTTTCGCGAAAATTCCACAAGCACTTGAAGCAAAAGCTATTATACAAAACATCGCAACATTCCTTGTCATTTTCAACGACATTTCTAAAAGGATGGAAGGAAAAGTGAAATCTCATGGTGCTAGTCATCGTGTTTTCCTCTCTTCGCTTCTCTCTCTCCCCCTTTTGCACTTTCAATTTTCTCCATTTAAAGCCTAATGAAGGACCTCCGCTACTTTAAGAAGGGGGAACCGAGAGAATTGAAGCAGATGTTTTAGAGGAAAGAGATAACATCTTGTGATCTTTGGAGCTTTTATCTCAAACTTTTAATGCTATTCATTTTTCACTTATACGATGTATGCTTAATTCTATATCATTTCTTTTAATTTTATTAAAAAATTTTGAAGTATTTTTTAAAATAAAATTAAAGTTTACACTGTAATATAAAGTTAAATTTACGACTGAAATTTCGCATTTTGATTAAAAAAAAGGAGAAGAAAATATTGTATCATTTTTAGCTAAATATAAAACATTATTTAATTAAAAATTTATATTCAAGCGAGGTAGAAAAAAATTAACTGCACTTTTAAACTAACTGGATCTTGTTTGTACTCGAACAAAAACTGAGAAATTGAGTTTATAAAGTTTATTAAAAAAAAAGAGAAGAGAGAGAAAAAGTTAAGAACCTGCGCTATAAATTATTAAACAAAGAAAATATGTTCAGCATAAAGTAATTATCTTAACAAAAAAAGAGAGAGAAAGAAAAAAAAATTCAATATTCAAAAAATTACCCCTTACAGTACAAACTTTTAAAATATGAATTTCCATTTAGTAACCATGACACTATACTCTTCTTCCTCCACCTTCTTCTTTTTTTTTCTCAACCCCAGAAGAAGAAAAAAAAAAGAAGAAGAAAAATCTCTTGAACTTAGCTAACCAGTGCAGAAGTACTTTCGGGTACACCGCACTACATCAAGACTACGCCGGAACTTATCTAATATACGTAACGCAAGAAAGTGAGTAAGAGTCAGTGAGCAAGGAAGAGAGAGAAAGTATAAGAGCAAGAGACAGAGATATAAAGTCTTTACCCCTTAGTCTACATCTTTGCAAAGTTATACAGCATGGGGTACTAGCCTCCTTGTGTCCCCTTTTCCTTCTTTGCAGAGCTTTCTCTCCCCTTTTAGCATCGTCTTCTTCAATCTTGGGGCGTCTCTTGACTTAACTTGAGGGAATGGTTTGCTTTCTCTTTCTCTCTCTCCTCAAAGTGAATATTAAGCTGAGGCTACGTCCTCTAAAACTTTCTCTCACCATAGGGTGACTGGTATAGTAGTGATGTTTCGATTTTCGTATAGTTGCTAAGAGGTGAAAGAGAGAAGAGAGAAAATTCATAATTTTGCGGGCTAAAGTGAACGGGTGTCGTTAACATGATAGTTTCGACTTTGACATTGAAACTCTGCGGTCTTACCTCTAGTAGCTAAGATTTTCATTAGTTTATCTCATTAATCAATTCTTGAGAAGTTTGTTTAAATAGAATAAACAAAGTTAGTTCTATTGAAAAATAAATTTTCAATTTTCAATAAGAAACATTTTTTCTATCTTATTTTAATTAATGCATGAATGAATAATTTATCAATCAGATAAATCACTAAATCTGCTTTTACGTAATTTATAACAAAAACATATAAATTAGTAATCGAAGAGAGCAAATTTATTCACCAAACATTAATAAATTTTAAATCAGTTACATTATTTATATCCATATGTATCTATCAACAATTAAATATTCAGTTTACACATTTTCATTAAACAATCATTAGTTTTCATATACTACTTAATAAATGATAAGACTGAATAATAATTATTTAAAAGCTATGAACAAGCTTAAAGCTTCATTAATAATTAAACTTAATCCAAAATATCAAACCTACATTCTTTCTCAAGTTCTACAAAATAAAAAGAATAATAAGTAAACAAAACCTACAGAACAAAGATAATGTCGCAGCATGTCAGAGATAAGAAAATGGTCTTCCAATAAAACAATTGAACATCAACCATAAGTCTTTTTCCGATTTCAATCAGAAAGAAGGTACATAGGCACGGGTATAGTCTTTCTTTTAAAAGAATAATAAAAAAAAAGAAGAAAAAAAAATAACAACCAGAAGAAGCAATGTTCTTCGCGTATATATGTAAAATCTACAAGGTATAGAATAGTTATATCGACTTTACCCAGCTGATTTATACCAGCGTCAAATCACTTGAAAAGTCTAGAACAATAGACGTCAAGCGACAAGGCGTATAAGGTTTTTGTTTCGCTCTATGTATATGTATAGCATATAGCAGCAGCAGCAACACCGACGAAGCATCGAACGAAGCAAAATAAATCCGTCAAGGAGTATTTATTGTCGGATGTTGTAATCCTTGTTGTTGGGGAATACGCGTGAACGCGCGACTTTATATCCATAGCAGCCGTTACGTGTCGAAGTTGGAAGTATTTCTTATTCTTTCTTTCCTTTTTTTTTCCTGTTTTCATTTTTATTTTCTTCTTTTTTTTTTTTTAATATTTCAATTGTATTGTGAATGAATGCGAAAAGTAATACGTGCAGCTGAGAGTTTGAGAAGAAAATACTCGAATGAATATTATAAAAACATTTCAGATTGAATTGCTACTTTGTTTTTCAAATTTATTTTGGGAAGAATTGAAACTTTTAGCATTACCTAACATATTGTATAACAATATAAATTCAACTTTGTCTAAATTAAAACAATAAGAATAAATAAAAATTCTTGACGTTAAAATCTGCCCTAAAATTAAAAAGTTTCCCAAAATCACTTTTTAGTTTTAAATGTTAAATACAATTAGTCCATTGAATCGGAGTAAAAATATAGATATATATTTCAGCATCACGAGCAAAAACACATTTTGAATCATTGAAAATTAAACTTTGAAAAGTTTCTCTCTTTCGCGACAAAAGCTTTTGAAATAGTTTAAAATTTTGCTTATCAAAAGCTCTATATGGTTATAAGAAGTCTTTAGTTACTCTTAAAAGCTGTTATACGACTTGTATAAGAGAGAAATAGTTCAATTAATCTTGAAAATCCCAACCTTCCTCCTCCCCTCCAGCACCAGCATCATCCTTTAAAATGTTGCAATTAACTAATAGCACTTTTGAAACAGTAGTATGTTGCACAGGATGGTTTTGAAACAAAGTTAGATAACACTCTGGGTCTAATGTATTATTATACCAAAGTATATCTGTTAGTTACAAGTTCCCTTAAGAGTATCTGCAATGAAATGGTAATTGTTTCAAAATTTGATTAATGCTAAGAATTTAATGCCATCCCATCTCTTTTCTTAATGTTTTGTAATATTTCTTTCATTAATCATCCGTCATTATAATTTGAACTACTATCATAAAATTTGATGTATCGAAGAATTTTTGGTTCTGATAATGGAAATTTTTAATCATCTGTTTATCTTAATTTGCAATTAACCTAAAATCTCAGCGATTCACATCAACATAATCGACGATCAATAAAACCTCTATTCCGACTCAGACATAAAACAAAATTTCCATTACGTAACAACGTCATTACTCTGCAAAAATAAAGAGCACCAGTAAAAACGGATATATATCAGTCTTTTCCTATATATATATATATATATATATGATCATGAAAATAGTGCAACTACACGAGATAATTCAAAGCCATATAATACAAGGTTTCTCTCTCCTTTTCTCTCTCCCTTTATTCAAGATAGACACGAAAGTCATTCGCACGCATTCGGAATATTGACCGGGCAACAAGAAGAATCAGAGTAAGCAGAACTAGTAATAACGTTTGAGATTATACACACATACTATATCATCAGACAAAAGAGAGAGAGAGATATTGTCTTGTTCAAGAAGAATTATTCCCAAGTGACTTATCATTGCTTTAATTCGTTGAATCGTGAAAAACAACTTGGATAATATTACGACTGAATGCGCTATCTTTCTTTCCTCTTTTTTTTTGTTACCCCAAAACAATCTGAATCTTGTGATATGTTGGTTTGTTATGAAACCATTAAAATGTTGTAAAACTAAAGTTTGAAATAGTTCAAATGTTTGAAGTAAATTTTTTATTATCTTTTGGTTGTGATACAGACGAAAACAATTTGAATACTTCAAAATAAACTTTTTGGATTTTAAGGAGAATTAAATTGTACTTGAATGATTTTTCTAATTAAATAAGCAACTTGCAATTCGAAGATTTTTGTTTATAAAGCTATTTGCATTGAGAATAGAAATTACAAAAATTTGATAAAAATTTTTGTAATTTCTTAAATAAGTTATATACGCAATTGTAATAATCTAAATATTATTAAATAGAAATTTTTACTTATTCATTCTTTTACTCCACTGTATTATACAGAGACAATTCACCCTAAAAACAGTCGTAAAAATTTAAATGACAACCCCAGTCTATCCAGAAAGTAAAAGAAAGAGCACATGGCATCACTTTAATTTAAAAATCCATATTGTACAAAAAGGAACCATCCAACAGGTATAGAAATAAAAGATATAAAGAAAGCATAGTCTTCTCATTTTTTTTTGGCCATCGTATCTTGCTCAAGCCAGTCGTCATTTTGCATTCCCCAAAGAGACCGTCATACTCTCTCTCTCTCTTCTCTCTCACATGAATTTCCCCAAGGGCATGTGTACCCACAACTTATGCATCCTATATACAACTGTCCAGGAATTTCGAGATTGCAGTTGACCTTATCATGCAAAAAGTATAACATTTTACTTATTTCGCTCTATAGAATCTTAGTCTTGGCCAATTCATTTACCAGATCCTTTGTTTGCATAGTAAGTTTCAACGTTAATTGATTTTCGTACAGTATGAATTTGCTTCTTGAAATTAGATTAAGGTGGTTTTGCAGTGAAGGAGGAGGGAAAGGAATAAAATACGATTTCTCTTAGTTTGTGGTATACTTGCTTTAAAAGAAGAAAAGAATTAAAGTTTGCAATTTGTAAGGATTATGTTTGTTTAAAGTTACAAGATTTAAAGTGATAGTAGTTTAAAGGTAAGCTACATTGTTTGTTATTGTTGTAAACTCCAAAACTCTAGTACTGCTACGCGCAAACATTGTGATTCAAAAATTGGATAACTTAATTTTTTTTTATATATTTTTTATGTTTAAAATATTTGTATCAGTATGTGTGCTCGCGTATAAATTGGTAAAGAAATTTTGAAGAATAAACAAAGAATTGATGGATTTATTATTGATAAACAACAACAGAAATATGCGTACACGTAAAAGTACTTGTTCTTTTAAAAGCATTACTTTTTCAGAAAAAAATACCTTTTAAATAAGGTAAAAAAAATACACTAAAAAGTTGATCATAAAGTAACCAAGGCTTGGCATTATTAAAGAGACATTTTAAATTTGCAAACTTCTTTTGAAACACTCATACACGAGAATCCGCTTCTCAAGTATCGTCTTGGTATGAATGTTTTTACTTTTTCATGATCTATTACCGTATCTCTCTCGGAATCTTTTGCTCAATTTTGAATGTTTAAAAGATTTCACATAAAAAAAAAGAAAGAAGAAGACGACGAGAGAAAAAAGAAAATATATAAGAATGAAGAATGAAAGAGAAGAAAAAAGAAAATTACAATAGAGACTTTCGAAGTTTTCGTAAAGGCAAGAAAAAGAAGGGAAGATGGCTAAAGCTAAGTGGAAACTCGTCATTAGCGTAGCGGAAACGTGAACTAAAAGTACTCGGAACTCAGTCTGATAGGATAAAATGAAGCACAAAAGAGAATAAGGCAAAAGGGAAACAGAATAAAGAATACAAGATTTGTACAAAGAAATATAAAAAAAAATATTCTTAAATTGGAAAAAAACAAAAGGTAAATAATAAAATGAATATTCTAAATTACAAAGGTTTAATTTTTATTAAGTCATTAAGTTTTTTTGTACTCATAGCAGAAATTGACAAAATATTAATTTTTTTCAATCTCATATTTTCTAATATGTGATAAAAATAATTTCTTTTATTTTTTAAAACAAAATTTAATTAAATTTAAATACAGAAGATAAAAAATAGTTTAGTAAAATAGGTTCAATTACAGTAAATTTTATAAAAAAACTCATCATTTCTATTACTAAACCAATAAATTATCCATCTTTACGGAATATCAAAGGAGTATAATTCAAAATATCAATGGTCCACTCGTCTACCATAAATTCCAGTGCTACAATTTCTCCTTAACAAGACAAAGGACTGTAAGTAAAGAACTCTTAAAAAAAAGAAACAAGAAATAAAAAGCTCCAAACAGCAAGGTAAAAAGGATGACAAGTAAAAAAAAAGAGAAGCAAAGAGGTACGAGAAGGGAGTAAAAAAAAGGTAAGAGAGCGTCGAAAGGGACAAAGATTTAATAAAAGATTGGCCTATGCTGGGAGTTTCTACTAGGGGCTTGTCGGCACATCGAAAGACCAGCGTCACTTCTCTTTCCATCCTTCTTCTTTTTTTTCGTAATAAGATAGAGACAAAGTTTTTTGCACAGATTTTTTCTTTTTTTATTTTTTTTAACTTTCTTACTCTCACTACTACAAAAGTTTCATTCTCGTATAGCGAAACGTGGCCATTTTGGAGTCACTTTTATCTTGGCTAGGCGCGTATGAGATAAAAAGAGTATATGACCGAACCATATGTGAGTGGTCCGTTTACGAATGAAATAGAAAAAAAAAGAAAGAAATATAACGAGCAAAGAGAGACTTTACATTTCTCAAGCTCGTTCGATGTTCTTCTTCAACTTCTTCTGCTTCTTTTCTTTTTTGCATGTGTCTTCGAAGATATACTATAAGCCAAGGGTATAAATGAAAGGTGTACGCGTACATATATAGTATACGCGTTTATGTGTGTGCCCATATATATGTAGCTGTGTGTGAGTGGCAGGCGAATGTCATAAAGTTTATGGCATTCTAGAGAAATCTCAGTTTATTAGGCTTTGGAAATTTTACGTGCTAAAATAATGTTCATCCGCGAATATTGTAGACGGCGAGGCTTCTGGCTTAATGCTATTACCTTTCAAAATTGCATGAATTTATGTATTACTTGTAATACGGGGCGTTAACTGATTTCTTCTCTCTTTTTTTTACAGTTCAAAAGCTACAAAAAAAAATTTTTTCATTATTTTTATCACGAGCGAAGTTATTGAGCAAAGGGGACGATAAAACGTATTTAAATGAAATTTCATTCTGGTATAATTATTAATTTTGAGGTTATTTGTTTAAATTAACAGAAGCTTTATTTTCTAAACGTGTTAACTTACAGCATTGTAAATAATTCAAATGAACAAAAAAAAGAACAACTTCAACATTTCCCAAGTTTTTTCTAAAACTGTAAAATATATATGAAAATAATTCTGATTTATATTACAGTCCATTAATAACTTAATTTGTAACGAAGATTCATGAATCACTATAGTATCTCCGCTAATACCTGTTAAAACTGTATAAGGTTTTTGAATCTCGTTCAAAACAACGAATACCATATGTTCCTGCTGCGCTGGCACAGAGCCGAAAAAGGCTCATACCAGCAATACGGGTGTATAGATGGGATCGATTATACTACAAAACGTGATTCCTGTTATTTTAAGAATCAAATGCACGAGGAATTCTTCGCTACTCTTTCTTTGTGGAGTCAGTTATAAGAAAGAAAAAAATGAGTAGTAACATCTAGGATGATGATGAAAATTTATAACTGAGCAGAAAGATTATATTATCTGATTGATGTTTAATACTTTTATGCATAATATTAATTATTATTACTACGGTTTTCATTTGACGCACTTACAAAGAAGGATGCTCAGGAGCTCGTAACAACTAATAAAACACAGTGAAATTTACGAAACTGCTATTAATGCTTATATTTAGTGAAAATATAAAAATTCAAACAAAATTGATTTGGGGATACGAAGAGAAATGTGAGAAAACAAATGATAAAAATTGCAAAAATAAGTGAAAAAATCAAGATTTTGTCAGACAGTTGGAAAACAATAATGGAATAATTAAATATTTTTTCGATTCCTTACTAAGATTTTACAAATCAGCTTATGAGTATCCTGCTTTGATAATTTTATAAATAAAGAAGTCAGGGTACTTAATCTTGTTTAAAATTACTGTAGATTATGTTATATGATATAAAATATAACAAAGAAAATTTTTGGAAAATTTCTATGCATTTCAATAATTTAATTGTTACAATAATTTAATTTGTTAACTAATAAAATACCGTCTATCTAATTCTATTTTTCATTATTTATTTAAGAATCATTAGTTGAAAACTTTGTAAACAAATTAATTTTAAGTTTGTAGTATTTCACTATACATATACACTGCATTTACGAAGTGATAGTAATTATCAATCACTAAACGCATCCACCTTGGAGAAAACCATTTCCTTTGGATCAATAAACAAATTTTAAGAGTAAAGTCTACAAAACGTAGTCTCGTAATCCAAGACACGTTGTAAGCCTATACCCACCGCTTACAGCTTTGCTTAATTTCCGTTTCCTGAAGAATCCTATCCCCCTTTACTCACACTTTCTCAGACTTTCTCTCTCTCACCCCTTGAGGGCAAAACTTCCCTCGTAAAATAGCTACGGGAAGATTTCATTAGGCGATCGTTTCGCTCGTCATTTACTGCATATAAGTGGAAAGAGGAAAAAAAAAGTTTGAAAAAAAGAAGAGAAGAAAGACTGGAAAAAAAGTGAAAAAAAGAACGAAAAATGTGAAACATTTCATAAATAAAAAAGTATGAGAAGAAAATGAAGTAAACGATATTTTAAGTAAGGAAATAGGAATAAAAGTACGAAATGAAAGCAAGTTTAAAAAAAAAGGCATAGAAAGTTAGGCACACAAAGAAGCGGAGCAAGGAAACGAAAAATGAAACAAAACGAGTCAATGAAAGAAAGTAGTGGAAGAAAGTGAGAATAAAAAGAAAACAAAGGAAAAAAGAAAATCTTGGCAGAAAGTAAAAAAAAACTAAGAATAACAAAACAAGTACAAAAGAAAATAAGGGGGGAAAAACTCAGAAATAATGACCTTGTACGAACTGCATTATGATTTTCATTGTTCTTTCAAAAATGAATTATTCGCGTTGATGTACAACGTGTGTTGCATTTGTATTCTGTTATAATAAAAACAAAAATTTATCATATCACGAGTAGAATGAATACGTTTATAAAAAAAATTGATGGATGATGAAAAATGTTCCCGTATAACTGCTTCCATCCAAGTGTTTATGCATTGCATATCTTTTGCACTTTATCTTTAATTTTTAAGATATTGTAATGCATGTAATAATATGTATACGAGGAAAGTAGTTGAGCTTCTATGTTATCGTGAAAATTTTATTTCTCACTTTTACCTTATATTACGTATAAAAGAGAATGTCATGTATATCTAAACTTGATGTTATAAGAGTTCTTGAAAGAGTTCAAAGGCGAATCGTATAAATTGGAGGTTATGAATATAATAAAAGTAATCGTTTTTTATTCTTTTATTTAAACAAATAAATTTTATATTTATCATTAATAATTATTTTGTTATGAAAAGCGTTTTTATAAACTTGAATAAAATAAAATTTACGAGGAATGTTACTTTTATATTATGCAGCCACTTCACAGAATACATTTTATTATTTGCTCACATAAGCTATTTTTACAAGATAAATAAACTTTTGACAAAGTATTCTTTAACTTTAATATTTAAGGCGTTGTTACTACATAGAAGCATCTCACCTTAATGGTTAAAGCTCAATCACATTAATAATTACAATTAATAACATACATCAGCTTATAATATGCCCGATAAATATATTATTTAGTTAAAAATTTCAAGCAAAGCCATTCATTAATCTAAAAGAATTTTGGGTTCTCAAATCAGATAAAATTTTCGGTTCTTAGTACATTTTTGGGCTATTAGCTAATGTATTTGTTTTTTAAAATTATTGCTTAGTTCCAATCATCGATATATCTCTTTATTAGCCGATAAATTAGGATTCTTCTGTGCAGTTACATCTCCTTAAGTTTTCAAGTATCATTTTAAATGTTGTAATTATCGAGAAAATCAATCAATTAATAATCATTATTTAAAATTATTTTATTTATAAATAATGTTTTTAATATGAAAGGATAGCGTTTCATTTATATTCAATTAACAATCCATCGCAAAATTTAGCATCTATATATTGACGAATCAAAAATTCATAAATTCTCTAAGAGTTTCTTGGCGAATAAATATAACTAAAATAAAAAAAAATACAGCCATGAATAAAAATAAAGCAGCATTTTCATAAAAGAAAAAAAAAGAGAAAAAATAAAAAGAAAAAACTTTTAGGATCCTTAATGCGACAGCGCAATAAGAGGCCGCAGTAAAAATGGCGATATAAATTGCGGGGCGCGCGCGCGTGTACTCGTTCGCTCGTGGTCGCGCTAAAAATTTGTTCTCTCGTTGCTTCGCACGTGCAGTAAAAAGACGAAAAAAAAAAACAAATATATATCTATATACATAGATATATAAAGCTGTAAAACTGTTTTAGGTAAAGAACAGACACAACTTGCACGTAACAACTCCCATTTTTTTGAATGTTCTACTAGAAAATTTAGCAATTCGAGATTTGAAGTTGGAGCTACATTGAGGAAAATTTGCGAAATAGAATGTTTTTGTTGCAACTATCAACTAATACTCTATTGTAGAATATTGAAAATTTTTTTGAAATCCAAAAATAATATACAATTTAATATTAAATTTCTTTACAAAATTGTTTAACTAATCATCATATAAAGAAAGATAAATTTACGATATTTTTTCTTTTCAACAAAAGAAGCTTTGTGGTGGTAAAGATAATAGTTTTCAAAATAACATTGTACATATTTTGAAGTAACAGAAGTTGTACGTGCAAGAACATTCACGCGCGCTTGTACGCATGTGTGAGCAGAACATTCAGAACATGAAAGTAGCTTAACCATTTTTTATCCACAATTTTTTCTTTTATTTTCTCTACAAGGTGGCTGGATCAAAATTTTTAGTTTAATCAATGAAGAAAATAGTCATTACTGCTATCTATCATAGAGAAAAATATCTTTTTGTGCAAACCTATAATTTGGAAACGAATCAAAATAATTTAATGAAATTTCAATGAGTTATTAATTCGATCTCTGGTTACCGCGATAGCTAGAATGAATTAACAGAAATCAATTTAAAATTTCCCAGAAGGATTATTTTTTGTATTTCCAAATTAAAGTTTTTAGCATCTCGTAAGATTTTTCAGAGATAAAATTAATGGATCCAGGATTTAGTATTTATGAATTTAGAGTTAAGGATTTGAATTTATAAGTTTTAGATTTATGGGTAAGGATGTAATGGAGTTAAGATTTGTGGATTCAGGGTTTATGAATTTAAAATTTATGGGAATAGATTTAAAGAACTTGTGGTCTATAGATTTTGAATAAGTTCATAAGTTTATTTGCAAGAGATCAATGATTTAGACACGTATGGAAATGGGCATGGATTCAGGGTTTGTGGATTTATGAGTTTATAATTAAACAGATTGTAAGTTTACAATTTTTAAATTAATAGTTTATGAATTTCAATCGTACGGATTTAGGATTAAAATTCATGAATTTAAAGTTCAGAGATTTTAGATTTAAGATCTATAAGACTTAGAGTTTGTGGGTTTGAAATTTATAATTGTGGAATTTATAGGTTTAAGATTTATAAGTCTGGAGTTCGTGTTGACTGTTAATTTTAGCTTACAATGCCAAAACCTAATTTTTTTAATGCTTTAAGATTAGGATTCAAAATTGAACTAATTTGATCATATCGTCTTCGGATTTGAATTTAGAAGATCCTAATTCATAACATTGTGTTAATTTAGTCCATCATTTTGGTAATACTTTTTAGTTTTAGTATGTAATTTTATCGTTATATATTTCAATTTTTCGCACTATTTAATAAATTATATAACCTACTCAAAAGTAATCTTCACTTTATTTAACTCAAAAAAGTGGACCAAAAATAATATATTTTTTCCACTTAAAAATTATTAGAAGCAATGTCACATACAAAATACTATAACAAATTTGATTTCTCCCTCAGGTGATCGCAACTCGTGTTTAGCTGTTTTGGTTCGCAAACTACACCGTTGGAAAAATTGTGATCTTCAACGGCTCACTCAGTAGATCGATGAATTCGCAATTCATTGGCTCGAGTTCGTCCTATTGATACAAGCCCTACTATGCGTCACATGTGCTTTGCTTACAAACTGACTGAAAACCACCGTCGGCAAACAGCACCGCAATGCTACTACAAATGCAGCTATAAAAGGAAAAAAATGGTATTTTACAACTTGTACCACCATGTATTATTTTTTCTAATTCATTAATCACTTTATTAATTCGAAAATTGAAACTAAAGTGAGATGTTTTGTATATTGTTTCCAAAAGTAAATATATTGGCATCAATATGTGTGTTAATAAAAAGAACGAACTAAAACTATAGCCTAAAAATGTTTTAAACTTACTTCCATTTTTAACTATAAGCGAAACATTGTGTAGTCAAAAAACTTGAAAATACTAAAAAAGTAAAAAATTTAAAAAAAAAGAACAAAAACAAGTAAGATATACAAAAAGATGAGTAGAAAACTGGTAGGAACAGAATGAATAAATAACTGTACTAAAACAAGACAATAAAGGAGTTACAAAAAAAGGTTTAAGAAAACACTAAACGGAGCATTCGTAAAAGAATACAAAAAAAAGTGAAAACTAGAACGCAAAAAAAAAAAGAAATTAAAGAATAAATACAAAAGAAATGAGCGTGGAGACTCTAGGTCAAAGGTTTCAAGAACGCTACTCCAACCAAAGATTAATCACCTTAACAAGTAAAGGATAGAAAACGACATCCGTCTCCTCTTCTTTCTTAACGACGTGCCCGCCGTTAACTTCGCAAGAGAGAAAAGAGAGAGAAAGAGACAGGTTAAGTAAGCGTGTCTCTTGCAAAAGTGTTGAAATCGTGTCAGCAACTTTATCGAATGTGTCGGCAAGTCAATCGGCTTCGATGAACTTTTTAGAAACTTAAAATAGTATAGTAAAAGCTAAAGCAAATATTATTTCAGAATTCATTTTTCTGATGATTTCACAAAAATTTTGTAGATGATTGATTTCTTATATTTTTTATCACAATAATATTTAAACATTTTTTTCTACTTTAATAAACAAATCATGAATTAATATTTTATAAACCTACTAATAATGTATAAGGTTGAAACACAAAACGTATTTCCTTTTATTAAAAATGCAGAATTTCCTACTGTCACTATGCAATTAAATATCATGAGTTTTATTAATTAAAGTTTATCTCTAAAATTAGATTTTCTTTTTAAAGTACAATAAAATATATGTGCCAGACTATCCTTATTAATTAAAGAAAAAAAAGTACATTAAAACACAAGCGTGTCAATTATGAAACATAAAAATATCCTAACATGTGTACCCTTCGCGTTACACTTTAATTAAATTGATTCGACTTCTTCTTTTTTTTTTATTTCTGTCCATAAGTCAAGAGCAATTTAATAAAGTTTAATTAAGTACAATATTTTTTTATAATTACGTATAACTCACAGTATCATTCATTAGAGATGTCATTAAACAAAATCTATTTGAAATACACGAAAATTTTTAATACCATAAAGTTAATTATTTATTCTTGAATTAATTTTCCGAGTTCATAAAGTTTTATGATATAAAAATATATATAATTTGCATTATAAGTAAATTTTTTTTTCTTTCACAGCACTTGATATATGAAAAATCTCTTGTCATATATAAGAAAAACGCTGCGCTTGGTAGTCTTTCTAATAGAACAAGAGATGTTAGAGCGTATCTTTCGTATATATATGGAAAAGCAAAATATAAACGTACCAAGCTATATACCGGAGCCAGACTTAAGCGATCGAGCGTGAAGCGTTTTATGAAAAGCGTACTCGAGGGCAATTTATTAAAAGTGCATTCATTGTCGCGCGCGCTCTCTCTCTCTCTCTCTCGCTTGAGTCTGCTGACGACGCGAGACTTTTAAGCTCGTAGTACCTGAGAGTAAGAGAGAAAGTGAGAGGTAGAAAAAGAAAAAAAAAACAGAAAAGAATGAAAAAAAAATAGTAAAAAAAAGAAGCGTAAGAACGCGCTAGAGCAGTGAGCTTTATTAAGACAGATATGCTTAAAAAATATCATGAAAGAAAAAATAAAAAGAAGAAAATAGAAAGAGAAAGGAGAGAGAGGAAAAAAAGGTGAATCGATGTGCCTTACAATTGTGCAGAGCAATGTTAAAAATGCAGGAAATTAAATTCTTGCAATCTAAGTAAGTACATAAAACAGTTTATTGTTTCTGTTGTATTATATCATTTCTCATTTTTTTTTTTAAATAAAGGAATGTAATTAAAATAAAATTATAATGTGCGAAATTTAGCGTGATAAAATTTTTCGTTAGAAGTGATGACGGTATGTTGGTTTTATGAACTGAGAATTTCCAAAATTTATAAATTGTATCGTACAGAAATAAAAAAAGCATAAATTAGTTGAAAGCTAATCATCATCAAGAATAAAATGGATACACGTGGAGTATATTTTATTTGATTGAATCAATTTAATTAAGTTAGAGCATTGTTTATTCGTCAGAATATTTTATTTGAGGAGAAAGAAATGAGATTACTTTTGTTTGTCGATTGACCGATTTAATAAAGTATGTTTTGTGATGATCAAGCAAAAAAATTTTATTGTTCCTTTTTTAATACTAATAATATGAATTTTAGCTGTACCATCATGACGTCACAAGATTAAAATGAACAAATCCCAAATCATGGACAATTCAGTTGGTCTTTTTTTTGGAATAAAATTGACTATTTATTGTTTATTTTTTTAAATGTTTTACAAACAGCTTGAAACATCGATTCATTCAAAAAGGCATTGATGTTGCACGAAACGTATTATTGAATGCAAATAACAATAGACTATTTTCCCTATTGAAAATCGTTAAACTAATAAAAACAGCAACGGCTTTATTTTTATCTATGAATTTCAATTGAGTTATTTTCGCAAAAAACAAGCTTTCGCCCGATAATTCAAAGAAAACAATTCATCTTTTGCAACGCAATAATCAAAAATTGTTAACAATAAGGATAAATAAAACAAATAAAAAAAACACATCAAACCTTTAGAGTAAAGGCACAAAAACACGTATATACAAAAGTGATCTTTTTTTTTATTATATTTGTTGTTGACAAAGAAAAAGTTTTATTGTCAGCCATTAACAAGCAAAGTTCGCTAACAATAAACACTATGATAAATCTTTCTACCGATGCATCTCGTATATACAAATTCAAATGCAATTGAAAAGAGACGGAGAGTAGATCCAACGTTATTCGAGCCAAAAATAGAGCTAAAAAGGCCAAAATGCACATTTGACAAAAACAAATGCTTTATTAACGCGTGCGTATGTATATACAGGAGGAGCGAGAGAAAATTTAGTAGACAAATTCATCACGATTAAACCATATACACGTATACATCATATTCCCCAATGGGAGAAAAGTAAAGTACAACATTTATAACTGTACGTATTATATAGAGATGCTATATACAGGTGGAGGTAGTTTTGGTTGAATTCAAATTGGGTTTTCACTATGTATAGAAATGTATATATAATCGATCATTTATAAAATCTTTGGGATTGCATGGTGGCGAGAGAGAGAGAGAGAGAGAGAGATTGGGAGGAGGATGGAAAACTAGGGCGAGTTGATTCTATAGGCAATTATCGTATAATTTGCAGGACGGATATGATATTTCTAGCCCCCCGACCTATACGCCAGTTATATTCTCTGGACTTCTATTACTCGTTTGCGAATGAATACATTAACATAAATTACTAACTTTTCAGTTAAATGCCAAATTTAATTTTCAAAGCTAATTTTCGGGTAAACAATTGAAATTTTCTTGAGAACAAAAAACACGTGAACGCAAGGATTTATGGTGGATTCTAAAATGAATGAATAAAATCATTTTTTTACATAATTTAGTAAGTCATCAAATAATGTTGAATACTTGCAACTTCGAAAATTTAGTTACATGTCATTTATGCAAACACAACGATTTCTATAACTGGAAACAACATTTCGAAGTATAAACTTCACGTCAACATGATATTTTCAAATATCAATTGATTCAAAATCATGACTATTCAAGTAAACCGTATAGCATATTCGATATTCTAATATTTATTTCAATACTGAAACACGTCTAGTAATTGACTTATCGAAGTGTTTTCTAATAAAACTAACAAAAAAGATTGAAAAAAAAGAATTGTTATTTCATGTACATAAAAAAAATATATTGTCGAATATTCAACTTTTATGTTTTTTAAATAATTGAATTCTTTGTTTATTTTTCTGCTTGCATAAAGAATGACAGATATTCAAATGTCTTTTGAATAAATTATATGAAATTTCACTGTTAAATATTGATATTTTGGTAAAAAATGTTAAACTAATAGTATTAAATGAAAACAAGAATCTCATAAATTTATTAACGATTCAATAAACTATGTTTAAATATCTGTAAAATTGTGTTTTTCTTTTATTGATTAACTATTTTCTTATTAATAATCTTTTTCGCTGCTATAAAAATATTGCTAACTTTTTAAGTTGAACAATATCGCAAATATTAAACTTTAACAATAAGAAGAGAATACATTAAAAAAGCAAATTAAAATAATAGAAGAAATTGAAGAAAGTCATGCAAGAAAGAGAACAGAACGAAAAACAGAGAAAACATTATGGCAAAGTGTTTCAACGTTTAGAGAAGCGCTTGAATTCTGATGGGCTATCACCGACTTAATTTGTGGATTTAAGCGCGAAGCAAGTAAAGTGTTAGCAGTCGCT
Source organism: Anastatus disparis (assembly GCA_017163975.1). Lineage (NCBI taxonomy): Eukaryota > Metazoa > Arthropoda > Insecta > Hymenoptera > Eupelmidae > Anastatus > Anastatus disparis. The sequence goes on from JAFFSR010000261.1 coordinate 240,266, forward strand.
TTTGAGAAGCTGCACTTCTTCTCCTCCTCCTCCTTCTTCTCCTAACTCTTGTGCATGTGCACCAAATGTGTACACTTAAAACCCTACTCAAAGTTACATACACACAGTAAAAAATCTAAAGTAAAATCACATATGTGTTCAGTAATTTTACAAATAAAAATACTTCATTAAATGCAGTAAATTTCCAACTTCAATCATAATTTTATTAGCACGATTGTAAAATTAATAATCGTGTTGTAAATTTACTGCATTTGACGTAGGTAATAATCAGACCCACGTTGAGTGTAGTGATTTTATTATGAACAGTAGTAATTCATTTTACAAATGTATTTGTAAAATTACTATGATATATTTAGTAAAAGTACGAAATGAGTTAGTAAATTTACTACTATCAACTGTAATTTTACTATATTTAATGTGGGTCTGAAAATTACCTAAATTTTATAGTAATTTTACAACAGGATTTTTTACAGTGCAAGAGTACTGCGAGTCTGCTTAATAATAAGAAGAAAAAAAAATGATTAAATAAACTGGCTATAAGGCAAAGCTAAGACCTTTTAAATTTACAATTCAAATTATCTTGTGTAATGATAATCAATTGTAAGAAATAACATTAAATAGACATATTGTAATAATACTGATTATTAGATATTTGGATTACTAATGATTGCCTTGATGGATATAAGATAAATTTATATTACTTTTAAAAATTTCCTCATAGAAAATTAACCATAATTTTGTTAAAATGTGCTGGATTAACATATTAACATTAACTTTAAATCAATATATCTAAGCAGATTACGGTTAGTTTTTTACAAAGGTAATTTTTATAAACCTATACAGATTTTTCTTTAATTTTTTAAAAATTTTCCTTAAAATTTTATAGAAGGTAATAAATTGGTAAATATATAAAATACCAAATAGAATACAAGTAAAAATTACTATTATTAAAAAATCTAAATTTAAATTTTCTATAATTCAATAATTAAGTTTAAAACACAGATAGCGAAAATTTTCGAATAACTATATGCAAAGAAAAGCGAATAAGAACATAAAGCCATAAGAAGAAGTAAAATAAAAAAAAGGAGAGACTAATCGCATCTAATGAACCGCGCCCCCTGTAGATGAGGATATTAAAGCCAGTCCATGTGTTCTTCTATTAAAGCCACTCACACATAAGCTATTTTTTTTTATTCTCTTTCTCTATTTTAGCCTCCTTTCGCTTCCTAATACTACTACACTATAAGCGCGCCGTACAAGCGCGTCATCGTGAGCAAAAAAATCATAGATAAATCGTTCTGCCATATTTTGTACTTGCAACAACAAAAAATAAAAATAAATAAAAGAAGCTTAGTAAAGCTCAGCTTAGGCACTTTGTATATTTCAAGCTTTTTTATATATATGTGTGTGTACATTTGCTTTAGTTGAAATAGAAGTTTGGCAAAGGAAATAAGAAGCTTGGCTTGGCTTTTTTTTTACGTTTATAAATGTTTGTTGGTTTTATATAGAGCACACGTGTATTTCTGTTTTTCTGAATGAGAAGATTTTATTTGATACGGAAGTTTTTTAGTACGTACACGCGTAGTGGGTTTTATTCTGTAAATATGTTGGGCATTAAATTTATATACCTCTGCGATGCGGAGGTGATAACATTGCGTCGATAACAATAAAGACACAGTGAACACGTTAAATTTTAGTTTTAGAAGAAAGAATGAAATTAATTATTTTTATTTAATTGTTCAAGAGAGAATTTCCATGAGGTGATTTGTAAACTCTTAATATAAAACAATTTTTATCTTTTAATTATCAAGAAATTCATGAAGTTATAAAAATTTTTAACTGAATCAATTAACCTTGCATTAGGAAAAATCTTATATTGGTTTCAAATGTCTGACGGAATTTTGATTTTTTCACTTATTTTTACAATTTTAATCGTTAATTTTTTCACATTTCTTTTTTTAATGTTCATATTTTTACTAAATGCAAATGTTGATAACAATTCCTTGCATTCCCATGCGTTCCTTTATTGGGTACGTGTTCGTGGGAATCCTTCGAACAACACAATTATAATTCAAAGAATCTTTATTCAAATATGTTTAGCATCTTCCAATTCTCCATCAAATTATTTTCAAGTTATCGACATAAATGCATATTCAATTAAAGACTTAACTGTCTCTGAAAAATTGTCAATTTAACGATATGAAATGTGTAATAAACATGACCTAATCAAACTCACTGAAGTTTACCATACACTATCAAAGCATACCCAACCCGTCTCTTCTTGAATCTCTTACTATTACCCTCCAAACGCCAAATGAAATTCATTCCCAAATATCAAACCTACCTTGCTGTGAGAGCACCAAGTGCAAACAAGTGTTCAAGAGTATCAAAAGCATCTAATACCTAACCACATATTATGAAGGACTAAAATAAACGTCTTCCCTCATGTGTAATTAATAAAAACATATTAAAATTTATATTCTCACGTTGATCAAAATAAATAATTAAACAAAATATATCTTGTAATTTTTAGAATTTTCTCAATATAAACTATATAAGTTTTTTAGTTTTACTAATTCAAAAATGTGACAATTAACTTTAAACAAAGGATTACCACTTGCTTAAATTTCAGAAGTCACTTTTTAAAAGATAAAACAAATTAAATTCTCCTAACTAAATAAGAAAATTTAAAAGGCATATAAACCAGTTTTGATTGTGTACACAAAACCAAGCACAAACACGTACAAATCTCTACACATTCACAAGATAAGGAAGCGATTGGTAAGCAATTAAGAATGAAGCCGAGTTCGTGCGTACGATACACTATACGTGATATTATTGATCAAGGAAAACACAAGAGAAAAAGGGGGAAAGAAAGAAGAAAGATTTAGAGATATATACATTTATCGAAAACGTCTTTATTCTTTTAATCAGTGGTATAGATTGTAAAAGGCAAGGTTTCAATATGATCGAATAAAATGCTATAATTGATATGGGAATAGGGAAAGGGGGGGAATGATTTATAGAATTTATTTGATTTTCTAGTAGGGATACGCATATACATATAGAAGTGTTTAGTAAGCAAATATTACGTTTAGTATAATGATGCCGATATATATGTATTGGTACGATGCTGTTTTGGATAATAAGTAAACATCATGATAATCATGCCAATGAATTAATGTGATGAATAATCAGTGAATTTGGAGTTATTGTAATATGGAAGCATTTTCGTGTAAAATAGAGGATGGATTAAATTATTCAATAACGGATAACGTTTAATAAACATTGGAACTAAAACGAAATCTCAATTTTTCTACTGATTCGCTAATAACTCCATTAAATCCATAATAAAGACAATCAGAGTTTATAACTTTGTGAACTCAAATAAAACGTTAAAAATATTCATGCTCAACTTTACATTCATAAAGTAACGTTCGCTTAATTTTAAAGACATTCCGCAATCTCTCTTAACAAATAAGTAAGAAAGGAAAAGAAAAAAAAGAAAAAAAAAGACAAAATGAATCGTCTAAATAAAGGTAAAGAACTCGAAATAGAGCTATAGCATAGCAGTACCCATTTACAATCTAAAGGGACGCGGTGCGGGCGCGCGCTTACAGTCTCCAAGTCATCCGAGAGCCAACAATAAAATACAATTACCGCGTGAATCCTAGTAAAGGAAAAAAAAAAGAAAGAGAAAAAGAACGCATATACACACAACACGGAAGTACATATAGAAGCTAACCCTCGAGGAAGATTACCAGTTTTATGAGCCTCCCAACCCAAAGGATATATATACTTTCTTGCCGACTCTCTCTTAGATATGTATAAATCTCTTTTCTTTTTTTCTTTCCTTATCTCTCTCTTTCTTTCTCTACTTTTTTTAACTCTATTTTTCTTTTATGCTTACTCCTTTTTTCTCTTTCTCTCTTTCCTTCATATTTTTAGCTTATGATTTTATAATGCGGTCGGTGCTTCTGTTTGTGTTTCCTCCTTTATATTTTTTATTTTATTTTACAAACACGAGTGGGCGCTTAAATTTTTAAAATCTGTATATTCTCTTGTATAAACGCATTTGACGTATATATGTATGTATATATATTTTAAGGTTGAGTTGTAAAATTTTTATTAACGTTATTGGAAAGCATATAGGGCAGAGTGGCGCCCGAATGTGGGAGAGAAAATTTTATGGTTAAACGACGTTTTGTGTAACGTGAATTGATGTGTTTAACATCAAAACTGATGCATACTCTTGTATACAGGAAATATTAACGTTGATATGATAGAATTTCCTGTGTGCTTAATGTAAAATTGCTAACAACATTTGGTAGTTACATCGCAAAATATCAACATTTGAAAATCATTTTTTAACAACTGTCAGAGCTTAGTTTATATTATTACATTTTGATATTATCTAACTTTGTGATAAATTAATTAAATTTCATATCATAAATTAACAAGCAATAATTTTAGAATATTTAAAATGTTGACAGTAGGAATAAAGAGAAGCAAAAGATGTGACAGTGCATTTATATTTGCTGCTTGGATTTCGTTGATTTATGTTTATTTCGTTATATGTAATTTATTATAATAACTTTGATCGACTAACTCTGTAAAAAACTCATTTCGTTTTAACCAACTTGACAAAGATATAATTAAAAAGAAGAACTTAAAAAGTTTTGAATTATTCTTTATTTTAATGTAAGCTATGGCCACATAAAAATCTTATTTCACTTATTCTTCCAAGTCCTACTTTTCTTATATAGAAATACAATTTTAATAAACTTCTTATAAGAAAATATTAAAAAAACTATCATTTTTATATGGAGAGAAATTCCAAGTTAGCTAACGCTCTGTCAAAATTATATTGACACATTAATATTTAACAAGTCATAACTATAGCGCCACAACGACACCGAATATCAACTTGCCCCCGGGTGTCTAATAAACCGAAATCTAAATCCAACTTCTAAATCCAAATATCTTGCTTAGAGTTTCTCTCTCGGTCTGTCTGTCTCCTTCTAACGGCACCTTACGCGATCTCTGAAATATTACGCATACATGCATAATGTACGACCTATAAACGTGTATTATTACCTCCCTTCTCTTCCTAAAATCTAAGGTAGATTTCTCGAGAATATAGTTGTTCCGTCGTTTTATTACATCGAATGAATCTTACGAGCTATATACTACCCCCGCCTCCCTCCTCCATATATACCTTTTGTTAAAACGCAATACATTTATCGTATCTCTTTCCTTTCCCCCTTTATACTTTTTTTCCTTTTAAACTAAAAGTGGATTATGTTAATTTAAAGCTAAAAGCACAATTAAAGGACCCGAAGTGTAAATAATCATTTCGTTTGTTTCCACACAACATTTTACTTATATATATACGTATATAGCACGAGAAGCTAAATTTAGATCAGTGGAAAAAGAGAAGAAGGAAATGAAAAGGGTAATTAATTCGACTTATACTGGTAATTCTATAACTCTGGAAAATCTACAGGAATGGATCTTTTAAGGATTTATTAGGTTGTACTAAAATTACGTGATTACATTTCAATTTAGACTGTTAAACTATGAAGAGAAATTGGGTGAATGAGTTTTCATATTCCAAAAAATTAAATTGTATATAATTAAATTCATCTATTTTAAGAAAATACAACTTTGAAAACATTTTTTTTTGACATTGGAAATGGGGTCATTAAAAACCCCCTATGCACCCCTTAAGGGTTATTATCAGATTCAAAATATTTAGTACTTGAACAAAGAAATATTATAATTTTTATAACATAAAAGATATTTTAATAAAATGTTATTAAATCTTAATTATTAAAGCAACAATAGCTTTGTTTACATAATTTAGAATGCAACGGATAAGTAAATTCATTATAATGTTTAAGTCAAGCTCCTCGTATATATTCAGTAAGATCAAAAGTGGCTATTCCAGTTAAGTCAGTTAAGCATGAGTACTAAAGTTTATATGAAACATGTCTCATTCTGTTTACATTAGATATATCCTTGCCCTAAATTTCTATTTTAATGAAATGCTCACTTGTATCAAGGAGTAAATAATCATTGTAGGTAAATTTGAAAGAGGTAAAAAGGAAGTAGAAAATCAAAGTTTTACACGTGTTGGATGAGATTGTTATTTTTAAATTATTAATTTAAATTAATAAATTGTTTGAAATTGTTAAATTCTCTATTACAAAGTAAAAAGTATATGATGGTAAGATCTCTGATAGAAAAATTGACCATATTTTGGGCAGGATTTCTGGTCAACGTAAATTAAAATGACACTTGTCTAAAAATTCTTTGAACAAAATTTTCAGGTAAATGAAATCTTTCCCAGACTATAATCAATTTGCTAGTAGGTATATGTTCTTATTTATTGTAGAAAAAAACTTAAAAAAAAAGAATTGCAATTAAAATACCCTTCTAATTAATTAACTTTTTCGCTGCCTGTTACATTAAAATCATAAGCCTTATAAATTAAATAAAAACAAATGTGAATTAGAAAAAAAGAAAGTAAAATGAAATCACTAAATAATTAAATATTCATTTCTGCAATAACAGCGTAAAATCAAATTACAAAGACCAAGGCAAATAACTTTACCTCCACTCCTCGGCAAATCTCCTAATTGACAAACATCGCAAAAGCAGCAACTCTAGCAGCAATTCGCAAACATTACTTAAACGCTTCTCTTCTTCTCTCTCTCTTTCTATTTCTATTTCACTCTTTACAGCAAGTATATATACGTATATGAGGTTCAATGTGAAAAGGGAAAAAGCGAGTAAAAGCGTGATGCAAGCACACACGCACGTGCACGTTTCCAACGTTCGCTCTAATAAACCCTATACACACATTTTAGTTTGCTATCTCTTTCTGTAACTCGCAGTACCTTTGCACAGTTACCTTTTCTCTATATGTCTTGTGTCTGTATATATAAATACTCTACTATGTGTATGTATGTGCTATACACATGCTAGACTCAATGCTGCGTAATAAACGAAACTGAAAGAGAGAAAGAGTTGGACGCCGGAGGTGTAGCGTTGCTTTTCGTAATATTGAGCTTTTCCAAAGTTGAATGAAAAGTTTTTACTTTTTATTTTTCTTTCTTTTTTTATTTTGTTAAGAATCTAACACTTTTTTTGCTGATATTATTGCCTTATAGTTTTGGATGTAGAAAAGAAACTATAGTACTGAAGTTTACGTAAAATTTTTGAAAATTTTTTAGCGTTTTTATTTAACATTGATTTTATATTTAAACTTAAATAATGATTTGAAAAATTTTTTTAACTTACATATCAATTTGTATTCATGTTAATTTCGAAACCATAAAAAATTCTTTCATGGATTAAAATTTAAAAAAATCAATTTCAGAATATACATTTAAAAATTGTTACCCTTTTATTCTAAAAAAAGCAGGTTTAATTAAAAGTGAATAGGTCAGCACATAAATAGAATTTCACTGTAGTCCAGTAATCAATATTTAATTTGATGATCAAAAAAACAACCACATAATGTTCCAGAAAGAAAATAATCATTTTTATTTTTTTAATGTTATCATTTTTTTCAACATAAACATTTATAAAATAAAAATAAAAATAAAAAAAAAGATTTAAAAAGTATCCAATGTATATGGACAAAGGATAATATATAGAAAAAGGCCATACAAAAGAAATAAAAGGTGAGAAAAGTAGTATAGGATAGCCTTTCAAGCGTTTTACATAATATCATTTACCTATTGTAAAATGCAAAATACTAGTCTGCCCTTTTTCGAGAGACGCTTCTGGCTGACGCTAGCTTTTCCTTCCGACAGTTAACATTTTCACATATATACGTGTTTATGTACATATAGACATTCACGTCCAACGTCAAGAGTCAAGTTTTTGTTTTCTCATGTAAATCGCAAAGATCTTTTTTACTCTATTTCTTTCACTTTGTGTACCTATGTATATCATACTTCTGCAAGCTTGCCCATATTTTCAAACATTGTTCAAAAGGATTAATGATATTCTTTGTTTAGATTATTAAAAAAATTTGGTAATCGATATCTTCGATATTTTTTAAAAATCTTATTATATATTTTTTAATTTGACATAGAATAGACATTGATTATCGTACTTTTTTTTATAGTCAAAATGTAAATGTTGATTTTATTTTTATAATTAAATATTTATACCATAACTGATTTAATAACGAATATTGAGATTGGAAAATTGATAAGTATTTTATAAATTTTGCATGTATTGAAAAATACAAATTCAATCTCTATTAAAAATTTTATTTTCGTGAATTTGAATTTAGGTTAATGGATAATTTAATTAAGTTATATATTTTGTGTTTGTTATTAATACGACAGAAATGGCTATTCGCACGAATAATTTAATTTACAGAAAATTGAATCCGATATATGAATATTCATCAATATTTTTTATGCAATTTATTGTATATATTATTGTAATATTATAACATTTTCACTGAATTTGATAAAATTAATGAAAACAAAAATTTATGTTAATTCAATGATAGTTTGTGTATTTATTCTTGAAATAATATTCTTGCTAAAACAAATATAAACGCTTTAAATTTTACCAATATTAATATTTTATTTTAAATAAACAATAACAAAAGTATCTCAACACTTTCTAATCCAAACAAACAAAAAATTTGAATTCCATTTACATCCATCTGCTGCCAATTTAAATCCTAATATTTTTCCTTTCAAGCTTACGGTTTAAACCTTTCCTTATAGTCAGCAAGCAATGATTGAAGGCTTAAGTATATATTTTTGTATTCTATTGAGAGCTGCCTCTCCAGCTACCATCGCTAAAGCATCTCTTACTTTTTTTAGAGAGATTTTTATATGCGTTTGTATATATACAAATTCCCCGGAGTTCAAGTTTGTGCGTACATTTAGGGATATAAGAAAATCTGAATATCGATTTGTAAATTTTATTTTTTTTTTATATAGAAAAAAAGCCATTTTATTGTTAAGTAAGGTTTAGAAATTTAGGAACCACTCAACTGTGTCAAAGTTAAAATGATTTAACACAAAACATAAACTTGAAGAATAAATAATTATAAGTTCCAAGTCAAATAGAAACACGTGCATCAAAGTTCGCTCATGTGTACTGTTTAGAGATGTACAGATTTGCTCTTTCGGGATCTCTTAGTGCTATGTCCAGTTCAAGACTGTGTTTGTTGTAAAAGGTTTAAAGAAAAAGGTAATTTTTATTGACCTACATACGTATACATTTGCAAAGCACGAGGTGAAAAGCACTGACCTCGGAGTTCGTAATTACACGATGCTTTATACAGAAGATTAAGTCATTAAAAAAAGTAATGATTTTTAAGAAAAAGGTTCGCATAAAAGATAAGAAATATTATTTATTTTTTTATAAACTTGAAAAATCCGAAATATGTACAATAATAAACCTAAACATATTGTGTATTTGTATATTTAGTTTTGAAAAAGGCTTTGGTTCTAAGAGTTTACACGTAAGATAATAATATACTTTACTTTTATTTGCACGGATTTCAAAAAAAAAAAAAACTTACATGCTATCGATAAAATTCCATATAAATTTTTATAAAAAATAAAATTTTATTCGCTAAAAATATTATATTGAACTCACGTATACTGGACAGAATATACAATTTTTCGTATGGTTTACCTGCAACATAAAAAATGAAAAATTTTAGTTAAATTATTATATCAACCTGAAAAACAATATCTATTAATAATTGTTAATATTAATTTTGATAAACATATTATCAAAAGTGTACTCAAATTATCAATATTATTTTATAAAAAATTGTCATCAAACAAATATTTCAACCAACTCATAAAAAATACGAAGCAAAATTTTGAATGTCATCAACATAATGAATTTTAAGCAAACAGATCATTAAATATTTTAATTAATCGTGCCATAATAATAAATGAAAAGCTCTTATAAAATAATTCAAAAAGCTTTTAAACAATATGAAAAAAAATGATTCAACATGTATGATATTATCAAAAGATTAAACAAACTTTGGTTAAGTATCACTGAACTTTATCCATGACCCTTTCCTACACACATATATATCCATCATTTTTATATCTTTTCAGAACGATTTATATTCGGATATACTCGGCACTCTTCTCTTATTATTTTTTTTTCCTTTCTTTTTTTTTCTTTCCTGTACAGCGCGAGAAAAGTATATGAAAAGGGTAAGATTCCCATTTTACGTTGACAAATGCGCTTTCGAGGCTCTTTAAATGGTAATTCCCTCAGCTCTCTCTCTCTCTTCCTGTGGTTGAGATATGAATTTTTTTTTTCTTCTTCTTTTTCCTTTTTTTTAAACTCTGCATAAAATAATGCGACACAGTAGGAAGGACTTTTAGCGAGGTGAGCGAGCGCGCATGGGCGTATTTAAGCGACTGACTAGGCAATATTAAAATTGAAGAAGAGAGCGCTGTTCGTGCATTTTAACAAAAAAAAAAATAATATATACTGCAAAATATTCGCTTTAATGTATGAATACAAATTTTTTCTTTTGTTTTTTTCATATAAACAAGATTTAATTAAAAGTAAAAAAAGTTAGCTAATTTACCTAAATTTTAATGTAAATAATTATGAGATTCGGAATTTTATTTTCTGTCTACACTTTAGTTATTTTTTTCACCTAATTTTATTTCATAAAATTTAATATCTTATAAATAAATTAAATTATTATTTATAATATTTAAAGTTTTACACAATAATTAATTAATTAATTTATTTATTTATTAATTTAAAAAAATAAAATATATTTGAATAAAATCCAGATTATTTCAATTAAAACTGTAGTTTTAATAATTGTATATTTTTAACTACAAATTGAAATTAAGAAAGGTATACGCATTTACGTAAATATTAAAAAAATTGAAAAAGTTTATTTGCAAATTTTGAAAATTCTTTATGTAAAATACAACAAAATCTTATTTAATAAAAACTTCATTCTACTCTATCCTCATAAAATTACACGCTCATGTACCAACAGCATTCTCTCTGTACTGATTTAAAATTCTCACTTTTTACAATGTAGTCTCAGCGCTCGGTGCGTCTTTACATCGGCCTCGTGCCAAGATCGGAAACTGCGCCGTTAAGTAAAATCACGCCACGTTTTAAAGAGGCTCTAAAAGGCTACGTGAAGGTGTATAGTCGATACAGCTCAGGAAAAAAAAAATAAAATAAAAAAAAAGGTTGCTTAAAGGGAAAGTGTAGACGCGAGATGAGCCAACTGCTGACTGTACGACAATTAAATTGATTGTTGAGACTCGAGATATTATTTCTCACCTTCAGAGTAAAAAAGAAATGAATATTGCTTTTTAATTTTAAATTTCATTATATTTTATTTTTACTAAAGATTTTATTCATATTAAAATTTTTAATTTCTCCTTCTGTAAATTGACATTACTATTTCTTTTATAATAATTAGGTTGCTCAACCCCTTCTCTCCCTTTTTATTAAATTTGCTTAAATTAATTTCCTTTTTAAACTCATCCCATTTAGTATTTTCCCAGAGCGGTGTTTGTGAACGAGAATAAAACTTGCCAGCAAACCCAGCGGAATGAATGCTTAGAAAAACTTTCTTCGAAATGGATCGGTATATTGAAAAAGTTCGGTTTGAATGATTCTAGTCATGTATAGTTCATAACACCAAAGTCGTATTTTTCCAGCCTTATCGTTCAGCTTGTCAAACGTTTAACCCGTTCGAGTAATAATGGCCGTATAAAAAGAAGTTATGTTTCATGAAAATATAATCATTCATACATCCGAATACTAAAAGTGTCAACTTTTGTTTAACTCCTCTGATTATATGCCTAGTTAAATTTGGATAATGTGCATCATAGAAAAAATAAAAATTGATAATTTAGCATATTAAATGTTTGTAAAGTATCACTTTTTGTTTGAAAACTTTTTACAAAGTAATAATAGTATGTTCTCCACCGCACGAAGAAAGTAGGCTGAACGATTCGGTGAATAGATAGCGCCTAAAGCGTAGCGAGGGCGACATGCGGGAACGCGGAGTCTATACTTTTTTATCCAGTAAAATATACAATTTTTCCTTATCCTCAGCTAAAAGTCTGTTTGTACAAATGTTTATTAAATTTGATATAAAAATAAAAAATTTTTTTTCAAAGTATTTAATTTATAATAACATTAATAATAATTTCTATGATTAATTTATTAAAAGTATATTTTTAAGATTATTATATGATACTTGTTTTCCTATTCAGCAAGTGATACAAACCTCGCGCTAGGAGATGAGGAAATAACTTTTGTGAACAAACTTTTAAATATTTACAACCAATTCAAATATTTTCAATTATAAAAAAAATTCTTTCATGTCAATTTTTTAAATATTTCTTATTTTTAAACCAATATCCTCTTTTTTAAAATTCACGTTTCTCATTTTTTTTTAAACTTCATTTCTCAGTTTTCAAAAATAAAATATTTTCGAAAACTTGGCATCTGTCTGAACAGGTACATGAAAAAAGAATGGCGCCAATTTTTAATTTTCAAAACATTTCCAAAATTCGTTCCAAACATTTGCTATTCGAATTTATTTTAAATTAAATTGAAAAATCTCATCAAAAAAAAAAAAAAAATAATAAAAACCCAAAAAAAGACACTTTTTGATAGACTCTTATATAAGCAACATATAAATAATCCCACATATCACAAAAAAACGTCTTTTCGTATTATCACTATAAAATCAACTCCACCCTAAAACTCATTTCCATACTTCCCCTTTATTTTCCTAAAAAAGTAAGAGCTTAATCTACTAAACAAGACCTTTTAAATTTTCTAAACATGTATAAAACAACATTTTCATTTGGCTATGTCATCATCATCGTTGTACCCTCTTTAACAATTCGGTATATTTCGGCCAAAGGAAACTGGTATTCGCACTCCCTTCCTACTTTCTCCCCTAACGAAATCTCTCGCGAAGAGAGAAACTAACGACTAATCCTATACTACGGACACGGTCATTAGGCTACGTTTAAAGCGACGTTATTGCTTGCATTAGTTTAGATTGTGGCTTGGTTTTGCCTGTATATAGGTATAATATATACGAATATGTTATAGTGTTGAAAGAGCTTTTATATGGGATATGCAAAATTTAGCCTCGATAAAAAAAATAAAATTTAAAGTTTTATGAGAATAAAGATTTTATTTGAAAATATGTATTGGAATGCGTTATCCCATATGTTATTTTCATGGTAGTATATTATTACAATTGTAATTAATTTATAATACGTAACAATGATATTTTCTTTTATAAAATGTTTACGAAACGCTTCGAAAAGGTATCATATAAATCTGCCTTAAAACCCTTTTTCAACCCCTATGAAGTTTACATTTTTAGTTTTGAAAATAAATTTTTTGAATTTCACAAGGTTGATAAATCGGACGCTTTATTTTGCTTTCGAGATATTAAAAAACACAGATTTTGTAAAAATGGAAGCTAAAGATTTAAATTTAGATATTTGCCTGACCTCTCGTTTATGTTACTACTGATTTTATGCGAAAAAAATCATGTTAAGTGTGATTATTTATATTTGCTTTTATCAATCAAAAAAAAAATTATAATAACAATAAATTTGTAAGTAGTCAGAATATAAATAACAAGCCGTGTCACTTTTTATTTTCAAATAAAAAAAAATAGCACTAACAAAATAAAATGCAAAACTTTCAGTATCGCATACGCGCACTAAACGTTTGAGAAAGCTCTCTGATGCTTGCAACTTTTCTAACGATAACAACGGCAAAAAAAATACACAGGATGAAAAAAAAAAGCTCGCAGAGTTTTTTTTACAGTACAACTCGTAAAAATCGATGAGATATGCAAATGTATGATACCTAGATACATATGTACAAAAATGTAGAGCACAATGTGAAAGATAAACAAATGCGTTTCGATCTTGTATCCAGTCATGGTAAATTTATACCCCTATGCTTATGCATGTCTGAAAAAAAAAATAAAGAAATCGGAGAAATCTGGGTCAAATAAAAGCAGAAAAATATATAAACATTTTCATTTTGCTTATCATTTTTCAAAACTCTAAATTTTAAAGTTCAAACAAATGTTTATTTAATTATTTTAAAACCAAAATACGTCTGTCTCTTTCACGTGTGTCACGGTTAAACAATCTTACATTTTTTTTAATTAAAAAAATTTTCGTTTACATTCTCTGCTTAATGTAGTTTACTTTGATTAATGTCATAAAGTACAAAGAATAAGTACAAATAACAGTCCGTATTTTAATTAACATTATATTATACACTCTTGGTAACTAAATTGAAATCAATACTGTCGCAGTAAAGAAGAAAAAAAAAGAAAAAATAAAAGAGGAAGAGAAAAAGAAATAATCATACGAAATATCAAGTTCAACGAGTCCCTCATCAAGTCTCCGCATTGCGTACGTACACATAGCCTGAGTCCTGACTCGTGTATATTTGTTTTTCTCATTGCGCTGCGGGCGGTACCGTCTACAAAACTTGCTTTCTTTTCTTTTTCTCTCTCTTTCTTTCTCTCTCCTTCTTTCCTTTTTCTCTCTTTCTCTTAAAAGGCACCGTAGAATTGCGTTATACAAGTATCGTTTCACCAGTGGTACAAACAAAAAAAAGGAAAGAAAAAAAAAGAGAAAGAAAAAAGGAGAAGTAAAAAAAAGACGAAAACGGATGGTAGTAAAAGCAAGGAATGTCGCCTGCGGTCAGAAAAGATTTCTCTTCTTCTCCTCTAGCTTCTTGTAGCTTTAAATGGAATTTGAATTTCCATTTCCTAAAATAACACTTGTGCGAGTATATACGTACACGCGTCTACTGTTAGGACTTGTCAAGACAGAAAGAGAGATTTTGTTTATCAAAGAAGGGGGTACAAGAAAGACACTTTTCATATATACATGTGTATATATAAATTTTCTCAAAAAGAGAGAGTAGAGAGCTTTTAATGAAAATTTACGCGACGATGACATTTTATAGTGTTAACAGACGAGTTTCTAATTTTATTTATAATATACTGTTGTAAAGTTGGTTAGCCTTTGTATACGCACGTGCATCTTTTACTTTGTAACTTTGCTTGTAATTTAATGTGCTGGAGTCTTTTACAAAGTTAATTTGCGTGACGTGCATTATCATAAACATGTGACAAATATGTTAAAAATTTTTTACTTTCTCGTTGGATTACCAACATACTTTCAATCATTTGGAAATTCTTATGAAAAAAGAATAAAATTTTTTAAATCGTTATATTAATTGATGAAAATATAATAGTTTTCATTTTATATTAAAACAATTGTTTTTATACTTTATTTATCATATAAATTGTTTAAATATTTTTACCAAAAAAAAGTTTTTTTTTTATATTATCTACGACATACATACATTCATCCGTTTATTATAAAATTTTTATATGAAAAACAAAAAAAAATATTTTTTTTACTCTTTCCGTAAATACAGAAAAATTGTAACTTTTATAAAAAAAAAAACAAAATAAAAAAAACAAATCATATTTGCGAATGTTTATTTTTACAAACAAACGCAGGAGACCTAGAGAATAACAGGGAGAAAAACGTAGCAGCTTGTTTTATGAAAACATAACCAACCGTTAATTACTTTTCAGTAAATTTTATGTTTATGAATACAATAGCTTGAGCGCGCTCTGCGCGCACCGCAGAAAAAACAAAAAATAATGAAAAAATAAAAAAAAAAGAAATTTCCTAACGCTCAACATTTATTTCAACGAGCAAACATGCAGGCAAGATAATACTGAAAAAGTACAATAGTTGGGTTACCTTTAATATAAATGAAAAATGAAATCAAAACAGCAAGTAATTATTTTTTTTCCGGTTGAATCTATTTACAAAAATAAAAAAAACTTTTTTTTTAGTACTATCATGAATGATTGAAATTAAGAAAGTTTACACATCGACAAAAGATTTTTTACTACATCGAATGTTCAACTACTTTAACAACAATAAAGCCAATAGTAATGTTAGTTCGATTTAAAAAAAAAAGATAGCCAATTACGCTGTAACAACATTTCTGTGAAAGACTACAACAAATAAATATTAAATAAACTTTTCGAATAAATTTTCCAACTTAAAATAGGAAAGAAAAAAAGCTAAAAACAAATCTAAAGAATTTAATTTCACATGCTTTTCTTACGTAACGGTAAATTCGAAATGCACCAAAGCGCTCGCGGTATAATTAACATACTCTTTGCGCATATAAGTACACGCATTAGTAAATCTCGTTTATTAAGCTCCTTCGTGCATATATTCTCACCGTTATATACACATATGACATTCAAGTTGGAGAAGTTTTAGGGGGGTTTGAGGAAACTACACCGATTAAACTTTAGACTAAGGATTCTAGTATGCATGGAAAATAAAACTTGGAGATTCTTCTTATAATGAATTATTTTAGAAAAAATTACTTTTATATTAATTTTAATAATTTATCTTTTTTTTTTAATTATTTTAGAATTCTTATATTCTTTTATACGAAATAAAGTTTTGATGCATGCGTATAGTATGCAATAATTGAGGAATTCAATTCGAAAAGAAAGAAAAAAGAAAGTTTCTTAATATTCTATGTTATACTAAAAATCTTACCCACATTACTAGAAAAAAAAATTGGAATTCTTTCAGAAAAAAATGCCACAAATCCAGCTTACTTCTCGCATCGCTATACATTTTCTTACAATAAAACTCTTAAAATAAAAAAAAAAAAGGAAAGAAAAGAAAATAAAAGAAAAATAAAAGAAATACAAGTAAAGAAGACAGTGACATTTAGGGAGGTAAAATAGAAATAAAAGGATACTAAGAGAATGAAAGTGAGAGACATTACTTTCTTTTCTCTTTTTTCCCTCCTCCCCCTTCTTTTTATACAAAAATTCATTGTATTGTATGCGTAACTTTCGTGGACACAAGATTTTGTATACGCACAATAAGCTCGGGAACACAAAAAAAAAATTCCCCAAAAGAGAAAAAGAAAAACCAGTGAAGGGAGAAAAAAAAGAAGATGAGATAGATAAGAAAAACGAAAGAGAGATACATACCAAGAGGATTTACGAAAAGAATGAGGGCAGACAATTTTTTTTCTGGGGAGAAGGGAAATGTTACTCAAGCTGAAGTCGAATAATTGAAAACCAAAAATAAAAGTATAAGAAGTTTCTTAATAAAATAAAGATTTGACATAATGATCTGATTTTGAGATGAGTTTGATTAAACTTTATTTTATTATTACTTTCTTTTATTGAATATTTTATTAGATTTTTTTACCACATCGCATGAAAAGTACATTTATATTTACTGTTAATAAATTTTAACAACTTTAGTATATTATTTTATAAATTCAAGGAACAGTATCTGTACAAGTGAAATAACATAACGTTATAGGGATCTCAGTGGTTCAGTCGGTAGAGCTGTATAAACAAAAAAAGCGCTTTTAAAGTCAAAACTTATTAAGATTAAAATTTTTATTAAAATTTATAAGCGTTATTTGAAATTATGAAAATTCTCTTATTTAATTGAAAGTTTCTACAATTTACAAAAATATCAAATATATTTACCAAATATAAAGAAAAATTGTTCAAATATAAATAAAAATCAATAATTTAGAAATAAAAATCTGAATATTAAATAAAATTTACATCAAACATCATTGTTACATTATTATGTACTTTATTTCTACCAAAGTACCTTTCTACAAGACGAAGGTCTTCCTTTGAAACATCAAAAATGAAAATGCTTCATCTTTTAGCGGCAAATTACGAAAAATCATATTTACGACAATTGAATTTGTTCTTAACAAAAAGAAGCCACAATTCTCTAAAATCATAATTTTCATCGTTACGTAAAAGATAGAATAAAATATATAAGATATATATATATAGCATTATTTCTCTGTTTGAAGCAATGGTTTTAGCGTCACAAAGACTGGTGTGTGCATATATATACGCGAAATACTCGCGTAAGCTTCACTCGTAAGTTAGCAATTTCCCTCTGGTAATAACTTAAGAAGCACTTAGAGCATGAGCGAGAGATGGAACAAGCTATCTAAGTATCTAGAGGTAATATCGTATCGTTTCGTTATGCATACAGACGCACACATACACGTGCATATATGCACACATGCAGATCTCCCACACATAAATATAACTATGCTTTTGGTAATGTAGTGCGTTGCTACTACTACTGATGTTACTCAACTCCATCTCTTTCTCTCTCTGTCTCTTCCTCTTTCCATTTAGCAGTTGCGGGCTTTTCTACACACACATATATATAATATCTTACACTACTAGTATTTGTCTCGCTTCAACTGTTGTCTGTTCTATTTTGTCAGGAATTTGGTATGCACGAGTGTTTGTATTTCAACTAAAAAGGACTTGCCGCGCATTTGCTTGTTTCTTTGGATTAAATGTTTTTAACTTGCTGGGTAGCTCACTTTTTTGTATTAGTTCTACTGCCGGATTTTAGATTACTTTGCTAAGTTAATTAATTTTAAATATACATAATAGTACAAATTTTTGATTAAAAAAAATAATAAAAAAATTATAAAGTTGCATTCTCAACAACATGCAATTCAAATAGTAAATATTTTCGATAATTCAATCAATAAATTTAAAAACAGGAAATTCTAAAAAAATGTTTTCAAACAAAAAAATCTAATTAAACTTTTTTTTCAATTTACCGTATGAAACTTTCTATGATTTTTCTTTCGATTGCATTTTCATCCATTAGAATTTAAAAAATGTTTTTTTCCAGAGCCATTTTATAGGTCGCGTTTTAATATTGATTGTTTCCGATGTAATTCAAGTGATTTATTTTTGTTGAAAACATAGTTCTCGTATTGTTCCCCGCGTATTATCGCTGTTAACATTACCAAACGTAATACCAACTTCAGCGCTGCAAATTTTCGCTCTCCACCATAAAGTCGACAGAATTACTTTTCTATCGAATTACGATTTACATCACGTATTTATTATATTTGGATAACGACTCGAAAAAGAAACGTTAATCAATAGAGAAGGAAAAAACATTTATTTTTAAAATTTACAAAATTTCCATTGGTCGCTATAATTGTATTCACAATGACATGAGTGATTAATTTTCGTGTAAATTTAAATCCTCGAATGATGTAAATATGATTTTAAACAAAATATAAATCATTTAATGTCACTACTGTAAAATTCATTGAATTGCACTTTACATCAGATAAAAAATTAAAACGTCATTTAGTAATTACTGAATTTTATTTCAGTCGAGAGTCGTTTAATTAATGCATTACTTGAAGTACGAAGTTTGTATTTATTAAGAAAATTTGAACGACTCTTTTTTTTAAGTCATAAAAATTTCAGTAAAGTACATCGAGGAAAGTATGAGTTGCAAATTTTTTTATAGACGTTTTAAAAACACGAGGTCACCGATCAATTTGTAAAGGCTAAAATTATGAAAATTTGATAATTTAATATTGCTCTTTGGAGATAATACTATTAATACTTATAATTTGATACTACCATCATAGTTTTTTTTTAATAAAAATGAAAATATATACCTATTATTACATATTTAAAAAACGAAATAAAAGCGTACGTCATTGAAATTAAAATAGTAATTTAAAGATTTTAAAAAATTCATACATTTAGGTGAATTTATAGATACTTTTTTCGTAACTAATGCGAAATCACAAATACTGTAATAATTAAAAAAAAATTTCTTTTTGATTCAAAAAGTATTTCTTCTTTTTTTTAGCAACGCCTCGAATAGGTTTGATAATCCTAAATGTTTAAACAGCCTTTGTTTAACAAAAAAATTTGTGATTTAAGACCATATAAATATGAGTGATTAAATTATTTAAAATTTCAAAAATTATAAAAATAAATCAGGTTATATCTTTTTAATAAGCTTAGACTTTATTAAAATTTCTCTATCGGATCAATACTTTAATTATTCTAACGAGCCTATCCATTATAAGTTAATAACATCTAATAATAAAATTATTGATTGCTCAAAACAAAAGCTTTCATAAAATCGATTAGATATACTTGGATAACCGTACTTTAATAAAATACTAATAAAAAAAATCTCATTTAATTTAAAAACTCATTAACCTGTAACATTAAAAAAAAAAGCCTTTTAACTTTCTTTAATTAAACATTAAAATGATTGTTCGTCGAAAGCGCGTGTGCGTCATTTCAACCAAACCTTTTCATTCCTTTGGCATTAGTTATGCAAGCGCGTGCAGAGAGGCAAACATACCTAAAACGCATATATTTACTTCGAAAACCCATGAGCATCGTCAATTATTTAATCGTTGGAATTTAAAGTTTACACCGACCTCAATTAGTTCTCTCTCTTCTACCTACCCTAACCTACCCATCTCTCCACGTGCGCCACATACCTAGATAACGTTAGAGACAAAGTAAGATACCTAAAGGAGAAAGAGAGAGAGCGAGAAACTTAAGGACAAACGAGAGAAAGGTAAAAGGAGAGAGAATAGAGTACGATGCAACTTCGATTGTTAGGCAATTTCAAGTTTCCCGGGTTTGTAGAAAGGGCCATAGGTCGTTAGCGTTATCCACTTGCCTATCTATGCAAACGTTATAGTCAAGAGACGATGCTACATATCCTCTCCTCCCTTACCCCCCCTTCCTCTTCTCTTGCCTTTCCTTTCATTTCTAAGTATACGTATATATATAGATACACCTCCATATACATACATGCACATACACATTGAAATACCCTTTATATAATACTAAGACCTTTTGACTTTAGCTTTAGGTACTCCTTAGCTCTTAGAGTGGCGATGCTGGTAATCGCCCTTAATCGACTGTGCGCGTTTATGTCAATAATGTCATTTTAGAAGAGAGCGAGAGAGAGAGAATATCAGAGAGATGCAAAATGGTGAAAGTGTTAAGCTGAGTAATTTATGAAATTACAGTGTATCAGCTAATAGTTTATGTATATAGATAATATTTAATAACTTTGAACATTTTTTAAAATTTCTATTTAAAAATTAGTTAAGAAAAAAATCTGTGTAATTAAACTCCTTTATTTAGAGTTCAAGAAAGTTAACAAAAAACATTAACACCGTCTTATCCAATTATACATTCAAATTAAATTTTTTTTTTGTTTCGTTGCCCTACTAATTGCATATTCTTCGAAAACATCTCCCCCTTCTAACAAAAAAAAAGGAGAAGAAGAAGAAGAAGAAGAAAGAAAATACATAATAAAAGCAAAAAATAAAGTAAGGGCTCGCTTACCGTATACACACCTAATTTCACTCGCTCGTGCGCAAGGAATTAAGGTCATGCGCTATACCCGTTGAAATCATCAGCTCCTCCTCCTCCCTTTTGCTAAACCATATAACCTTTTTTCTCTCTCCCTCTTACGTTATTACTTTATATATACCAACGAGATTTCCGTATAATGAAGCGAGATTACAAAAATTGCATCTGCTTCGTTTACGAGGAAAAAGAGACTAACGGCATTAAAAAATTCGTTCTTTTTTTCCTGTATATTCTTTGCTTCTTCTTCCTCTTCTTTTATTTTTTATCCTTAAGGTTAATTCGAGCGTAAGTGGAAAACAATTTTATTGGCGTAATTGCAAGATCGATTAAAGCGATTAGACTTTGTGGCTTTAGATGCTTGTAGTTAGAGAATAAAGAAAAAGGAAAGAAAGGCGAATGTTAAAAGGGAGAAGAAGGAAATGCACGGAGGGCTGGAAGGAAATTATGTTAACTTTTTAGGGTAGTAAAAATAAAAGAAAATTAAGAATAAGGTATGTACACGGAGTTGTATTCATAATAAATTTTATGTAAATTTGATTAACGAATCTTTATACTGAAGTCGTTGTAACGAGCGTTATTCCGAATAAGCTTGCATAATTTTATTACTTTTAAAATAGTTTTTTCAAAGAACGATCGAGTATAACTTTTTTAATATTCTATCAAGGGAAGGGTGCTTTAAGCTTTTTTAAAACCCAAATTTTCATTTGATTTTCGAGAACACAAATTTTCAATTTTGTATTCCACGTGTAGATGAAAATTTAATTTTAAAGTTATTTAATGAAAATAAATTGCTAGAAATGATAGAGAAAAATTTGGAACTTTTGGTTCACGTAGGAATCCAAAATTTCAAATAGATGTACTACAAAATTACATTTTTATTAAGTTTTTGTAAAATTAAAAAATAAAAACAAATTTTTTTAAATTTTTGTGATTCTAGATAACTTACTTTTCCGAAAACCGTATATTCATGTTTTCTAAACATCACAAAATTTAGTAGTCGTGTAATTTTTCGGTTTTACATTATGCAAAATTGTGGTTGATTGTCGACGATTCGTGAAAATTGCAGTTCACTTTATTAGGACAAACTTGAGAATCCCTATAGCAAAACCAAATGTAAAACAGAAAAACCTCAACATGTAAATCAACAACCATCGTGAGAGTTTAAAATCCTCCCAGAGTTGTTTTTTGAATATTGTCAGGAAAATTAAATTTCTCAGTATATCTGTTCAAAGTTTATAGTTTCCATAGAAGCGAATGCAAAAAAAAACAAACGAATACAACACAGTAAATATTAATAAATTTGTTTTTAATTTTATTTAACGTCGCTGTATTTATGCTATCATTGCAATGTTAATCAGCGACGGAGATCGTTAGTGTATTTGTGAACAAAGCACGTATAACGTACAGTGGTGCTTGTATCAATCGGCCAAGAGCGGGATTCGAACTCGGGACCTCGAGATTACGAATCCATCGCTCTACCGCCTGAGCCACTGACGATCTCTTTTCAGTGTTGTTTGCATTTGGAATACAAAATTTAAATAAAATTTAAATTTTCAAAAAATTCAAGATATATTTCTTCTCTAACTAGATTTATGTATATTCTAAAAAGAAAAATCTGTTTTTGTAATTATTAATATTGTTGCAAAAAATCGTGTTATTAGAAGTACATTTGTTTGAACATAATAACTTAAAGTATAAAAAATTTTTCATGGAAATTCATTGAAATATAAAACGATCATTTTCCATATTTAGGGTTTTAATAATAAAAAATATTTTGAAAAATTAAAAAAAAATATAATGATAACCCTTATTCTCCAAGAAAATTCATACAATGCTCAAATAAGTGTGAAGACAAACAAGTCTTCAGAATTTCATATCTGTACACGCTATTATAAGGTGAACCCCGTCGTGGCTAATCTACATCAAGTAATCGATTCAGTAGAACGAGGCCGTATTTAGTCATCCGTAACCCAACGGCAATTCCCTTTTTTTCACAGTATAACGGGTCCATTTACATCAGCTCGATCATTGACGCTACATGTACATTTTGCCATGACAACGAGATGGGACAATATTGTTGGGATAATAGTTTTTTTTTCTTATTATGAACTTATTTAATGATTTTGTTGAAAGAGCTTAATTAAAAAAATTTAATGCATAATAAAGCAATTTAATTACAAGTCTTATGCACGATAAACACGTGGACGAAGTAGGTAGCTATTATTTCTTGGTTGTTGATTTCTTAGTTGTTTGTTTGTGTACACGCGCGAACAACAAATGTGACAATTGCGTCCTGGTTGCATTAAGCGCATGACTTAAATTGTTAAATGTAGCACAACATGGAAATTTAATGTATAGTTTGTACATTGTAACTTAATTGTTATTTAATTTCCTTCGAATGTTGATTTTCTAATTTAATTTATATTTATTGTAATGTTTAAAATTGGTTAATATTAGAAATATACGTAAATTTCACGATAAATAGTTCTATATTTTTAATGAAAAATTTAATGCGAATTAGGTTTTAAAAATTTTACGTTAAATTATTCTTATATGTTAACGTTTCATTTAAAATGTTGAAGTTTAAATTTCTTTTTTTTGCGTGTAAATTTATTTCACAAAAATCGACATTAAATGTTTCATATGAAAAAATGAGTGAAAATAGACTGAAATAATAATTTCTTTTAAATTTACGTTTTTTAATTTTTTTTCATCTTGTTTTGCGTAATATGCCAAATTTAAAACCATCAATCTATTTAATTTATTGTAAAAAAGTGAACTAATTCTTTGAATTTCCATTCACCATTTTTTTAAACAAAATAAATTTCAATTTTCAGAACATAAATTTACTTTGCTGCGGTAAAAAGAATCTAGCGTACAATACGTAATTAACGACCGTTTCCCAAAATTCATCGATTCCTGGGAACACAGTGCTTTTATACAAATATCAATTCTTTAGCTGATAATGTGATCGACGCTACGTAAAAAAATAATCCATACGAAAAACAAATATAATTAAAAAAATAAAAGAAAGCAATACAGTCAAAGCATATAATATCTCAAAAAAAGGCTAACAGATGTACACGTGAGCAAATGTTTGAACTTGCTTTTAGCCCTTTTCGTTGCACCAACTGCATAAATACAAATTGTCATTTCGACGACTTGCATGACGACACACACACTCGCACACACGACAACAAGTTGACCAATGGTCCTGGAAAAATTGTTATCTCTTTTTTTTCTTGTTTTTTTTTTATTCGAGCATATGCATTTTTGGAGAGAATGTTTACTTTTGACGATCATTAAAATGAATGTTTTTTTGTTAATAAACAATTTTTTTATTTGTTTACACGCTCAATTCAATTTTCTTTTATTTTTCGAAAAATAACAGTGAAATATTTTATTAATTCTTTTATTCTGTATTTAAATAAAAAATACCGTTTGTTGACTTTTCATAAATTTAATGTATCAATATTTCGTTTTTATTTTTTTTATATAAAGTATATTAAAAGTATACCGTATTTACTCAGTAAGTAATCTTTTTAAACGATTTGTTAAATTAATTCGAAAGTTTCAAGAACAATTTGTCAAATTACATAAAATTACAAGGGCATTATCAACTGTAACATCCAGAATAACTCTTTTGTGCTTACATGTAAATCACATCGATTTACATTGTTTCAAATCCCAAAATTAATGCATGTATTCGCCATACCGTATCCCGTACCAATCCATACCAATGAAGAAAAAGAAAGAAAAAAAGAACCGAAAATACAACACAACCATTACATCCATCCAACACACACACACACACACACACTCACAACTCATGTAAATCTAAAGCACTCAATCGTTTACATTTCGAAAACCGACAAACGTGAGTACCGCACATTCAAAACCTTTGCTTTTCACGAACAATTTGCGCAGTCACGAACACGCACGTTGTTAATTCGCGTAGCGTTTATCCGATCGCGTACTATCAATATTCCCTTCCCCCCACTGGATATTAAAATTTACAAAAGACAAAGGGAGATAGAGAAATTATACCGATACAACTGAGCGAATCCCTATATATATATATATACCGGAGAGTAGAATATTAGACTTGATATTTGGAAAGGTACTGATGAATATTGATGCCCCAAAGGCTGCGCGCACCTGCTTTATATTTACTTTGTAACTTAAGCCTATATATGATGCGATAGTCGGAGGTACAAAGAGATTTTAATAAGAGGAAAAAAAAATGATGGATTCGTGATACATGGGATGAAAGGTAAATGTCATTTAATGAACGTTACAGCTGCATGTCTGTTACTAAATGATGAAACTCATATGTGTCTAGAGAAATCGAAGCAAATAAACGTTTTTTTCAGTTTTTATAACGCTTATTTTTTTATATTCCAACATAATTATATGTATAGCTGTACATAGAGTACATCATTTAAAGTTATCCTATATAAAAAATATTTTAGATGATGTTCGTGCAAAAATACACACAACACACAATCATACCTCTCAAATTATGATAACTGACAAAACAAATCATGCGTGGAAAACCCTTTTGTCCATAAAAATGAGATTATTATTATGGGAAATTGTTCTCTATTAATCCAATAGTCATTTAATATATAAACATGAAAGAACGGAGCCTTAGAATGTGATTTTTATTTATCAAATCTGTGCATTTACTTTATTTGTTAACGTTTATTCTGTTACTATTGTAGCAACATTACTAAAAGAACGTTTGGATATTCTAATGTAAAATTTTGATTCAGTGAACTTAGACTTTAACTACCTTAAACTTATCACAAATAACTAAATAAGTCAAATGATCGCGACATCTTAGGATACATTCAAAACATACATTACTATAAATCCACGCAATTATAAATACACGCTCATCCCTCACTTGATTAAAAAAAAAAGAAAAATCAAAGTATACTCTAACATCGAGCAAGTAATCCCCTACAATCACTCGGAAGAAGTTAACGAAAGTACTTCTATAAATAATCTTTTTATCACTACAAAGGCGCAACATAATATAAAGCACAGAATGACAGTGAACTGCAACTGTATATTCGTCTGGGGAACGAGTAGATTACCGTAAACCACGCGCAGAGTGAGAGAGCCGCGTAAATTATGACTACAAACATTAAATATACGCAATTACGTTCTCCAATTCTTGAAACTCAACGTTTGAGCCTTCCATAACACTACTCTATATATATACGTTATGCATATCCTTACAGTTAATCCAACCCTGTATATGGAGCGCAATAAAGTGCAAATTGTTACGATCATAATCCTTCTCGACTCATACAACTACAGATTGATCACTTTTGTATTCTCCAAACATTTATCAACGCTAACATTATTGTGTTTTCCACTATTTTTTTTGCTTTACTTTTATATATGTATATATATATGCACGAGGATCGATATTTATATAGTCGAATAAGAAGAATGTTATTTATGGCATATAATACGTATATACGCGCAAAAAAGCTACCTTGGATTTCTAGTGGAATATTTTGAAGTTAACCGCGCGCAAGAGGCTAGGAAGCAAGATTTACACGCTATGCTGATGCTGCTGCTGCTACCGCCGCTCTGCTCTGCTCCGCTAGCCCCTTGTTTATTTATGAGCTAACTGTACAGCTTTTATTCTTCCTTCTTTCTTCCTTTCTTCTTCTTCTTTTTCTTATGCTTTTTTCCTTTCTCTGGTAAAAATGTGCAAAAGGTATATACATAGACAGGTAAGAATGCTTTTCTTTGAAGTTAATTTATGTTGATTTATGGTAATGATCGACACTTTCGTAAAAAAACGAGCTAACGTTCGCTCTGCCATAGGGTGGAATCAAAATACATCGTTTTAAATTGTTTGAGAAAACATGAAAGTCACCTGTTTACGAATCTTCCATTTTTCAACAAAACCGTCATGTAAATTATCTAAAAATAACTTAAAAATAGATGTGTTTATTTACAATTGAAAAAAAAGGTATTGTTCTTATTTTAGTAATTTGTCAGTAGTTTAAACTTTTTAAGTTCTCTCTTTTCCTTTTTTTTTCAGTCGGCGAGCTAAGACATTCTTAAGTGATTGAGGAGAGGCAGTCTTTCTTACGAGAAGATTCTCCCTTGAGGGGATGGAATTTACGAGCAGCAGAGTAAACGTATATACTCGGCCGCCGCGGCCTCCTTCTTCTCTTTCTTAAACCATTGTTACGAGGTGAGAAATATGAATTTTAAAAAAATATAACTTTTCTTATCCCCCGAGATGTTTAAAAAATAAATGTCGTTTAATGTGATTAAAATAAATAGTGTAATCATGTAGCTTCAGTTGAGAAAAATTTTGTTTTAATAAACCCTTGAACAAAACTACCTGAAATTGAATTCCAAATATGTATTTTGTAATTAAAAACAAAGGAAAACGTATTGATGAAATGTCAAATGTGTTTTTAAGGATATTAAATAATTAAATTTATCATATGTTAAATTAAAATTATTTTATTCTATGCTTTGGCATTATTCTTTTGAAATTTAATGTCAATAGGCATTGAAAGCAGAATAATTGATAAATAAAAGCTTTTACTGTAATTTGAAAATGAACAAATGATTTGAATGTTTACTGCAAACAACAGTTTTAATAAATATCAATCACTATAAAATTTTGAAATCCAAAAAAAAAATTTTATGCATTGATAGCCAGGATACGCATATATATATGTATAGCCCCGTGCCTCTAAAACAGCAAATATCAATTTTACGATATTGCTTTTTCCAATCAATTTTTATTCAATTTTCAAACCATACGCAGTTTATATTTAATATAAAATTTGTTATTTCAAGACCACAATTATATACTTTTACTGTGAAAAGAAAGGAAAAAATTTTTTTTCAACAACAATAGTAATGGCAAATAAAATTTATAAATAAAATTTTCTGCTCGAGTTGATCGTATTACAAAAGCTCGTTGTTGTATAGCCTCAAACACAAAAAAAAAAAGAAGAAAAAAGGAGGTAACCCTGTGTAGAGGTATACCCTTTTCGCAATAATGCACGTGCGCGCAAGGTCAATACTCTCTTTCTCTTTGGTACAAGAGAGACTAAGACTCAAGTCAACGACGCTTTCTGTACACATTCGCCTCGTCGTCCGCAGACAAGTTTACACTGTGTGCATTATGGAAACTCTCTCTCCGTAAGAGTTTTAGATATTTAACTTCTTTAAATAATGCATAAGGAAAAATAAATGTACAAGGATGATTTAAGACGATTCCTTTTCTCTTCTTACATTAGAAAATTACGTTTTAATTCATGATGAATTTCTCATAAATAGTGAAAATTTTTCACAAAATTTTTTACAAAATTTTCACTTTGGCAAAAGTTGACTTTTTGCCGATACGATAAAATAATAAAAATATATGTATGAACTTCTGAAGAAATAACGTATCGAACTATATTTTTTCAAAAGTAAATAATCATTTATTCTTTAAAAAAAGGGTTCATGACTTTACGTAAATAACGTTATTTTTTAAAAACACTTGAAAAAGAAAAAGTTCAACAATAATTTATCATGCGCAACATAATAAATGCCGTTTCTGCCCTATTTCAAACTTTAGATTTTCCTTTTTTTTATAAACAAAATCCGAAAAACTAACTCCCCAAAGCGTTAAAAACCTAAATAATAAATTTACTTAGAGCTCAGTAACTTTCGAAACTCGGAGCCAAAATTTTTTATCCATTTTGAATTTTTCTCAACAATAATAAACAATACGGCAGTGCAGCAATGCACAGCTTTAAAACTAAAATTTTTACTGCTCACTTACCATCGTGTACGTTCATTTAAAACAAAACTCGGAGTTTTCATTTTTTTCAGGCTATATTAAAAATTCATCATTTTATCCGTGTTATAGCCTCTTGTTTTCCGTCAAATAATTAAAGCAGTCGGGTTTACTCACCGCTCTCTTCCTCTCTCTGTTGTTGTATTACTCACCTTCCTGCGTGTGGGTATATCGAGAGAAATGCGAAAATTTTTAGACCCCCCTGTGCTGAGCGTATAGATATATAAACGGAACGGGTCGATAAAAGCAGTCGGGCATAACAGAAAAATGCCGTCAAGCCAATGTTACTGCGACGCAGATTCTATCTTGGATATCAACGTCAAGGATGATGGTTGTATTCTGGACGTGCGCCCCCCTCATCGTCCTTTCTCTTGCGAATTGTTCTTAAAAAAGTCTTGCTAAAGCATAACCCTCATTTATCTCTCTGGCTTTTTTTTCTTTTTATGCTTCTTTTTGTTTTGATTTCTTTTTTTTTTTTTGGAGAAGTAAGATGGTTAAGTAGTCGAACATTTGTTCCCTTTTTCTCGTTAAATTTAAGTTGAATTAGACTTGTCTTTCTTATGGCGGTGCATAATTCAAGCTTGATTTGACATTACTGGGCAAGAAATGATTCTTACAAGTAATGTTGTAAAAAAGAATGACAAGTATTTTATGAAAATACGTAAATAAAGAATTCAATTGAAATACTAATATTATTTATTATAATATATTGACTTTTATTATGTTTTTTTTAAGTTTTGAATAATATAAATTTTTTGTTATTTTATTTTTTTGGGTACACAAACATGAATTTAAATATTTATTAATAAAAATAATTTAGACAGTAAAGCCATTAGTTTATTTAATACGAAAATAAATTTTTTGTATCATGCATAATTATAGATTCCAGTCTGAATAAAATACTGTTAGTTCAAAAAAAGTTAAAAGCATTATTTTGTCAAGCAATTTTTACGAAACACGGTAACTCCATTCAAAGTTAAAAAAAAAGAAGCGAAAGAGACAAAAATAAAAGGAAAAAAACCCGTATTTTTTATGGTTGTACAACTCATATTTGTAATTAAGCTTTCCCAATGTATATTAAAATGTTTTCTCTTTACATCCTCGAAGTAAGACTCTCAGGAGTGTGAGAAAAGCTTTTCATCATACACAGCCACGCCTTGAAAACTATAACCGTAGCTCACCTTGAACGAATAACCTCGTATTTTACTCTCTTTTGCGAATACCCATATTCTCTTCCCTTTTTTTTCCTTCTTCTTCTCTTTCTCTCTTCGTATAACGTCGCATTAAAATCCCGCCTCGGTTTAATCGAGGGAAGAAAGTACGAGAGCACCTTTCTCTTCGAAAAAGTAAAAAAAAAAGAGAGAAAAAAGAGAAATAACAGAAAGGAAGAATAAGAGAAGAGTAAAGAGAAAAGGGAAAAAAAAGAGGAAGAAGAGAAAGAACGGATAAATCAAACTATCCGTGGCAAGTGTACGTGGGCGCACGAGCGGTGAACGCGTTCGTTCGTACGATCGACGTTTGAATTCTATATTCTCAAGCTCTGCTCTCGTTCCTCTTTTCTTTTATTCTTCAACCTCTTCTTCTTCTTTCTCTCAGTCCTCCGTCTCATTCCTACAATTGTAAAGTACTGTTTCTCCTGCTCCCTCTTTCTCTTTCTCCCTTATCCTTGTTCAATAGCTAGAGGCGAAATAGTAGAAAAAAAAAGAGAGAAGGAAAGTCGAGGTTTGAAGGTTCGGAACAGTAGCCAGACATTGACCCATGCACATACTCTAAAGCATAACGTAGCTATATACGAAATGGTTAAAGTACGAAGTAGATAGGAGGAAAGAAAAAGGAGGAAGAAGAGGAAGAGGAAAAGGTTTGGGAGATAGGAAGTAGGGTAGTTTTGGGAATAGATGAGATGTACAAGGGGACCCACACACAACCTTTCCTTTTTCTCTTTCTCTCTCTCTCTAACTCTGTTCTAAACCATTTCTAGTTTATACTTAGCCCATTCCATAGCTATACAGCCCTTTACTTTAACGCTAAAACCCTTCTTTCACTTTGAATCTCTCGCTGTGTGTGCAAGTGCGTGTGGGTCCTTGGAAAAGCCCTTCATCTTTCTCACTTTCCTCGTACTACTCCTCCTCCGTACTTCAACCATTTAGTGAAGTATGTATATACCTATATACATATCTGAGATTTTGGAGTCTTAGCACTGGTATATACTGTCGTATCGTACTTAAAGATTCACCCCTCTTTCATTAAGGATCTTAAGAATTCTCACTATCTTTCTCTCTATATTGACTCGCGAACAAGCGAGAGGGAAACAGAGCGCAGAGATGGAGATAGAGAAAAGTTGTGTAAAGTACTAAATGGAAAATATTTTATAAGATATCAATTTGAATTAATTTACATGCTTAATTGAGGTAATGATTATTAGATGGTAAATTTTAAGAGAAAATATATCATCCCACGCTGGATGAAAATTTTTGTTTATATTTTAAACTTTCGCGTACTTCGTACTTTAGAAATTTCAGCTTTAGTTATTAAACGCCGTCTAACTTGTCGTGCAGACATTGCTTCGGTGTATTATGACAATTATCTGCCTTTTGTTAAATGACAAAATAATATTTTGACGGAGAATTTCAATTATAAATGTAAACGATACGCGTATAATTTATCTTTTATCATACGAATGCTTTACGAAACGTCATTTTCTTTTAATTAATTATGAAATAATCTTGATTTCACAATTAATTTGAATAAAGGGAAAAGAGTGTGATAAAAACTATCAAAGTTTCAGGTAAATTAATTATTATCGTGAAATAACAAATTGTATCTAAACATGCTATTAATTCTAATTTAATAAGTCTATATCGACGCCTCCTAGCCATATAATTCTATTTGGAATATCAGTTCCATAAAATTCTTATTAAAAATATTTCAATATACGGCTATTTCAATGGAAATTCAATATAATTCTTACTGATGTCGACGTATTATATAATTCTAATTAAAAATGCGTTCAATATTCTAATTGAAAAAGCCGTGTAATATAATTCTAACTATAGCAGTCGTGCATTATAATACTAATTCATATAGTAAAGCCTGATCTAAATGAAAATTAACATTAAGTTAGAATTATATTGAACGCATTTTTAATTTACGGTCGACATCAATAGGAATCATATTGAATCCCCATTAAAATAGCCTTATATTGAAATATTTTTAAATAAGAATGTTATAGAACTGTTATTTCAAATAGAATTATATGGTTAGGAGGCGTCGATATGTACGTTTTATTAAAATCTAAATTTATCAAAGTATACATATACGAAATTCATCAAATTTTAATTAATAAAACAATTAGCAAAGTACAAATGAACATTAGACAAATTGAGTATATAGAATTCATAATAAATATCAACATGCTATTAAAACATTTTAAACATATAAATTAATTTCTTGTTAAAATTTTATCAGCAAATAGAAAACATATATATATATATATATATATATATACATAAATATATATATATATATTTCATGAAATGCCTGTATATGTTTTTCAAGCTTTCAAGTTGGTACATTGGAAAACACTATTTCGCAAGCAATAAAGGCAATCTATGTTGAAACAGATGTGCTCTATTTGTCCAATAAGCCGAGAGTGAGAGAGAGAGAGAGAGAGGAAGGGAAAATACATAACTGTATAACTATAACTGCATGAAAGCGAATCGACTTGATGAAAAAATATTTTAAATAATTGGAATTTATTTCAAATGAAATTTTTTTTTCAAAATATATATATATTTCACGTTCAAATTGAAAAAAATCAGGGAATTATTATATATATATAACGTTATTAATATTATTTTAATTACTTTATAAAAGTTGATGGAATTTTTTTATTATACTGAGCTTTTATGTTTTTACATTTAAACAATAACAAAATTAAATTAAATGTTTGAAACACAAAAAAAAAATTAAATTCTTTTTTTTAATTTAAATTTTAATTTATTCACATCGCAGAATGTTCTTGAGTAAATAATAACTGAAATAATGAGTAAAACCAACGGAATAATTGAGTAAATAACAAATGCAAATAAACTTTTTCATATTTAATATAAAAAAATTAATAATACAAACAAAGTGTAATCAACTTCATAAAAAAGTAATGCAGGATACGTAAGCACATGGAACTTGTTTCAAAACAGTTCATTTTTCATCATTATTTCCTATTGGATTTTTAAAAAAGTCGAGCATATTCAGTAGCTCTAATTTAAAAACAAATCGTATACGCACCTAATTCCAAATTTTCCTAAAAAAAAAAAAATTCTCTATGACGCATCCTACCACTTCACAACAAAACAACCTCTTTACACGAAATAAAAAAATAAACAAAACGGGAACGCATACTTTCGAACAAAAGAATAAATTCGTACAGTACATCCATACAAATAAAAAAAAACGCAATCGAGCGCATGTGACCAGAGGTAACGAAAAAAGAAGAACAAAATAAAAAAATAAATCAACGAGAGAAGAGCGACGAATGACGGGTAATTTTAGAACGAAATCAGGCCTATTTGCTTCTTCTCGTGTACACTGAATGTCGAATCAACATGTTGCCCTGCAGGGATAAAGAAGGAGTGGGCTTTACATATATACGCGTATTGAATTGACTACATAAAGAAATGTCCATCCCCCTTATATAGGAATGTATATATAGTTTATGTACATACCTACATGCTTAACCAACCGGAACTACTCGGACGCGCCGTTCGGCCGGAATAAAAGTTATATCTAAATAAGAAGAAAATACGTAATGGTTCTCTTCTGGATTTTCAGAAAATAATCGAGCATCTTTATTATAAGTATAATGTACCACAAGAGGAAGCGGATAATTTAAGATTTTTATTCAGTACTTTTATTTAGAAATGTTTAGATTGGTGAGATTTGATGGCGACGTTTAATTGATCGTAAAAAGGTTATTATTAACCGTAAAAGAAAATTTTAGTGCCAATAAATGCCGGATATAAGTTTTGAAATAAAATGGAAATTATCTAATAAAATATAGTGTTAATTATTTATTAGGACAGGATTTTTTTATAACTTGGAACATCATAAAAAAATATTGTTTGGGTTCGATAAATATTTTTTTTTACCAATAATAAATAAATTAAAATGCATTAAACATGTTACTAATGTCTGATCACATCTAATTGTATCTACTTAACCCTTTATTGCATAGTGTATCATATATAATGCTCCTTGTTTTACATCATTTTATGCTTTCTAATTTTTATGTTTTCCTAAGGTTCTTTGTTATAAAACAAATCAGTTAAAGGTTTAAATATGTTATTTCATTAATTAGTCAGCTTATTAGCAATAACATTGTAATTAATTATTTGTTATAAACATAATAAAAAATTATTATTTTTTTGACAAAAATTCATGCAAAAAAGGGTTAACCGACATGATAATTTTAGAAAAAATTTTATTTGGTTGCTATGATTTCAAATTCCTTTGTTTAACGAACTAATTCCTCTTATTAAGCATCTGGCTGGCCACAATGCATTAATTTTTATTCGATTTGAATTAATTCAAAAACAAATTCTAAAATTAAAAAATAGTAATGATTTTAGAAATGAAAGAACATTTAAATTAAAATATCGATTTATTTCTTAATTTGTATATTCGTTTTTTAAATAGAAGCAAAATAAACATATTTAATGAACATTAAATAATATACGAAATTCAGCATTTAAAGTAAATACATTTTATATAAGGATATATTACAAATTCTATTTTTTCAACGCTCTTCTTAATTTTATCCAAATATAACCCAATTATTGGCAATTTATTTTCTAAAAGAGTTTTATTTAACTAATTATGCATGAACTTTATACTCTGTATAATTATTAATAAGTATCATAAAATATTACCAATTAATTTATGATACAAAGTAGAAACGTTTCGTATATTATCGTATGTGTATAAATAAATATTAATAATGAGCAATATTATTTCTGTTTTCGAAACATAATTAATTAGTCAATATAATATTAATGAATAATTTAGCAAATTTGCATTAAAATAACACGATATCCTGTCGTTATAATATAAATATTATAATGATAAAGAATTTGTTTGCGTAAACCATTTTTCAAGCTCGAATTTCATTTATTATATTACGTTAAACGTTTATTTTGTCAGAATTTTTAGCTCTACAATATTTTCCTTTATTCAATAAGGTAAATTTGTTGTTTAGGTATAACTCATAAATGATTTATGTTATTTTTATTAAATTTGTTTTCGTAAAAATATTATTTGTTTACCAAATAATATTAATTTTGCTCGAACTTGTGAATTCAATGATCATATTTCTCTTTGATAGTAAAAATTTTTAATATTACTTCTATAGCAATTTTAAAATAATAAACCTTATACAATTAAAATGCTTCAGTTTCAAATAAATTTTTTTTCAAATAACGTTCTAATTTTAAATTAGTTTTCTGCTATAAAATTTTACAACCTATGTGCCATTCATGATTCATCAATTGAAAACCTATTCCAAGTTAATAAAAATTATCAGTAATTACATACATTTATCCACCATCTAGTAGATGAGTAAAAATCTTATATAGTTTGGTAGAAGAAAGCATAGCGTCACAGTTCAAGGGTTCATTACTGTGCAAAAGCTTTTTTTGAAAAACGCAGTTAAGCAATGATTAAGCACCTTGGCATTTTAATCTGCGAGTCTGAGGTAAAATTCTGACTATTAATTGACTTTTATTCGAAACAAAGTTAGATACGTCGCAATTTTAAAAAATCCAATTTCACAAAGAATCAGAGGACTGACAATCACGGTCAAATACATCCAAAATTACGTGTCTTAATCAGAGCCTATCTAAATACAGAAATAATCAATGCTGTTGAGAATTAAGCCTTTGCAACAGGATTGATCTGTACATTAAAACGGTAATCGACTCTATCCGTCAATTTTTAATAATGACGGTACAGTGTTTATCAGTTGCTCCTGGCTTCAAGTAAAGTGATTAATGGTTCCAGACTATAAATTCAATACAATATTATCATAATAAAATTAATGTACAGAGGATGCGATACACGTTAGTATAAACATCCTCTCTGCACCTTAGCTTTTGAAGAAAAAGAATCATAAATAGCACACGCTAAATAGCAAAGTAATACACAAAAAAAGCATGATCCACTTACGCGTTTTCACATCGTCTACAAACATCATCCTTCACACTCAACAAACTTAGGAGCATCAAAAATGAAGAGAGATTAAGTCTCTAGTACACATAAAGCTACTTTGGAATGAAGTACACATATACGTGTATATACGTTTCGAAAGTTTCATGTTTCTGCTTCCTCCTCGGTATCCAGCGAGAGTTAATGTAACTACTATGCACGAAAGGAATACTTTAAATGGAGGTAATCGTTCGCAAGAGAAAAATCGAGAGACGGATCGCCGTTAATTGGTACACTCTGATAGCCTTCAACGTTCCGTTAAAAAAAAAAGTAAAAAAAAAGAATGAAAAAAAAGTATAAAAGTTAAAGGAAAGAAATGAGTAAGAGAAAGATAAAAAAAGAAGAAAGCAAAGGACTATGAGTACACCACAAGGATAAAAAAAAGAAGAAAAAGATAGAAAGAAGCTCCTTTTTCCGGCAGCAAGAGGAGGAGAAGGAGGAGAAAGATCGTCGTACCTTAAGTGGGTTTGCCATGGACTCAAGGCACCGGTCGTTAACGAAAAGGGAAGACGTAGGGACGAAAGAAAGAAAGGAAGAAAGGAGAAAAAAAAGGATAAAACTCGAGGTATATAAGAGTGACATAGTCGTAGAACGAAAAAGAAAAGGAAAAAAAAGGATAAGAGAATGAAAAGAATAGCCTCAGAGTCGTTGAAAGCAGGTGCAGAGAATGCAGAGGAACGCGAGTATTTTCTCTCTATATATGTATATATATATAAACTTTTTTCATTCTTTTTTTTCTTCTTATAACAGCCCTGTTGCTGCCTGTACGTATATGTATATATATGTACGCGAGAGAGTCTAGGCATTGTGCGACGGCGATTGAATCGCGGCGAAGGAGCGTATGTATGCTATAGATGGAAATTGTGAGAGAAAGATTTTGTGATGGATTTTTTTTTTCTTTCTTTTTTCTTTTTATGTTTGTTGACTATGAGGGAGAGAGGTTCTGGTTGACGTTAGTTGTATTTTCGCATACGTAAATATATGAAAAGTTTTTTGATTGTTAGTCGTATGCGCTTTGTTTGGATATTTAATAAAAGGTAAATGGGAAAATTTTGAGTATAAATATATATTGTATTTCGAAATATTGATAATATTTATTCATTTTATTTAATATTGAGGTATTTCAAAATATTGATTTTTAATATTTAAAACAATTTCGGATATACCTATATGTGCTTTACCTTTTCAAAGAAGTACTTTTGATTTTCGTAATATTTATATATATCCTGAATTTATTAAAACTTTTCTGAACGTATTTATAATAGAATTAATATTTTTAAATATTTTTAAACAATAAAATTTATTTCTGTAATAAAATAATAGATGATATTTTACGTAAATTGATTCATTTATAAATTGAATAAAAAAATTATGTATTGTAGTGCATTTTTATATTAAAAATTAGTTTTATTAAAAATTACTTATTGTACTGTATTTTATATTAAAAATTTTTTTTTCATAAAAAAATTATTTTATTTATCATAATTCTTTCCTGCGATATGAAAAAAAATAAGTTACTGTGTACTTTACGTACTATACTATGTACTATAACTTTTATAATAATCATAACAAGTTTTATAATTTAGAAAAGTAACTGTTTATTCATAGAAAAACAGTTTTTTTTTAAACTTTTATTTTTACAACCAGCGCAACGCACTCGTAAACTAATTTAAATTTTAAACTTTTTCACACATTTATTTCGCCGGGAAAACTAAATTTTAACAATTTTACATGCGCGCAGTTGATAAATATATTCCGGCAGACGAGAAATCTCTTTAAAACGACGAAAATCTGCTTTTGACTTTAGGAATTTACATATCTAGAATTTAGATCGGTGCATTTTCGATAATTATTCTCGGCAGAGAAGAGATAGAGGATCGTTTTAAAATAAGAAGAAATATATACGTTAAAAAAATTCGTATGTGAGCTCGAGCTTGCAAAAAAGAAAGGAGAGTAAAAATAAAGGATATACAGGGAATAGTTGACTGGAGGAGAGACAAATGGTGCAAGAGAGAGAGAGAGAGAGAGAAAAAAAATGACTGAAACACTGGATGGAATTGGAATGAGAAAGAGAATGGAATTGGAAACAAAAAAAAATAAAGAAAGAAGAGAAAGTGCAGAGAAGCTCGTGCTTTACTTTTTATTATAAAAAAAAAAAAATTGTTCGAGGTACAAAAAAAAAAGAAAAATAGAAAAGATGTCAGTCGAAATTCTATAGAGTGCTATTTAAAATGGAGAAATTATGAGGGGCCCCTGGTACTTTAAACGGTATTTCAAACGAAGGAGATTATACAACTTTTCTTGGACTTGAAAGAGAGTAACGTTTGAAAAAAAATTCCTCAAGATGTTGCACCTCTGTGTTTTTTATTTCTCTCTCTTTCTTTCTTGCTCATTCCTTATATATATGTATATACCAGAGTTACCTATTACTCTGCAGGATGAAAGGAAAGCTCTCGCAGCGCGGGATTGAAATGTTATTTACTCAACGGCATTTTACTCTAACTCGTGAATTTTCTTCTACGATGTTATACCCATCCCTCTACCGACTTTTCTTTTCTCTTTTTTTTTTTAACAGACGAATTGAAACTAATTTGGTTACACTTTACTTTTATTTTAATGAATTCATTTAAAACGAAATTTTATTTACAAATTGCACGATCACATTAATTATTATATAATATTGGTATTAATTTTTCTTACGTAATGGACACTTTTAAAAGGATAATTAATTGAATACTAAATTTTCATGTTAAAATATTAATTTTTATTGTTGGTATAATATTAGTATTCATTTTTCTTATATAATGGTTATTTTAAAAATTATAATTAACTGCATGCATAATTTTAATGAAAATTAAAAATTTAAAATCTTTAGGTAGTCATCTGATAATATAAATTATATTGGTTAATATTGAGAGGAAAATTTAATTTATATGATGGAACTGATTGAACGTTTGAGAATTAAAAAAAGAATTCCATTAATTATTAATTTAATTAAATTGCCGACTTAATTGCTTCAATTATAAAACTTGATTGCCAAATGGTATCTCATTTTTACTTTATTTATGACCCGGTGAGTGCCTCAGTCCGTAGAGCGTTGGATTCGTAATCTCGGGGTCCCGAGTTCGAATCCCGCTCTCAGCAGCTAATTGATAGAAGCACCACTGTACGTTACATGTGCTTTGTTCACAAATACACTTACGAGCTCTGTCGTTGATTAGCATAACAAATGGCATAAATATAGCGACGTTAAAGAAGAAAAAAAAAATTACTATATTCTTGCTCGTTAAAGATTACAAAAAATGTTCTCTAAATATTTCGTAGATTTTTCAAAAATAATTCAAAATACTTCACGAAAATATCTGCAGCAAAGATTTTTAAAATTCTTTTAAAATTTTCCTCGTGAAATCCGAGTTTTCGAGAAAATAAAACGCTTCAACAATGTTTCTAAAATATTTCGAACATTGACATGTAATACTTTAAAAATATTTCAAAAAATATTTTAGATTATTCGAACATCAACCTGTTCCTTCTCAATTTACTTTGAAATTGATAAATTTTTGAATCCAAGAATAAAATGATGAAATCGCAAAGTATTGATAAATAACCGTTATTTAAATGTTACGTGACAATACACGGATTAATATTATCGAGATGAATTGTAATATACAAATGCATGTAAATTTATTGCAAGCCATAACCGAATACATCAATGCGTGTACATTAAATTCATTTATCAATTATTTAAATATGAATTTCGTCTCTGTAACAATGATAATAACGAAAATAAATAAAAACATTTTTCGGGTTATATAAATTAAAATTTTCGATTGACTAAATTATTTGTAAACATTTTGAATTAATAACAACGAGATAAAATTTAAAAACTTATTTTTCTCAAACTCACCTTTTCGTAATATCCAGTTCCAAAATCTCTTGTTACCACTCCATGGGTTCTTAAAGTTTGTTGTTTTAATCCAGTCCTCCTTTCTTGCTTGTCTTCTTCAATAACAACTTGTTATTTATATCCAAAAGATGCTAGCCAACTCGAATTTCAAAAATTCTTCAATGATACACACTCTTCCTATAAACCCGCACTAAATATTTATTTTTCTGTTTATTTACCTTTACTGAGAGGTCTTTTTTTCGTGTTATTTTTACGCTATTCGGCTCTTCAGTGTTGTCAATTTTAATCGAGAGAAATGCTTTGTTCAGCTCGAAAATAATTCAATGCCAATAGTTCTATGTGTCTGCGAAGAAATAACATAGTCACGTTGAATGTTTAATGTTAATGTTTTGTTTTTCACTTTTGTCTAATTTTATAAAAGTTTAATAGGAATGACAGTTATTTGTCAATGTCACTAATAATTTTCAAGTAGCATCGAGCTTTCGAAAAAAAGCTCGCGAAAAATCTTGTTATTTATCAGCAATGTATTTGTTTATAAATGCAGTCGTGACTTTCAAACATCCATTCTTTTTAAATAAAAGTCGTAAAAATTTTCATCAATTAAGCATACCTAAATACAATGCATGTATAATCCAAACAAAAAAGCTCAAGCGTCAAAAAACCATATCACACAGCACTGCCAGACGCTCGCCGAAAAAACAACAAAACGCATCGTGTATATGTATACGTAAACGCTGCTCGAAAGCTCAGTCAACCGAAGCCTTTTGATGAATTTTTTTAAAAATTCTATGCTCTTATACCCTCCTTCAAACACTATACACACTCAAATATCTTTTATCTCTCATTCGAATAATAATCCATGTCGTTATCTACAGCGAAACAAAAATAAACGAATCAACGAATAAGAACGATAATATTATCGGTTTATACAACGGTTTAAGTATATATATACGTTTAATGTATATGTATATATATATAAATATTTCTATATAGTGCACGATAAATAGTGTTAACACTATCGCGGCTCGCCGGCAACTACCGGCTGCGTCGTCCCTAGGACTCCCACGAAGCAGCAGCAGCAGCGGCACGGCTCCTCCGAAATGCGCCCTCCCTTTTTAACTCTATCGTATATACCGGCGTCGCGCTTGCGCGCCTAAGCACGACGCCTGCCTGCCATTCATCCCCCTTTTCTATACATATATATATAGACCAAAAGAGGAACAAGAGGAAAGAGTAAAAAAAAAAGGTTTATGTATATATATGTATATATGTACGAACATATAACACAGGACGTGCGTTGGCATTGCGCTTCTATATGGGTACACGAGCTATGCCTTATATATTATATAGGTATATCAAAAAAGAAGAGGTAAGAGAAAAGGGAATGCGTTGGGTCTTTTGCGTTTTCAAAGTGGTTCTTTTTGTTTCTTTCTTTTTTTTTTGTATTTTTTTGAAGTGCTGCTTTTTTGGAGTGTTATTCCACTTTTGTTGAATGAAATTCCTATGCTCCGCGAGTGATAAAACTAGCATCACTCGACTAGAGTACTGTATAGACTTAGATTAATTAGGAGCCAGTAGTGGTTCAGTCGATAGAGTGTTGGATTCATAATTTCGGGGTCCTGAGTTCGAATCCCACTCTCGGCAGCCGATTGATATAAGCACCACTGTACGTTAGATACTTTCTTCACAAACACATTTAAGAACTCCGTCACTGATTAGCATAACAAATAGGATAAATATAGCGACGTCAAAGAAAATAAAAAAAGATAAATTAGAGAAAGGATTATTAAATTTTCGGTATGGCCAGTAAACTTGCATTACGTGTGTGTGTGAGTTATAAATTTGTCAATGATAAAATTTATTTATAGTTTTAACTAATAATAAAATATTGAATAAAACTAAAATTTTATCTTAATTTAATAAAAAATATGTTGTTAGTTTAGTATTAACTATAAAACTATAGAGATTTGGTTTTGTAAATTATTAGGTATTTCAAAAATTAAGTTTCAAATCAATATCAATATTCATTGCTCAAAAACAAGTAAATATATAGTAGTTATTATTTTTACTACTTCAAAGAGAAAGCTTTATGGCGCTAAAATGTTTATTTTTAAAAATAATTTTGAGTTAACGTGTTATTAGTCAAAATATATTACTTTTAAATTATATTCTTATTTATGAGTATGCGTGTAAAAAAAATAATCATTTTTAAAATGTAAATAATACAAACGCTTACATTTTTATTTATTATCATAGATCTTAAATATTAGTTATAAAAGTAATAATTGTAATAATAATTGTAATATTGGTAGCAGTTCTCTTAATTTTATGAAAAATTGTACATATGTCATGCAACGCATTGTCCAAATTTGTACGTTACCATTTTGTACCAAGATTCTCTCTATCCTTCTCTGTTTTGCTCTCTTTGTCTTTC
This sequence comes from Anastatus disparis, assembly GCA_017163975.1. Lineage (NCBI taxonomy): Eukaryota > Metazoa > Arthropoda > Insecta > Hymenoptera > Eupelmidae > Anastatus > Anastatus disparis. The sequence continues at coordinate 283,032 of JAFFSR010000261.1, forward strand.
TTTTTGTTTAAGCCACAGATCACAGTATAAAGGATTATCCTAGAGGAGGTTCGAATTAAACTTTGATAGTTGATAGCGCTGCAGTGTACACGCGCGTTTCCAAGGATTCGTCCAAGTTTTAACAGTTTTCCCCACTTGACAATCTGATATCTAGTTGCTATATATACGCACACACACACATACATATAGGGTTTTCGTCCCTTATATTAACACCATAGAACAACTGAAAGATTATATGAAAAGTTTGTCTTGTCCAAGTCGAAAAAATAAAATATATTTATTAATTATTGATAATTGAGATCGTCAGTGGCTCAGTCGGTAGAACGATGGATTCGTAATCTCGAGGTTCCGAGTTCGAATCCCGCTCTCGGCCGATTTATATAAGCACCACTGTATGTTACATATGCTTTGTTCACAAACGCACTGACGATCTCCGTCGCTAATTAGCATCACAATGATGGCATAAATACAACGACGTTAAAAAATTAAAAAAGAAAAAAAATTTCTCTTGCTATTACCCGAGTAGAAATGCAATTACGGCGTACATCCGTCCCGGATCCGGAGCCTGAAGATTATTGTCGGATCCGGATCCGGTTATTCCCCCCAATGTCACCAGGGGAGGTTCCGGTTCGGATACTAGTATCCTTATTTCAGGAAAAACTTATCGATACCGGAGTGGTACCGTAATATTTCGCCATTTATATTTATAACCTAATTTGTGAAATTTTTATAAAACATTTATTAACATATTTTTATCGTTTAAATGAACAATTGCTTTATTTATTTTGAATAAAATACTTAAATTATTACTTTGGAAACAAAATATGAGCTAATTATATGTTTTATAAAAATAAAAAAAAAAAGTCGTTTACAGGCGCTACACAGGCACTTATCAGTTGAACCTGAAATAAGGATTTTAGTGGCCGGCACGGATCTTTCCCTGGTGACAGACCCTTATTTAAATCTTAAGTTTAGCCGGATAAGGTACTGATTACAAGTACGGTTGGCCTTTATACGTTTCTACTCGGGTACATGGAGCTTTTATTTTTGTTTTAAATTTCATTAACTTTAGGTATAACATAATTTAAAAAATTTTATTTTAAGAATAAAATATGCTTTGTTAACCAATCTACTTTTTTCTTTTTTGCACATTCCAATATAAATTTAAAAAAAAAGCTCAAGCACCTATCTCTTCTAGAAATATCAAACTGAAACAAGTGAATTCCTCGAATCAATAATTAGAAATTAAAATTGAATAGATTTGAATCGCAATTTATGACGAGATTCGCGTAGAATTAATCGGTTTACAGTTAAATATTCGCCATTATAAAATACGATATGTTTAATACTTTGTTAAATCGATTTTCAGCAAATACGTTTAATGTCAAATTTATCATTTTGCATTTCGCAAACTAATCGGATACTGTTATGCAGCTTATGGGATTAGAAATGCTTTGTTATTATCAAATACAGATTTGCCGATATAACGTTTGTTTATTTTATAAAACAATATTGATTAATAGGATATAATATAAGAAGATTTAGTAATTTACAGCTTTTAGAAAATTATATTATTAGTATTAGTATTATTATTATTATGCATATAGCATTAGCTAATTTTCTTCATCAATAATATGCGCTAATGTGCATGCGTTATAGCATTAATGTCATGCTATTATAATATTAAAATGATAACAGAAACTATAATTAATTTTAATCCAAATATCAATTTGTTTTTTTTAATAGAACGTTTAGTCAAAAATTTTTACTTATATTAGAAAATTTCCCCTTATTTCAATAGAACACGGATTTCTATGACAAGAAGTTATTCGAAAAATTTTACGGCCAAATGCTTCTTCCGGATCTGTTTATGCTTGATATTAAAATAAATTAAATTTTCTCTTTTCTTTCCAAAACAGACTTTTGGAACCATTATACAAGTCTCATAAGAATACAAAGATTTCCCCTCCAAGAAAAAAAAAATATAAACGTAAAGAGAACAAAAGACATTAGATAAGAATTACGTACGTTATAAGCCTAGAGCGCTTTTTAGATTTATACGTGTATCTTTATTAATGTGATCGTAAAAATGGACGATATTAATATAGTTTGTAATCTACGGTTATAATGTTAAATATAAACATATTAAAAATGTTGAAATATTTTTGTGTCATTTTATTAAGCTTATTAAACCAATAATTTACCTTACTCTAGAGCTTAATACAAGCGTTTCGCTGATATCAACTTATGTTTCTTTTTCTTTTTTTCCAATTAATGCACTTTTCTGCTTTAACATCCTGCACGTGTCAGGTTTTAGGAAACAACAAATTACGTGCTGAACAATCAAGTCTCAGTTTCAGCTTAGAAATTTTTCAGAGAAGATATTGGAAACATTAAAAAAGCACAATAATTTGTAATGAAAGCTGTTGACAAATGTTAAATTAACTATTTTCGGTTTTTATTTGTCATGATTAAAAAATCATGTCTTATAATCTAATTGATTTTCAAAGATTTACATTAATATCACCACCAAAAGCTTCTGAATTCATATATATAATAGGTCAAAATTATATTTTTACCTTAATAATCTATACTTTAATAAAATTATTTTTTTAATTTATAAAATTACATTCTTGTATAATGAATACTCTACTCCTAATGCAATTTCTCATTTTTGCAGGTACCTCAAAACATATTTAAAACGACTTCCTTGCACTTGTCATAGTTCTTCGCTTCTTTACAATAACTAAAGACTCTAGCATACCTGACATATGGAAATTGCAATTTGAGCTTGGTGCATGCCCTAAAAGTTACTCCTCTCTCTCTCTTCTACGAACTGCATACCCAAAAGTGTATGCTACATGTTCTTATCGAATCATTGAGATCTCAAGGTGCATATATACGTAATATCCAAGGAAAACTTTAAATGGACAAGAGAAATTCAGGCTCGAGAAGAAAAGGGTATATGGAATTTCCTTACGTGAAAAGATCAAGCTCAACTGATAAAAGTGAAAGGAGCTTGAATGAATCATGAAGACGTGAGAGAAGGTTAATACTTATTAAAGAAAAAAAAAGACAGAAATTTGTTAAAACGTAAGGTATATTTGAAGGATGAAAGTTCTTTTGACGTCTTGAGAGAGATAATATTTTTTTTCTCTTTTTTTTAGGACCAAGTCGTAACTTTTTCCGAGTCTTGTAAATCCTTTAAATTATGCATAGGACGAGATGGTTTTGCAGATAGTACCAGGCGAAGTCCGTTAAAATATGTATATTTTTTTTTTAAATTACGAATATATTTTTGGTTTTTTTTTCTTTTCCTCTTGTATTTTTATTTTACAAGTTACTTTTATAACAATTTCTACTTTTTAGAAAATACAAGCTTTTCTTTTACTGTAATTAGAAAAATTACAAATGAATAATTAAATTATGTAATAATGAAATATGGAAATGTTGGATTTTTATTTACAAAAAAATATTTAATTTAGCTTCCGGTGAAATCCAATTATGCTTTTATTCAATGTAAAATCTAGATATTTTCTTTTTTAATTCTGTTTTGTTGTGAAAAAAAAGCATTCATTAAAGTTTGAAAATTCGAACATATTCCGGCAAATAAAATATCTTCATTTTCAGAAATTCAGAACATAAAAATTAGCAAACATTCGGTTTTAATTTAAAAATAAAAAGCAGGAAAGAATAAAATGACGTTATTATTTTGTGAAAAAAATTTGGTGCATCACTCTTTGAGTAAATTAAAATTTTTATTCATTATTCAGCTTCTTCAAAATGGCAAAAAATAATTTTACGCAAACACGAATAAATAATTTTAATATCGATAAAATACAATAAAATTTTATTTCGAAAAAAGCCAAGTATATTCGTAATACTCGCAAACCTCGAGTTCGCTTTTATGAAATTTAATCAAATACGTAAAAATAAGCAAACCTTTTCACTTTGTGTCAATCTCAATATTATTCCATCAAGGTTATTGAATTTAAAAATCTGCACTTTAAATGCGCCGTCACTATCTACCTAAAAAACTTAAAATTTTTCTCTTATACGCGAAATTTTCCCCAAAAAAAAAGAAAGAAAAAAAAATCGTTTTCACAAAGTCTTTTCTCCTCTTATTATGCCTCGGTCGAGAAAATTATCCGCCAAAACGTAGATAAGCACGTTTTCCTCGTAAAAAAAGCGGCTATTGCAATACATACATACGAAAAAAAAATCCTCTTATAGTAAAAAATCTTCAAGTTGAATCAATCGAATATTTCAAGCTAACGGTCAATACGATAACACACCCGTATATGAGAGAAAACAAGTTTGTTTTCTCTCGCTAGCTAAACGTTAAAATAGAATCAATTTATTCCTTCCTTCGAAAATATCTTGAATGAAAATAAAAAATAATAAAACGAGACTAACAAGAAAAAAAAAGAAGCATCTTTCTCTTTAGACGAAAAGATGCATCCCTGACCTAAAATCGAAATTTATGAAATCGCAAGACATAAAAGTTATCAGAAGAAGCTGGGAGGAGAGGGATAGAAAGGAAAAATAGCCGATGAAAAAAATAGAGAAAAAGAAGGGAAAAAGAGAGGGATCGTGTCTGGTCATAAGTAGCGATCTCAGATAAGGTTTCTTCTCTTTTACTTGCACAGGATCTTCGATAGAAAAAGAGAAAGAGAAAGAGAGCTTTTATAGGTGCGTATGTTAAAGATAACTGAAAGAAAACTATACTCTACGATATATGCTTATGCTTGTATACGTTTGTATAATGATATCTGTAATGCATGTATATATACTTAGGTGTGTCTGTATGAGAGCGAAAAAGGAAATTATAGTTTCTGTAAAATAATGTGAATAATATAAAGATATTATAAATTTTCGTAATAGTATTTTTCGATACTAGTGCGTGAGAATGATTTTTTACTCGTGTGGCAGTTTGCGCCCGAGCGAAGCGAGGTTGAAAAGGTCACACGAGGAAGAAATCAATTTCTCGCACGAGTATCGAACAATATTTTTTGACACGACGTGTAAGAAGCTCCATTTTCGCACGTGTCACTTTGTACAGCGTGTGCGAAATTGAGCTTCGCGCACGGAGTGTCAAAAAATATTTTATGCTATTAATTTTAGTCAACGAATATATACTTTGAATTGAAAAAAGATTAATGTCAATGCATTGATATGCTTGCTTGCAATCATCAAAGGGATTTTTGATTATGATTTGTTTTTTATTATTATGAATTAGATTAGTTAGAAATAATTTAACCAAATTTATTCAATTATATTGTACAATATATCAGAATTTTTTTATTTTATAGAAAACAAATTCAATGATGTTTCAATTTATAAAAGGAATAATTATGTGAATATTTAAAAAATGAATTTCATAAAAAAATTAGTAATAAATTATAATAGCATAATTGACATTTTTGATTATTGATAAGTTTTCAAAAAATTGCATTTTTATCATACATAATTTTTTCACGGTTCTCATCAATGATTTGTGAAGTTCTCGAATAATAATTTTTTAACAACGTAAAAAAGTTATAAAATAATTTCAAAAAATAAAAAAAATTTTAAAAGTTTTAAAAATTTTATACAATATAGTGCTTAAGAGCTACATAATCTAGTGAATAATAAATACTCTATTTAGCTAGTTATAAATAATTGAATATTCATTTGTTTAGTTCAAAAGCATTAAAAATGATCAATGTTCTAATACGTTAATTATTCAATATTTTGTGTAAAATTAGTATCGACTCGACAAGTTATTCAAGTAATATAGCGTTATCAAAATTATTGAATTATATGCTTAATAGACCGTATTCCAAATTTTGAATTAATCATATGAGTAGATGATTATTCATAAAATCAGTAAATGTAATCGTTCCACTATATATTGATGTTACATCATTAATATGTATGATACTCATAGAGGTGGATTGGGCTATAATATTATTATTATTAAAATTAAAAATTAAAATCATTTATTTTTGTTAAAATAATAGTAAATGGTAAATTTGAAATTAAATATTGTTATATGTATTTTATTAATTTAACTAACTAACTTTAAAATATTTTTTCTTACATAAAGTTATGAAGCAAACCTGTTCTATTTAGCCCAATTTTTTAAAAATTTGCATCTACTTGAAAACCGTATAAATTTTTAAACTAATTATTTTAGAAGGTTCCTATTAAAATTATATAGAAATGTAGATCAAAATCTTTAAATAAAAAAAAGTCTTAAAATCTCAGCCTATACAAAATTTATGGATGAATAAAAATTAAAACAAAATTTAGAGTGAAATTCGACATTTATTTTCTATCCCTATTTTAAACTAAATTTCGGCATTCTTTTCTTTTCATAATTTTTAAATAAATTAAATTTTTTGTTAATTTTTTTTCTAGTTAAAACATTTAGATCTACATTTTTACATATTTCTAATAGACATCTTCTAATGTCAAAACTGCAAAACCTGAAAACGGTTAAATTTAGACAAAACAATTGATAATTACAGAAATATTAAATATTGAACCAAATAGCCACAGCTAATTTCATGATTTTTTCATGTAAAAAAAATGTCTTAAAGTTAGAAGCAAATTTAAATTTCAAAAATGAAGTACTCTTTTTGTAAGTACAAATATTAGCATCGTGGAGAAAAACAATGTATAAATAAACACGTTACTTCGACGGTGGTTGTTGATATTCATGTTTACTGTTTTTCAGTTTTCCATCGAGTGGAGTTACAGCTGATTGTCAACCGTTACGTACACATTGTAAAATCGAAAAAACATAAACATGAAAAACCTTTACATGTTATACAGAATTTTTCGTTGGCTTTTTAATTATTTTAAATAGTCCGCTAAAAAAAACTTTCAATATTCAATACTTACCTGATATACAATACAGATTTATATTATTAATTTTAAAACTGAATATAAATGTTATAAATTTTAAAAAATGGTCTATTTTCTCTCAATAAACTTTACTGATCAAATAAGTATGAATTTTATTAAAAATTGAAATATCGAGGACATATCTCACAAGGCGAAAATAAAAAAAATTAATATAAAACTACAACCTCATAAATGTCTTGAAAAAACTATGAGGTCAATAAAAACAAAAAAAAAACAAGAAGAAAGCGAAAAAAAATGATAGTACATATTATACAGCATTACTCCACATAAAGACTATAACAGTAGGTGGTAAGAAATCGCATATACGAGAGCTACAACCATCTCTATGTGGTCTTATCCCAACAACGAGCCAATAGATAAGTCGATTTAACGGCGTGCGCTTCTATTCTATACTTATATATATATATATATATACGTATATATACATAGACAACGTTAAAGGAAGTAAAACGAGAAAGAGGAAGAGTTTTTGGCCCATCGTTCAAGAATAAAGCTAAGCTCGATGTCGTAGATAGTAACAAAGATTTTAGCTTTAACCAAAGAGTAAAAGCCTAAAGTGCTTTACCTGCTCCTACAAAGCCTAAAAGCACGAATGATTTGAGGGATAACCAACTTGACTATTAGACTTATTAAGTGCTTCAGGGCTTATCGTGTATCTTTCGAAAGTAAATTTGTTTATATCAGTGCTAATAGTTTTACATTTTCTATTGCTTTATACACTGAAAAAAAAAGCAAGTTCTATTTTGTACAAAAGTAGATCCTGCTGGGCAAACTTGAGCAAGCAATTTTTTTAGTTAGTTTAATTATTTTCAGAAAATAAATTATTAATAATGTTTTTTTTTTTAGTTAAATTAAAATGAAAAATACTTTGAAAATATATCAAATTAATTCGAACATACGTTCTCATACACACATAAAAAAATGTACGTGTAATCTAATAAAAATAGTTGTAGCGAACTGGTTTGCAAAGGCGAATGATTCCCCTTTATCCTCTATTGTTCAAAATTTCTTTATTTTTGGATTTTTCATCCATGAGAACATTCAATCAGAAAGTTATAATCTGCAACATATCCAAATTTCAAAAATTTTTACTTAGGTAAACCCTATTATTTTGTGCGAGGTCCTTTAAGGATAGTTTTAACATAAAAGTTTATTAACTACTTTTATTTTTATATTGTTTCACTTAATTTAACCATAAAAATTATTATTAATCAAGTTAACATCAAATAGGACTAACTTTTAAATACGTGTTACTTGAGTTTGATAAGTAGAATATCTACTTGAACGCAAAATTGAACTTGCTGTTTTTTTCTTAGTGTGAATAGATTTATTAGGATTTATTAGTTTTATCAATCATTTTTTAAAATTGAAACCTTTAATTTAAACTTGAATTTTAGGCACTCGAAAACAAGATTTGTTTTTTAATTTTTCAGACAGAAATTTGAGCTTTAACAACATCTTATGTTTTGAACAAGTACAAGAGGCACTATTTCTTGATCTGAATCTTAGATAAACTTTCGTAGAAGTAGGAAGATGCTTATTACAAACAACAAACTCCGTTCAAAAATAAACCAGAATATTGTACTTTGCTTGAGGTATAGAAAGTAGTAAAATTTTAACTATGTCAAGACTCCAAAACATTCTTATCAAAACTTTAAATATTTATTTCAAATAAAAATAACTTTATTATTATTCATTTACCTAGAAACATTTTAATGTTATAACAACGTTATTTTAATATGATAACCAAAATATTTATGTGTATAACGAATATAATTTTTCTTTTGTCTTCAAAAGAAGTTTTTCATCACTTTAACTGAATATTACATACCAAAATTTTCTTTCGAATTCTGAAAAATTTAAAAGAATACTACATCAATATAAAAAAAATGTTTGAGTCATATCTTCAGCATTAAAATTCTGGAAAAAAAAGGAAAAATTAAAGTGTACGTATAAACATGAAGCAACAAATTCATTTATAAATCGTTTGATCCTACAGTTTCTCATTGATATAAAATATAACAGCACAATATTACAGCTCGAGAAAATGAAGGAAGTTACCTTTGACGTTAATGCTTACCATGCGAAGAATCTTTCTTATTTTATTTTTTTTCATTTTATTTTATATACGTTTCTTTTGCTGCTCCTTAAAACTTTTTTTTTTGAAACATTGAAAGCAATACATAATTATTCACGATTCATTTCATTTTCCCATTTCGTTTGATTTCCTATGCTTTGGGCTCGTAAAATCGTATATTTCTTGTGTTGTATGGGATGTATATACCATTACGTGACTATTTTTGAATTTCATTTTATATTTTTTTTCTCTACTGATCTTGTTACATTACTGTAATCTTATTTCAAACCGCCTCTTGAATCTTTTGCAATATTAATGTAAAAAAGATTTTTATCTCTCTTTCATCGTTATTATCGATCGGATATTTGAAATACGTTAAAAAATTTTATTAATGCTCGTGTAAAAGGTTGCTCGAAATTGCCTTTTTTTAATAATACTTGTATATGAGTTTTACACTTCAAGAACGAAATAAAATAACTTTTATTTTTTTCGGTTATATTTTGTTATAAAATTTCTTTAATATTGTGTTAATCTGAAAAATGTATTTTCTCGTAAGTTATTGTGCATGTCTTGCTGAACTTGTACTTGCACTACTTTAAGATTTCAAAAAATAGACATAAACTATACCCTGGTAAAAAATTGAGCATATTTTGGGCAGGATTTCTGGTCGACGGTAAGTTAAAATGACATTTAATCTAAAAATTTTATTCAAAAAATTTCTAGAATTTCTAGGTAAGTGTTATTTTTACTTTCGTTGGACAGAAATTCTGTCCAAAATATGATGAAATTAAAAGAGTTAATGATTTTAGAAATTATTTTATTTTATTTAACGTCACTGTATTTATGCTGTCATTGCGATGCTAATTAGCGACGGAGATCGTCAATGTGTTTTCGAACAAAGCACATGTAGCGTACATTGGTGCTTGTATCAATCGGCCGAGAGCGGGATTCGAACTCGGGACCCCGAGATTGCGAATCCATTACTCTACCGAGTGAGCCACTGACGACCTCCTTTAAATCATTGATTTTAATCCTTTTAATTTTTAAAAATTTGTTATTAAATTTAAATACTTTAATAAGGAATAATCGATATATAATTAATACTTTGAATTAATAAAACTGATTATAAGAATAAGTAATATTAAAATAATGTAAATATAATATTTCATTAAAATTCATTATTCAAAAAATAGACGTTTTTAAGTATCTTAAATTTTTATTTATTATTTTACTAATTAGTTAGTAACTATAAAATAAAAGAAAAGTATCTTTTAAACTTACGCTTAATTTTCCAACATTTAATAAAACATCCAAATTTCCACCAACACATTACATCATAAATTTTACCTTTCAAGTTTATATCTCAAAAAAATAAAAAGGTTCATTTTCTCTCTCAAAAAAAAAATAAAAAAATAAAAACAGTACGTTCTTTTTAACAATGAATATTACGCACAGTACAACATGGTATATATATATACTCTTTTCATTCTCAAGTTAATGCTGCAGGCTGTTGCTATGTATAGCCAACTGGTCTTGTCTGTGTATATATATGTGTATTCTTGGCTCTTTAAAATCGGCTGCTTTTCTCTTAATACGTATACGTATAAAGTAAAGGTGAAATTCCCGTAAGCAAAATTTTGCTCTTACTACTATACTGAAGAGCGCATCTAATTACGCATACGTCATACGCATTCACTGTTGCACTAAGGAATGGTATAACGTACACGTTTATGTACATACACACATAGACAGACGCGAATACACATCTACTTCCTTCTCTTTAAGCTTTATAATTTAGAGATAAAGTAGTGCTGGTGGTGGTGGTAGTAGAAGGTTTTCCTTTGAAATCCAAAATCTTTGGAGAGAGACCAGTCTCATTAGCCACTGAAAATTGCGGTACATTATTTTAACGGACTTGCGTTGGCATGCTTTCGCTTTTTTTTCTTCTTTCTTATATATTTTTTTTCCTTTTTTTTATGAGTTTCTTCTTCTTTTTTAAAAGAGTTTGGAGTATACAACGCCTGTTAGCTTTTTTCCTTTTTTTTTCATTTCCTGCCTTTTTTTTTGTTTTTTTTTTTGGAAAAGGAAACAACTAATTTCTGAGAGATAATATCGTTGAGGATTTCAAGTAGTAAATACAACAACGTCTGGGGGTTAATACTCAACGTTTTTGATATTGTTTTTGATTTGTAATTTTCTTGGTAAATTCGTCTGCACACGTAGTATTTCTTGTACAGACAAGCACGCAGATTGCTTTTTTTCATTTAAAATCCAATTAACTGTATATCAGCCGAGTCATGGGAATAGCAAGATGCAGTGCAGTGGTTAAACTTGCTTTTCTTTAAACTTTATTGAAATTTATTTACTTGTTTAAGTGAAATTCTTTAAAAACATATTTTCTTCAATATAACAAAAATTTAAAAGAAAATTATTTTCGAACCATCAGAACTATTTAAATTCTTTTAAGCTTTGCTGCATTGTTATACCGAACCAATAATATAATTAATAACTAAAAATTCATCCATAATGTCTGTTCTCCAAGATCAAACCTCATGATAAAGATTAAAAACTTCATTGATCATCATCAACGATTACTTTATTCTTAAAACAAAAGAGCATATCTCTAATAATTCTAACCGAAAATATTATTTCACTTCTTATTAACCACATAGACGAAATGTTTGTATTGCTCAGCATCAGGAATATATGTATATACATGCTCTTCCTTTCTAGAAATGTTTCCTTGTTTTCATATAAACTCCGTGAGAGAGGCGGTGTGTCGTCACGTCGAGTGAATTATCTTTGTGGTATGCGCGTGCGAATTTAACAGTACTCCAGTTTATATATACATGGGCATGCACAAATAGAGAAACATTTGTTGAAGAAAACGCGTATATATATACGTTGCTATTGCGCTAAGAGACTAGCTGGCACCCAGTGATAAACAATTGGGCGTCAGTGTGGCTAATTCTAAACGTTCGCAAACTAATTCTTGATAGCAATTTCTAAACTTTCTCTTGATACTTTATCTTACTGCAGGTTATTTCATTTTGGAGAACGTTCTGCTTTATTTAATTTTCACTAGGAGTTATAAATTATTTAAATGGTAAATTTTTAATGGAAAATAGTTAATGTTAAGATATTAATAGAATTAAAATCTTTTAAATAATTTTTTAAGGCGACTTTGGAGATCAGGTTAAGTTTCATTTTTTTTTTAATTTGAAAGTAATGCTTTTGACATATGAAATTTCTTAGATCTTTTAATTTTTCATCATTATTTGAAACCCGTAGAATGGTAGAAAACTCAAAAATCCGAAAATTTTATAAACCAAAAGTGTAATTTGTAAACTACAAAATGTAATTTAACCCAGCCTTCATAATCGCCTTAAAAAAATAAATAGATCTGGTACATTTTTGGCCATAACAATAGCTGGGGGTACAAAAGTGTTTCTTATAAATTGGATAGCATTCTTTTTGAGCTTAACTAAATCAAGAAGATTTTCTTAAAATATAAAATAACAAATTAGTCAACAACCTTTAATTTTTGTTCTTTGGCTTACCATTAAACAGAAAAATAAAATTCTTTGTGATTCGCACATCAACATGAAAACCTTCTTCATTATTTCCATCTCAGAAATTAAATCAACAAATCTTTCATCTAGTTTAGAGCAATAAATGAATTTTGACGCTATATCCTTATCCTTCTCAATCTCATTGAGCAAACGAAAACAATCGTAGCATTCAACAACGTTCTGCGAACTTTATACTAAAATCTTCCATGCTCTTGTTTTCATGTGAAAAGCTCCTATGGACTTTTACTATATACGATATATAAAAGTAGGAAGAACGTCTGCCTTTTAGCGTTACTTTACTCCATACTGTTTTATATATATCTGTGTGTGTGTATACTTTGATTTACGGGGCTGAGTATGATGGTAGAGACGTGCAAGTTTTTAAAAGGATGCTAGAATGTTTCAGACAATTAGGTGAATTAGATGTTTGTTTAATTTATTGTTTACTCTGCAGAGAAAATTTTTAATTATTTTAATAATAATCTTGAATATTTTATTAATTGTTAACAATAAATTTAATTAAAATTTTCTGTAAAAAAATGTTATAATTTGATAAAAAATGAAAGCAATTTGAATGTTTGTTATTTAGAGCTTTTTGTATTTTAAAGAGAAATTTCAAACGCGCGAATTTAGTGTAAAGAAATAAATGTAAATTTTAATTAATTAAATTTTGTACTACATTATCTTACAAAATATTACATCATCTTACAGTAATAAAGTTAGACGTTACAACAAATTCATAAACTTTGTCAGAAAACCTCTTAAGCTATTTGCAAATTACATAATAATTTTCAAATTATATGATAAACTTCTGAAAATTTATACTATTAGTATAGAAAATATGAAAATAGCAAAGAACAATGAAAATTTATATCGTTTAATATAATAATGAACAAAATGAGAAAAACGTTATTTAAAGTTTACGAAAATAACGTTAGATCGTAGATACCCCAAAGTCTAATCAGACAATATAATACAGAAGCATGATAACTTTGAACTTAGGTGTATGTTTAGACGTAAAATGCACAAGTGTTACCATACATATAACTACGTCTATGTTAACTCGCAAACAAACTTTAACTACTATGCATTTCTCAACTTTTCTCTAAACTCTCGAGAAGAATCTTCTTCTTCTTCTCCTATTTTTTTCTTTAAATTCAAAATTTTTTTATATAACATGTATCGTGAATGTTGTTTATCTCGCTGGATGAAAAATTCCATTTTTAAGATATTTTTACTTCGCTCGCTTTAAAATTTGAATATATAAAGTATCTTGCGCGATTTTGGATTTTATCTATTTATATTTTGGAATAAGTACTCTTCCTTTGTTTTGAATATTAATAAAATTTTATTCAAATTTTTCATTTTTTGCTAAAGTAGCTTCGTGAAATTGAAAAACACGTACAACCTCACGTACAAATTGATACGTTTATTCAACAAATTTTCATAATGTACAACATGCATACAAAAGAAGATGTATTTAAAGTTAAAATTACTGTTAATTTATTTGTAATTTAAATAATTTCCTAATAATAAATAAAATCCAATTTTAGTATATATATTTATAATGCACAAATAACTTTCAAGACCCGTATTCCTTTGTAATTTTCAATTTTGATAATTAAATTCAGATAAATTTAAAATAAATGTTTAATTTATATTCGAATAAGCAATTTCGTCCAAAAATTTGCTCTTTTAATTAAAGTCACTTATAATACACACAGCGTTCGGTTTTATTTTTAAAATCAGGTTAATACTTTTTTTATATAAAATTCTTAAAAAAGTAATTTTTTAAAAATAAAACTATTATCTATTCATTTCGAAATTGAGAAAATTTGTTTTTAAAAATATAATACTTTTTAATTAAGATTATCGAGTAATGCAATTAATAAAACTGCATTATTTTTTCAAAATTTTCTTTAAAATAACTAAAAATAGTCTCTGAACAGAAACAATGTTTATTATGTGTTTTTATTCTTATCAGATCATCTACAGTACCGGGCAATAATTCTGAGCAGGTTATCAAATTTTTGCTCCGACTTTGAAAAAGCGTATCTTATTCAATTTTGATCCTAGAAAAAATTTAAAAAAAGTATTTTAAAGTATTCTTTAAATGCTTTCTTTTTAGCTTACTTACATTTTTTTAACGATATTTAAAAAAAAATAATCGCTTTGGCAATTTTGAAATTTTTTTCATTTTTGCATTTTTTCTCAATCAGCTGTAGTTTTTTAAATAATTGAGCCAGAAAAAATTTGAAAAAAGATTTGGAAAGGGCTTAAAAAATGCTATTTGCAGCTATTTTTGCAAAAAAATTTAAATTATTTTTTGTCAAGTTTTAAGCATATAAAGTTATCGATCTAATACTTTTGCAGTTGTAAAAAACACTTGAATAGCAAGTAGAAAATAATCGCTGGTGAAGTAGTGATTTAATTTTAGTAGGAAATTATAACTATTTATTATTAATAATAAAACATAATAAAGTATGAAACAACAAAAAGATTTATTTTGCAAAAATTATATCATAGAAATCAAAAGTTTTACACCAGCGATTATTTTCTACTTGCTATTCAAGTGTTTTTTACAACTACAAAAGTATTAGATCGATAACTTTATATGCTTAAAACTTGACAAAAAATAATTTTAAAATTTTTGTAAAAATAGATGCAAATAGCATTTTTAAGCCCTTTCCAAATCTTTTTTCAAATTTTTTCTAGCTCAATTATTTAAAAAACTACAGCTGATTGAAGAAAAATGCAAAAATGAAAAAAATTTCAAAATTGCCAAAGCGATTATTTTTTTTTAAATATCGTTAAAAAAATGTAAGTAAGCTAAAAAGAAAGCATTTAAAGAATACTTTACAATGCTTTTTTTAAATTTTTTCTAGGATCAAAATTGAAGAAGATACGCTTTTTCAAAGTCGGAGCAAAAATTTGATAACCTGCTCAAAATTATTGCCCGGTACTGTACTTTTGTATTCTATATAATTCAAATGGTTCTTCCGTTGATCATTAATATTTTATGTATTTATAATCAATAAATGTAAATAAAAACACATGTAGTGATACCAAAGGACATAGCCAGTGCAAATACTTCAGTAAAAAAATATACATAATAACTAAAGTGCAAGTAGAAATAAAGCATCATTTTCTTTCAGGCAACGATATTAGGCGAGAGGGACACCCCCAAAAAAGAGCTTAGTTTTCGAGAAGGTGACCGCTACCGTCCTACAAGCTAATTTTTTTTTTTTAAGAAAGCTTCTGACTGATAGATTACGAATACAAACTTTTTTTTTAATTCCGAGTCCGGGAACATAAAGAAAATGGCGAAAATGGCGGTTTAATAGGTAAAAATTCTATACGCCCTATAAGTAACCGCCATTTTCTTTATGTTCCCGGACCCGGAACTAAAAAAAAGTTTGTATTCGTAATCTGTAGATCAGAAGCTTTGTTTTAAAAAAAAATTAGCTTGTAGGACGGTAGCGGTCACCTTCTCGAAAACTAAGAAAACTAAATGCTTTTTTGGGGGTGTCCCTCTCGCCTATATAGCGTGTGCTCTTATTGAGTGTTTAAATGTATACGATAAAAGAAAGATTTAGGATTTAAAATTGTTAAATAATTTAACAAATAATCATATTCGTATTGCATAACATTCCAGAAAAGACTATTTATGAATACGTATATAAATTCGTCTGTTACTAAAATAAAATAAAAAAGTCAAAAACTCAGAGATCAATTTTACAAAGTCGTATAGAAAAGACGAAAATCAAGCGTCTCGCGTTACACACAAGAGAAAATCCTTTCTCTCGACAAATCGTCCGTAAAAAGGGTATAAATTTATGGCTTTTGCGCATAGGAAAAGGACGAAAAAAGAAGCTGAAAAGAAAAATGAAAATGATAAAGAAGTATATGTTTTCGGTAGTATAAAAGTTATCGTTCAAAAGTCGTTATACACTGAGGCAACCATTTTCGAAAAAATCTTACGTATAAAAGTATGTATACATGAAATTTTTGCACTTGTCTTTTGTTCTCGTGCACAACGAAGTGCAAGCACGCGTTCAAGTGCAGTATAAAAGTGTATTTTCACACACTTTTGTTAAACGTATATAATAAATATATTGGAAAATCCATGTATGAATAAAGGAAATCTGAACAATGCAAAAAATAAGAAAATAAGCTTAATTTTCAACTGTTTAATATTTTCAATTTGTAGATAGGACTATAAACTAATTAAAAAAAAAACAATTTTTGATCCCAAATAAAACAGTATTTTTCATCAAATATATATGCTGAGTATAATGTTCTAAAAAATTTTTAATTCCTGAGTATCTTATTTGATTTTCGAGTCGATATTATAAAATTTACCATACAAATAAACTAATAAATATTTCAACTTCATTATATTATTTTAAAAATTAAAAATTATATTTCATTTATTTCTTATTTATTTATATGATATTTTATCTATTTAGTTGTTTTAAACTACTTATAATTTCGTCACGGAAAATGGTTCGCTTAGCCATCAGTTGAATTAACCGTTTAAACAAAATTAAAAATTCGTTGGCACATAGATCCTTAATTTTAATGTAAATGTTATCATAATAAATAAAATTTACATTCATGATAAAAAAATTTTATTGCTTAGCTTTCAAGTATAACGTGATATCGTTATATTAATAGCAATTTTGTAGGTTATATTACACTCAAAAAATATATGTTAAAATTTTTTTTCACAACTACAAATTTTAATTATTGTATTAACAAATTGAAGGAGAACACTATTTATTATTTGTAAAAACAAACATTTTTTAATAAATAATGACATAGACATTATTCTCAATATAAGTCTTAATATTCTAATATTCTGAAAAAATTTTTTTAAACTCAAATGATCGGGATCGCGACTTGCGTCCCGGCTCACAAAAATTACACGCACGAGATATCCACTTTTGGGATAGTCGCAAGGATCAGCTCAACCTTAGTGCAATGGAAGGCCCCATCCCGGAGGAACCGCCTTCTTGATCACGGTATATCCTCTACGCCGGGTAAATATCTTTTTTTTTGCAAACGGCTAATTCTTATCTCCTAGACATGACAATTCTTCCTGTGAGAATAAATAAACGCATATGTTGCCACCAAGCGGATTGCAATTACAAAATAATATTAATCAGTATATCTATATATATATAGGAAAAACAAATGCGTCGTCTCTTGCGTGATAACGCATTTGTTTTTCATATACGTACATAGATACACTAACCAACATAATTTTGTATCTGGTACTGTATCTGTCACTTGTACTTTTTTTAATGCGGACTTATAGCGCGCAAAAATTTTCCGGTTCAATTCTACATTAAAAACAATTAAATACACTTCGTTTATTTACTTGAAAAATTTTAGATACTGTAAATTTACTAATAAAACAAATGTATTGCATTTTTAATTTCAAGGCTTTTTCAAAAAAATTGCTCCCGTTTTAAAGTCTTATTATTTTAAAACTAAATGTTTTAGAAGACTTTAAAAGAAGAATGTGTACGAAAGTTTAAAAGTTGCAGAAAAATTTGGAAAGGGTATAAAAAAGGTTAGAAAAATAATAGGAAAACTTAGTTAATGATGTGAATATGCATATATGGTAAAAATTAACATATGCACAATAACAACTACTACATATGCATAGAAAAATTAACTTAGCGTATATGGAATGTTTCTTATATATGCAATAATTTTAATCAATTTGTATATCAAGTTAGTCCCTTGATATGCAATTTATCAATTTTTCGTAATAAAATTTCTTCCCGAATATATACGTTTAATATATTTACGGAAAAAATATTTTAAAACTAGTTAGGTAGATAATCATTGTTTCATAAGTTTTAATACTCCTAAAAATGTTTTTTCTATGATAAAACAAATACAAATAAAGATTGAAACGAGGTCTTCAGTGGCTCAGTCGGTAGAGTGATGGATTCGCAATCTCGGGGTCCCGAGTTCGAACCTCGATTTCGACTGATTGATGCAAGCACCACTATATGTTATATGTGCTTTGTTCATAAACATTACTGAAAGTTCCCGTCGCTAATTAGCATCGCAAACAGCGTTATCCCTTTACATTTTTTTCTCGTTACTTCAACTCATGACAACTATAACTAGGACAAATGTACGTTAAAGCAGCGGAAGTTCAAACTGCTTTAAATTTCCATGTATCTATGAGTATATTAGATAAAAATGCACATACATATGGGAAGATATATATAACAAAGAGGTTTTGCAGTCTTTATAGGCTGATATCGTGTATCTATCAATTATACATCTCTTTCTCCGTAGTATGGACTATGAAATGTAAGCTCAAGATAGAGATATACAATATCAAGAGACAAGTAGAATACGAAGGGATATGTAATGCTTCGATATATATAGTACTCACATACACATTTATGAAAGGATAGTTGAATTCGATAGCAAGAGCCTGTCTTCTCAGTGTTATAGGGTAGGTATATGCATGCGCGATAGGCTTGACAATTGTACGAAGCTGATAGATGTCAACGAAGAAGCTTATTAAGCAAGGACAAATATGTATAGTATTCGGTATCCTTGAGAAAGGATCGATTCAATAAGGATGAGCGAACAAATTATAATGCCTTTGATTAAGTTTAACGTATTTTATTACAAGAAATTAATTTAATTAAGTGAATAAAGACTATTTTATTAAATTTATTGTGGCTATAATATAAGAGAAAGAATTCATAAATAGAATTAACTATGCTAATGAGATTTTATTTAACATGGAATTCCAATATATACATAAATAGTCAAAATAATTATTTCATGAAAACGTATTATGTATTATGTTAAATAATAAAAGAAAATTGGTTAAATATATTCACAATGTTGTATCTAATTAAATAGAATAATATCGATTTTTCTCAAAAATATTACAATATTTCGGTATTTCCATATTAATGTTAAAAAAATTTAAATAGAAGCTTCAGTAAATACATCTCTATATTCACTATCAAAAAATCAATATTCTTCAAACTCAAGATTTTTCAATATTATACATAAAAGTTCGAAATTATTATTACTTGAAATATAGGTCAAACATATCAGTAGCAAACAAAATCATCTCTCCCTCTCTGTATCTTGAAGGCTTTCATTATGTACCTTGCGTGTACGCAAGTGTATGTGGTTTAGGAAAATGAGAGAGAGCGAGACAGAGAGTAGCCCTAAAGGTAGACAGTTTAGACAGATAGGTAAGATATAGGATAGCATACAGCAGGAGATATGTTCGAAATTCTCAAATGTGTAACACGTGTCACCGAGCTGTTAACTTGGTATCAAACAGAACTACCTCTTAGTGCTAATGCAGAACGTTTCCCATTAGGGCATGGCCGAACTATCTTATTCTATATATATATATATATATATATATATATATATATATATATATATATATGTGCACACATATACTTTATACATATAAACATTCACCCACACATATTACATTACACATATGTAAATAAATACATATATATATGCACATACATAGAAATACACACATGCACACACAGATACATGCGCTTTATACTGTAAGGATGACTGATCAATTAGACAGGTTAATTAGTTACTACCTTAGGCGTTAAAGTGATCCTTTACATTGTTTATATGTAAAATAGATATACTCAAACAAATTAAAAAAGTTAATTCAAGATTGATAGACGTATTCATAGATGATATAGTGCAAAATAATGGTTTGGTTTAAGAAATATATTAGCAACGTATTTAAACTTTAAATAATTTAGATTGAAAATTCACTGTAATTTTGGAATGTTCATAAAAGTTTCACACTAGTTTATTTAAAATTTTAGACAAAGTTTTAGAGAAATTTTGAAAAACAAAACTATGAATTATGACCATTTGATAATATTTAGTTACGTTTTAAAATCATATTAGTCTAACTATCGCTGTTAAAGTATAATGAAATCAAGTAGAATAACAAAATTATGAAAGAACACTTTTAGTAATGAGTCTTTGAAATTATTTTAAATTATTGGATATTCTTTTCAATAAATTTTCATTCAAAAGTGTAATTAAGAAAAGTGCTCTTTACTAAATTGTCCTACTTCCTTTCATTTACTCAACTTTAAAAAAAAACTTAACTTTCACTTTTTCTTCAATTGTCAGACTTTATGATAGGTATTTGAAAATTGAAATATTAATAAAAAATAATTTATTTAATTTATATCACAAAAAATATATCAACTCGTTAAATAAGTTACTTCTATCATTTTTACATGTTTTGTGAACTTTAAAGATATTATAAATTTGTAAAATAAAAATAGGTAGATCACATAAAAAACAAATATCACATTCTTTGCAGTACTGCAGTGGTTCATAAAAACTAAATTTCACACCTTTTCATGAAAAAAATCATGATCTTTTTATGAGCTAATAATTTTATAGTGAGCTGCGTATTTTATCCAACTAAAAAAACGTTACTTTTTAGAGTATTGACTTTATAAACAAACTTTTATGTGATAATATTTTGTTTGTATAGAATAGCATTAAAAGTTCAATTGTTTATATTGTCACTTCATTTTTATTTCAAGAGTTAAAATGATCAATGTTAAAAAATAATAAATAAGCAAACAATCTTTAATATTCCAACCACAAAGGTGTATTAAATTAAACATAATAAAGTATTGCGTATGTACTCCTAATAATTAAATATTTATATCATATGATCATGAAAAGTCGTATTTCTTTTCATAGATTGTGATTAACCGAGAGGAAATTCGACTTTGTTGCCGTATTGCATATCCTTATTCCCATCTCAACTGAACACTTAATCAATTTAAAAAAAAGCTGAGTATGAAATTTGAATTAAAATTAAAAAATCAACTTTGTTTTATGTAAGATAATATATTGATTCAATGTGAACTGTCTCAAACAAAAATAATTTTTTTTTTTTCAATTGTTTTTATTTATGAAATTGTAGTTCTTTTCTACTTTGGTGGACAATAGTGTGACTCATTTCTACCCACTATAAAGTAATTTGGCAGGTCAATAATGTGTTACATTACTGTCCACTAATTTAAAATAGAAAAATAGTTTCACTTTTGATCCACTTTTCAAGTTAATAAAGTGGCCATTATTGTCGAGACAGTAACAAAAGATATTAAAACTGCTGACGATAAAAGGCACGTAATTAGTAAAACATGCATTTAGATATTCAAAGAGAAAAAAACTTTTATTTAATATTACATTAATCCACCTGACTTTTATACACTTTGAATGACATTCCATTTAATAAACGTCTAAATTATAATTTTAATTCGCCTGAAATGGCTTTTAACAAAATGAAGAGTTTAATGCTGTGATGTTTAATAAATAATACGTTGACGGTGATATCATTTGAGCTTTTTTTATTATCTACCATTGTTGCATCAATATTTTTTTAACTTTTTATTCCAATCTACATTATATTTATATTATGAATAAACAATCATAAATTACAATTTTCAGTCACACAATACAGACTTCATACTTTATATAGACGTACCTATCTAACGATAAAATTCATATTCAAGCTAAACTCCTCCAACAAATGGCTAAAAATATTCGATCGCACACGAAATTCGATCAAAGTCTCTGGATGTTAATTTTTTTGTCGACGCATCCTACCCTATCCAGCTGAAAAAAAAACTGCCTAGCGGCTATATAACGTTATATAACTCTACATTATAGTAGATAAAAGTTTAAAGCTTTCATTTTGAGCCGAGCATCGTGGAAAAAAAGCTTTTACGTTCCATATTTTCACGTTAATTCTGTCTCTCTTGCTACCGTGCTATATATACATGAATACTCATAATTAGTAGCGTTGGTTAACTCTTAATACTTTTCTTTTTTTTTTTTTTGCTCTTATAGTTATAGTTTATAATCTTTGTACCTTCTTTTTATTAATTCTTCTTTTTCTTCGTCTTTTTTCTCCTCCTTGCTCTTCTTTCTTGAGTTAAAAGTTCGGTGGAAAAAAAGAAAATTTCTTCTTTAAGTCGGTGACTTTAAGACTGACTAGAAATCGAGAATTCTAACCAATGGTATGATATAAGAAAATAAAAGTTAAAGTAAAACTAAAAAGTGAAAAAAGAAGCGGATGAAAGAAAAGAAGGATAAAGACTAAGTATGGCATTTTATTAGTTTTCTTTTTTTTATGAGTAGTTAAAAGCCGATTTTCCAGTTCTTAAAGACTAGTGAGTGAATTTTAAAAATTGCAAAAAAAAGTATAGGATTCATTATCAAAGCCGAGTTATTAAAAAATTTGTTTGAATACAGAATAGCTTAGTACACATTTTCTTTAATAAGAAAATATATACAAAGGAAGTTATTTAATGATGCGACCAAACTTAGTTCTCACAATGAATTTTTTAACGTAACAAAAAATTTAATCTTTATACAGAATTTTTTTTGTCTTTTACGTAATGTTTAGAGTAGTAAGAAAAGATATAAATGTCTGATCATAACAAATGATATGGGTTAAAGTTATCAGTTTTGAAATGATTCTTTTGAGTTAAATCACCTGTATAATAGTAATCTACGTTATAAAAAGATTTTTAATTTTAATAAACGTTTCATTAAATGTCACATTTGAATAACCTTGTATTTCAAAATTTCAATCCACTAAAATCTTAAAATATAAAGTCTATAAATTAAGATTATCCATATAAAACAAATAAATTTGAAATTTTTCTTATCACAAACACCAAAAGCAGTGATCTTACCTAAAACCTCACACGTTTTACAACATTTGGCGCTTGTTTAAGTGAAATATGTATAAAATGAAGTATTTCTTTATTCGTATAAATGGCTAAGCAGGCACTTTTTATGAGCAGACTTGCGACATAATGTTTTTATTTTTCTTCAATACGAAGCTTGCAGACGCCTTTTTTTTGTGAAACTACTTAAGAAAATTGAACGCTGAGTTATAGGTGTGACATAACGAATTTTCTGAAAAATGTTCTAGTTATCCAAGTTTTAAAAATATCAACGTTTTCGAATGCGTTTTTTGTTATATAACAGAATTTAATTTTTTTTCTTTTTGTCATGAATAACGATTGCACTGCAAAAATTAATTTTAATGGAGATAGTGTAATTTAATTTTTTTTTTCTTCTTTAACGTCGCTATATTTATGCTATTTTTAATGTTAATCAGCAACGGAGCTCGTAAGTGTATTTGTGAACACAGCACATGTAACGTACAGTGGTGCTTTTATCAATCGGCTGCCGAGAGTGCGATTTGAACTCAGAACCCCGAGATTACGAATTCAACGCTCTATCGAATGAGCCACTCACCGGCTCTGTAATTTAAATTAAAATAAATTTGCACATTATTTAAAAGAATTTTAAATTAAAGTTCTTTGTACGATTCATACTGTTTAAGATATTTTTAGTTTGAAAATTGACATATTTTTCGATCAAAAAGTTTTGAAAATCTTTTATATTGCAATAAAAAAATCACCAGATAGACTTAAAAAAGGCCAAATTTAAAAATACAATAAATTAAAAAAAAATGTATGTACTAATCTTTTTATCTTTTTATTAATTAAAAATAAATGTTTTTTGCTTTGAAAAATTTATTAATAGTGAATATTTGGACCAAAAGAAGCTTCTAATATTCACTATAATTCAAATTTTCTGTAAGATTTAATTCATTACTGCATAACATATGCTTCAGTAGATCTTGGTCATGTATGGTCAGACAAAAATGATTAGAATTCAACTTTGATAAAACTTAAATTTGAAAATATCCTAATTTGGGAAAGATAATTAAACAATCAACAGATAAATAAAATATTTAATATTCATTTAAAATTTCTCAACAGCATAAATAAACATTCTATCTTTAAACCACTGTATATCGAATTAAATAATTTTTCAAGAAATAACTAAAACGATTCCATCAAATTATTAAATTGACAAAAACTAGTTACTTTGTATTAATAAACAAAACAGAGATAAAAATAGATTAACATCTCAGTGTTAGCAATTAACATTTTGGCATTGCACACATGAGTATGTCACATTACGAGACTATATGAACAAAGTAATCTCTCCTGTATCTCTCAATGCTTTTAGAGTCTTTATGCACATTCATACACATTTACTCATACATGCACACATATCTAGAGAGGCATTTCATGTATGGCTATATATTCAGAGTTTAGATATGAAGTACTTGTATTCGGATCAGCTAGAGAAAGAGAGCAAGAGTCACGTACAAATTTACAAATGTACAAGAGAGCTTGTCTTACATAAGAACTGCATACACACACAAAGTGAGGACTTATTCGTATGTCAAGAGTATAGTACATCTATCGTAAATGATGTAATAGTCGAGTATAGCTGAAATTTGATAAGAACATAAAGTGTTTATATTCAGAACGAGTTGAAGATTTATTATTGATAGATAACGTAGGATTGACGTTTACTTTTTTATTAATTTTTAATATTTCAATTCTAAAGATGAGAAACAATTCCAATATCCGTTTTAAAATGCTAAAAATTTAATTAATATGTTTAATTATTTTTTTGTAATACTGTAATCATAGCTTTAAATTTACTCATTTGTATCAATATACTAATTTTGCGAATTATATATTTCAATACTCAAATTTTACGAATTTCAAATTTTTTCAAATTAAATTCACGGAAAGCAAATTATTATATAATTGGTATAACACTTCAACTAATATTTCCACTAAATGATTAAATACTGAAATTGGATAATTAATTATCTTCTTTGTCTTTTTTCAAATTTTTTTGTAAATTTTAACACTCAGAAATATAATAAGGTTACGCTGTATTTACATATACTATTTTGCAAGCAACGTAACACATTATCCATAATTTATTAAAATAATATAAATATAATTTTTGTTTAAATTATATCAAAATTATTTAATTTATCCAAATATTTAACAGGTACAATTATTTCCATTCCAAATTACACAAAGAAAGCTCAAATCTCGGCTCAAATAATAATTCTTTATTTTTTTCATATATATTTTACGATTACAAATGAAAACGTACATTCGTTTTGCAAACGTATCGAAAATTTTGCACAATACATATACGAGCGAACGTAATTTCGTACTGCTCAAATAATCTATTATACACACTGGAAAATTATATGGTTTTGGTAAATATTAACTTAAATATTAATCAAATATTTAATAACGAAGTTAAACTTTTTACTCGGCGCATATTATTTAGCTATTCATTGGATGAAAGCCCGTGTAAGATTTTAGAAACTTTGATGTGTTATTCCGTTTGATCTTAGAATACCATAAGGCATCTTGTATTTACACTTTAATAAAACGATATAGAAATTTCTTATTAAAATTCATGACATTCAGTTTAAGATGGAATCATGAAAAATAAATAAAAATATTTTTTTTTAAAATCAATTCTGCTCATTATGTGAATGATTAAACATATAATAATTACATAACAAGATTATGATACTAAAGAAAATTTACTTCGGGAGTAAGTTTATAATTTTAGCGTAGATCATTTGAAATTCTCTTTTTTGTGCAAAGTATGAAGTAAAGGGTTTCAGTTGCAATCGATTTTACGTAATTCCATATATCCCTTTATACGTGATGTATAGGGATAGAATTTTCGTTTATGCGTAACACGGTACATTTGTTACGCTTAGATTAAACTCGAGAGAGCTTGATGGATCATGAAAATTTTGGATATATAACTAGCCGGAGGTATCGATCACTTATGTCATCATTGTCTGTCTGGTTATACGTTTATGATAAATTGAAAACTTTGATGTTTCAGATAAATGAACAATTTTTTATTCGATTTTCAAAATTATCGAGCAAGTGTTTTTTTTTCTTTTTTTTTTTTTTAATTTATGTATTTTATAAGATTATAAATACTTATATTTTAAGGATAGAATAATTATATTTTAAGAAAAAATTAATAAACAAGAACTTTATAAGTAATATTGTAAATTAATAAAAGTAACATTATATACAAGTATTATAACCGGAAAACGTCAAACCAAAGCCATTTCTGAGCCACGTAAAATTAAATTATAATAAATAAAAAAACTGAAATTATAATAAATAAAAATAAAATAAAAGTTAAGAAATACTTTATTCTAAAACAAATAAGAAATTTTAATATAAATAATTGAAACGAATAAATATGATTATTATTAGCAAAAGTTATTGTATATTTATATCCTGTACTTATATTAAATACATTTAATATTATTCATATTATTATTAGAAATGACAAATATGATTGAAGAGCTCGACGTAATAAAGAACGACTAGCGTTTGAAAAACAAATAATGGAATATCTAAAGAGATCAATATTTAATTTTGATGAAATGAATTTATAAAAAAATTTAATTGAAAATGAAGTTGGAAATAATTCACATCAACCTTCTTCAATTACATTATTTAAAATATAAAATTTCTACATTCTAAAATAAGAATTTGAATATTTAATCATTTTCCGTCTCTAAAACTCTAAACTTACTGTACATTCCTATGTATATTAGGTACTTTATTTTTATTATAATAACTACCATGTATTACCATAAAAAACTAAAAAATCGATAAATGTAGTTATCTCATGTCAAGCTTAATAAATATTCTTACATTTAACGACAATCAGCTTCAATTTACTTTAAGAGAATACGAGGGATTTTTATTATCGTTTTTTTTCCTGTATAAAAGTCTGGAGAGCATCATAATTTCGTAGTAGATATAGCAGAGAGAGAGTATCGATGATTCACGAGCAGCGAGACTTCATCTTCCATAGGAAGTCGTAAAAAAGTTACTATATATCTATATACACATACATACATATACACACCTATCTTTTCGAATCGACGAATTGACATCGTATTTCATAATAACAATATCAAAAAATGTCTTCGTCTATGCCCCTGGTAATCGCATATGTGTGTTCTGCGAAAAACAGAGTTTGATCATATAAATCTTAAAATTGAGAGAGAGAAATATAAGAAATATTAAATTTGTTTTCTATATAACTTGGTAAACAAAATATATCTTTTTTTTTAACTTCATATTACATAACGTGTTATTGAAAAACAACTACACAAATATCTTTGAATATATTTTATTTAAATTTTAAGTCATAAATTTTTCAATAAATAACGTTTAATATTAACCTTAGTAGAAACTTAATTGAAAATTAGTTAGAAACTAGTTAATTTGGATATTATCAAAGGGTTTTTAACTAATTCTCGGTTCACGTTCTACCAAGGAATGTTTAATAACTATAAGTTAATACAAATTTTAACAATTCAAATCAGAGAAAATTTACAAAGGTAAGTTCTATAAAAGGTAACAATGAGACCTCATCTGACTTTTTACAGTAGGGAAATAATATTATCTGCGCATAGATTCGGTACAAAAATTTACCAATTAATCAGTTGTATATTAATACATCATAATATTTTTAAATGAAAAAAAAAGTGTATATATTCGCTGCTCCTGTGACATAAAAGTTGTTGTTTAAAGCATATATAAATTGCATGCTTAAGCAAATTATAATGAGTTTTAATTTTGCAACAAAATCTTATTAAAAATATAAACAGAATCATCTATAAATACAATTTTATGATCATTTATTAATGAATGAAATAAATAACTTTATTATATAATTTTTTTTCTTATTACTTTCTAAAAAAATTTTTCGTACTTTAATATATAAAAAATAATAATAATCCAAAAGAAATAAAGAAGTTGACACGAGAATAAGAATCTTCCATTTTTAATAATCCAGTCGGGGATAAAAGAGTCGAAGAAATGATGTTTGCCCAATCTCAAGAGAAAAGCTCTTCGTCTACCCCGTTGCGAGAGCATTAAAGTTTAGAACTGACAAAAAGTTGGCTAGAGCACCAACCATTAAGATTTATACATATATACATGCGTCAATGCGTGAAACTAACTGTCATGGAAAATATGATAAATTTTAAAGTATACGAACTTAATTTTTTCCTTTCTTAAGACACCAAAAATAACTTAAAAAACTTTTGTTTTAACTTTTTTTTTAAAATTATGTTTGATAATTATTATTTCATAAAGGACTGTGCATTCTGCGGTATAAACTATTTTAACGTCTATTATAACTGATCAAAGTAAGTAAATAAATGAAAAAAAAAATCCGAAAATAATGAAATTCAATTGAGTAACAGTGTATTCCCACAATTGAATTAGGTTCGCCTAGAGTAGCAGTATAACTTGTACTATAACGACTTTAATATAACACAGCCCTGTATACTCATATAAGATAAGGTGAAGCTGTATATATACATGTGTGTGTATGTATGTGTGTTACCCAAACGACGAAGTGAAGGAGTTTCGTAATTACCGCTCGCTAGAGGCATGAAAGTTAAAGGTTATATAACAAAAATCCTAGACCAAGTTATCATCACGTTAAAGACGAAAGGACATGGAAAAAATAAAGAAATCAAAGTCTTCGCTTATATACATAAGGCAGAAAGAGAGAGAGAAAGATATACGTTTCTTGACAGAATTGTCAAGGGAATAAATGTTGCTTAGCTCTACATGGTAACAAGATATATATATATATATATATATATATATATATATATATATATATATATATATATATATATATATATATATATATATATATATATATATATATATATATATATAAGGATGTATATAGAGAAAGATAAAATCCCAGGAGTTAATTACAAAGTTCTTGGCCTTAGAGAATGAGAATAGGTAGATGGCACATTCTCTATTACTAGCTTGTACTAGAGAAGAAGAGAAGTGATACAACCTCAGTATAAGTGAGCTAAAGAATAGAGAGAGAGAGAGAGAGAAAGGGAGCTTTAACATATAAAGACCTTTAATGTATACACGATCTACTTTCGCAAGCTTGTAGGACTTTGTTAGTTGTTATGAGATTAAAATTTGAAAACCTCCTTATTACGTGCTGTTTTGTATAAAGAACAGGTGGAAAAGGTTTACGAAAAGGTATTAACACTCGAGTATGAATTTTCAAGCAGAATATGAGGAATTATTTTTTCATAAAATAAACAACAAAATTCATTGTTTTATAAATTTGTTGAAATATTGATAGATATAACTCTTTTATGATCTCGTTATTTTGATTCGCTTTATCAACTGATTATTCATGGGCTAAGGTAATGCCTTCTATTTTTTTTCTATTTTTTATTGTTGACAACAATTACAAATATGCATGTCTCGCTAACTTTTAACCTGCATAAATTACACTTTCAAACCTAAAACTTTTATACTACCTGTAATCAATATGGCTGTTATAGATGACGAATAAATTTGTTACAAAAAATTTTATTAAACCATTACAGTTGTTATCAAATTTAAAATTTAGAATTCATCATCATAATAAATTAAAAATACAAAATTTCAATCATCAATCTCCCGCTCCGTAAATCATTAGTTAAGCTCATTATTCATAAAATACTCTTAATAACATGAACATCAGCATTAAAATTGAAAAAGTAAGAATAAATAAGAAAAATCTGCCTACGTAATAATATTTCCATAGAAAATATCATAATTATTAAATAAAATACAGTGTATTACCTATTGATGCATGGTATTATTATGCATCTATACACACAAAGCTGATAATTAAATATGTATTTCGCTTAAATTTGATTTTCGACGCAACGTAAAGAGGTAGGAGGAGTAGCAGAGGACAGAAACAATATAATGCTATAGCAGAAGAGAAAGAGGAGGATTCAAGGGGGGGAGGAGGGCAAGCTTGAAATCAATTAGTTAAATTGGTAAATGCGCCAGACGGAATGGTTATATGAATAATGCTCATGTTTATTAATGCCATACTGTGTTTGCGTTATATATATATATATATATATATATATATATATATATATATATATATATAACGTGCATAAGCACAGATGTAAACGATTATGATATTCACGCCCGTGCACCCCCAGGCAAAGTGTTCTTTTGTACGTTTCACTTGCTTTATTTATACACGATCGTAATTGCTATATTTTTCTTTTTAAATTAGATTTTTTTTATTTCGGTTTATGGTCGATTATGGTTTGTATATCGAGAGGAATTGTTTATAATTTCAAATTAAGGGAAGAAAGCATTGGTTTTTTTTGTATAACGCAACGTTTCATTATTATCGCTAGTTTTATTGATTCGTAATTATAAATGTATTAGTACTTAGAGTTGTCATATATTTCTTATTGATATTATCATAATTACAAATACATTATTTTATCATGAGACTAGAGAATAATAATTTTGTAGTTTGGTAATTATTAAAATTAATTCACATTTGATTACTAATTTATTGAATAATTAATTGAATTTATTAAATAAATGCAAAGACAAATTGATAAAATATATTTCATTCACATTTTAATATTTTATGAATTGTTCATCCAATTCTTCATTCTTGTACTGATATACGTCTATTAAATCTCCAAAAAAAATTTTTATTTCTCAAAAGTGTCGAAAGTGCAAAGAAAATTAGTTAATCCGAAACTTTGTTCTTTTTTTTTTTAATAAATAAGAGAAAATATATAACAATCTTCACGGTAATAAGAATATGAGATCGTATCACTAAGGTATTAAGGCAGTCTGTTGAAAAATATAAAGATTATTGATATGATCACTTTCGTACTGTTTTGACAAATTTTTATTGTTGGCTTATATTTTTTTTTCACATGAAAAAGCTTTTTTAACAGCTAAAAAATTAATTGTTTATTTCTTTAGGATGAAAATAAGAATATTCTTTTTTTTAGTGTTGTATGAATGATCTCCGCCATATTTCTGCGCATCCATTTTCTAAAACATGTTAGATACTCCGTGCATCAATTATTAAAATATTAATACTACGAAATTATTGATTTTTATGCTTGTAATGTATAATTATTTTTACTTACAAAATGAAAAAATATTAAAAGTCAATGTTTGGAACGGTTAATTATTCATTAAAATGACATGCGAGCTACACTATAAAAAAGGTCAAATTAACACTAATCAAGGATAGAGAAACTTGTAGAACACTATTGTTATATAATATACACTTCTAAATGCATAAATCTAAATTTTAATGTAAATAGTAACGACAAAAATAAATGTTTCGTATTAAGGTTGTCGATGAGAAATTCAGCACAATTATTTCTAAAACATGAAAAAGGTTAATTTTATTTATTTATTTTTGAAATCATATGAAATTTAATATTTAAAAAATATACTTTTTTATCTAAAATATTTTAAAAATAAATTTTAAGAATAATTAAAAATTTGACGCACGGTACTCAGGACAGACTCGGTAATATGGTTGATATTCTATACGTGCACTTTAATGAAAAACACTAGTTTAAGTCACGAATATTGACGATTAACAACAAATTTATAAGAGTTTACGATACAATAATCTTAACTGTTTGTGTTTAGTCCAGTAAGAAACTTCTTACAGCTATTTATTTCTTACTTATTGCTTTGTATTATCTATCGTCTTCGAAAATCTAAATTGCAAAACGAATGAATATTCATCGATTTTTTTCAAATGTTTTAAATTTATAATTTATACTTGGCATACTCAATCTCAAAGCTACATTTTGCCCGATTCTGCTTTTTATAAAAGTTATCATATTTCAATGTGTATATAAATTTATGACACAATTTTTTCACATTTGATGAAATTTTATACAGTATATTTTATACAGTTTTCGTTAATATTTTGTTTTACCAGTTTAGAAAATAAACGTAAGTTTAATTAAAAATGTATAGTTGCTCTTGCCGATAGCAGTATATTTTCATACTTATATTGTCAATTGACAAATTTCTGAATACGTTCCTAATTTTGAACGTAAAAATTGAAAAGAATAATAAAAAATTATTAATTTTGAACGAAAAATAATAAAGGTTATATTAACCATACATTGAAAATATTTTAAATGATTAATGCTCTCACGGACATTATTTTATTTGAAGAGTTGTAAATACATAATTTATAAATGTGAATTTATTTGGATCTTTCTTTGCATAATGAGACATAAAATACCAACTTTACAATTTTTCAAATTTTTTTTTATTATTCTTGATCAAAAAATTTTTTAAATATTTGAATACTATACTCCTCCACTGAAATATGAAAAACATAACAGAGATTTTTTAATAAATTTTTAAATAAAGATGAAAAATTTGGAAAACTGCAATATCGGTAACTATGGATAAATCATATACCCTATTACATCACTTTAAGTAGAATAAATACTATCATTGTATAAATAATATTGTATAAAAAAAAATTATAATTACCTTAGTATAGGTAAGGCAGGCAATTGGAAATGTAGTTCTCTTTTGAGAGACTTGATAACATCCCGTTAACTATCATCAATTTGTTTCAAATTTTATTTTATTAAACGAAAATTATAATTTTTTAGAGATAGGATATGCTAATAATTGAATACCAATCAAATATTATATGTTAATTGTTTTAAGGCAGAATACAATAAATAATTAACATATACTTGGCTCGTATTCGATCATTAGCACTCTTCAAAGAATATTTTTAACGAGCAACAGATACTTTTTGGATTGGAGAATTATTATTAATTTATGAAAAATGTAGGAAATCATCCAATCAAACAATGAGCTATTTCCACTGGTGCAAATGTATTTCGTTTGTCGATGCATATTCAATAATTTTTACTTTTGCATTTTTTATTTCAAAAACTACGAAGCAGTATACGTAAAAATTATTTACATATTATTGAATTGTTAATATTGTCATTTTAGAATGTTATAGTAGAATTAACATTATAATAGAATATAAATTTCTAGCATCAAGTTATTAAGCACTCTAAAGTTTCTAAAAGTCATGGAATACAAAATTTCATTCATTTTTGTTTAAAAAAAGTCAAATAAGAAAAAATAATGTTTTGCGCTTAGAGTGCGAAAATACTACGTTTGACAACAGGCAAGGAATAGTACATTATACAATAAGAGAGCAAATTACAAGTCGGCAAGCACCTATATGCTCCCGTGTTGCACATCCTATTTTCTCACACGAAAAGCGCTAAATGCTACAGAATTCAGTTTGGAACATACCAAAGTATCAAAAATACAATCTATGCGGAGGGAAATAACATTATAAAATAAAACTACTTTCACCCTGGTAGGAAATTGAGGATAAAATATGCCCTGGTAACTAACTGTTGGCTATATCTTGTCGCCACGCAGTCGCGATAAGTAACCGATATATACGCGATGATGTACCAAAAACTACAAAGTTGATCTAAAACAACCCCAAAAAGAATTAATTAAAAATTGATAGACATAAGCCCGGATGAGTTGATTTCAGTGATGTTTTATGCAATGTAAAAAGATGGGCTACTGTTTAGAAATTTTTTTTGGATGGGTAAAAATAATGTAAAAATGATATATTTTGAAAATAAAAATATTAGAATTAAATAAATATTTATTATTATTACTATTATTATTATTATTATTATTATTATTATTATTATTATTATTATTATTATTATTATTATAATAACATTAAAATTTATTATTTATAATATATTAATTTCGTATATTCATCCTATTATATTTATTATATATTTCTAATTTTATTTTAAATAAAAAATTCAACGTTGACCATATTCAACCGATACCATCGCGATGATTCGATAAGAGTAATGAAGGTATGATACATCGAAAATATGCTGAACGTTTCTACCAGGGGATTTCCACATTAAATTGTGATAGTAAAATTTTATTTTATCAAAAGTTGAGTAAAAAATGCGGAACGAAAAAGATTAAGCTCTGGAAGGCAAAGCACCCCTTCCCTCGCCACTAAAAGGATTAACGAAAAATGATTCAAATTATAAAATTTCATATACAGAATATTGTTGAAAAAAAATAATCCTACAATTATTTTTTATGAATCCATAAATGTACTGGTTCCTGGGTTGATAGATTCATAAGTCCATATGTGGATGAGTTCATGGATCTATGGATATATTGACCCATCCATCCATAAACTGAACATAGAGCAATCGACATATGGAAACCCAAACTCTTAGACCTATCAATCCATGAACCCCAACTCATCGATCTTTGGACTCAGACCCATCGATCCACCGACCTATGTACATGGACGTATCGACTCATTAATCCATCAACCTAGACCCGATTTGTCAACCTATGGATACAGACTCATCAATCCATGGATCCATCGACCGATAAGTCTATCCATGAACCCATCGATCTATCATACTATGAATCCATCTACCCATCCGCTTAAAGACCAATTTATCCATGAACTTATCTACTCAGGGATCCATCATTCTATGGACTTAATTTATAGTATTATACTGTATAAGGGTTTCTATGTTACTTTGGTTTATCTGTATTCCACGTCAATGTAATGCGTTATTCATAGGAAGATAAATAAATGTATGTATAGCATACTTTTATTTTCCTTCCTAGGGAGGAAAAGAGGCATTTGATTCACTTGCAACACACAGTAAAATGTAGATAGTGATTAGATGTAGTATAGTGAAATACAAAAAGAGAGACACACAGATTACATGTCTTAATCGTCATTTAATTACCAATTTTTTACTTAGTTTTTATTTTATTTAGGTAAGTATTTATGTGACTACATAGCAAACATTATTTTTTCAATATATAATAATAATACTAGATCAGGCGGTCGCTACACAGCCAGACATTGGTTGACTTTATAATGGCCTTTAAAAATCGATTCTATGCTGTTAGTAGAAAACAAAACATCGACGTTAACCTTCTCGACAAATCACAGACAGAATAAACTGTCAAGAATTAAACACACATTAATTTTTCCTAAAGAGAATATAATATATTTCACTACGATATAATTTTAAAGTTGTTTCTTTCATAAAATTTCTATTTGGAAGCGATGAGTAATTCATTAAAGAAGAATGCACAAAGCCATTTTGCTAATCTACAAGTCAAAAAGTTTGATTAGATTGGTATAACAATGAATGTTAATGATAGGCTGATTTTTATTGTTTTAGAGTCAAAACTTTTCATTTACTTTTCGTTAGTTGTCACGTTCGATTCGTTAAGAATCACTGTGCATAATGAATCCAACAGTTAAAGTTAAAAATGGTCAGTTACGCGGGGCAACAGTGAAAAGTGTCGAAGGATTTACTTATTGCGCTTTCAGAGGAATACCATATGCAAGACCACCTGTGGGAGTTTTTAGGTTTAGAGTAAGTATTTACATATTTTGACTTATCAATTTATCATTTTGATGCAAAATATGAGAATTTTTTTTAATAACTTTTCGTTTGTATAATTTTAATTTTTCAATTTTAATATTAAAAAAAGAAGTTGATTGAATTTATTAAAAAAGGTATAAATTGAATAGTGACATTAAAATGAACATAACAAATATTTTCATAGAAAAAGGATCAGATTTTTTTTTTCATTTTTAAATGATCTTCAATGCAAAATTTGATAGTTTAGTTTGTCAAGAAAAATTAATCAAGAAAAAATTATAAAATGATTTTCGTCAAATGAGAAATAATAATAAAATATATTTGACTCAGAATATTCAATTTATTTATGAACAAATTCATTTTCCTCACTAGTGAGGAAATAAAGTATTTTTTTTTTTTTAAATAAATATAGAGAATTGAATTTCACCTACTGTACTAAAGAAAATTATTTTTTCATTGAGATAATAATAAGATCTAATAGGAGAATTACGAATATGACATTACATGATTTTCTTCTAGAAAAATTTTAGTAAAAATTAGAGATGAATTTACAAAAATTGAAAATAATCATTTTCGTTCAAACAAATCGCATTTAAAACTAAAGAAAGTTTTTCAAACTGTGTAAAATTTAGCTAATTCAATTCATTAAATTTGGAATATAAGAAAACTGGGTCATAAAAACATTTATTTTCCTGTTTGGAAAAAAATTGAAAATAATATAAACAATTATTCTTCAATTTTTTATACGCGTGGATGTTAGCAAATAATAAGAGGAAACACTAACGGCATTAAACATTAGCGGAATTCCATTAAAATAAATTTGACTAATGCTAATTTTTTTACAATATAGTTACTAATATAATTTATATTGTCTAGCTTTACTAAAAATTTGCAAAGTCGCGTGATTATTTCCGGGCGGCTTAAAATCGAAAAAATAATCACTTTTAGTATAGTTTAATGTGAGCATATCATCATATGGATTTGTATATTATTTACATACCGTGAAGGACGTAATTTCTGATCACTTAGGAGGTATTTCTGATCACATATTTACATGTAAAAAAGTAAAAGTATATTTCTTTTTCACACAAACGAAGCATTTCTTACGCTCAATCTATTTTTCCTCATAAATTAAAAAAAGGTTTTTCCTACTAAAATCTTAAAGATTATGATTTATAATAAATAATGATCAGAAATTACGCCCTGATCAGGAACTACGTCCTTTACGGTATGTCACTATTAATTAAATAGAGTATATATATTTAGAAAAAATAACTATTTGGTGATTGAATATATTTTGGTCAGTTTCTGATCATTAACCGTCGTCAGTTAGTTGATAAACTGGTCATTTCCTACAAATTTTGGTCAGTTTTTAATGTGTTTTGAAAAAAGCGGTTAAACATGATTAGATTATAGTGGAAATTTCCACCAAGGCATATGTAAATAAATATTAAAATAATTGTTTTCTCGTGTTTCTTTAGATATTTGAAAAACAGGAAAATAAATACTTTTCAAGAAATTTCGTTTATGTATTTGAAATTCAATTGAATGTAAATGACATATTTGCCAAAGCTAGCAACCTATCGAAAGTAACAGCTAGTTAAACATGACTAGATGTTATATCTTTTGTATAATTATTGTTTTTAATTTTCGTTTTTGATTCACCATAATTTTTTTTTTATTGATTTTTAATAACAGCAATTCTTTTCGACGAATTTAAATCACACGTGCAAAATAATTTACAATAGTTGTGATCTAAATCGTCCAACACCATATTATATGATTATCGGAAAAATAAAAACATTAAAATCTGATTGCATCTTGTATAAATCGTTTATAATTTTACCAATAATTTCATTAGTAATTATTTAACTATAAATATTTTATTATAAAAGAATTAATGATAAATTAATAGACGTAATGTTAAATACTCAATAAACTACGCTTATTTATCAATAAAATTTGTATCAGATTATTTTACCAGAAGGTTTGGATCCCGCATTTTGCTCAAATTTTAGGAAAAGAAAGCCAAAGTTTTAGATACTTACTCTATAATTTCTCTAGTTACAGTCAATTAAAGAATGTTACTGAAAAAGTTACTAGATTTTTAAACTCTTATAGTAGAAGTTTAAAATTTTTTTAAAATAAAAACTGAGCTTAAATCATTTTGAAATAGCAAGTATAGTACATCGAGATATAACTTTTTTCCAAAATTGTAGAGTAAAAAAGATTAAATCTTTATTATCCTGTAACTTCAGAAAAAATCATGTTTTGATATACTATAAGTGCTATTTAGAGAAGATTTGAGCTCAGTTTTTATTTAAAAATAGTTCTAAACCAATAACTTTCTTAATGTTAAAGAATTATTAACATTTAAAAATCTAGTAACTTTTTCAGTGACATTCTTTCATTTCCTGTAACAAAGGAAATAATGAGTGTCAGAGTTCAAAATTTTGACTTTCTTTATGTTTCTGCATTCTGAATCATCTCCTGAAATAAGAGTGAAATCGGGGATTTGGATTTTTGACATTCTTTTAGTACAAGTAAATATGATGAAAATTAAAAAAACTTTTTTCTCTAAAACACATAGGATCCAGAACCATTCACTCAAGATTGGGAAGGAATAAGAGATGCAAGAATGTATGGAAATATGTGCCTACAATATGAGAGTATGTTACGTCTCTGTTGCGGAAGTGATGACTGTCTTTATTTAAATGTTTATGTTAGAACTATGAAAGATGTTGAAATACTTAAACCAGTAATGGTTTATATTCATGGTGGAGCTTTTTACAGTGGATCAGGAGATGATACCAGGTTTGGACCTGATTATTTATTAAGAAAAGATATAGTTCTTGTCACCTTCAACTACAGACTTGGAATATTTGGTAAATAATTTAAGGATAATGAAGATAATACAATTTTTACTTTGAAAATATGTTTTGATTTTACTTCAACTAACAACATATTTATAAAACTTTAAATAGAAATAATAATTAATTTTTTCATATTAAAGGTTTTCTGAATTTAGACTACGAATTTGCATCGGGAAATCAAGGTTTAAAAGATCAAGTCATGGCATTAAGATGGGTTCAAGAAAATATAAAAAATTTCGGCGGCGATCCAAATAATGTAACAGTTTTTGGGGAAAGCGTAGGAGGTTGTTCAGCGCACTACTTAACTTTTTCACCCATGTCTAAAGGTGACCTAAAACTTTTTAATTAAGTACTGTATATAATTACTTATTTTAATTTTGAATTTATTATTTACAATTCATGTAAATATTAAATATTCAATATTGAAAATTTAATTTCAATTTAATAATATATGAACAATTCAACATTTCTTAGATACTATCAATTCACATTTTTAGGTCTCTTTCACAAACTTATTTGTGAAAGCGGTGTAATTTTTAATCCTTTTGCATTAGTAGAAGATTCGAAAAAAAATGTCATGTTGTTATGCAAATACTTAAATGAATATTCTGATGATCCGGAAGACATATTAGAGGTTTTAAGAATGGAAGATGGCTTGAAATTAGTTGAAGCACAAAAGTATGTCAGGAGTCTTACTGTAAGTTAATTTTGTCATAAAAATATATAAATCTAAAAAATTATAAATAAATATTAATTCAGAATTTAAGAACCACCGAAATAAAATTTTTTTGCCATTCTAACCTCAAAACCGCAACTTCGTTGCTCTTTTTTGGCTCTCGTGGCAAAAAATACGGTTCGCCTTCGGCTCGGGCCGTAAACTTCTCGTTTCGTAAATAAAGCCTTTTCATACCCGTTACGAAATGTATTATTCTTTTATTTATATAACGTTTGTATCGCATAATATAATTTTTAAATATTTCTTGTAAGATAAGACAAACCTGCATCTATTTTAAAAAATTCTCCTTTTAAAATTTTATTATAATAAAAATTTATATATGCATTTGTTACAAAAAATTAAAAAAAATTCTTTGTATATCTTTCATATTATTTTCTAGGAAAAATATTACTTTTCTTAAAATTCGTTAAAAAAAGAACTTTATATATAAATTTTTATTGTGATAAAGTTTCAAAGGAACAATTTTATATAATCTACTAGAATACGCTTAAAAAGGTAAAAGACGTTCAAAATTAGTTAATAGCACGATGTAATAGTACAATATTGTTATATTGTATACATCGCTAATATTGTAATTGTTAAAATTTTAGTTTTTTACAATTACATATATTTTTAGAAAAAAGGACAATTCATGTATCCTTTTGGTCCAGTAAACGACAGCTTATCACCTAATCCATTCATGCCATCGTCATTAGAAGAAATAGCATCAAAAGGCATTAAAATTCCTTGTATATTAGGTTATAATAATCGTGAAGGCATTGGCTACTTAATAGGTATAACAATAATAAAAATAGAATTATCAACTTACATTAAAATTAGATGATATTAGTTTCAGAGAAATAGAAGATGAAGAGTACAAAAGAAGAGATAAAGACTTTGCCGGATCTTTCGATTCATCTATATTGAAATTGTTAAAAAAATACAATTTATCACCCGATGATTTGAAACAGATGTATTTTAAAAATAATAAAATTTCAAAAGCCCTTCGTGAAACCGTTGCTGATCTTTATGGAGATGTGTTTATAGTTGAAGGCATTGAGAGAGCTATAAAAATACAAGCGATAACAAATTCAGCACCTACTTACGTTTACAAATTTTCTTTCAACAATGATGAATCGATTATGAAATCAAATTTTTTCAAGCCCATTTCAGGTAACTTTTTTATAAATAATATTTTCGTATTTATAATAATTGAATTTAATTTATTGATCTTAAATTTATTATAGGCGCATGCCATTTTGATGACGTGGAATACATATTCTACAACGGACTAAGATCAAAGTTAGGTTTAAAAACATTTGTAAAAGGATCGCATGATTATAAAGTAATGGAACGAATGGTTGAAATGTGGACGAATTTTGCTAAATATGGGTAAGAAAAAAATAATTTTAAACTTATTTTAAATATTAATTTTAATTACATAATTACACTTGAATTTTTTTAGATCACCAACTCCTTCAACTTCAGAACTTTTGCCTGTAAAATGGCAACCACTGAATAGTGCTACTAATATGAATTATTTAAACATTGACAAAGAATTGCACATGGAAACTACACCATACCTAGAGCAATACTATTTATCCAAGACTCAAAGATGTATGAATGGACAGATGATTGATCATATAGCGTATAGTTAACTGAAATACATTTTAATTTTACTTTAGAACTTTAATTTAGTATACTTTTTTATAAATAAACTGTAATGTATTTTTTTAATTATTTGTAAAATTTAATATAACTTAATATGTATGTTTGTATATTATAAAGAAAAAATTATTTTATTCTTAAATTACCAAAAGTTCAACTTTCCTTTTAAAAATAACAATAGACAATTCATCAATAATTAATATTACCATGAATTTTAGTACCTTAAAATTAAATTTGTCATTTTAAAAATCCGTATTCTTTGAAACATTTCTAACGAGTTTCGTATAAAACTGAAATATAAATTACGAAATAAATTAGTCAGTCATCTTTTATTTATGATAAATATTGACACGAGTGTAAATGAAAGCTTGAAAAAGTCGAGGAAATCCAGGCACATAATAACCGTTAATATTAAAAAACTGTATTGCAGCATAAGCAAGGGAGAGAATGAAAAAAATAAAATTATACGTCTTTGTAACGTTCTTTATGATAAAGTCTGCAGTGCTTCACACCTCTTGCGCTTCAAGAAATCCATATCGGTATTTGACTTACTTTATTGCCAAGTCTTTTGACAGTTATAACTCGAACTACTCCATTCGGTATTCATTCTTTTTATTACATCAAACTTGAGATGAGCAAAAAATATTTTTACGTAATGTAGCATATATTTATTTGGTATTTAATTAACATGAAACTAAAAGACAAAAAGAAGTTAAAATTGAAACGTATTTGAAATA
Organism: Anastatus disparis; assembly: GCA_017163975.1. Classification (NCBI taxonomy): domain Eukaryota; kingdom Metazoa; phylum Arthropoda; class Insecta; order Hymenoptera; family Eupelmidae; genus Anastatus; species Anastatus disparis. The sequence goes on from JAFFSR010000261.1 coordinate 324,906, forward strand.
AATTTATGACGATAGCATTAATGTATTTAAATTTAGGATTTGACATACTGTAAATTAAAGATATTAATAAATTCCATAAAAATTTATGAATAATAACCGGCAATATTTAAGGATTAAAAAGCTTCGTAAAATGATGATTGATAAAAATTTAATATCGATCGATATTTTTTAATTAAAAAATATATTTATCATTAGAATTATTCTTATAAAAATAGAATGCATTCAAAACTAATATAATGAACATTTAAACACAGTTTCTAATTTTAGGTATAAGAGCCACGTAGACCAATCGTTAAATATTTGTCCAAATGATTCAATTATAAATTGTTGGTCAGAGGTCGTCAGTGGCTCAGTCGGTAGAGTGATGGATTCGTAATCTCGAGAACTCGGATTCGAATACCCCTCTCGGCCGATTAATACAAGCACCACTATACGTTACATGTGCTGAAGTTCATAAACACACTGGAATAACCTCCATCGCTAATTAGCATCGTAATAATGGCATAAATACAGCGACGTTAAATAAAAAAAAATTGTGAAGAAAAATTGTATAAGACGCAGAATCATTGTCGATATATTTTTTTAACTTATAATTCTTATTTCATTCAATAACCAATAACAAATAAAAGCGTATTAAAACTAATAATTCTATTTACTTAATTATTTACGTACGAAGATAAAATTTTCTACAATAAATCAATATAATTCAGTTTTAAAACCATCCGAAGATTATTTTTGTGAACAAAGAAACAAAAAAAGCAGCAAAAAATAAAATCAATACATCACTTAAACAAAGACAACATACATGAAAAATTCATTCTATACCTTATATCTATCGACAATTTAAAATAAAAAAAGAAACTATCTATCAAAGTAAAAAGACACCCGGCATATATTCCTTATTTCTAGTTTCTCATGTACATCTCGTACATAAGAAACATGTACTACGAGAGATCGTAATAAGCCAAAAACAGTTTAAAGTTTTGTGAAGCAGAGGGAAAAAGTTCTTCCTTTTCAAAATCAACTTTATCAAAGAAGGCGCATCTTATAGTAACGCAACTTAAGTGAGTGTGTGTCCTTTTTAAAGTTCAGCAAATAAAAAAAATAAAATATACGTGAAGTACCTCTAGGGATATAAAAAAAAAGAAAAAGTATGAGACAAGACATATATAAGAAAACACAAATGCGATATTGTCGAATTGAACTCAATTCTTCTTTGGAATTCCAATGAAGCACATGATATTTCCGAAAAAAAAGAAGATAAAAAAAAAGAAATAAAGTAAAAAATAAAGAGATGGGTATTTCGCTTGTCATTGACAAGATGTGACATAGCACATGTGTCATTCGCATGCCAAATACGAGTGACTATATTATATATAAAGGCTTTCGTATATACGTTAAATTTCTATCATTTTATCTGAAACTCTTTTTCTCTTTTCGAGTATACTCAATAAAAAAAATGAAAAAAAAAAAAAAAATTAAAGACGATTATTTGTCTGTTTCATTCGTTCGCGATATGAAGTTTAAATTTGGATATGTCAGCGGCAATAGGGGATATCTATAAATTTTTTTATTATTTGTTTACGTAAACTTGTAAAAGTTTTTTTTTCTTGCGATAAATTTGTGGAAATGTGTGTAATTGGGAATACGGAATATAACCCAGATATTTATATTTTATAATTTATAATATAAAGAAGTAAAAATTTAGTATAGGATTCTATTATTGTTTCTTCTTTGAAATTATCCTTTTAAATCTTAAAAAGATCATTTTATCTCTTTAAAATATTTAGTTGATTACATTATACTGTAATTATCCGTTATAACTTAAAACGTTTGAAACAAACATATGAATAATTTTGAAAGTATGTGGAAAATGTTACAAAAAAATGAAATTATAATGTTCGTAATTACAATAAAAAAATATGAAAAAAATATATTATTCACATTGTGTAAGATGAAAAAGCTCAAAAAAAATAAAGAATTTGAAATGAGAAAAATTATTCAAAAAATAAAATACTGTTTACGCTTTAGTATGCTTGAAAAATAATAAGTTTTTCATAAAAACAACTTCTCATTATTTGTAACATTAAAATAACAATATGAGCATAATTTACGAATGAGAGATCACGAGTTATACCCATTACATCACATTTGCAAAATATCATTATTCGATTATAAAAACTAGAACAAACTCTTTTTTTGTAAAGAATTTACACTAATAAATCATTATTTAAAAGATACAATATAACTAATAACTTGAAATAAAATATATAATTAATTTTTCGTACGTGCAAACTTGATTTGAAAAATTATAACATCTCTTAATTTCATAAAATAAATTAAAATCAATATTTATGATTGTAACATTATTTTAATTAAATGTGCACATTATTTTCTAGTATAAGAAGGTTTTGTGAAGTGATAATTTTTATTGCTTTTCTATCATATAATTTTCAACGATATTTGTCCATTATTATAATAGAAAAAAAATTCGTATCAAGTGTCGTAATATCAAAGTTAAATTTTTTAAAATTAGTTCTAAAAATTAATTTTAATTATAATTAAAAAATTATAAAAGAAAATATTGTCATAAACTCATGTTTCATTATTTGATTGTGTCTCTCTCATTCATCTCAAACTCGTCAAGTATTGACAAACTCATTACTAGGTTATTTTTAACGAAAAGATAGCTTTACGCTGTATAAGAGTTTGAAATAGAAAGAAAATATGTTGTCAATGTAAATTATTTATTACTTCTTCATTTTTATGTTCATTAAATATGAGACAATCTTTAAATAAAGTGCATCAAGTGTTCTACTAGATCTGATAACTTTTTACTACTTTTTAAATTGAACAGTGTACGATAAATAATCATCAGCAAATGAACTTTTACTTATTATATATTTTTCAAAAACACATTGAAATAATATAAAACTATGTAATACAAAGCCACTCACGTTTGACAACATCTAGTCAGAGGTTTACCACCTTGTTGTAGCCTGCCAGGAATATCCATCAGGAACACAGCCGCAGCTTATCCACACACTCGTACATGAATATAATTACATTCTGTAACAGTCATTGAAAACATTTTGTTAATTGTATTAGAAAAGTACGTTTTTTTATGTAATCTAATCGGGTGGTTCATGTAAAAAATTCTTTTTTCTACACAATTAATACTATTAACGGTGTATATTCTAAATATTAATAAATTTCATATAATTCTATTAAGAAAAATTTTTTTTGAAAAATTTATCAATAAATTTTTTACAAAAATTCTGAAAATCTTGCAGGATTTATAAATTATCATAAAGATTTTTATAAAATTCATGCTTTATCAATAAAAAAAATGTAAAATTTTTTCTAAAGACTATGTTTGTTTAATTAATACGTAAACTAATAAATGTAACTTTACTCACGTTTATTATTCCGTAACAATAAGCACCACCTAAAAGGTTATTTGCATTTTTTATTTCTCTTCAATAAACACACCCATACGCACACACATATAACTATATAGTTTCAACGTTAAATTTTACGATTCTACGAAAAACCATTCGAGCCGTACGAAAAAAAAACTCTTACATGTCGTGTTAGTTTCCATTTTATTTATTTTTTTTCATTTTTGTGCGAATTGCTTTTTTTTCGCAGAAGACGTATATACGTACGTGCGTATATAGGAAAGTAAACTAAAAAGAGTTTACCCACTCACGCCTTTGAGCTTGCACAGTGTGTATACATTTAACTTTAGTTATGCATTTTGCCATATTATTTACGCGCTATAATACGACTGTAACAAAAAAAAAAATAAAATTTAGTAATAACAATTGTTTCTGCTTCTTTCGATGGATATAAGCGTGAGTAGAAGAGCTAACGATATCTTTCATGTGCATGCAAAATGTTCCGTAAAAAAAAAAACGAATGTTATTGGTATATACGGTATTGATATTTTCCAATGTGTGTATACATGTTCGTAAATATTTGCTTATTGCTTGTTATGTACAATTTGTACGTTCAGTTATGAAAAAAGTTGATGTTTTCTTACTTTAACGAATTATAAATTTTTATTTATTATTCTTAATAATTCTATTGACAAAACGCATATAACGTTTCGTGTCCTTTTTAAATCCATGATTTATATTGTCATTTATCTTCAGAGAAAAACATATACAAGCAAGCTTAATGATTACAAAATATAAACAAAAAAATGTAAAAAAAAAAATAAGAAAAACTGTCAAATCCATCGTTTCAGAGGACTTAAAACTTTAAATTTAAGAAAAGCAAATCAACCAATAACAAGACTAAAGGGATACAGAAGGCGTACAAGGGTGTAGAATGAAAGAGAAAGAGAGTATCTATATAACAGCGTTCAAGTAGATATTGAAATTGATTAATTGCAACGAGAAAATTAATTGGTTCTCTCAGTTTACTTACAATAATTACTAGCAGTTAGTCAATGCATTGACGCTCTCATTATAACTAAAAAACAGATGCACGCTGCGTCAATGATTTATTAGATTTTCAGGCTTAAAAATGCAATTACACTTTTTTCCATAGGAAAATTAAAAATAATAGCCATAATTTATTATTATACTTTAACATATGGTATATACACTATTTTAAACATAAAACAAGAAAATATTTTTTTTTAATTTTCGATTTAACGTATTATAGAAATTATTAAGATGCATAATTAATGTATACGTATACATGCACGTCGGTGGATTATTACGTATGAGAGGTAATTATGTAAACAGACGTAGTAGCATCGTGTGCAAGCAGACGACAGGAGCAATCAGGATTTCATGCTCGCAATGCTCCTCATAAGTTTAATAAGATTGTAAATATTAATTACAACCAAATACAACATTACGTATATTGAGGTCAAGTATTTTGTCTTTGAAAATGTATATTACTGTTTACGTTAGTTTGAAGAATAAAAAACTTAATTTATCATATAAAATGAAGAGATTTCATGATTAAGATTTATTGGCTCATCAAATTTACTTTAAGCAAAATAAATTATTTTTTTTTAAATATCTTTTGCACTGATATTATAAATTTTCTTATTCGCATATAAAGATTTCATTAAGAATTTATGCTCAATGAAATTTTGAATGTTTAACTGTTAAAATGATATAAAAAATTATATTGCTCCGATATAACATTCCATTATACATTTCTATTTGTCATAAGAAACTTGTATATATTCTAAATTGATTACAACGAAAATCTACTTAAATTTTTTAGCAATTAAACATAGATTTTATACTTTTATTTTTAATTTTAATTTTAAAATTTTTGTTAATGTATCATATGATATTACAACTAACAATTAAATTATAGTTGTAGCGTAATAAATAAAAATAAGGAGGAATAAAGTTTCGAGGGATTTCCATCAAAACTGACTACAAGGAGAGATCGAAAGCAGTCTATTACTATACTGACTTGACTCGATACACACGTAATTGCCAAGATCGTCAATAAGAGGAAGGAAATAAACTGTTACGCTATACGGTAGTGGATTCCCACGTTCTGTCTATATACCTCACCCTTTCAAGCCTTTCAAACCTTCAATGAGAGATACAAAGCTATTGTTATTTGTGTTACATGCTGGAGATTTTTTTTTAAAAGTCGATATTATTGTAGATATAATTTTTATGTTGCTAACTTTTTTTAATTTAGTAAATAACACGTAATCTGTATTTTTTGTATTTCATTGTTATAGATTAGATTAAACAGTTTTTAGAATATTTTTTAAGTAGTTTATCAAAATAGTACATTTAATGAAAAAAATTACAAAAATAATAAAAATATCAACATAAATAAGCAAATAAAAAAATCGTTTAACCAAACTACAGGGAAAAAATAATGAGCGCAAAAAAATAAAATAAAAACGCTTATTATACCCTCTCCGTAATGCATAAAAAGTATACAGATATTAATTACAGTATTATATAATTGATAATTGTATGTAAGCGTAATAATTGTACCTCAGGTGCGAAAAATACCTTTAATTCATATTTGATCCCGTATTATGCTCCATGCCTCCTGTGCCATTATTTACGACGTATTATTTCTTTTTTTTTTTATTATTATCAACGAAAATTGAAGTTAATTTTGATTTATACATAAAAATAAATTTCGTTGCATTGTATCTTCGGCTCGGTTAACGTATCTGCAACAAATCATTAGAATTGTGTACAATAAAAATATGCGTTTGTTATTTTTATAATTTTTTTTCAATGTATTTAGAAAATTTTATCTTTTTATAAAATTGTAACAATGATTAAATTAAATTGCATAATAGTAAATTTTCTTATTGTGTACAATTTAAATAATGCAATAACTTTCTTTTTCATAAGAAATAGAACTAAATATAGAGATAGTTTTTATAAATATTTAAAATACTAAACTTTTCGTCAATTTTATTGATTAATCTCATTTTATTAAGTATGTAAAATATAAAATTTTATAAATTAATTTGTGCATTAGTTCTTTTTCAAACATAAAATGACAAAATTAAATTAACTATTATATCATTATTCGCGTAATATCAGATAGATACAGCAAAGCATTAAGAAAATAATAATAGAATGAATCATGTGCTGTTATCGATTTCTGCTACAAACGATAATAATTGGTGAGATAATTTTTTTTTTGTAGAAACATCTAATAAGCATTAAAATATACTAAAAATATCAAGTGTACTATATCCGTATTCGTTTGACTCATCTGCTCTGTAAAAATTTTGTGTATCTATGTTATCATATTATTGTCTTATAAATTGATATGTTAAAGTTTTACACATGCACGTGTAAAATTAATACAAAAAATTTGTGTTCATTTTAATTCATACATTTTTATGTCAACATTTTTTATTTAAATATTTACATTTGATTCGTTCGTCAATTTGAAGAAAAATTTTGTATGTGTTAAAAATATCCAGAAATTTTAAAAATATAGCTTAAGCTTGTATTTCTTGTTCAATTTTCAAAGCAAAGAAAATGTGCAACCTTTAATATCTCACTGATTTGAACGCTCTTTCCAACTATATATGAACAAAATTAAAAGGGATGGAAAGACAAAAAGACGCGAATGAAGAGAAACGACAAAGCAAACGAATCCAAGAATTTAAATACAATAACCTGAGGCCATTGAAAAAAAGAACTAAAAAAAGGGATGAAAGTAGCGTATAGTATTGTGTTAAAAGTTATTTTTCATGCGCTGACATTTGAAACGTTCGACGTTCTCAACGTGTATAACAAGTACATCGCATATATATAAGAGAAAAAAAAACAGTGAAGAGAAAGAGAAACAGGAAAGATTTCAACCCTCAACTTACATGAGTGTATTGTCTCGTATTCTCTATGTATAATGAAATAGAGAAGTGAGTAAGTAACAAGGGGACGAATGATCGTAAGTAAGCTCCCAGCTTTTTAAAGGATTCGAACGTGAGATGTCTAATTGTGAAGGGTAGATTTTTACGTGTGAATATATATATATATATATATATATATATATATATATATATATATATATATATATATAAGTGATAGAGGAATCAGCTCTTCAATTCTACAATAAAAGCAATAATTTTATGAAATTTAAAATATTTTTATTAAAATATTTTAGTATTTTCTGAAAATTTAAACATTAAATAAGCTAATTGATATTTTTAACGCAGCGTGCGTAAAATTGCATCGAATCCTTATAAAGTACAATTTTACGCACTTAATATAAAAAAATATTGTTCGATGAAAGTGCGTTAAATTATAAAAACTCGTGCATATCAATCGCATGACCTTTTATAATTTAATGCACTACTATCGAAAAGTACCATATTGAAACTTTTTAAATATGATTTGGTCATTAAGTAATTATACATCAGTTGAAAAATCATTTGAATTTCTGTTAAAATCGATACCTTTTTCAGATATTACTAGAATTACTACTATATAATATATAACATAAAAAAAATTGTTAATCAAATTTTAAGTTTGAAAATCATCTTTTTTCATAATTTTATGTATTTAAATTATTTAATTTTGTTATCAGCAATTATTAAGCAAATGTTAACGAGAAAATAAATTGAAATATAAAAAAATTATATGAAAAATTTGACTTTAAATTTCATTCAATTTTAAATTTAATTAATTATTAAAATGAAAATTATAACTTTTTTTTGCATAAATTACAAAAAGTTCAAAATATTTTTAATAATTTATATCGCTTTGTTACAGTATAGCATAATCGTGATGGATAATATAACTATATTATTAAGTAGTAATGATTAACAAATGCATAAATTATATATAAAAAGATTTTGATTAAAAATTGTTGAGATATTATATGTTTTCGAAAAAAATTTTGACAGGAAATTAGATCATTTACAGAATTAAAGCATAAGTTTCAATCATCAAAATGTAAGCCTATTTTTTAAAATTCTATTTACAATATTTTCACAAAAATCTTTTAAAATAATAAATTGTTTTTTATATTTATGATTTTAACATATTTTTAAGTAATTTATTATTTATTACTCTATTTTCTAATTACCGCTTATTCACTGTTGCCAACTCTTATATTCATATTTTAAATATTTTTTTCAATTTATTAAGAAAAAATTAATTTATTATACTTTCATTAAATATTAATATTTTTGAAATATAACAATATTTTATTTCAAAGCATAAAATCTATTAACACTCGTGTTTGTGAGATAACTTTTTTATATTATTTGGTGACATCATCCAATCTCTTCTTGACAGAAATTATCATTTATGTATGTATATACAGTGATACATTTATAAAAATCAGTACATAACTTGTGCACTACTTACACCTTGGAATTATATATATAAACACAACATACACAAGAAGTATAAGATCTGTATATATATACGTGTTATCTTAGCTATATAGCTATATCAGTCATATGGTGAGCAGGAAAAAGAGAGTCCAAGAGGCAATTTATCGGGTGTTCTTTCGAAAGTTTTGCGAACGTCAGGTGACAGCACGAACTGATGAGAAAAAAGGAGCAGTTATCTCTTTACCTCAAAGAAAAATATATTATATAGTTAGTTTTTTTTTGCACTGTTCTGTTCTCCAGAAGTGCAGAAAAATCAAAGTCTAATAGAACGTGTCAACAGTTAGAAAAATTAAAATATAAGAGGAAAGAGAGCGAAACGGAGGTTGACAAAATGTTAGGTTAGAAATTCGCAATACGGTAAATTTTCGCAAAGAAAAAAAAATAATAATTAATCACTTATTAGTGAAAAATAATAAAACATCAAGAAACATCATCTTTGTCATCGTCGAACGCAATGGCAGCTATTAAAAGTTTTGGCAGGAATATACCGTACCTGCGTCAACAATTTGCTGCATTACTTGGTAACACAAGTACTAGCGTTAAATTCATTTGCATCGTTGTACTTTTCTCTTACGGATTATCATTTTCGGAAAATGCTGTACTCGTGCTAAGTGTTACACCAGGTTATTTATTGCCACCAGCATTTTGGATTTGGACAGCTTTTACATTTTGTTTTCTTGAAATACACTTTTGGGAAGTTTGCGTTGATATAATAACTGTTGGATTATGTGGTAAACTTATTGAACCTTTATGGGGTGCCATGGAAATGATGACTTTCTTTGCTATTGTTAATTTTGGTGTAGCTGTATTGTCGACAACATTTTATTTAATATTGTACATGTGCAAAGGTGATACAGATTTACTTTTCGACATACATATTCATGGATTGACCGGATACGTTGCAGGTTTATATTATACTTTATTAATTTTTAATAAAACATCAACTTCCAAGTATTATTTATAGTCTGATAAAAAATGCAAGTTAAACACTGATATTGATTTGAGAACTATTATTACTCTATACATATCTTTTATAGTATTTGAATTATGTATTACGATATCTAGATATAAGTTTATTTTTGCATCACCATCAAATCTGAAATAAAAAAACATTAATAATGCAAAAATTCATACAATTATACCGTGAAGGACGTAATTTCTGATCACTTAGGAGGTATTTCTGATCACATATTTACATGTAAAAAAGTAAAAGTATATTTCTTTTTCACACAAACGAAGCATTTCTTACGCTCAATCTATTTTTTCTCATAAATTAAAAAAAAGTTTTACCTACTAAAATCTTATAGATTATGATTTATAATAAATAATGATCAGAAATTACGCCCTGATCAGGAATTACGTCCTTTACGGTAATTTTTCAAGTTTATAACTGTTCACAAGTATTTATAGATCATTGTAATTATGATTTTAATTTAGCTTATCATTATCAAAGAATTTTATAAATTTAAAAAAAACAATGATAACCACAAAATCATGTTTAAATATACTTTTGAAATTGCATGAATTATATTATAACTTTGAAATTATATTCTGTACTTTTAAAAATATGTAAGTTATAAATATATATATTATTGTTTAAAATTATGTTTTTCTTTTATAAAAAAATTTTCAATATTTATCTCATTATAATTTTCTCAGGTGTCATAGTTGCAGTTAAGCAAATAATGCCAGATCATATCTTAATAAAAACACCAATTGGAAAAATAACAAATAGAAATATTCCTCTCATGGTATGGATTGGGCATTTACTCCTTTGGATACTTAATTTATCAGAAGGTACTCATCCAACTATGTTTTTAAGTGGTTTATTGATTTCATGGATGTACCTTAGATTTTACCAAAGGCATAACAATGGTTCAAGAGGCGATATGGCTGATAATTTTACATTTGCAAGGTAAAGTTGACAAGAATAATAAATCATAAATATTTATACTTTGAAAATTTTTATTTTTTACAATGCTTTATAATAATAATTGTCAAGATTAAAGACTAATTGATTATTTATTTACATAAGTATTAATCATATTAATTGTATTTGTATGTAATAAATTTATTTTTAATTTCTGCCTAACAGAATTGAAAAAAAATTTTTATAAATCAAACTTTCAATATTGTTGTATTACTTAAAAATTGCTTTTTTTCAGTTTCTTCCCAAATGTTTTGCAACCACCAATTGCTGTAGTCAGTAATACTATACATGGATTTTTTGTAAGAATAGGTCTTTGTAGAAAAATAGTACGTAGGTTTGACATGTCTAATGCACCTCCTGGATTAGTGATTAATTTACCTGGTATTGATCCACATGATAGTGAAAGACGAAGGTTTGTATATTATTTTTCAATCGAAATTGAAAAATCTTTTAATATTTTCTTTATTTTTCGTTTAATATGTATATTTGTTTGATAAAAAGAAAATTTAATTTTTGTACTTATTAATAGACAAATAGCACTGAAAGCACTCAGTGAGAGGTTAAGCAAAGACCATGCCAAACCTTGGCAACAAGATAGAAATAAAAAACATTCACCTGTACCTGCTGCTGTTACTGTTCAAATACCAGAACCTTCAGCACCGAAACCTTTACCATCACCTCTGATACCACAAATGAATGTCAACATTCATAGTCATCCTTCAACTAGCAATACGTGATCTTCACCTAAAGACTCGCCGACAAGTCCTGACGAGTCTTCTGTCAAAGAATGAAAGTGGAAGAGTGAAAGTGAGAGACAAATACAAAAAGAAACTTTTTATAAAGATTAAATAGAAAAAAAAATGTTCCTAAGTGAGCAGATCTATAATTGTGGCAATATTTGATAAGACGACTGAGCTTTGAGATTTTGTATTTTCTTATATGATATATGAGAGCATATATTTTATCATTCCTTGTATCTTATGTTAAACAATATCTCAAGAAGCTTTAATTGGAAAAACAAATAATAAGTTAGATTTTTTGCACATCTAGTGAATTTAAATTATGACTTATTAAATATAATGCCATATGAAAAAGAATTCACAAACTTATAAAAGATTATGCATAGGGAAAAGAAAGAGCAACATTTTGTTATATTTATGAATAATGGTTATCGGTTTACAGTGTAAGATTTATAAAGTTAATGAAATGATTCGTCAGTATCTTAGTGTTTCTTTTATATTTAAAGAGCACTGCATGTGCTTTATTTGAAGACATTTCAAATTCACTTGATTCAGAGGCTGTGCATTAGTCTCATTGTAAAATAAAGTAGTAAAACAAAACTGTACAAACTCACATAATGTAGGAGTTGAGAAAAAGTGTGAAATGTATGAGAAAATTAGTAATATTGATGTTATAATACCAAATATTTTATTTGAAAAAAACTTCTGCAAAAAATTATTTAAAGAAAGAAGATTTTAAAATCAATATTTTATATTTTTATAATTTCTATGTATACTTTATAAAGAAAGTCAAGGCATCAATGAAACTTATTTTCATAAAATATACTTAAAATACATGAAAATGGATTGTATCGGAATGAGAGCTATCAATTGAGATTTGCAACTCATTTGTACGTTTTTAACGAGTTGTACAAAGTTGTTTGAAATAAGCGAGTATGGAATGTATAAAATAAAATATAAAAAGTTAAGGGTGTATGTATAATTTATACAAAAATATTTTACCAATAGTTGAAAAAATGAACATAGTTTATTCATTATAAATAATCAATAAAAAATGCTTATAAAAAAAGAAAATATATATAAATGCAATGTATATAATGTTTTGTATAAACTATGCAACTCCCTTAATAAAAATCTATGTATATACATATTTTAAAGATTGGCTTAGTCTTCCCAAAATAAAATTGTATATACTCACATTTTAAAACGTTGAGCAAAAAACCATCTACTGAAAGCTTTGTGTGTAATCCAAATGAATCTCATGCGTTTAATTGAATTGTAAAGCATTATATAAATTCATTGAATAATTGTAGATAAAAAGTTCGAATGAGAGTTGACTAAAAATTTAAAAAAATGATCTTTGGCTCAATAACTGTTGTTATTATTACCATTGGTATCATTATTTCAATTTTTAATAAAATTTCTAATAAACATTTAACAGCTTCAAACTAGTTTTTTGAATTTAATAAAAATTAAATTTTATAGTAATTTTAATTAATAATTTTTACTGTTGAAAGTCAACAGAAAAGTATCAAAGTTAAAATTATTATATAAAATTGAAATTACGTTAATATTTATAATTAGTAACATAAAATAGATTGCACTGTTATATAATAATAGTGACTAATAGAAACTAATTTATTATTTACTTTAATTAATTTCAAAATTTATTTATAAAAATATTGTGGTAAATTTTTTCACACAAGAATTTTTAACCTTTAATTAATGCAATTAATACTTCCTGAATGAATTTAATAATACTTCACAATTTTGATTTTAGTAATAATGTTTCTTCAAAATATTTACATCAATTTTGATAAAAAAAAAACAAAAATCTAGTTGTACTGTTATAAAATGTTGATGTAAATTTCGAAAATATTAAAAAATTCTATCCATTACTATAACATAAAATAACTTTTATTAAAAATTGAAAGATAAGAGCTAATTTTAAAATGTTTTTTAAACGAATGAGTTGCAATCTAATGTGCATTGTATTGGGAACAAGAGTGTAAGAAGCAGTAAAGAAAAAAACATAAATCACGCTTGTGTACATTACAAAGTGCTGATTAAACTTTATTCAAAAGTGAAACAAAAGGAAAAAACTGGATGAAGAAATTACCTATTTTTGTGTGTAGTGTATACTAAAAGAAAAAAAATATCTATTAATATTGCATCTAGTTGAATATGAAACATTTTGACTTTGTAGTTAAATCAATGCTACATATATTGTCAATTAAGAACAATTATGACAATAAGCTTATAAAACGAGAGATCATATAAACTTTAATCATTACATATTAAAAACTTTTAATGTGCATTTTAAAATTGGCTAATGCCATAATATCTTTCATCAAAGCTCAACATAAAAAATTATTTCATTATAGTTTACAAAGTCAAAATGGATCAATTTCGATAAAAATGAACTTTATTAAATAATACACGTTAATTATAAAATATTAGCCACTATTATTACTGTATTAATGATGCTAATACTAATACTTTTGTACATATGTGATGGTTAATGCAATTTGAATGATATAAAATTTAATTTATGAAACTTGTTGTTTTATTTTTTTTTCAAAAATGCACAATTGTATTGTGCTGTAGATCACAAGGAGTGCTGGTAGCTGTAAAAATAACAAAGATATCAAAAATTAAAAAAAGAATTAAATTTTTAATTAGAATGATTTGATTAGGTTTAAAAAATTAGAAAATTTACTGACAATCTGATATTTGTCAAAGCCTTTACAAAAACTGCTTATATCAGAAATTTTTTTAATATTAATGAAAATAAATAGGTTCAACATATTCTTTTTTTAAATAATAAAAAGAACATGATTAAAAATAATTTTAAAGGAAATATAAATAAGAAAGAATGATTCTGATAAAGTTTAAAAAATCCTATTTATTGCTGTACAAGCACAAAATTGGCTTGGCTATCTTCATTTGATGAAAAATAAAAAATATGTCAACAACGTCACTTTGTTCACCTTGAAACCCTTTTACAGCAACACAGTGTTAATTTATTTTGTTCATCACTCACAAGAGTCTTTCCACGCATATAGTAAATAAATTGTTATAAAGTTCTTTGAGTTTCCCAATATATTTGTTTCACCACTTCTTGAAATATTTAAATAATTATTATTATTGTAACAATAATATTTTATAACTAATAATTATCATTTAAAAACTAATATTTTGATTATTTGGTTTCTGAATTTTAAAATTTATTTTAATATAATATTTAATCAAAAAATATTCCTTTTATTTGTTAAGAAATAGAAAAATTAGTATGGATATTAGTTACTCTTTAAAAAATACAAATTATAATATGTTACAATGACAATAATTAACCAAATAAATTTTAAAAATAAAGCATTGATCAATAAAAAAACTCATCTCCAAATAGAAATGTTAGTTTAAAAACAGAATCATTTTATGCAAAAAATATGAATTTATTAAAGTTTATATTTTATAAGATGTTAAAAGTTTTCTAATTTTCATGTAGTATTTTTTTACTTGTCAAAATTTTAAGTCAATTCTTTGATTCATTTAATTTTTGAAAACAAGTATTTCCTTATTAAATTAACTGTACAAATATATTTTACGAGAAATCGTGAATATTTCAAATCACGTTTATTTTTTACTCAAAAATTAAATATAAAGATTTGATTTTAAACTTGTTTCAGTTCATCATTATTTACACTTCACTAGATAAAAATATTTTTTTTTTTTCAAATTATTTTAAGATACTAAATATTTGATAACAATATCTATTTTGGAATATAAATGTTTCCATTATTGGATATTACGAGTTGAACGTAAAATTCAATGCACAATAAACTTACTCACAGAATTTCCACAATCAAACCATAATAAAAAATATTAAGAATTGTCTTAAATTTTGCATTGATTTGACGTTAAATACTACATGTTCAACAGATAAAGTTGTACTTCATGAAAATAACTTTCAACTCAAATGTGATTTTATCCAGTCGATCGAAACTTAATACCAACATACTAAGTTAATTATGTGAAAGATAACAACAATTGTTTCAATAAATTAATGAAATGAATATATGATGAAGGTTCCAGATTTCTATACTGAAAATTGTTAAGAATTATTAATAAACTTTATATTCTTAACTAATATATACTTTACAAATGTACATATTATACATCTATTTTATTCATGTAAATATCATTGGTTTTCTATTAATTTAAAAAGTATTTTGAAAACTCAATGATTCAAAATTTTCATCATAAATTGTAGAAAAGTTAACAATTTTCTAGCTAAAAACAATTGAAACAATTGATTAGTCATCATATAATTGAAACAATTGTTATCTTTTAAAAATTAATGTTATAACTGGTGCTTAATTTAATAATTATGTACAATTAATTAAAATCACACTGAATTTGAATCCTTGTTGAAAATATCTATATGAAAATTTTCTAATGCTTTAATATGAAAATTTACGTATAAAATGTGTACAGATTTGAACTTTTAGAACAATTTGATTTCGAAAACATAATTAGATAAGATTTCAATTATTTTGTAAACTTTATTGAAATCTTTGTGAAAATCACAAAATATTCTACTTAGAAAACTTCCAAATAATAAATATGTATTTTTTCAATTACAAATTATTGTATAATTTATCTATAAACTAACTTTTGAAATATTCATATATTATTTGTATATAACAATTTGAACAAAAAATTATTTCAATAAAAAAATTCAGATGTATTTTGAATTGAAAATCCAGGTAAATATTTATCAAACGAATTTTTTACATAAACTTTCAATTGAATTTACATTGATTTTTTCATTAAAATATATATCATCATTTGTGATGTCAATTTTTCATTTGATATTTTATATATTATTTAATATTGTCATTATAAAGATAGAAATAAAACTGTTTGATATTTTCAAAAACATGAAAATATAAATTTGTAAAGATCTCGAAAAATTCTCAAAAATAAGTCATAGTTATTTACAATAGTTTCCTACACTGAGAGAAAATTCATGCCAATAGAGCATGTAGTCTAGTATCCAAAGTTAGTAAGTAATATCCTATGCTTTAATAACAGCGCCATCTACTCTTACGAGGTTTGTGCTATCCAAAAACTGTTTGTTTACATGCTTTAGTAGCTCCCCACTCTAATATCCTTCGATAGCTAGCGCTGTATCCTCTCATGGGACGTGAAGGAAGTCAACGTGGCTTGTCCACTATTCTTTCTTTACTGCTAACTATGGCATTCTTCTATTGCTCAAGTCGCCTCCTCTTTTGGGTGGCGACGCGAGCAAACACGGCTGGTCTATATCCAAAATCATGTTGCAAATTTCGTTAACGTATTTTCGTAGCGTGAATCTTTTATTTCTTTTCTTTTCTTTTTTTATGAAGGGAGATACGTTAATAAATATAACCTGTTAAACTTTTTAACTTTAAATAATTAATTTTTAACTTAAAATTTAATTATTTTAAACCGCTTAGGGCAGATGAGCATGTACGATTTTACGCCAGAGATATTTCGAAGTAACGTTGGTCTAGTGCGTAACGTTCGCGCTTTTCCTTTTAAGTACGCGAGTTCAACTCTCGGCTAGGGTCTTTTTTTAATTTTTTTTATTATTTTAATAGTTTTTATTGCTTTTTTTAATTTCTATTTTTTTATTAATTTTAAAATCTATTTTTTCACAAGTTACTTAAAATATGCTCGTTTTTTTATTAATATTTTTAAATAAATTATTTCATATAGAAAATAATTTAAAATATTAATAAATAAATAATAGTGATATTTACAATACTATAGTTCAATTTTGTCTTTATAAACATATTTCAATAAACAATATATATTATAACATAAATAATAATAACTAAGTTTTATTTATTTATTGTAATTTATTGTAAATTTTATAAACTAAATTATAAATAAATTAAACTATACTATTATAAAATAAACATCACTATTATAAAATAAACATCACTATTATTTATTTATCAATATTTGTAATTACTACCTATAAAGAATAATTTATTTTTAAAAATTTTCATTGAAAAAAACAAGCGTACTTGTGAAAAATTAAATTTTAAAATTATTAAAAAAATACAAAATCTAAAAAAAAATAAATATAAGAAGGAATAAAAAATATTGAAACAATAAAAAAAAAATTAAAAAAAAAGTGACCCTAGCCGAGAGTTGAACTCGCGTACTCAAAAGGAAAAGCGTGAACGTTACGCACTAGACCAACGCTACTTCGAAATATCTCTGGCGTAAAATCGTACATGCTCATCTGCCCCCCAGCGGTTTAAAATAATTAAATTTTAAGTTAAAAATTAATTATTTAAAGTTAAAAAGTTTAACAGGTTATATTTATAACGTATCTCCCTTCATAAAAAAAGAAAAGAAATAAAAGATTCACGCTACGAAAATACGTTAAAGAAATTTGCAACATAATTTTGGGTATAGACCAGCCGTGTTTGCTCGCGTCGCCACCCAAAAGAGGAGGCGACTCAAGCAAACAAAGGATATGAGAGTGGGGAGTCATCGAAGTATACCACGCGAGTCATCAGTGAATGCCGTTCATGCTTTAGTTACTCTCCATACCATCTTTTTTAGTATAAGGTAATCTAATACTAATAGAGCTTCTCACGGCCTGTCATATTTGTATCAATGTTTTATATGCTCGCATAGATGGCAGTTCGCATGCTCTATTAGCATGAATTTTCTCTCAGTGTAAGCAATGTTCATAAAATTCCAATAAAATTACGTACATTTTAAATAAACTACGTTTCATTTTTTAATGCTAAAAAATAATACTTGTCTAACGAATTGTCAACAAAGGTCATTGACCTAAAAGTATTACAATTCTTTCTATAAAATTCTTATGAATCATAAAATTCATCATTTTATTTAATGATTCACTTCAAATCTTATATAGTATTCTTTATGTAATGATTTACGTTACGAATCACCATATGAATTGACTTTACAAATCATACAGATATTTTCAACAGATCAGTCGTTTTTCATTTAGGAAAACTCAAAATCGCAAAAAAAAAAATTAGTTTTAACTAATTGTCACTTCAATATTTCTGTCAATCCAATACAACTTGGTTCCTCAACACGCCAGTATCAACACACAACAGCACTTTCGTCTAAAATAACCACTCCTAGAGCACCAACATTGAGACTTTTATCTGTAAAATTGTTGTTGATGTTGACTCCATTGTTGTTGTTGAGGTGGTTGTGGTGGTGGTGGCTGCTGCTGGGGTGGATATTGCGCATCCTGTACATACGCAGAACGAGGCGCTGGCGTTACACCATATTGTTGTTGTGGTGGTACATAAGCCATTTGTGCAGGATGCGCATGTTGAGGACTATAATATTGCTGGGTCTGCGTTGGAAGAGGTGGTCCTGTATTTACTCCGTAACCACCGTAATTCACCTGAGGTGGTGGTGGTGGCGGCTGACTGGACAGCACGACGTGTCTGTGAAACACGGGATTTGATCACAATTTGTCACGGATGGCTTTTCTGGTGGACATATTTTTAATTTTTGTTAAGGAACGATTATTACTGTTAAACTAAAATCCTCAGAAAATGTTAAAATAATGAAAAAATAACAGTAGTTATACCTTTACACCTTCTTTTAAGCTTTATGAATTTTTTAAAATTTATTAGATTTTCTCACGTACTCTCTACAAATGCACACCAAAATGCATTTGTAATATTAAGAAAGAAAAACTTACCTAGCCGTTAGATTTGCGTTAACATGGTTATCCGGATGATAATAATGATGGCCTTGTTGTAAATCATGAGAGCTTATAGTTGTTGTGTCTTGAATTGGTACAGTTATTAAGTTTGATCGCATCTGTGCATTAGCAGATTGTTGCTGCTGTTGCGACTGTGCTGAATTTTGCGAGTAGTGCCGATGTTGGGCCTGCCGATGGTCCAACGATGAAGATTGACTAACGATAGAATTTACGCGAGGATCATTACCCATAACAACTGGCGGTACCATATGACCTGAACTCATTGACTTCATACGATTGTTTGGAACACCCTTAGCCATAAGTTGTGGATCTAACATCATATCCGAACTCTTGTGCTGAAGATAGGCGGGTGGACCATCCAATTGCATACTTTGCACTGGCTGAGGTGGCGGCGCTGCCACGTGCCGGTGATTTATATGAGCCTAAAAAAGTTTATTTTTCATTTGAATTATAAACTTCAAGGGGTCTTAATTAGTCATAATATCAAATTTTTATTCATACCTGCAAATCTCTTTGACTAAGATATGTTCTACGACAACCGGCATTACCATATCTGGTTCCACCATGTGTACACATAAATACAGTACCAAGTCCTGTTTGCTCAACTCGAGAAACTTTTTCCATACATCTAGGACACACTTTATCTTCTCTTTTAGCACACGACAAACAAAATACATGTTTACAAGGTATCTGCAAAATCACCAAGCACAGAAGTTTTGTTAGAAAAAAATTTAATGTTTTAGCCCTATAAGCTGTCTATATTTCTAGTAAATTATGTCTTTATAATTACTAATACTTAATACTACATTTAGAACATTAAAAATTAACATTGATGTAAAGCCCTGATTTTAATCGATGTAACAGCTCATAGAACTTTGCTCTAATATAAAAAAAGCTCTTCTCACCATTCTTCCATAAATTAAAATTGGTTTTAAACACTTATCACAGCAATGTATCATTGGGTTTAAAACTTTTTCACCAATTAAATTAACACGATGGTCCCATCTTAACCTAAGCATTGGCTCTGGAGGTCCTCTATTTATCGTTGTAAAGGTTGGGGCTTCCAACTGTGAAATATCAGCTTCCAAATCAAATTGTTGTTGCTGCTGTTGTTGTTGTTCTACAGGTTGATGAATTTGTTGCACTACTGGTACAGGTTGCACTTGTTGCACATGTGTATTAGGTTGAGTCTCTTGCACTTGTTGAGTTTGTGGTGCTTCTTCTTGTGTTTCTGTTTCAGTAGCATTGGTATCCATTGAATTACCCTCTTGAGGCATATCTTCGTCATCACTCTCAATAACCTTAAATAGGAGATGGATTAATTTCATTTAACTGTTCTGTGTGCTTCAAAAACCATGAAAAATTATTTATCTTAGATATTATTTCATTTTAAATCATTTACTTTTACAGCCTTTTTAGTACGTCCTCTGGCTCTTCCTCTGCCTCTCCCTCTTGTTCTTCCTCGAGATCTGCCTCTATTCCTTTTTCCATTATCTTCCTCCATTTCCATTTACTGAAATAATAATGTTCTTTCAGATTTAATAATTTTTTTCACAAACATTTAATTATACAATTGATATAAATATTGATTGATATATATTTGATATAATTAATAAAAATAAATTGATAATTTAAAAATGTAAACATCAATAACTCTCTAAATGAAATACAAAAAGATATTCGAAAAAGTACAAAACATTTTTCCAGAAAAATAATCTTTTTTAAAAAACATTGGAAATTAACAACAATACGTACAAAAACTTTAAAACATATGCATGAAAAAAATGTTAATTTTGACAATGGCAACAATTAGATCGAATAGGTTATGTCATTTTAAGAGCACCATTTTTAAAATTCCTGAACTACAGTATAAACAAACCTTAACTGTACACTGTATTAATTATTTAAAAATATACAAATTAATAAATGTTACATCTGAATATTTTAATCAGATAAAACTTATTTCTTATTTATAATTAAATTTCTAATTCAACACTATCCCGTTAAAACGTTTCTTTTTTTTTCGTGGGAGAGCACACAAAAATATTGGTAAAGCTTTAATACCTTCCGCCAACGCGCATTCGCTGAGCGTCTGCACAAATTTTGACAGAAGGGACCAATGAGAATTGATGGAATGAAATTACTTTGATATTAACCCTGGAAATATAGTTTTCCTTGGTACCACCATCGATTTTCATTGATAGCTTATTGTCGACTGATAAAGTTATAAGCGCAACAACTTTATCATTGTTGTATAATAGTAAATAAAATAAAAGATAAATTTTAATTATTCATGTCACGGTATGTCCGATTTTTTTATACGATTATGACGTCAGAGATGATGTTTTTTTTTTAAATAAAAGTATAACGTAAGCATTAGTTCATTTTGATTTTTAATTATAACGACATAATGAATGAATGATTCATAAAGAAAATATAACGCTTTCTGTTTTATATGGGTTATGCACGCTAAAAATTTTTGCAAATTGCAATTGCAATGGTAATAAAATGCCGCACTAATACAGCCTAAGTGTCTCGTTGTTATGGAAACCGTCGGCGCCGACGGCTTTAACTCCATACCCGTATTGCAAAATACTTTGCACCCTATCCTTTAGGAATAAAATATTTTTAATATTAAATTATCCAAAATTTCAAGAAAATTTTTATCAATTAAAAATTTTAATTAAATGAATTAATAATTTATTTTTAAATGAAATTAATAATTGAACATTTATTAAATAAAAGCTCGGGATCCAATAATCATATGTTCGTCCCTTAGCCGCACTCCAAATCAACAACGAGATGGGAACGCCAGCAAAAGTAGAGAAAGAGATAGTCGGCACATAGTATAGTTAGTCGTTGTTAGAAGTTCTTTCCGCGCCTTTTTTCTTACACCGTCCAACATCATAAATTCTGCCAGTATTATCATAGTCAAACTGTATTTTTTTCAAACATAAAAATAAAAGTTTAGTTATTAAATAGAAGAAAAATTGTGAAAAAACAATGTCTTGTTGCGGAGCCGACGATGATGAAGAACAACAACGTACAGAGACGCCGCGCGTTAGAGGATGTACCGACATCTTCTGGCTTTGTCTCTTCATCACCTTTTGGTTTTTAATGGTACGCTGAACCATAACCTTTTCATATTCAAAAAGCCTTGTTTATATGTGTAAATATAGACTTTAAAAAGCTTTTCATTTTAATTAAGGCTAATTAAGTTTGAGGGAGTTTCAAATTTTTACGCGCCCTTTCTTCTCCTTACTCATTGCATTTATATATATTATGACGCTCGTGTAGGCGTTGGATTACGAAGAGTCTGATTATTTTTTTTTTATTGCACTTGCTATGTTTCATACTCCTTTGGCATTGTTTATTCTTTTGTTTATTGCAGTAGATTTTGTTATTGTTCTAAATGTTTTGGATTATTTCATGAGCGCATTTTTTCCTTTATAAATTATTCTTTAATGTAAACAAAAAATTTTAACAAATTCTTATACAATAATTATTTAATAAATAAATAAATTATTTTGGAACATATATTTTAAGTAAATTTTAACTTGTTTTAAGATGCACAAATTATTTATGTATTGTTTTTTGTAACTGTAATAACTATAAATAGAATTTAAATATTTTATTATTAATTAAAGTTGCAAATGTGGTTTGAAGGAAAAAAGTAAGGTTGTCTATATTTTAATTTTATAAATAGTTTATTCATTAATACCCGTGTATATAGTTTTGTTGGCTTCTGGATTATAAGATAATTTAAATAATTTTGAATATTGCTAATTGTTATTTAAAAAATATATTTTTCATTTGAAATATATTTAATATCAATATCTATATGTTATTAATCTATATAAAAATTTATATAATATCCTTAATTATTCAAAAATAAATTGTATCAATGAAAAACAATGCTTTTATTGAAATTTAGCTAAAAAAACACAATGTAAATAAAAATAAATTATTTACATTATTTCTACACACAATAAAAAAAAATATGTCAATCTGACCTACAAACAATAATATAAAATGTTTTAACTTGTAAATAGTTTATTGATTTTGTATATACAATAAAATTATATTGTCATCTCATTTATATTGATTTTTTAAGAAAGTATTTGTCACCTTTCATTATGAGTGTAATGTATTGATTTTTGCAAACAAAAATATAATTTAATTATTTTTTAATAGAAAAAGAATTTCTTCATGGTGTGACCTTATTGAGGCAATACTCACAAGTGTATACAATTAACTTAATTAATACTTGTGTGTTGGACAATCATAACTTTTTGTTCTGTTACATGAATAATCACTTTTTATCACACCATTCATTTCATAATGAATTTTGATCATGAAACTCAAAGAATTTTTATATTTTAGATGGTTTAGTAAATATGATTAAGAAAATTAATAACTATGTGATGGAATTAATTATTGTTTATTTGAAATAAAATCAATTTGTATTTAAAAAAATTTTTTTGATTAAACATATATTTATTAACTTATACAATTTTTATTGAAATAATAATTTGTAATCCATTTTTATTTGAATACTTTTACAGTATTGTCTAATTGTTTGTTTTTAAATTTCAGTTTATTTATTGATATTTTAAGCTTTCTTGGAAAACTTAATAATTTCCCAACAGTATTACATAGTTAAAACAATAATACCTTAGTACATACATAATACTATTAGCTATTTAAAAATTAAAACCATTTTCCAATAATTATGATTCTTAGAATTTCTAAAACCATATATATTTAAAATATATGTTGAGAATAATTTAAATTAAAATGAGCATTTGTTTATAAATTAAAAATTTATAGACTAATAGTTAAAAAATAATAGCAAAGATATTTGTATTTAAATAATAAATTTACTACAATCCATTAAAGCTTATTAATTTTATTAATAACATTGGTAGAATGTAAAAAAAATTATTTCAATTTTAAAATGAATCATCAAGTAAATTTAACTGATATTTATATTTAGAAATAAAATTATACCTATAAATTGATATAAGCATAATACAGAGATAATATTATAAATTTTATATTATTTTTAGATCCTAATAGCAGCTTTTGCATTTGTGTATGGTAATCCCATAAGACTCATAAATGGATATGATAGTTTTGGCAACACTTGTGGTGTTAAAAACAATCCAAAGCTTGGAACTATGGAACTTTCAGGACAGGACACAAGTGATAAACCGTAAATATATTTATTTATTGAATGATTGTCGTTAATTAATGTTAAAAAAGATTTATAAAACTTTTATTTAAAAACTTTTTTTCTAGTTTAAAATGTAATTTTATCTGATTAAATAACTATAATTTTGCAAAAAGCACAAATCGAATAAAATTTTTTCAAATTTGTATATGAAATATTTTGATGAAACTTTTGTTTTCAGATTTTTATTCTTCATGGATGTTAAAAATATCAAGCAATCTTTGAAAATATGTGTTAAGAAATGTCCTGATCATACATTACATACTTTTAATGATGTGTGCCAATTCTATAAAGATACTGGTTCACAATTGTGCCATGACAAGCCAGGAAATGGTTTTAGTGCTTGCAAAGATCCTAACAATTTGACCAATACTACTGGTTCATGCAAATTTATGACATATCCTGCCTATGATAGTAAACCCATATTAAATCGTTGTATTCCTAAAGCACTTTCTGAAGTAACAAAGTCAATAGCATCTAATTTATATGGTTTGATCAACTCCTGGGATGTTATTGAACAAGTTTTGGGTGATTTATACAAAACATGGAGAGAAATTTTAGCACTATCATTTTTATCTTTTGGTATGAAATAAAAATTTTTTTAATAATTAGTAAAATTTACTTTGATCAATTTATAATATGAATTATTTTTGTTTTCCAGTTTTGTCACTTTTTATGATTGCTATTTTCCATTTATTAGCAAGTATTGTGACTTGGATAGTTATGACATTAGTTATGGTAGCTTGTATAGGTAAGTTATCTTTAAAAATGTATTTGCATTTATAAATTAATTTTATAAATAGTGAATTAATTTTTTTTTCATGCATAAAATTATTTAGGATTTTATTTTTGCATTTAATAATTGAAAAAATTGTTTTTAGCTGGAACTGGTTTATTGTGGTGGACATATGTCGATATAAAACGTAAATTGGATACTGAAGAAAGCGCAGGACCGGTTCTGGAAGAATCTGTACGAAACGAGAAAGCATTTTTAGTTTTAGCTATAATTGCAACCATAATCACTGTAGGTTTTTGTATCTTACACTATAACTTACGTAATTGTAATTAATATTAATTAAAAATTTATTGTTTTCTAGATTATTTTGTTCTTCTTGATATGTTTTGTTAGAAAACGTATAAGTTTTATGGCAGCTTTATTCAGAGAAAGTGCAAAATGTTTGGCAGAATTACCAGGACTTTTCTTTCAACCATTACTCACGTTTTTCGCTTTATTAGTATTTTTCGCATTTTGGGTGACAGTTCTTTTGTGTCTTGCAACTGCAAGTAAGTTGAATTATTTGCGAATTAATATTTTTCAAGTCGCCATAATTATAAATAACTTTTTATTTTTTACAGATTATCCGGGAACCAAACGAATGAACTCTATTGACACACTCAATTTGACTGCAGCTGTTACTGATAAGCCTTTAGATAGTAATCTGAAACCATTAGATATTCCTTTAAGTGATTATAAAAGTAAGAATTATAAATAGTTAAAAATTTTTCTTTAGTATAATTTAATATAATTAAAAAAAATTTTAATATTAAATTAAATAATTATAATTTTTTTTTCAGCATTCACTCTTGTTGAATATACTGACTCAACTTGGGTAAAATACATGTGGTGGGTTCATATTATTGGATTTATATGGATTTCTGAATTTATTAGTGCATGTCAAACTATGGTTATTGCTGGTGCAGTTGCACATTGGTATTTCCGGTAAGTTAGTTATTTTAAATAGTTTTCATTTAAAAAATATCAATAATGATTGTTAAAAAAAATCTTTTATAATAGGGGCAAGAATGCTAGTGCATCTCCAGTTTGTTCATCAATGGGTACATTGGTTACTTATCACCTTGGCTCAGTAGCTTGTGGTTCCTTTTTAATAACAGTGTTCAAAATACCCCGACTGATTTTGACTTATTTACATACAAAGTAAGTTATCATTTTTATAAACAATTAATTTTAAAATCATGTTACAATCGTTGTATTTTATTTTATAATAATATTATCAAAAAATTTTTAGGTTTGAAAAAACTAAGGAAACTTCACCTTGCGCTCAGTGTGGTTTGAAATGTTGTATTTGTTGCTTCTATTGCTTAGAAAGGTTTATTCGATTTATGAATCACAATGCTTACACTGTGATAGCAATTGAAGGAACACACTTTTGCAATGCCGCACGAATTGTAAGTTTCAAATTGCTATTAAACAAAAAAATTAAGTTATAAAAGAAATTTTTTTCTAAAATAAATATAAATTTTTGATTAATAAAATAATTACATGTTTAAAAAGAATATGATTATAATTCTAAATTAGTAATAACAAAAATAATAAGGAAGAAATTTAATCAGAACTAATTATAAAACAGGTATTATATATCTTTATACTTACACCGAGAAACTTTTTGGGGCGAGAGACCTCTGTAGTGTAGGGCCAGGCGCCTCTATAAAGTAAATGAGTCGTCCCGTCTTGAGCATAAAGGTCTGAGACCTTTGTCACCGAGGTCGTACGTTTATTACGTTCGGCTGATGTATACATGGATTCGGTTTTTCCCGGCTTTATGCCTTCAGTCTTCAAAATAAAGGTCTCAGACCTTTATACGCAAGGCACGACGCCTCATCGAATCGCTCCATTAATAAAGGTCTCACACCTCAAGATTAACTAAGGTCTCTCGCCTCAAAAAGTTTTTCCGTGTATATACTGTTAGAAAAACGTTCATGTTGAAGTAGACACAAATATATAGATTTATGATGTATAAAAATTTTGTATCTTGAGAAGCGTTTTTTGCAATCATTCATAAAAGACATTTATTTACAAATACATATTTTATTTAGAAAATTATAAGAATTTCTGAATTTTATTAAAATTAATTTTAAATTGTTGTAGGCATTTCATACGATAATAAGCAATGCTCTTCAAGTAGCAGTGATTAATGGCGTTGGTGATTTTATTCTTTTCTTGGGAAAATGCTTTGTAACTGCTGCAACTGGAAGTATTGGCTTACTTTTCATGCGTCAAGATCCAAGGCTACATTTTTATGCAGTTCCAATATTTGTTACTTGTATTTTTTCATTCTTCATAGCTCACTGCGTGATTTCACTATACGAGGTACGATTTAAAAAATTTAGTATATAAAATATAATTATTATTTTGATTTATTTGCTATTATAAATTAAAACCATTTCAAAATAAATGTAAAATTCAAAATTTTTAAAATATATCTTGAATTATTTTATTACTCAAATTAATTAAAGTTTGTCAATAAATTCTAATTTACATCCACTATTCGTGGTATCATAATTGATTTGAATTTTATTATTTTATTGATACATAAAAAGAAACATTCTAAGATTCTAAAAATATTGTATTGATTTGTTTCTGTAATAAAAAAAGTCGTACAGATTCAAAAAAGTTTTTGTTAAACTTCTACAAATTCAAAGGATTGATTTTATAATTAAAAATTCTATTGCAGACTGTAATCGATACGCTTTTTTTATGCGTTTGCGAGGACAAGAACTTAAATGGAGACAACGGAAAGTGGCGTCAGTCCGCGTTGGCCCAGCTCGCTTCTAATGACGCCAGTAATACAAACGGTCAGCAATCTCATGAACTCGATCCTATAAACAGCAGCTAATTTATTTTTGATAATAGATGTAACAGACTGGTGTAATTTAGATCAGATGCGTTTTTGCACATATACATTTTTTCTATCGATTTTTTACATTACTAAAACAGATATTCTATTTATTTTTTATCAAATATTTTTTGAAAGAAAAATTCTAAATGATTTTTTAAATTATATTTTTGTTATTTACATACTGTTATAATATTAAGTTAGTTAAAATCTTGAAGCGATCAAACAATGTGTATATTTTGGAAAAAATGTGATATGTGGAAAAAAGTATTCATTTTTAAACAATGACAGGTAGTCGTAAGAGTCTCAAAAAAAAGTTGAGATTCTAAATACATCCGTATTATAATAGCGTTTCTTGTGGTGTTTTCCAATTATAGATATAGAAATTGAAAGTATTTTCTTCCATATACTAACAACGATAAATATTTTTTAAATATTTCAAATACATTAAATTGGCCTAAGAACAAAATTATAGAAAAAAAATATTTTTTATTATATGTTTATATGTACGCACAGTTCAATATAGTATTATTTGACACTTTGGTGCTGTAAAACGACAATTATGAGATTCTGTGCAATCAAAGATTTTATTTACATTAAGAAATAAATTTATTGACTAAAGTTTTATGCATTTGCATTAAAACTCACTTAAATTTTTATTAATTTGTATTTTTAGAGATTTTTTTTTTATATATCAGCGTTTAATTTATGTGCTATCATGTCAAATCACGAATTAATTTTTAAGATATTTTTTGACAATAATATTATAATTTAGTAAGTACATAGATTGTCTTGAAAATACAGAATCTAATTTTTACGCGCACTGCATAAATGTTGAGATAATTTTTGCTATATAAATGTATAATGGTGTCAACTTGAAAAGTAGATTTTATATATTTCTATTCACTGTATTCAGTGTTAAAAGTAATTTGATCATGCATAACAATATTTTTGAAAGAAAACTTGTTAAAATATGAAAAATAGAATTTATTATTATTATACTGAAGCATGCAAGTTCAATTAAATAAAAGGCTTAATTGTTCTCAAAGAAAGTTTATATATTATTGTATACAGTTACATACAGCAAGTAAAATATTACATTATAAACAAGTTTTTTTAACAGAAACCTTGTACTATTATTTAAACTCAGAAAATATTTATTTTACGGTTGTATGTAATTATATAAAAATATTTTTGCTGAACATAAGTAAAAAGGTACAAAATATTTTTCTAAATGAAGCAAAGCAGCTAATTTTATTTGCTCGAACGTTAAATTAACATTATTTAAAAATAGCAAGAGAAAAAAAATTATATTTAACTTCAACTATATTTTATATACTCTGTAATATCTATAAGGTATTGTAAAAGCTTAATATTAACTTTTTAAGTATAATATAAATATCTCTATGCTTGCGCAAGTGTAATTTTAATGAGAATACATACTGATTAATTGTTCAAACAATTTTTATTACAATATAAAATAAATACATAATTCTTAAAATCAAAATATCTCACAAGAAAAATAATTATTGTATTATAATTTTAGTAAATTAAGTCTTTATAAAAGCTTATTGTGAAAGATTTTTTTTGCATAAAAAGTATATATAAGGATTGTTTGATTTATGAAATTACTATGCTGTAGTGAAATTAAAGCACACTGCCAAAATGAATTGAAAAACCATTTTCGTGTCTACATGTCTTTTTATGATGTAAAGTCTTGTGCAACTTAAAATAATCAATTATTCGATAAAAATAAATTTGAGATTTTTTTATGAGGTATGAACTAGCTTTTTATAATTAACTATAGTTTAAGAGTACATATTTAATTGATAGTTAACAGGAAAGCTTAAGTAAGTACACTTGAAAACTTTTTATAATTTTGCTAAGCAAGTGCCTTAAGTAATTATGATTTTAAGATAACAATATTTTTAAGAGAAATAATAGAAATATTATTTTGACAGCATCACAAAAATAATCACAGATTTTGCGGCCTTACCAATGCTTATAAAAATAAAAATATATCAAGCATAGTCTACAAAATACAAAAATAATGTATAATTATATTTTGTTGAATAAAATGTTTTTCTGTAAAATACATACAATAAATTTATTCAATGAAAATATTTTTATTTATTCAATTTTTTTTACTTTTATTTCCAACTTATTATTCTTAACTTTGTTGTCTTTAGCATTATTTAAAGGAAGTCGTGAGTGCCTCATTCGGTAGAGCGATGGATTTTGTTGATGCCGCTAAATCAACCTCAACTGGCTTGCTGACAATAGGCATTGTTGGCATTATTGGTATGAATTTGGTTTGAATTTTTCAAAGAAAATATTACAAGGAAAATAAATTGATTCATTGAATTCATTTTTTTTGTAGTTAATAAATTCTTCTAAAAATACTTTAAAAACAAGATTTTTTAATAATAAAAATGATTTCTTAATTTAAAATGGAATTTGTAGTTTAAATAAAAAGCTAAAAATCAAAGTAATATCTTAATTCTATTAAAATTTGAAATAATTGTATTATTGGTAGACCTGAAAAAGCGATGTTGCCAACATCGTTGATTTTCGGAAATAGCGACTTCTTTTGCTCTTCCTCTTTCCGTATCAGCTTTTACGCGAGTCAGTAGAAGCAGGTAAATATATTTCATTATTTAAAATCATACTTCATTGTTTACAATTACATGGAAAAAATGAAATAATTTAAAACTCACAAAATTGTTCTGTTATTTATTAAAAATATTTGTATTGTTAAAATATATTGATTAATTTTAGCACGTGGCATGTGTTTCAAAGTTTGTGTATAGGTTATGTGTTCATTTGAGAATAGCACGCGTTACTAATTTTTGGAGTTAAATTAATTTGTGAGCTTAATAAGATAACGTTATTCGTGTCTATATTTTTTAAATAAGTTGCAAATAGTATAAAAATAGTTTATTAACGATATTCAATTGCCTTATTATTGTTGCAGACCTGTCAAAATGTCGTCCCATTTGAATTGGATGATCATCCGCAACAACAATGCTTTTCTATTGAAGAAGCGTAATATCAGCAAACCTTTCTCAACGGTATGTATAAAGATTGTTTTATTGTAAAGAAATTTAAGTTGATCCATAATTATATATTTATTAAAAGACTAATATTTATTTAACTTTTTTAGGAGCCAAACAATTTAACAAATTTAAGTAGCTACCGATATTCAGGTCTGGTCCATCGCAAAAGTGTTGGTGTAACCGGTATTGTTGATACTCCAGACAAAAAAGGATTCACCGTAGTGTACAAAAAAGCTAAAAATGTTAACAAGCCAGCTAAAGCTACTGTAAGGTTAACCATGAAGTCTGGAGCAAGAAGATCGTTGTACAAACTCAAAACTCTTCTTAAGAAAAACAAATACCGTGTTGACTTAACCAAGGTAATTTACTATATTTAAAGAGATCTATTATATAAAATTTGTAATTATTTGTATAACATAAAATAAGCAAAATTAATAAGAACCTTGCGACAATTATATTGAAAATTTTAATAGTGTGTTAAGTTAGTAACGATTAAAAGTAACAAATTACTTATTAATTTTAATAATTTATTGAAGAATATTTAATGCATTAATTGTCTAACTATTGTAAAGAATATAATTAAAAGTTCAAAATATAAATAATTGCTTCAAAAACTTGTATTATAAAAATATAAAAATGGTATTTAGACATAGCAATAATATTTAAGTGTTTTTTTAATAATAATAATAATTATTATTATTTTAATGAACAAGTAATTTTAAAACTTTTTTATTTTAAATTACAGGTTGCCCTCCGCAGAGCAAGTGCAGTATTGCGATCTCAGAAACCTCTGCCAGCAAAGAAAACGAGAGTAACAAAGAAGGCGGATTAATTGTTAAATACAATAAATTCTTTTATTAAAAGATAAAAACATTTGTATCCTCATTATTTTGACTATTTCCCATTAAATTTATTCAATGATTGATATTAGATAATGAAAATTTTAAATTTATATTTCAAACATAATTATTCATTTGATAATTAAATTTTTTTTTATAATTATAAATTATATACTGTAAATGTTCATATTTTTAAAAATAATTAATCTAGGGAATACTACATAATTAAATCTTTCAATATATTTCTTTAATGCAGATAATTGTTTTTTGTAATTATACAAAGCTTACTGTCGTAAATGCATATTCATACATTATTTTTATATCAATTAATAAAATTAATCTCACATTATTCAATAAAAATTAACAAAATTATTGGGTATTGAAGTTTTGCTATTTATTGCAAAATCAAAATTATATTTTTCTATTTACAAAATTTACGTATATTTAAAAAATAACAAACCCTCTCTACAAAGCGTATGTTATAAATTTTCGCAACTATTTTTTTAAAGGCAAAATTTTTATAAATATTATAATAAAAAACAAAGCAAAAAATTTGATATTTTTTTATAAAATTTAAAATTAAAATGATTTTCAATAATAGTTGTTAAATTATAAATACATTAATTGTGATATTTAAAATAAGTTTGTACGGAATTCATAAATTCATATTTATAAACACAGCGACCTTTCTTCAAATGTATACTACCTTTATTTACGCTTTATGCGTCTTGAATTTTCGTCAGTTAAACACAAAGCGTTTACCTCTAAGCATAACGAAAATTTTGGTGATTTTTCTTATACGTTAAAAAAAACCAATATATATCGTATTTATCTGATTTGAATAAATAAAAACATATTACAAAATGACTGAAAGTTTCGTATATTCTGGAAGTGATATAAATCACAGAACATTTGGCGATGAATCTTGGAACTCATTGCAATCGACAATATTAGCTGGAGAACTTTCGATCAAAGATGATATTTACGATTTGGATAAAAAGGATAAATCAACGATTGTACAAAATAATTCGGTGCTCGGCGATTCTTATGTCGAAAATGACTTATTGAACATGAATATTGACGCCATAGATAAGGACTTATTAGTTAACTCGGGCTTAAAAATTATTAAAACACCTAACAGGTAAGTCAAATTCAGATTTTGTTTTTCATGAAAGTTAATTTTACGAAATTTAGACATTACGAAAAATAGACATCTTGCTATAACACAAAATGAAATAAAATAAAAAAAAAAAGAATTTTCAATATTGAATTTTATGCAACTTTATGAATGTAAAATTTGCTATATTTTTTAGATATTTATAGTCATTAATTTTTTCATTTTAATATTAGCATCGTTTATTTCAATAATTTAATAAACGTAAATTAATTTTCAGAAAAATAGTATTAACGCCAAAAGATAAACAAGTTGAACAGGATAATTATTTAAGCATCAGCGCAATTTCTCCACCCGCGTATTTTTATACTTTACCAAATTCTTCACCCACGTATTTTTGTGCTTCACCAAACAGATATGATTTTAAAATAAATAGAACAAACAAGCTTTTAGTACAAATGATCGAGGAATTCGATAACGAAATGAAAAATCTTGCCCAATCAACACCGAAAGAAAAGTCTAACGAGAGTGGATACTTTTCTATGAACAAATCAACTTTGACTAATGGAATAAATAATGATGACAAATTAAGCAGTAATAAGAGAAAGCTGGACTTTCCAAAAGCTATTGTGATTGATGATGTGAAAAAATGTGCTGAAAAAAATCGAAATTCACCTGTTGATTCTAAAGCGAATTTACGATCAAGATCTCCAATGGTAATGAAAAAGCCAGCTAAAAAAGCTCCTCGTCCAAAGGTACGTCAGATGAAAGAATTTTTTGAGAACGTTAACAAAAATAGCAGCCAGCAATCACGCGTGAAGATTCAAGAAAAAGTACCCGTTTATCAAGGAAATATCCAAACTAAGCAATTGAAATTATTCTACTTAGGGAATTCAGCTTTTTATAATCAAAAAACTTTCAAATCGTTGAAAAATTTAAAAAATTTAAATTTGTATTCTAATAAAAGTAGTCCATTGTTACTTAGCAATCAATCAAAGAAAAGCATTGCAATTCGTTCTCAAAGACCATCATCATGCTCGGAATTTCCAACTGAATCTTCAAATAAAAAATCTGATAAATCAAATGTTTCAAATTTGTCAACAAATAAGAGCAGATCAACGAGTGATTTAACTGGAAAAACTTCAAAATTGAATGTACCTAAGAAAAAATCGGATTTTTCATCAAATCAATGCACAACGTTTGTGATTAAACCATCGCCAAAAAACAGACGGAAAATGTCAGAAATCACAAGGCGCTCGTCTCTTGGTTTTGTAAGCTCGCCGGTGAAACCGGTTCAGGAACTGAGAAAAATTTTTTCACCGCACCCTCATCCAAATGGTATATTTAATATTTCTTTTGTTCCTATTTATTGTTTGATAAAATTGATTACGATTTATAAGAATTTAATTTTTTTTTAGTCAAACAAGTAAGAAAGGCGCCTGGAAAAAGTTCCAAAACGTTTCCTCAGATTATCATCAACAAACCATGAAAAAGTTATAAATTTTTTACGTTGAATTTACTACTATTTATTATTTATTTACCATTAGCAAAAACCAAAATAATTGATTTTATTGTGTATATGATATATTTTTTGTAAAAATTTGAATGTTGTGTAAAAGTAATTTAAAATTACAATTTGCGAATTTTATTTATTTGAATATTATTGATTTATACGAATAAAAGTACCGACTTTTGAAAATATATTCTAAATGCTATTTATTTCTTATTAATAATAAATACCTTGAAATATTTAATCAAAATGAATGTATTCGTATTGAGATCAGGAGAAAGTTAAAGTGCATTTTGTAAAAACCGCGGTTGTTGAGTGTATCAACGCATGCAGTCATGTTGTCGCGAAGCGTCATTGTGATGGTCGAAAAATACCAAAAAGCACACGTGCATTAAGGCAGTGGCCACAAATGAGCTTGGACCATTGTTGTTTGACAAGGACACACATATATTAAATAAGTGGTAAGACGGAGATAGAAATAGCTTAGACTTACGCGCCACGGTTTGTTTGCGGATACGGCTTAAAATAAAAAACCATGAAGCCAAACAAATATAGAAACAACCTTTAGTGGCAGTAGCTAAACTAAAATCATCTAGTGTGCGTGAACATGGCGGATCCATTGAGTTTGCTTCGCCAATACAATGTTAATAAAAAAGAGATTATCGAGAGGGATAAGCAAATCATTTTCGGCGAGTTCTCTTGGCCAAAAAATGTGAAGACAAATTATTTAACATACGGGTAAGTTTTTTCTTTTTATTAAAAGGTGATATTTTATTTATATTAAACAAATCGTCACTCTACGTTTTACCAATCTGGTGCAAATTTTCATTCCACATTGTATATTTGTAAACAATAAGGGTCGCTTTATTTTTTCAACAGATGCTTAAAAAAGTAAATTTAAAAATTTTTTTTAATATTTTATGTTTATTGTACAGTTTTAAACGTATTTCCATTTTATCAATAAAGATTGGTTACTTTTATTTTTATTTATTTTAATATGTTTGACAGTATTTGAGCAAATGTGTTGCTTTTAAAATGATAAAACATGATAAAAATTCAAATAAATAACTAATCTTTTATTTTTATTAATTTTCTATTGTGTCTAAACTTTCTCTTAGTACAAATGTTTTAAAATATTTTATCATAATTGTAGAATACATGATATTGTAACTTTCTAAATGGATAAAATTTTCAAACGTTACAGCAAACCAATATTTGTAGAAAGCAAATAACAAGTTTAATTGATTATTATAAAATCGCAAATGATTAAAAATTATGTTTACTTTTGCCTTTATTATATTTACTTAGAATATTATAATTTTGTTGCCATATATACCCAATGTTTAATTTTTTTGTAAGAATTTCTTGAATTTTGATATTTTAAATGCATAATTAAAATTTTTTCATGCATAGATCTGGCAAAGAAGGAGCACCAAAAGAATATTACACTCTTGAGTGTTTGCTATTTTTGTTAAAACATGTACAGCTTACACATCCTGTGTATGTACGACAAGCAGCTGCTGAAAATATTCCAGTTGTACGTCGTCCCGACAGAAAAGATTTGTTGGCCTATTTGAATGGTGAAACAGCTACTTCAGTTGCAATTGACAAATCTGCTCCACTTGAAATTCCAACACAAGTCAAAAGAACTGCTGAAGATGGACTGGAAAGTGGATCAACAAAGAAGCCACGCTTCGAAGAAACACATGTTCAAAAAGTTAAAGAACAACTTGCAGCTAGATTGGATGCTCCAAAAGAAGCATCTGTCACTGTCGATAATATCAAATCTTTATCAGAGGCTATGTCTGTGGAGAAAATCGCCGCAATCAAAGCTAAACGTCTCGCGAAAAAACGTACTACTATTAAGGAAAATGATGATATTGGAATGGGTTCTGACCTTCGGGTTATTCTGGATATGGATGTTGATGATACAAAAGATATTGTATCCAGAGAAAGACAGTGGAGAACTAGAACCACTATTTTACAAAGCAGTGGAAAAGTGAGTTATTTTGGTTCATTTTATAATATTAAAATCTTTTTTCAGTAACTCAGTATATATATTGAAAAAATAAAAAATTTTAATACAAAATACAAAAATTTTAATTAATATTTTTCATTTATTTCTTACAATTTGATTCCTTTATATTTTTTTAATCTATATTATTTTAATATTTATAAAAATAACAACTATTTACAGGTTTTCGCTAAAAATATTTTTGCCATATTATCAAGCATCAAAGCAAGAGAGGAAGGTAGGCAAAAGGGACCAATGGTACCAACACCAATGGTTACACCTCGCTCAACACCAATGAGAGCAATGCCACAACCTGCAGTGTACAACAGGTACGATCAGGAAAGATTTATTCGTCAAAAAGAAGAAACTGAAGGTTTTAAAATCGACACGATGGGTACATATCACGGAATGACTTTAAAATCTGTGACTGAGGGAACAAACCCATCAATACGAAAACCTCCACCTGCAGCTCGTAAATATTAAAATTTTTATCTACTTACATATTTTGTTTAAAATTCAGCTACAAAAAATTTTTTTTAATTTTAGCTGGAAATCCTAATGCTACTCCGACATCTGGTCTGTTGCCAACTTCAGCTGCTAAATTAACGCCTCAACAAGCTGCTCAAAATAAACGTCCGAGCCGAACACCGATTATTATTATCCCAAGTGCTAACACATCTCTCATTACTATGTACAATGCTAAGGATATACTCCAGGATCTTAAGTTTGTATCTAATGAAGAAAAACGTGCACAAGGTTGCAAACGTGAGAACGAAATATTGTTGCAGAGACGTAAGGATGCTGGATTCACAGTACCTTATCGTGTGGTAGATAATCCACAAAAATTAACAAACGCAGATTGGGAACGAGTTGTGGGTGTATTTGTTATGGGTCCAGCTTGGCAGTTCAAAGGTTGGCCTTTTGACGGAAATCCAGTAGAAATATTTTCTAAAGGTAACAATTTTTCTCATTTTTCAGTGTAGTTATATTTAATTTTGTATAAGTAAAATTCAAAAAATTCTAAGCATTAATCAATTATATATTATTAATCGATGTAACAATTTAATTTATTCTAATATTTTATTTAGTGTCTGCATTTCATATAAAATATGACGAAATGCGTCTGGACGCAAATGTGGCTCGTTGGGCAGTTACAGTAATCGAACTTAGTAAAACCAAAAGGCATTTGGATAGAGCTGCGATAATGCGATTCTGGGAGGTGTTGGATAAGTACGTCAATAATCATATTATAGCTTGTATTATTTCCAAATTAATGTCTATTAATATTTATTTAAATCAATATTATTAAATTTACAAATGCCCCGATTTTATATACATTGATTAAAATTAAACGTTAAGTTTTTAAATTTCTTCGTAATTTTCAGGCACATGATAAAGAATAAGGCCCACTTGCGGTTCTAAAACACAACGACACATCAGAATGTACATATATATTCAACAAAAGATAACAAAAGACGTCAGAAGAAAGAAAGTGGATGCATCGTTACCACGTCGCTACGCCTTAATCGAATTCATCGATTTAATTTAGGCTTTCGTACGTGCATATGTATGTTGCATGAGTGTATGCGTGTGTTGTATTTAGTTTAGTTTCTGACGGCAAAAAAAGATGTGAAAGAAAGGAGAAAAACAGAACTTGATCTATTGTGTAATTCAAGTCACGATACACATATACGAAAGTCTCGATGGGACCGCAGTATTTTCACTTCAACACGAGATGAGTAAATCTCAAAGATAAACCCCTGCGGTCATCCTCTTGTTTACACGTCAGATCGAATCTTCCCAATTCGATTGTTTTTACCTTCGAAATTTTTCTTTTCTTCCTAAGTAGTATGTACATATACCGTTTACACAATCAATTCGGAAGAGAGAAAATCCTAATTTTTTTTTTTCAATTTTATTTCTGATTTTCGATATTGTATGCAATATTACGTAAACAACTAATTTTCATTTATAAATTATTCCTCATTGATATATTTCTTTTCTCTATATATTTCATTTTTTTAGGCACAGTTTTTCTCGAGCGCGAATGAACTTTTAGGAAGCAAAAGACAGATGTAATCGGTTATTATGAAATCACAAATAATTTGAGACGATATTGACTCGTATCTTAGATATTTTAAGAATTTTATGTAATTAAAAAAATTGCAAAAGAATATGGAAGGACTTGGTCGTTCATTTGCAATGCTTGATAACTTTCGTTAAGACTTATGTGATAAATGCTTTGTAAAATTGTTTATAGTTACGAAGTATTAAATTACTTAATGATTAAAAATAAAAAAATTGTTGAATTACGCGCTCTCGATTGCGACGTATATTTAATTCATCTCTGATTCCAGTCCATTGTAGTCATACTTAACAGATGGTTTGTATGTATATAAGGTGTCATATACACTAAAAGAGCAATTATTATCCTTAAGATGAAACATAATTATCGAAGTGACAGTTTTGAAGCGGTGAGAAAAAATAAATTTATGGAAAAAAAAACCTTTTTCAAATAAAAGAATTTCGAAGCGTGCAACTATTATTTCTTGACTGTTTATTTATCGACCTTTTCTTTTTTTTACCTTACCAATTACAATAACTTTTTAAAATAAATAAATTATTAATTTACAATATCATTTAATAAATTAATGTAGATATAAATCAATATTTAAACACTTGAATACATAATAAGAAAAAATAATAATATTATATATGATTGCACTTTTTTTTTATCTTACACATTTTTACGTTTAATATAAAAAAATTCAAGTAAATTTATAACAAAGCAAACAATTTGGCTGAACGCATGGTATTCTAGGAATAAATGATGGCAAATGAAAAACCGGCCTTTGAGGTAACTGTGGCTGCGGTTGTTGTAATCCAGTATCAAAAAAATTACGTTCGTATGATGTTGGCTTGTTAAGTGGAAAACCAGTACAAACTTCAAGACCCCTTGGCACTGTGTCTGAAACTACGTTGACGAAACAACAGCCTTGCTAGAAAAAAAAGAAACAAATACTATTTTATATTTTTCATTTAATTTAATTGATAATAAATAGCGTACACTTTTTAAATATTTTAATTTAACGATATATTGTCAATGATTATTTCAGTTTATCTAAAGAAAAATTGTTTATATTTAAAAAAGTCTTTTTTTCAGTAAAAAATCAAATGCCTTAAAGCACATTAGATATCGAACATGCATTCAAATGATAAGATGCTTATTTCCTGAATAAGATCACGTGAGTGATCTTGAGTTCGATTTCTAATTTCAAGGCTTTCTCTTATGTTATGTAGAACATGAGAAGTTTTATTCATAAAATTAAAAATTATAAAAAACTTTAATAATGTCTAAATATACACGATTAAGTTTCATATCACGATAATAAAAAGCTTTAATTTTTTTCTATTATTGGAATTATTTCTTAAAATAATATTTAATATTTTTTATTTTATTCAATAATAAAAATATTCAATACTTGAAATACCAAAAAATATATCCTTTAAATCTTAATAATTAAAGAATTAGCAAAAAAATTTTAATTTAAAGAATCTCTCACCAGCGATCCATCAGCATGTAAATTTGTCGAATAAAGTGATGGCAATGTAAAAGCATCCGTCGTCCTATCGATCGGTATTTGCAAATCATTATTGATTTGTTTCCCAGCTATTTGTGTAATCCCATCATTGATCTGTTGCGTTTGTGTAACAGGAGGACGAAAAGCAGATACACGCTCGTTACCGTCGCTGGCAAAATATTCGATGGCTTTTAAAAGATCTTGGCCGCAACGTTGCAATACCAATTGTAACACCGATAGTTTTGTACCAGGAAACAAACGCGACAATGTATCTATTGATGCTTGTGATATCGTTGCTGATGATTTGTTATCTAGGTCGTTTGACATTGGTAATTTGTTTAATGATGATTTTTCGGGTTCTTCTTGATTGACGGACTGCAAAAAATTAATTTAAAATTATATAATTGTAGATTTTTTTATTTAGAGATTCAATTATATGAAGACAACGTAAATAATATATAAGGATTTTATTTTAATTAGCTAATTTCTATTTTATAGTGATTTATTTCAA
This sequence comes from Anastatus disparis, assembly GCA_017163975.1. Classification (NCBI taxonomy): domain Eukaryota; kingdom Metazoa; phylum Arthropoda; class Insecta; order Hymenoptera; family Eupelmidae; genus Anastatus; species Anastatus disparis. The sequence continues at coordinate 365,721 of JAFFSR010000261.1, forward strand.
TTACAATTTAATTCAATTGAAATTTAAAAAATCATTGATTTGGAGTGTTTGGAAATGGACATACACATTAGTAATATAAAAATTGAAATAAAATGTTCATTGTCATTTGTACAATAAAATTTCTATATTTCATAAAATTTAATCATTAATAAAAAAAAATAAAACAAGTCAAAATTGTTGAATAAGGTCGTCAGTGGCTCAGTTGGTAGAGCGATATAGATTTATAATCTCGAGGTCCCGAGTTCGAAACCCGCTCTCAGCCGATTAATATAAGCACCACTGTATAATACATGTGCTTTGTTCACAAACACAATGACGACCCCCGTTGCTAATTAGCATTTAATGATAACATAAATACAGCAACGTTAAATAAAATAAAAAAATTATTAAATATTACCATTGACTGCTTAATTGTTGATTTACTTGAAGCCGAAAGATTTTTTTCACTTTCATTCTCTTCCTTTTGATGATTAATTTTTGCATCTTTAAAAATTGTTTTGGAAGATGGAGAATTCGATGATTCAATTTTTGTTTTGGCAGCAACGTCTGGTTCTGTAACTGTCATACCAAAAATTTTGCCTGGTGGCAGACGGTTTAATTTTTGACCCGTTGTCACTTTTGCCATGCTCAATGCGATTGCATCCTCGGCTGCTTGCTGTCTTTTCAAGGCGACCTATATATTGAATATTAGTAAATTACAGTATATTTTTTTTTATTTTTTATTAGATTTGGACTATAAAAGGATTATTAAAAAGTATTGAAATACCAGTATAATCTAATGAATATATATGGAAGGGAAAATTGATACTTTTTGATGATTTTTTTAAGAAGTATGTTTATAAAAAAATTTAATAACTCACAGTCATGATTTTGATCAATCAATAAATTGTGAAACTAATTTCATTTTAACTTTTATTTCATTTAACGTCTCTGTATTTATGCTATTATTGCAAAGCATTTTTAAATTTGAACTCGGGCTCTCGAGACTGAGACACTGACACCCCATAATCAGGTAATAAATATTAATATATTTTACTTTGTTTATTAGCCTAATTTTTTTTTTTTTATTAAAAATTAGTAGTTTTTAAGATATTGTAATATTAACTTAACTGCGTAATGTTTTGATGTTATAAATGTGAAATACAAAAGTATTTTGTAAATCTATATTTACATACACTTTCAAATCTAAATTACATGATTAATTTGATTTTAATTAGTGCAAGACTTGTAAAAAACAAACAAAATTGCTTCTTAATGATAAAGTAAATGACCTAATTACATACTTTGCTTTTAAATACGCTCGTTACGAGCATTAACAATTTTTTACTTGCAATTTACATTAAAAATTTATTGATAAAAGCGCAAATTTATTTTGTGATTATTTTTTTATTTAAACTAATACGTTTAGATTATAATATAGATTTATATTAAATAAATAAATAGAGAAAAGCATACATTTTTAAAATATAAATATTTATTTTGTATGGATCAAAAGAAAAAAAACTACTCTTTGCAAGTAATCAATGTATTTACAATTATTATGATCAATGATTTGTATTGATAATTATATCTTACTATTTTATATTTACACCCAAAAAATATTCATTCTTAATATTGTTACTTTTTTTAAACACTAAAAATATATCTAAATTAACTCCTTTAATAGTTAAAAAAACGGTATGAAAAATTCTTTTTTTATTCAAATAAAAATAAAAACATTAAAATTAGAATAGTATTGACACAGGATTGCATAAATATCGCAAAGCACAAAAAAAAATCTTGTTTACAAAGCATATCAATTTGTTTGAGGAAGTATACTACTAAAACATTCAGCGTGTTTTCTATATATATTTAACATAAGAAAAAATTTAACATATTAAATTATCTTTGATACATTTCATATTATTCTAAATCGTTAAACATACAGTGCTTTAATCATTTATTTATTAAATATTTCTGTATTTCCATACCGCCTCCAAGTATGAATAATACCAATGCATCATATCTACTATTTTAATCATCTAAGCTATTTTCATTCATCTTCTTTTTCTTTCTTACACTTCGATTACGTATTTATATCCATGCTCACTTGACGCAACTGGTTAGTTAAGCGTAAAATCGTCGATTTTATAATCGTCATTTCCTTGTAAATACTTTTTCTAATCGCCAATTGTCTTGTTCTCATCAAATCTTCACGAGCTCAAAGCAATTTTCTTATGACGGCTTTATCGTTAATTAAAAAACAAAGTTTCTTAACTAATTGTCAATGATCTAACAGCACGATAGTTCAACATATAATCATATGAGAATTAAAATCTAAAAATATTACTATTTTAACTTTTTCCCTAATGCAAATGCTCATTTTCCTACGAAAATCCCACTGATACGCTATATTTACATTTCTGACTTTCCTGCATTTTGAAGCAATTTTTCATACACTTGCGTAGTTGTGCATTAATCACTGTGATAATGCTTTAGAATAATTTTTTTTTTTTTCTTAAAAATCACGCTTATTTCCGATATCGAATTTATCATTCGAACGGTTCTTCAAAGTACGTACATTAACGTATTCGCAATTTTTGTTTCCTGTCTTTATATAAAAAGGAATTTGTCGACCGGAGTATTCCTCATTAATAGTTTAGTGCATTGCAGGAGAAACAAGAGACTGAGTTTTATTAAAAATTTCATTGATTGTGAAACTATTTGTATTTAGTAAAAAAAATAATTATTATTTATAATTATAAAGTTGTTTAAAGACTGTGATAGAAATTAAATGGTGAGAATTATTAAGTTTAATTTATTATTTTTAAGGATAGTGCATTGAGTTTAAGTCATAGATTTTTTCTCACATAAAATTATTAAATAACTCGGTTCAATTCAGTTCAACTCAATTATTTTTCAAGTTATGCGTAATTTGTTTCTGAAATTTTTCAAAGCTTTTTAAAAAATTTTTTTAAATTAATTATCCCAGAAAATTTTTACAAAAATATTTAAAGTTTAAGTTACAAGTATTAAAACTTTTTAATAAAAATTTTTTTTCTTTTAAACATTTACTTTTTTTATTTACGTATTTAATAAAAATTCACTTTTAAACCAAAACATATTAACAAAATAATAATTAAAAATTATATTTGCGCCTATATCAATAAATTGTAATGTAAATTGCAAGTAAAAAGTTGTTAATTCATGTAACAAGATTAGTTTAAAGCAAAGTATATAATCAGGTCATTAACTTTATCATTAAGAAGTAATTTTGTTTATTTTTTACAAGTCTTGCACTAATTAAAATCAAATTTATCACGTCATCATAAGGTTTTAAAGTTTCTTTAAAGATAGATTTCTCAAATGTTGTTATATTTTACCTTTGTAACATTAAAACATTACGCAGTAACTTTGGTCTACTTATTGATTTATTAGATTAAGGTCTTCAGTGGCTCACTCGGTATAGCGACGGACTCGTAACCCAAGGGCTCGGGTTCGAATCCCGCTCTCGGCCGATTTATACAAGCACCACTGTATGTTATATGTGCTGAAGTTCACAAACACACTGAGAAACCTCCATCGTTATTTATCATTGCAATAAAAGCATAAATAAGTAACGATGTTAAACAAAAAAAAAATAAATAAATAATGAATGCCGATGAATATTTTTTCATCATTTTGTCTTTTACCCTTATACATGAATATGAAATGATACCTAAACGCAATGACTTTGAAAAAAAAACAATTGTTAATTTAGACATACAATGTGCTCTTCATTGTATTATATTAATACAATTTATTTTTGAAAAATTTTAATAGTAAAATTAAAAGTAGCAATCGAAACTTTTGATTAATTTTTTAAATTTATATTTTTTTAATGCTATGCTCATTTTAAAGTGGTACTCAACAATTTATTTAAATAATTCCATATTTAAGTATGATGTTTAATGAAGCATTATATTGAAAAAAAAAATAATTATTAAGACTTTTATATTATAATTTAAAAAAAAATAATTTTTTTAGAATATCATGAAGCAGAAAAGAAGTGCAATCTTCATCATCACTTTATTGGTAAGTACTATGAATTCAAATAAAAAAATTTTCCAATTAACTTTTTAAAATTGGCAAAAGGTTTTAATGATAAATTTATAAAATAATATATAAAAATAAAATTTAAAATACTAATTATTTATTTTTTCCCTAAAGGTATGTTTATCTGTAAAAATGACTGCAGGATTTGTTTTCCCAGATTCTTCGGAAAGTGAAGACTATTCAGACGACTACTTTTCGTAAGCTTTTAATTATACTTGTACAATTAAAAAGATTATAATACATAAAAATTTGTAATTCAACTTTTTTGTTATCCAAACATTTATTTATTTGCTCTGAAAGAAAATTTTACCATTTTACTCTGAATTTTTTAAAAATCTATTATTCTTTCAAAGGTTAAGAATGTCGCCATTCGATGATTACGAAGGACCCGTAGATATGGGATTAGATGTTACAGATGACGAAGCCCCAATGTTTCTAAGAAAAGCTTTAGCAAATGCAACCCTTTCACTTGACAATTCATTAAATCAGTATTCCGAGGGCCTTGTAAGTATATTTTATTTTAAAACATTGTAGAATTAAATAAATTAAATGAATAAATCATCAAATTTTTTCTGTCATATTCAGGGTAAACCAAGGCTATTAAAAGCAATAGCTAGATTTTATTCAAAGGTCATCAATAGAGATTTGAATCCAGAAACTGAAGTTATTGCTACGATTGGAGCAACCGAAGCTTTATTTGATATTTTACGCGCGTTTACGAGACCAGGTGACGAGTGGATAATTTTTGAACCATTTTGGTCTAAATATGTACCAATGGTTAAATTGGTTTACGGTGTGCCAAGATTTACTGCTTTGAAATTTGTAAGTATGAAATATCAAATAATGGAATCTTTAAATTATTTTGGATTTTTTAATAAAAATTAATTAAATGAATATTAATCAATTAAATTTCACAATTTTTCTTAACCATTTTACAGATAAAAACTGGTGATGATCTTAATGGTAACGATTTTTTGCTCGATGCAAGAGAGCTTGAAAGTTTGTTTAATAATAGAACGAGAGGCATTATATTTAATAACCCAAATAATCCAACTGGTAAAATTTATACTTTGAAAGATTTGAAAGTCATATCTGATTTAGCAAAAAAATATGACGTTATGGTTATTTCCGATGAAGCACACGAGTGGATAACGTACAAGCCTTACAAACTGATAAGAATGGGTAATCATTCATATTATTATGTGATTTATGTATTTGGATTAAAAAAAGTATTTAATTAACAGTAAAAAATCACTACTACTATATTAATTAAAAATCGCATTTATTTTTATAGCATCGGTTCCTGGTATGTTTGAAAGAACCATTACAGTTGGTTCTGGAAGCAAATCATTTAGCGTTGCTGGCTGGAGAGTTGGTTGGGCTTATGGACCAGCAGAGTTCATTAAACGCATTAATTACGTGCATGATTTTACTGTACAAAGTGCTGCCACACCGCAACAGGTAAATTGGAACTAAATTTTTTTGTTAGGCTAAGATACTTAATTAAATTTTCTTTTAACCATCGAAATCAAATTTTATTGGATTTCGAAACTTTTATTTCTGATTTTTTAAATATTATTTATACTTTTTATTTAAAACAATAAATAAATTTATAAAGAGTGTAGTGGTACTTAATATAAAATTAAAACATGAATCAATAAATTAAAAAAAAAAATTATGTGTTAAAGATTAACTTTCTATGATTTTATAATGTCATATTTCAGTATATTAAAATAATTTATAAAATCTTTTCTAAATTATAGATAGCCGTTGCTGTAGGTTTCGAGCACGAATACCAGAACTTTAATAAACCAGAATCTTACTTGTTAAAAAATTTACAAAAATCAACAAACGAACGTGATTATATAGTACAAGCTTTCAAAGACGCTGGTATGTTACCAATTGTACCAAATGGTGGTTATTGTTTGTTGGCTAGTTGGCCATCGGCTAAATATTTACAACTTTTAAATCAGAATGCAGGCGCTAATGTAGAAAAAAAATTTGCTGACTGGGTTACCACGAACATTAATGTCAAAGGTTACGCGGGATCAACTTTCTTTAGTAAAGGTCACAGTCTACGTGGAAGAGATCACATAAGATTTTGTTTCCATAAGGTAAGCTTTATCGTCGAACTTTATAATTATTGAAAAAAGAAACTTTACATTTTTATGTTAATTAAAAATTCTTTTTTTTTTTAATTACAGAAACAAGAGACGCTAAGAAGAGCACGACAGAATTTAATGAAAATGAAATCTGTTAGTTTTATAGGATGATATTGTTTCAAGAAGGACAATATTGGTGTGATCTCCATACGTATGTAAAATACATATGTAAAATATGTTTATCAAAGACTAGTTTTGTAAATAGTATTATTTATTTAAATGTTAGCGATATTATGATAGTTTAAATAAAAAGTTTTTATTTTTTACAATGTTGATTTTTTTTTTAAACTAATTAGAAAAGCTTTGAAGTAAGCTAATTTTTACTTTGCAACTTATATTACAAAAATTAATAAATCATATATTTATCCGAGCTATCCTTTTACAATATTGTAATTGAAACTCTTGAAATATTGTCAAGATAATTATAAACAACATATAAATAGAGAATGTTAAAATATTTAAATTTCACTGAAGTTAATCGTCTAGAAAAGATTAATCTTCTCTTTATGCTTCGATTACGTATTCATTTGACGTAACTGATCAAACAAGTGGAAAATAGTGTATTGTTTTTTACCATTTCCTTGTAAATAATTTTTTTGACAGTCATTTTTTTTTTGTAGTTTCTTATTATACAATTTCTGTTAAGTCATCGCAATTATTTGTATTGTTGTTTTGTCATCAATTTAAATAAATTTTATTGATTCTCTATGGTTTCATCTATAATGGTTTACCATGTAATCATATATGAATTAAAAATAGAAAACATTAGTTTCTTCTTTTTTTCCTTATGAACAAACTTTCCTGCAAAATCTTGTTAATATCATATTTTAGCATTAATGACTTTCCTGTATTGAGAAGTAATTTTTATTATGGCCTACGTAGTTATACACATTAATCAGTAAGATAATTTGATGTTTCTTAAAATTACGCGGATTTCTATAATCTTCTTTCTCTAATAAGTGCTTTCAATGTTGTAATAGAAATTGATAATATTTAAATATAATTAAATATTTACTCTAAAATCAATTAGTTACTTCAATTTTTTTTTTAATTAAAAAAAATTCAAATCTGTTAATTTAAATTTTCTTCAAATAGTATTGTAAGTTGTTTTTACAAAATAGTAATTTAAATAAACCATTTTTATTTTTTGCGATCAAGTCCTATACCAGATCAATTCTCAATGAGAAATAATGAAAAAAAAAATAAAATTAGAGAAAAAACACTTGTTTCCTACTATATTAAAAAAAAATAACTTAAATATCGTTGACTATGATTATCTAGAAAATTAACATTAAATTCAAATACAGTAAAATATTATTGAAAAAAATTTAGGATTACTAGGTTATTAATTTAATAAATTATTTTAGATTTAATGTTTAAATATTGATTGGATTGTTAGGTGCTAAATTTTTACCATGCTTTGATTTTAGAAAATTAATAAATATTAATCCATGTTAATTTTTATTCTAATAAAAGAAAATATGTTTAAGAGCTGATTTTGGCTTAAAATTATTAACCGCAAAAATTTTTATTTACTAAAACTAATCACTTATTACATGTTTGTAATATGTTTAAAAAATTGGTAAATATTAGGATTCTGAATCTACTTTTTAAAATAAAATTAATAATTACATATTGAATATGGGTAGAAAAGTGAGTATCTAATAGGAAAATAAATTACTTAAATGTATTTGTCAATTAATCATTAAAAATGTAATATGAGATTTAAGGAAAAAAATTTATTTTCCTCTTTTTGTGGACACTTGTTATCGTATCCATACTCAATATTTAATTATTGATTTTATTTTAAAAATTTAATTTGTTATTCAACTAACGTGTGCCCAACTATTCTATTTTTAATATGAACATTTTTCCTTTTATTTATTTACATACACTCATAGTTTTAAAATATTAATTATTTAATTAATTTTCTCTGATCAATGAAATTTGGCTATTATTTGTAAATTAAACAAAACTGATTTTTATTTTTTTAAATATACTGGAATTATGGGCAAAAAAATTGTAACGATGTCTTTCAATAATAAATCAAAGGAAATAATTAAAATGCTTGTAGTAACATGCTGTACACATAAATTTCATGACGTAATGTAAACTTTTAAGTTTTATTTATGCGTGATTATTTTGAATAAAAAATAGATTAATATAAACAGAATAATTAAAAAGTATATCAATTGAACATGATCGAATATAATTGAATATTTATGTTGCTATTTATATTTGTAAGCAGTCTAAATTTTTAAGGAAAATTACAAGTAAAAACAATTTTGGCGATTAATTGTTTTTTTCTGATTTTAAAATTCATTTTCCTATTCAAAGTATACGGAATTCAAAATATTTGCATGTAATTATAAATTTAGAAATTTTAATTGCTTATACTTGAAAATAAAATTTTAATTAGAATTTTTTTCTTATAGTATTTACTTTGTTAATTAATTAATAACATGATTTACATATGTACTATAAAGTTTTTAAAGATTATATTTCTACAATTCGTATGTATGATTAAAAGTAAATATGATTATTATTTAAATATTCACTTAAATTCCAAGATTTGAACTTAAATATTTAACATAAACTTAAGAAATCAGACACATGTCATCAAACATGTGATTGAAAAAATTAATTATGAATTCTTTTACCAACATCATAAATCATACTTCAAATAATTTGCATAGAACTTTATGTATAAATTGTTACTGGTATAAATAATTAGATCTTGTATTGTGAGGTAATTGATCGTGTACAAAAGCTATTTAACGTTAATATAAAAATTTTTTCTAATTGTTAATAATAACTTAAGAGTGTATTTTAAAAAATAACGATATGGAGCGGAAAAGAAGCAGCGCAATGATTATAATCTATATTTTGGTAAATGATATAAATTCAAGTAAAATAAAATTGATTTGATCGATATAGATTATAAGTTTATTAAATAAACATTAATTTGTTGATTATAAATATATTGTAATGATCAATAATTTGTTATTTCTCTTTTAAAGGTACATTTATCATTAGAAATGACTGCAGGAATTCCTTTGTCAGATTCTTCTGAAATTGATGATTACAAGTAAGTTTTTAAATATATGTAAACCCGATCAATTTATTTCAATAAAATGTTGTGCATAGTGTTCATTGAATAATTATTATTGTCATACGATATACTTTCATTGATGAAAAGTGTATTTAAAATTGTTATAAAAATCCTGAAGTTTCATGTTTATGATTAGCTTGTCAACGTAACTTCAGTTAATGAATTTGAATAAAACAATTTTTTCCTGATCAAAGAAATGATAAAAAATAAGTCTTGATAGATCTAATTTTATTAAAATTTTACTTTCTTCAAATTATATGGAAATGACATGAAAATGACAAAAATTAAAAAGTTCTAGTTGAAGGTAACATTTGTTTATGAAGCTGAAATTTTGTAAATGTTTCTTCTGATGTGAAAATCGAAAGTTCAATAATTGATGAGCACTTTGCGCATGAGGTTGTCGAAATATTGAAATAGTATTAAAATTTTTATTATATTTAAATGGATTCAACAATTTTTGATTTTCAATCTAAATAGGTATCTTTTTTCTTATTATCTTAAAAAGTAACCATTATTTTACTTGAACTTTCTAAAAAGAATATAAATTTTGCATCAAAGATCTAGAACGTTGTCTTTTGAAGAAACAGTGGATATGGGATACGATGTTACAGATGACGAAGTTCCAATGTTATTAAGAAAAGCTTTAGCAAATGCAACCCTTTCGTTTGACAATTCATTAAATCAGTATTCCGAAGGCCTCGTAAATATATATTATTTTTTATTTCAAAACACAATACAATAAAACATATTAAATTAATAAATGAAAAAATTTTTTTTTTCATATTTAGGGTAAACCAAGGCTATTAAAGGCAATAGCAAGATTATATTCAAAGGTCATCAATAGAGAATTGAATCCAGAAACTGAAGTTATTGTTACAGTTGGAGCAACCGAAGCTTTGTACGATATTTTTCGTGCATTTACTGAACCAGGTGATGAATGGATCGTCATTGAACCATTCTGGTCAAAATATGTACCTATGATTAAGTTAGTATACGGTGTTCCAAGATTTACTTCGTTAAAACTAGTAAGTATGAAATATTACAAATAGCGTCAACAGGTGTACGATTGAGAGGTCTAAAGTGGCTCAGTCGGTAGAGCGATAGACTCGTAATCTCGAGGATCTGAGTTCGAATCACGCTCTCGGCCGATTTATACAAGCACCACTGTATGTTACATGTGCTGAAGTTCACAAACATGCTGGAAACCTCCGTCGTTAATTAGCATTGTAATGATGGCATAAATATAGCGACGTTAAATATGAAAAAAAATAAATAAATATTATTTGAAGAAAATGAATTTTTACTACCAAGTGACTTCAGTTTTGCGTGCTCCGAGCGTAAATGCCCTTATTGCATCCGGGCCTTCAATTGATCTACTGAATACAATTAATTTTTTTGTTTGAAAAAATTATAAATTATTAATTTATAATAAAAATAATTTAAATGATCGTAAAACTTATTCAAAGTAAAAAAAAAATAACGAAAGTATATACAACTGCGTTCATAAATAATCTTCAAAACACTCAATTAGAATACTTTAAAAAATTTTATAGATGAAATTAATAGCTAATATAAAATAAAATAATAGTGTTTCACCTTACAATTTATAATTATTATTAGAATTTAAAAATAAACATATTGACATTTTTTGATCGAGACGTCTTTTCATACTTTTTGATCAATGTTTACGAATTCGAATTTCAACTCGTAGCAAGTATTTATGAAAATCTATTATAATTTATTAGTTAATATAAATGGTTATTTTGAGCGACGAGAATCGAACCTCGGGCCTATCGTATCCAAGGCAAACGGTCAACCAAGTGAACTATTTCCACCGATTCAATTCTATTTCTTTCGCCATTGCACATTTCATAACTTGCACTCTTGCATTTTTCTTTTAACCGCTACGAAAGTGGCACACGTAACATGATCACTTATAAATATAATTTTATTTTTCGAACAATAATTTGGATTTAAGAAATTAATACACATTAAATTTTTAATGTTAAACAGTAACCCATACGGCCGTAACAATATCATGTTTTAATCAAATTAAATTGTTGAATTATATCATTATAAATAAATATATAATATAATAAATTAAAATTTTAATAATAAAAAAATAAATAATTAATTGATTCACATTATTCTTTAATTTATTTTATAGATGAAGGATGGTGGAGATATCAATGGTAACGATTTTGTACTAGATTATAAAGAATTAGAGAGTTTGTTTAACAATAGAACAAGAGGCATTTTATTGAACAATCCAAACAATCCAATTGGGAAAGTTTACTCGATCAAAGATTTAGAATTTATTGCTCATTTAGCAAAAAAATACAACGTAATGGTCATTGCTGATGAAGCTCACGAATGGATTACGTTTGGACCTTATAAGCATATAAGAATGGGTAATAATACGTATTATATTTGGATTTTAGTATATTTGAAATCTGATTATAAAAAAATTCGTTTTTAAATTCTTTTAGTCTTTAATTTAATTTGATCGCCAAATTTACTTTAAAATTGATCGATGAAAATTGATATCTTTAAACAATTTAATTAACTCTATTCAATTGTGCAGCAACAATTCCTGGAATGTTTGAAAGAACCATTACAGTCGGTTCTGCAAGCAAAACATTTAGCGTTGCTGGCTGGAGAGTCGGTTGGGCATATGGACCAGCTGAATTTATAAAACGCATTAATTACGTGCATGATATTACGGTCAAATGTACTGCGACACCACAACAGGTAAATTAAAATTAATTTTTTTGAAAATCATAATATTTATTTAAATTTAGTTTAAAATTTTAACAATTTTAGTAAAACGCGAAGAAATCATTAATCTTATTTCTAATTTTAAAATATTTTAGTTTTCTCATTTCAATTCTATATAATTCTACATATAATATATATAGATGAACTCATAAATAAAATACCGTTATAAAGAGCTCGTCAGTGGTTCAGTCGGTAGAACGATGGATTCGTAATCTCGAGGTCCCGAGTTCGAATCCCGCTCTCGGCAGATTGATACAAGCACCGCTGTACGTTACACGTGCTTTGTTTACAACACATACTGATGACCTCCGTCGCTAATTAATATCATAATGATAGCATAAATACAGCGACGTTAAATAAAATAAAAAATTGTTATATAATTATAAGCAATCTTCACTTCTTACTATAAAAAAGCACATTTTCAGTCGAATATTAGCACATTTCCACTTTATCCTCCATAACTAAATGTTGTTCTATGAAGGATATAACATTTAAAAGATGTCGATACTGACTGAATATTTTATTTTTTGTAAATAAATTTTAAAATATGCTACTTTCTGCAGGTTAAAATCAAATTGTTATTCTTCGTTAGAGGCCATTATCTTGTTATTCAAAAATTTATTAATTGCGATTTTATAATATCAATTTAAAAAAAATTAATATTTAAAAATTAATGAAATCATGATGCAGATAGCTGTGGCTGTTGGATTCGAACACGAATACGAACATTTCAATAAGCCAGAATCTTTATTCGTCAAAAATTTACAAACTACAACGTACGATCGTGATTTCATAGTACAAGCTTTCAGAGATGCTGGCATGTTACCTGTTGTACCAAATGGTGGCTATTGTATGTTGGCTAGTTGGCCAACAGCTAAACTTTTAAATATTCCATATCAGGATGATATTGACAAAAAGTTTAACAATTGGTTTAGCACGAAAATTGGTGTGAAGGGTTTCGCTGGATCGACTTTCTTTAGTCCAAAAGATAGTCTACGAGGAAGGGATTATATAAGATTTTGTTTTCATAAGGTAAATTTTAATAAAATCAGTAAAGATAAGATGAAAAGATGAATTATTTACATGAATTGATTTATTGAAATTTTATTTATGATATTACAGAAAGAGGAGACCCTCCGGAAAGCAAGACAGAATTTAATGAAATTGAAATCTTTTTGAATAGGATAATATAATGTGATATAATGTACAACATATGACTATTTTTATTAGATAATATTGTTATTATTCATGTTAATATTAGCAATAGAATAATAAGTTAAATAAATTTTTATTTTTTACATGCTAATACTTATTAAACCTATAAAATAATCTTTATTGCCTGAAAAGTAATCTACGTATTATGTGGTTACTTATAGTATTTAAAAGCGATCTGATCCTCGCCTTTTTTTAAATATTCCAGCGCGCGTAAACAATAATTGGGGTTTTTTTCACTAAAAATGACGACTCATTGTTTACGATTTAAAATCAATCAATATTATGGTATCCTTAAGAAAAATTCTTTCAATAAAAAATTTTTATTAAATTTAAGTTCAACGAACTGTCAGTTAGCGGTTTTACAAGATTAAATCTACGTTTCCTTCGTATAAATTGAGCCCTCGAGATTATCCCTGTCGAACAATATTCCTCGAATCTCAATCTCGTGATTTTCAATTAACATTTATTGCGCGTAGTGTTATCATTATAAATTCACGATGTGCGCTGGCCGGCCTTAATCTTTCGAGTATAATAATATGAATTTTTAAGATAAAATCGAAAATCACTTGGTACTTAAATTGACAAGATCGTTTTGAATAGCAATTAATCATAATGAGCACCATTTTAATTCTAAGATTAATACAGGAATCCTTAGATTAATCAAATTTTTTATGATAATCAAAATTGTAAATTTTTTTTGGCATCAATAAATCAAGTGATTTTATTTTTAACTTTGGGATTTATTTTAAAATTTTTATAAAGGCTTATAGCACTATTAAATATTTTACTTTATTACACTACGGTGCACAAATTTATAAAATTTATATAGCGCTCTAAAAATAAAAATCGATTAAAACATTGTCACTTTGTCACAGCTATTTTATTGCATTATTTTATGATACGCTTATTATCCGATACATTAAAATATCACGATGGAAAAAAAAGTAAAAATAACTTCCGAAACAAAAAAAAAATTTCGAAATTAAGTTGCCGTGTTTTATTCATATTGTAATTCTATCTATTTCATGAAAATCATCACTTTATAAACACAGCGTAAAAATCACTTGTTCAAGTGTCTTTAGTAAAAATCTATCAACAATCTATACAGTCAATGACAGCATCCCTTTTTCTCCTATGAAAGAAAGATCGGGTATCATAATGCCTATGCAAACACAAATGAAATTCAATGCTTATGCGACGCTACTGTTAATGGATTTGATTCATGGCTCATACAAGATTTAAACGATCTGTATGTATAACGAGCATTAGTGGTTAGATTTTATTTCTCTTTATTTTTTGTCTCAAGTTCTTTGCTGTTTTTTTCCATCGCTAAATCTTTGTTTTAGTTTCGAGTGGACGTACAAAGTTTAATGGTAATGAAAAAGTAAGATGATTGATGTGATTTTTTTTTAATACTTTGAGAAAATTGAAACATGATGTATATATTTTTTTGTTGGTAAAAAGTTAACTATTGTTCGCATAATTTAACGTTAATTTAAAAAATCTATTGACAATTAAAAATATGAACAAAATGTTTAGATTTAAAAATAGAATTTGATTTATTATTTATGTTATGAAAATATTATCATAGAAATAAACATAAATTATTTTATAACTTTCTCTATTTTTTTTCATTCGGTATAATTATTAATGTAATTGAAATTTATATTAAGTCATTAAAAATCTAAAATTACTTAATCATCTTTGTAAAGAATTTTTTTGATAAAATGTTGAATAAAAAGAGCTAAATTAATATAATTTAATAATAAATTATTTCTTTTATCAAAATAAAAATTTTTTTCAATCAGTTATCAAAAGAAGTACACTCAATAATTTCAATAATCAATTAAAAAGGAGTTCAAGTGCCTAACAATAATAAAAAATTCTATCTGTCATCGAAATACATTATAAGCCTTCTTAAATCTTTATTCGTCAGAGGTAATCAGTGACTCAGTCGGTAGAGCGATGGATTCATAATCTCGAGGACTCGAGTTCGAATCCCGCTCTCGGCGACCGATTGATACAGGCATCACTGTATACAATATACATGCTTTGTTCGCAAACATACTGAGAAACCTCCGTCGCTAATTAGCATCGTAATGACAGCATAAATACAGCGACGTTAAATAAAATTTAAAAAAAATAATCTATTTATTCCATTTTTTATGCGGTAGCTGTTTAAAAATAAAAATAAAAGAAAACATCACTTGCTAATCTTCTTTTTTTTTACCTATAATCGCATCATCTCACCTGAGCAGCCATGACTCTTTGCCTTTCAGCAATGAGAGAACATTTCGGGCAGAAACATTCACGATATCGGCATTCTCTTTTATGACCTCTCAACCATGAAATCAGACCATGATTTCTGCATCTCGCGCACTTTGGTCTACGTTGTTTTGGCTCGCTGCCGACATTACACTCTTCGTCGTCTTCCGATTTTTTTAACTTACTGCGCAACATGATCTTTTTTTCACCTTTTTAACTTTTATAGCTTTATTATGATCACCAATTTTATTAGGAATTTTAAGATTTTTAGGGTACTGATTTGAAAATTTTTTTAATTTTATGTTTTAGTTTTCTTATACAAAAGTGAAATTTATTAACATTTTAATAAAAATAATTATATTTTGTTTTGTCGATTGTATTCAAACCATAAGTAAAATTAAAAATTTTTATACTTATAAAAAATATCTTATCAAAGTATTAATTTATTCACCATTTACATAAAATTTATCAATAAATAATTTTTAAATAAAAATTTAAAACAAAAAACACTATTTTCAAATGTAATAACAACATCAATGATTAATATCCTAACTTTTTAATTTATAATGGAGTAAATAAAAATATCTTTTAACTATCACCAACCATAAAGTTTAAAAAAAAAATTCAATGACAACAATATATTAACTCGAGAATCCTTAACTGACTTTTTGAAAAAGATTCGTCCAAGTAAGATAACTACCTTACAAGTAAGTTAAAGTTTCTTTTGAAAAATCTGATGCTCCTGCGCGGTGGTACTGGCCAAACCCCTTAAACGCGCAACAATGGGGATGGACCAACATTCATGATTTCCCGCGACGATTGGCTCCAGCATTTGTTTACACATCCACGCCTGTTCGTACCTTTTAGTATATAACAAGTGTCGTTGTTTTTTTTTTGGTCTTCTTCTTTCGTCATTTTCTTTGTTTCACCCCCTTTATTGTATATGTATACACGTATGTATGTGGATCTTTAGCTATTGAATATATCGAGTTTTGTTAGTTCGTCGTATTAATGTATCATTGGATTTTATCCATTGATTCCTTTGTCTCTGTCTACTTTTTCTCTCCTTATGATCCTGAAGCAATTCTAGTGTCTATTTTTCTTTTATCAGTTTCAAGATATAGCGAGGGCTGCTGTTGTCTTTATTGGATTAGTTTCAATTAAAGCCGAGTGTTTGATAGTTTGCCGATGGCTATATTATGTATTTTTTTTCCTCAAATACATATTTCTTCTTACGATAAGTTTTGATTTTTTATTTCGTTAGAACGAGGTGTCATGTATAAGGTTTCTGTATATAAGAGTGAAAGAAATTTTTTTTTTTGTATAAATTAAAATTGGGACAATGTTTGCTTTCAATTTATTTGAAATTTATTAATTGTAATTGAATATACAGATTTATAAAAAGAAAAATATAGAGAAATATTTCTTATTCATTTCTTCATCTTGAATGCCAAACCGAAGAAATTCAAATTATTTAAGTATTTTATTAAAAATTTTGATTATGACAAATGTAATATTAATTACTGTTTTCACTTTTTTAAGAAATGATAAATAATTAAATTCTTCATACAACGACAAAAGATGTTTAAATTCACTAAGGTTAATCAGTTGTTTAAAGTTTCAATCTAATTTCACTCATTTTTTCAATGCAACTTAGATTAAAAGTCATGAAACAAGAGTTTTTTCATTTTGCTCCTGTCTCTTCCTGATTTCATTCCACATGAAGTCCCTGAAAGCAAATAAAATTATAGATATTTTTTTCTCTTGAAAAATTAAATTTCAAACATTAGATAACTTTACCAGTCTTTTCTTCTCATAATTGGATATACTTTTGGTATATTAAAACCATTGAATTCTGAAGATAAACTCGTCGTATATGCACCAAAATCTGGCCAATACAACCAATCTCCAATGTTAAATTCTGGCAAGAGTTCATCTTTTAATATAATATCACAAGAATCGCACGTTGGTCCCCACATTGTAGAAACGTAGTTTTTCGAACATAATCCTGGAGCCTTTGATTGAAAATAAAATATTATTTATCAAAAAAACAAAAATATTGATTTACTAAATAAACAAATAATTCTGAATGCTAATTTAATAATTTTTTTCAATATTTTCATAATTATTGCAATAATAGTCTCTTGTAAAAGTTTGTTATAATTTTCCTATGAAAAAGTGATGATTAAAAAATATTAAACATTTACAATCCTAAAAATCATCGAGAAAAAAGATTTCTCGTCGTAAGAGGAAAACTCCAAATTGATGAAATCGGAAGATCTTTTGATAGAAAACTAAATTTCTTAAATGCAAGTAACTAGTTGTTTTAAGGTGGTCCCGTCATTAACATATGTTATTCAGAACATAATTAGAAAATTAAGCCATGTCATCGATTAAATAAAAGAGATATTTGAAAAGTTGATTAAAATTTATACAAAAAGCACGCTAGCAACAATAAATTACAGATATTTTTTGTGAAATAATAAAGTGTAATTAGAATTGCAAATACAATAGTTGATTATAAACATTTTTTATAAAAATTATCTAAGAAAAACAAAAAAATATTCTGTCCTTTCTGACGAGGTCCCGATTAGATATGGCTTTAAAATGCAAAGCCATTTTGAAAGAAGTTATTTACAGTAATTTCCAATTAATAGTTTTTCACATTTTCAAAAATTTGAAAAGTTATTAAAATTTATTTATAAAACTAATTTTTATACGAGAGGAACATAAATTTTAATAAATAGAAATTTCTAAATGGAAGATATCAATTGAGTGGAAAAAACTATGAATAATCAAAGATAAGAATAACAAATGTTTATAAACTTAGAATTGCAAAGTTATCTAGTATTTATTTTCATTGGTATCTTTTACAATTATATAAATATTCATAATTTTCCGATCTATGATCTTTGTTTAGAAAAGCTGTAATTTTTTATGAATAATCTTTTGAAAAAAATCTTAATACTTACGTTATTTAAAGGTACTGGATGTCTCGCTCTGAGTTTCAACAGTTCTTCAATAAACGAACCATATGTTCCGTCGCTTACATAATACATAAAAGTTTTTTCACCTTCCTTAATGATAGTTTTTTTACCAAATACATAAGCTGCTAACGTAAAAGCTGAAGTAACGTAGTATCTACCAGGTTCAGCAATCACCTCAATAGAATCATCTACGTCTTCGAGTGCGTCGTTGATTACGTTTGAAAACTATCAAAAATTTTATTATTTCAATAAATTGAATGTAGTTTATTTTCATTGTATTTCAATGTAGAAAAATTTAATTCTTTTTTTATTATGTTGATGGAAATTGCAAAATTAATTAAATTATGTCCAAACGAAATGGCTAGTTTGTGGATTGTACTAAAATATTTTTTCAGTTATAAAATAACAAAAAATCAATATCTTTTTAGTGAAATTTCTCTATGATTTAATGTTCAAATTTACAATTAAAAATGATAATTTAATAAAAAATGTTAATAGTTGATCGTTAGTAGTTGAGGTAGATATTAAGAGAAAATTGATTCCACCACTAGGTTTTGACTCTTGTATTAAGTTACAGTACCGGGCAATAATTCTGAGCAGGTTATCAAATTTTTGCTCCGACTTTGAAAAAGCGTATCTTCGTCAATTTTGATCCTAGAAAAAATTTAAAAAAGCATTTTAAAGTATTCTTTAAATGCTTTCTTTTTAGCTCACTTACATTTTTTTAACGATATTTAAAAAAAAAAAAATCGCTTTGGCAATTTTGAAATTTTTTTCATTTTTGCATTTTTCTTCAATCAGCTGTAGTTTTTTAAATAATTGTAATAATAATTTTTTTATTATTTTTTGTCAAGTTTTAAGCATATAAAGTTATCGATCTAATACTTTTGCAGTTGTAAAAAACACTTGAATAGCAAGTAGAAAATAATCGCTGGTGAAGTAGTGATTTAATTTTAGTAGGAAATTATAACTATTCATTATTAATAAAAAAACATAACAAAGTATGAAACAACAAAAAGATTTATTTTGCAAAAATTATATCATAGAAATTAAAAGTTTTGCACCAGCGATTATTTTCTACTTGATATTCAAGTGTTTTTTACAACTGCAAAAGTATTAGATCGATAACTTTATATGCTTAAAACTTGACAGAAAATAAAAAAAATTTTTGTAAAAATAGCTGCAAATAGCATTTTTAGAGCCCTTTCCAAATCTTTTTTCAAATTTTTTCTAGCTCAATTATTTAAAAAATTACAGCTGATTGAAGAAAAATGCAAAAATGAAAAAAATTTCAGAATTGCCAAAGCGATTTTTTTTTTTTTTAAATATCGTTAAAAAAATGTAAGTAAGCTAAAAAGAAAGCATTTAAAGAATACTTTAAAATGCTTTTTTTAAATTTTTTCTAGGATCAAAATTGAAGAAGATACGCTTTTTCAAAGTCGGAGCAAAAATTTGATAACCTGCTCAGAATTATTGCCCGGTACTGTATATTCAACTGGTTATAATGAAAATAGTATAAATTGTCTTATATCGACGGTACTACTAGGCAAAACTAAACTTTTTAAAAATTTCCAGCAAAAAGAACCACTTGTTAATGAATGCCAACGAAAACTATAATTTCTTGTTGTGTGATAGGCAAAACTAACACTTTTAAAAAGTTTCCATCGAAAACGATCACACTTTGGAAATTGCCAGCGAAAACAATCACACTTAGATAAATGCCAACGAAAATTATTATTTCTTGTTGTATGTCTGGCATGATTATTTTCGCTGGCAACAACGTGTGATTTTTTTCGTTAGAAACTTTTCAAAAGTGATAATTTTGCCTGGCATATAGTAAGAAATGATAGCTTTCGCTTACACTTATCAAAAGGTAATTCTTTTCGCTGGTATTAAATAGAAGTGGTATTTTTCTTAGGAACCGTCGATATTTTAAACCATTTTTGTAAACTAAAAATACTCGTAAAATAGCATATATCATTTTCATACTAATAAGTACTGCAAACAACTTGTTATTAATTTTAAAAAAAGTAGCCATTTCTTTTTTATTTTGCACTTGAACCAACCACAAATTAGTCTATATAAAATAGATTCGATTCTTACCGGATTATTAATCAAAATTATTAAATAAAAATACAAATTTTTTTATTATTTCTTAAGAAATAATTATTAAGTTCTTGTCAAGAAGTAGTCATTATAATTTAAACTTACCTCAGTTAAATCAAAAGTAGTGTTACCGGGAATACCACCACCAATATCAATCATTTTAACATTTTTACAACCCCATGATCTGGCTATTTCTATCAAATTTTTGCATAATTTTATTCCTCTATGTATTGCAAACACTTCGCCGCATGGACTGCCAACGTGAAAACTAAAACCAAGCAATTCCAATCCTAATTTAATCGTAACTTTCATAAGTTGTATAGCATCAGTGCTTGGATCACAGCCAAATTTTTGACTCAGTAATACTCCAGCTATTTTATTAGCATCACATTTTATGCGTATGACGATTCTGAAATTAATTTAATAACATATGTTTTCAACAACATGATTTAAAAAGCGTTCATAAATTTCTTTCAGTTACGTAACAAAAATATGTTTACATGGTAATTGCTAAACAGTTCAATTTCATATTACGTAATGAATTAATAAAATGAATAACAATGAAGAGAAGTACCGAGTTTTTGTTCGTAACCATTTACTTTGAATATACTCAGAAAAAAATATGTTTTGTACAAGAGTATTATATAATACATGCGGAAAGAAAAACTCATTTCAATCATGACAACTGATTGTTCGAAAACATTTTCATTTTTCATTCGAAAGTTGTTTTATTTAAAAACAAGTAAAAAAAATAGATTTGTCTTTTGGCAGCATATTTAGCATTAATTTTTTGAATATAAAATTAATTATTTCTGAGTAAACAATCATCATTAATTTTGAACTTACTTGGCTTCTGGATGTATTTTTTTAATTTTTATCAATTCATCCTCAGTATCAACAGTCGTCATTTTAACACCAACTTTTTTAGCATATTCCAAATGCGATGGTTGTTTAATAGGGTTCGCATAAAGTATTCTATCACTTGATACACCGTATCGCATCAATTCTATTATTTCACCCTTTAAATTGATTTTAAATTTATAAAACTGCATAAACGATTAAATAGAAGGACATAAAAGATTATTACCTTTGATGCACAGTCAAATTTACCTCCTAGTGCTGCTATTAATTTGAGAATAGTTGGATGTGGGTTACATTTTACAGCTAAAATTATGATGAACTTTTTTAATTAATTGATTAGAGGAATTTTAAAAATTATGTTAAAAATTATTATACCATAATAAGGAAAAACTTTTGGCATTTTTTGTAACCAAAGCTGATGTTTCCTAATGATATCTGCCACATTGAACATATGAAATGGTTCATCATTCCCATGCTCTTTAATTAATTTTTTAAGCATCTCAATGTCCGATAAATTATCATCGCAAATTTTAATTTCATCAAAATTAAGCTCGAACATTATTTATAATATTATCTAAAAAACAAATTTTTTTATATGAAAGAACTTTTATAATTAACAATATATTTTATAAACATCCAAACTTATGTTTCCATTACGTTTCACTTACGCAAATCAAAGATTATTTATTCAATGTTCTATTGAAATTTCATAGAAAAACTTTTATTATTCAACACTATTAAAAATAAAACTTCACGTTAAAAAAAAATTAATTATCTAACAATCAACTGTCAGAGTTAAGATCAATTAAACAAATGAAAGAAGGAGCCCATCGCATTCTGCAATCCCATAATAAACTAGGAAAAGGAAAACGACAGGTATGATAATGATAAGACATATTAATGCATCGATAAGATTGCATTTATAATCTAAATATCATAGATACAAGGCAAACAGCTGTACAACTGTTATAACATGAATATATATCTTCCATTCTAATAAACACCTTGTAAATGAAAAATCGTCTGTTTTGCGGATCAACAAGCAATTTGTTTATCTTGACGAGGATGGTTTCGGTATACGTTTAATATTGTCTTCTTCAAGTCAAATTATAAATTATTTTCTAAAAAATTAAGGGAGAAAGGTATCGATATATGATAAAAAAAGGTAATATTGGTGTTTATTATCATCAATTTTTTTTTCACTTGTATCAATATAAAACATTTTTAAGAAGACTAAGCTATTTTTCTTCCTACCTCCCCATATGGAAATAATTTCTGTGAATAACTATTAATAACTGTGTATAAATGTGAAAAAATGTGAATAACAATTGAGACATTAATAACAGTAAATAAAAGTTGATAACAGTTAATAATTGTTACGAATAAATAATAATAATGATTAACTGTAAATAATAATAATTTACTGTTATTTATAGTTATTCACAAATATTCGTAATTTTTCACATTTATTCACATTTATTCACATTTATTAACTATAAATAAGTATAAATAATAATAAATTATTCAGCAATTAAAAAATTTTGGGAAATGTAGATAACTGTTAATAAATGTGTATAAATGTGTATAAATGTGAATAACTATAAATAACTATTAATAAATATTGCTTTGAGTTAATAATTTTTATTTAGCGTTCATAACTATTATTAACTGTTATTAACTGTTTTTTACTCTTATTAATTCTTATTAATGTCTCAATTGCGCTAGTTTATTACAATTATTAACAGTTATTCAGATTTTTACACAATTTCTCACAAAAATCATTTTCATATGGGTTTACAACATGAAAATGCACCTACTGCTTCGTTAGTCCTGATGATGGATGTTATAATTTCTTCGTCTGCAAAAAGTGGATGCAATGAAGGTCGAAAATAGCAGGATCGGTAGAACAATTTTGCCTCGAAATAATCGTAATCGAGATATAATAGTTTATTTTATTGAGATAGTTCTATAGTAAAGATTTATAGAAAAAACCTTCACCAAAAGACAGAATACAATTTTACATACACATATGGATGATGATTAACGTGCATTTCTCTCTGATAATCTAGCTAAAGCTTTAATAAACCTTGATATAAGAGCTGCACTATTTCTTTCGAACTGTTTTTGTGTTTCAGATAATGATTAATCAAATAAAGAAGTTCTAAACGATGAAGAAACAGCACCACTCTGATGCAATGTGACAAATATAATTAGATGCTGGACCTACGCTGGAAGAGATTAACTTCCAGTTTAACTTTACACAATATTTTCTCAAATTTGTATCACTGACAAAAAAACTTTATGGGAACTTTTCGTGAAAGTATTTTGTAAGGTTTTAAACTTTCATTAAAACATTGCAAGAACCTTTCATGCTATGTGGGCTTCGGATTTTCGTATGTTATTTGTTTCTACGTTTTTATTAAATTTATTTTACATTAAAAGTTGTATTTTTGTTTCTTTTCAAGAGCTGGATATTTAGTGAAAAATTCCGATTCATGAGAAATATGTACATCTTCTATCATGGTGTGTGAGAAGCATTTATTTCAACTATTCAGATAAAAAAACTAAGGAACACTCCAACCATCCAATCTAATACCACTTTCACCAATCACGGTAAGATGTAAATACCTTCATTTAAACCTTCTTAAAGAACCTATAAAATATGCTTAACACAAATCGAATGAAGAGTATCGTGTACATCATTATGCAAAGACAAAACAGCAGAGATATCAGTACTAAGCCCTCTGGTAATCAAAGATTGATGGTTCATTAAATCGATTCCTCTTCCAATCGCGTGGAAACCATTTATCTTTTGCCTGATATGTAAGAGCTAATCCACATAAGCGCGGCCTTGGAATACCCTAAAAGAAGAACTGAGAGGGAGAGATTACGTCGAGTACTCTGCTAAAGGCCAAAATTAACAATATAATAATTGGTTTACGTTATTTTATTAAATATTCTGTTAAAAATTAGTATTAATCTCTGTTAATAAAAAGATCTTTTACAGAAATTCTGGTTAGTTTTTAGCAAATCACTAGCTAGGAAAATTAAGAATTATTTGAGGAACCGGCTAAAAATTAATGAGTTGCGCTACAGAATCAGATCAAAAAGTAGCCATGAGTTGGTAAATAGACTGGTTAATTTTCTTGGTAAAATAAAATAAAATAATACAATAAAATAAGTAAATAATCTTTTTAAATAAATAATAAATAAACTAAATAATTAATTTTATATATCATAATAAATAATTTCAATATTATAATATACTATTTTCATTACAGTTACAAATAAAACATATTTATTTTTTAAATTTATTCCAGTTGGAAATATTACATATTACGTCATATGAATTAAGCTCGGAATTAAGTGAATAAATCAATGGCTTAATGGGTAGAAAAATCAATTAGTCCATGAGTTGTTGCCTGTATGAGTTGATACGTCGATCAGTTGATGTATCAATAAGTTAGTTGATGAGTCGATTGTTTGAGAGATTGATAGACGAATGGGTCGATGGGTTCAGGAGCTGACGGGTTGATGAGTTCATGGGTTAATAGATTAAAAGGTTGATGAGTGAGAGGATTGACAGATCTATTTATGAATCTGACGATTCATTCAGCAACTCATCGATCCATAGACTCATGTATATATTGACTTATTCATTCATCAACTCATCGATCCATCCACATATCAACATATACATCCATAACTTAATCCATAAAGTCTATCAACTCGTTGATTCATCCGTTTATTAAGATATTGATCTATCGACTCATCCACCAAATCTGTTCGTCTATGAATCGCTCAATTCGTCACACCCTGTCTACCCACCGATCCATTAACCTATCTATCCAGTTATTTACTCAAATGCTCTATCAGCTCTTGTTTACGTCTATTTCTATCTTTATTTATTTCTCCTGGTGTGATACTAGAATTTCAAAATGATTCGGTGTTTTACGCAGGTTGCGTAGAAAAATTTCCTCCCGCAACTAGTACGCTCTCTGTGAGATGATCTCAAGCACAAAAATATAAAAATTCAAAAAATATACCTAATATGCTGATTTTCAAAATTCAATTAATTTTTATATAAGAAGTAGGCCAATAGCTGATCTTAAACCATTTGTTAATAAGTTCTCCTATGTCTTTTGGTATAATGGCTATCGATTCGCTCCTTGATGAGTTTCGACAGGTAAAGTTAATATACTTTCTAATAAACATTATAATATATAAAACATTACAATTTATTGTATCAGTTGAAAATATATGGAAAGAAATAGAAGATAAAATAAATAAATATAAAAAATGCGTTAAAAATTGACTAATGTTAAATAATTAATCTTTAAATATTATGAAAACTGTATAGTTTTCAGATGACTTTTGGAAATTTTGGAGATAAAATTCTTGAAAACGTAGATATAAAACTAGGTAATAGTCAGATATGTAGAATATAAAGTTATAAGTCTTTCTATATAATATTTGATTATAACATAAAATGAGATCAATGTATTGAAAGCATAATAAATAAAACTAAATATTTAATTTGTATATTCTCCAAATTTTTTAAGATTATATAAACAAAAACTTTATTAATAATTTGATATATTATGTATATAATAATCTAACTAATTATTTTCTTCCATTGCTTAGTTACTTATGTAAATATTACATAGGGTTGGGTGTGTAATGGCAAGATTGGTTTACTACAGAGACAACAAAGTAAATGATTAAAAATAATATATATTATTCATATATTACTGCTGAGAATAAAGTTTGACATAATAACTATACTTCTGAGCATATAGTGCTTTATTTCTATTTCAATCGTGGCTACATTATCAATTACAAAAAGTAGATCCAATAGATAAAAATCGAATTTGTAATTGTAATGCTAAAAATTTTATAAATTCTTTGATATATTGATTTTTTAATTTAATACTTTTTTAATGAATTCT
This sequence comes from Anastatus disparis, assembly GCA_017163975.1. Taxonomy (NCBI): domain Eukaryota; kingdom Metazoa; phylum Arthropoda; class Insecta; order Hymenoptera; family Eupelmidae; genus Anastatus; species Anastatus disparis. The sequence continues at coordinate 392,230 of JAFFSR010000261.1, forward strand.
TTAAATTTATTAAATAATTTATTAAAAATTTTAGTAACTTTAACTAATTCAATATTTAATAATAATCAGTAATGTAAAAATTGTTAAAAAGTGATAAATTTCATAAAAATAATGTTGAGCTACAGACATGCTTACTAATATTGCTTTAAATCTGTGTGGTTCTTTCACAGATTTAAAGCAACATTATTAATCTTCAGCAGGCCGAAAAGCGAATATATTGGCTCTACCCACGGTCTACACTTCATATATGACCGACTTATGATATGAGATACTATCTTTATGCATTTTCTTAGTGCAGCTACAAATCTTTAATACCGTGGCATTGTTTATAAAATAAGTTTTTTTAATAAGTAAGAATAACATTTTTAAATTTTAAATTGTAAGTTTGAATTTCCAAAAGGATTTTAGTACTTGTTCTCCGTACAGGTAATCTCGATTACTAATAGAAATTTTTTTGATTTAATACATAAAATAAGTAAATAAATATACTAAATTTAACTGTATTTTAAAATTAACTAAAAAGTGTAATTAAATTCCTAACAGATAAAGTTTTTGTCTTGAGTGATAAGAGGGTATGCTTATTTTTAAAAAGAATTTTCCTCTCTGCATAATAATAAAACCTTTTAGATTACTGTTTACGACACTTAATAACAAGATTTATAAACAAATTTAGAGGTCGTTAATACCAAAGGAAAGATTAAAAACCATAAACACGTTAAAATTTAAAGATAATTTAAATATTGATTAATTGTTTTATGTCCTATATGAATTGATAAATTGATTTATACGATTTGATGAATTAGCTTATGTTCTATATGAGCATAATATTCTTTTATATGGAAAAAATTCAATGAACGAAAAATAATCAGTCGATGAAATGTTATCGTACAAAGGTAAATAAATATATTTACTTGTAATGCAGATGACTTTTTATTTTGCATAATTAAGTAAATAAATTTTTTCATGAAAATTATAACTAAAAATTCAAAAAAAAATGTTGATTTATGTGAACAAAGTTTAATAAATAGTCTATAAAAATTTAATTTTCAAATTTTTATAATTCAAAACGAAACTAGGAGATTCTATATTTATTTATTATTTTATACCAATATGATCAGACTATTTAATTAATAAATATTAGAAATTTTTTATTAAACAAACAAACATATTTTTATTTCTCCTTTTGTTTTCTGCGTACTTATTGAATATTTCTAAATTTATTATGAAAGAATAGACTGAAAATAAACAATAACAACTAATTTGTATATCTTGATTACAATCATCCAATAAATATTTTTCATAATTTAAAAAAACAAGATTAAAGGAAAAAAGGATTGAGATTTGAGGTAAAAATAAATAAAGCAAACGGCATAGATACTTTTTTTTATGCCGAGAATCAAAGATCGTATAATTCTTACATATTCTTAATACAGTTTTTGTTATTTCATTTTCAGCCAGTTTCAAACGATTGAACAGAGGTGCATAGCAAATTCTCCCTTTTTCTTCTCGTCTTTTATATTATTTTTTATTACCCTTATACAATGTATAATAGTTTTTATTTTTCAGTCCACACACGATATTTCCAATAATATTCATTTATCGAATACATGGCGTTTTTTTCAATGCATACACGGTTTAATTTCAAAATAATAGAAACGTCACTTCGTTCTTTCTTTATTTTTTATTGCAAGTTTATGCAATTTTTTATGCATCGATATTATTACTTTATTTATTCTGTTCAATTCGCGTCGATTAACATTTTGAGTTAAATGTTTCGGATACATCGCTTGCAAGCATCAGCAATATTTTATTTTTCAATTATTTCTTTTTCCCTTTGCACACATACGTAATTCGTATTCTTTTCTTATCAAAGGAAAAGAAAGAAATTTTAAATGAAATACAAGTGGAGAAAAATTTCTTCTCGTTTCTACAAAAATTTATACAATGATTAAAAGTATTGTTTTCTCTTATAGATTATTCTACGCATTTTTTTTTCTTCTTCATTTATATGATTTATAAGAAAAGAACGCATAATTCTTGTTCGATATTAACAACATTTTTTATTTTTTTTTTTTTTTACTTTATCACTCATTCAATAACAGATAAATGCATTTGACAACGATTTTTTTTCATGGTTTTATTTGATGTATTTTTTTTTCTTTTTTACTCTAACGAAGAAATTATTTTGCTCAACAATAATGCATACGGATAGTACATATTTAATAAAATGCATTTTATGTACGTGGATTCTCATAAGTTGTTTTTTGTATACCCTTTAATTTTTTTCTTTATATGTAATCCTATTATTTATACTTTTTTATAATACGAATACGATTTATTTCATGTATTGAAGCGCTCAATTCAGCTTAATTATGTAACGATTATGATAATTTGTGCATTTATTTTGAAAAAATTTTATTTAATCGTCGAGCTTTATATAGTTATTACATTACAATAAGGAACGCTTGAAAAATGAACAAAAATAGATTCGTATAATCAGCGGCCCGATCACAGGCTCTGCCCTGATTTTTCCTCTTTTTTTTTTTTTGTTTCTTTTATTTTCATTCGTTTATATTATTTACAGCGAATATTGCGCACTTGACAGAATAAGACTAGCTTATCAGTTTATTTGTTCAATCATTAGAAGCATCAACGCAGATGAAAAATACTGATTAAAGAATTTAGTTTAAATTTACATAAGATAGTAAGCGCGCATTTATAATGCGTTTAGAATTTTATATATTTCTTATGTTTGAAATGTTATTGATAATTTTTGAATAATTTTAAAATTACAATTGAAAGATAATGCACGTAGAAAAACATTATATTTACATAATGTGTTTTTAAAAATCGTATCAAGCGCGCAATCTCATTGCAGGAAATACACGCTTTCACTTATCATACACTAAAAGTCATCTAACATATTGTTTTCAATAAGAAACAGAAGGAAAAATTTCAGAATTCTTGTTTACTTGTTTTATTTAAGTAGAGACGTTTATTGTTGTTTTTATTTAATAAACTCTTATAACAATACGATTTCGTTAACTAGACCGAATAAGAACATGTAACCTATATCCAGAAACTAGTCAGCGAAATCTAATTTTCTTGTTTTTCTTTCTTTATTCCATACATCTAATGAGTTTTTACTTTTTTTTTTGTTGAAATTGTTTAGAATTCTGTGATTAAAGTAGCTTCGGTGATTAAGACCGTATCCGATTCGAAAGAAAGGAAAAAATATTTGTTTGTATTAAATAATTTTTACAGGAAACGTTTACAATTAATTACTACATTTGTAATTTAAATTGTATTTTATTATCAAACAACAAATTTTTATCAATTAAAAAAATTTTTTTTTTTATTTTATCGTTGACATAGCAAAATATAATTTTCCATGGCTACGATTCCATTTTTGATTCATAAAAAACGGTGTTTTTATTACCATGTTGTAAAGCACAAATGCTTTTTTTCCATAAAACCCATGTCAAACCATTAAATTTCTGTAATTAAATTTTTTTCTCTTTGATATGTTCAATGACTTCATATTTTTAGAGCTTGTAAAGCTTGCAAGCTATACTTTTCTTGGTAATTTTGACTTAATTTTTTTTAACATAATAACACCGAAGCTACCTTAAATCTGTTAATAATAAAAGATCTCGACGTGGAAATATTCTATGATTCGCTATATTTTCCTTTACTCTTTTTTACTTTTTTCCTTTGTAAATAATGTTTTTATAATAAATATTTTACGATATATTTTTATCTCTTTGTTTCCGGTGCTTTGTCTTATTTTTTTTATTTTTCGTTGATAAAATCATTACGATTTATATATACGACAATATGTGCAATGATATGTGTTTAGTTGCGAGCTTATATTGTTGTACTTTTTATTTCTTGCGGTTAATGGGGGGAAAGGAAGAAAAATTATCGTTTCTATATTGATATTTGAATTTTGGGTGTATTATCGATTTACCTTTCGTTCACAGAATCAAGGTTTAGGTACTCATTTTTTCTGTAAACATTTTCTTTTTTTTAGTTTCATCATTTTACTCGTTTTGGAGTCTATTAGTTAAACCGATGAGATTTCATCATCGCTTTAATAAAGTTCTGAGATCAATCTTTTTTTTTGCTACTCTTACTTTTTTTTCTAGATTCTAGATTCTTTTATTTTTACTTGAAGATAAAAAAATTACGTAAATTCGAATAAGAAGATTTGTTGTATACGTTAATTTAATCTAAATACGATATCATTAAAAAAAATATATCTTAAAATTGATTGATTTTATCGTACATAAAATCACTTTTTTTAATATGAAGAAGTTTTTAATAAGTAGTCTTTGTTTCATTGCATTTATCAATTAATCAAAGCGATTTCATATTTTTTTTATTATTTTCAAAGCTTTATTTAAGATTTTTCTTAAAATAATGTTTTATTCAAATCAATATATCTTAAAAAAGAATTTATTTTACACGACAAACTTTTTTTTCATTTCTAAGATCTTACTTAAGATAACGCGTGCTTTTATCAATCTTGAAAAATCAATTGCACACGCTTATATGAAGATATTATTACTAAATAAAAATGAACTCGATATGCTTGATTACGTTTATTGTAATATAAGAAAAATTTACATAAACACTTATTTTATCATTCTCTATGATACATCATGATCAACAATACCTAAAAAATTTTAATTTTTTTTAAAGTTACAGTTACAATAAAAAAAGTATCTTTTTTTATTCTTAAGATAGGAATGTTAGAAGTATTGTATTATATTAGATTGTATTTATCGTTGCGAATATCCATGAGAAATTAATTTTTGCATTCAGCATTCGTTGTCCAAGTAACATTAATATTAAAGGTACAGTGAGTAATATCGATAATTTGGTAATGTAAAATACAATAAATATACACGTTAACTTTTAATTTTTTTTTTTTTTTTTCGATAAAATACTATTATAAAATATAGACGAAGAATCCTTTGCTTAGTATGCGAGCGTAAAAAATATAAAAATTAATTTATCATGGAATTATGAAAAAAAAAAGGGAAAAGATAAAACGATACGTCGAAGATTCGAGTATTCGAGTCCTCGATATTTTGCTCTTGGCGTTTCATTAATATTCAATGATTTTTTTTACTTTATCCATTTTCCCGCGCTATTTTTTTTTCTTTTTTCATCTACTTATAAATCCTTAAATTAATCGATTCGTCATTTCTTTTCTTATACTCGGTAAATAATGTAAAAAGGAAGTTTCGGTGATTAACGCGCCTACGCATCGAAATAAAAATTACCCGAATATAAATGACATTCGTAAAAAAAGAAGAAAACTATATAGGGACCTTATACGTATTTTGTTTCTCCTTTATCGGCAGATGTTATCATACAACACTAAAACTAAATTATTCACAGATCAAATAACACTTGGTAATCTAAGATATATCAATAGTTTTTTTTCTTTATGATCGTGAAAGACTTGAGATAATTACTTAATGAATGCACTTAGAAATTACGTTCATTTATTTATTTTTTTATTTTTAATTTAAGATCACGACTTAATTTAATATAAGATTTAATAAAAAAAAGGTTTAAGTATTATATAGACGTAAGGAATGTCATAGTATTTAAAGATTATCATTATACTTTAGAGAATCTGTAGCCTTTGCACTTATATTACACGTAGATTTGAGAGATTTTAATTTTAAAAACAAACTAAGTACAAGAGAATGGGCGCACGAGATTTTCATTTATTTATACTTTTTTAATTAATTAGCCAAAAAAAAAGATAAGAAAGCCTCTCGACGTGCGGCTACGAGTTGTGCGTGCTCCTTAGTTACTGATGTACTTTTTTTTCATCCATCTTATCACCGATTGGCCCCAAATAATCAGAAGATTTTATATACGTACACATGTACATATATAAATTTTTTGTTAAGTCATATCGATAAAAACGAGCCATTGTTTTGTTCTACATTAAACTTTTAGAATGAAAGTCATTGAGAGTTTTAGTATAATTAAAATTCCTATAAATATATTTGTTTACAAAAAAAATGTATAGCAATCATGAGTTAATCATGAAAATATGTTAATTTATAGATAATAAAATGTAAATAAACATTAAAATCATGAATTGATAGATAACAAAATGTAAATAAACATTTTTCATTTAAATTAATGATTTAATTAATGATCTAATTTAACAATTTTATCTTACACAAATCACAATATCGTAAATTTGACATGTCATTTCTTCAATTATATTTTCAAAGTATAACGTAAATTAATTAAAATAATTAATTTTCATTAAAAACATATGATTAATGTAAATTTAACACTAGCTCGTTTCATACTCTCGACTAAAGATTAGAATTTCCTTTTTTTTTAACACACCTTTGTCATTGTAGCAATTTATAATTTTCTTTTTTTTTTAAATCTTTTTATCATGTAACACGTGTGTTTAATGCGTCCTCATAACTCACCCCGTTGCTTGATTTCCCAAACTTTATTTTCGTTTTCATCGTTAACGTTACAATAGTTATACTTAGAGTTACACTATTATGGTTTACTTTAAATCTTAACATTATTAATAAATTCAATAATTTATCATAGAATTTCCATTTTATCGATTAAAATCATGCGAGATATGTAAGTTGTTTTTTTTTTGTTTTTTGTTTGGCTTCTAAAAATACGCGGCTACAAGGATCTTTAAAAACAGTATGATTTTTACTTTTTTTCATTTACCTTGCGAGTGATTTTGGTTTCATGTTGGTAATTCTATGTTTTTCTTTTTCTTTCCATTTACGTTATTATTAGTAACAGACTTTTTCTTTAAGTATATAATCATTGCATAAAAACCTGAAATTTTCTATTATTATAACGATTTTATGTATTTTTTTTCTCTTTATTTATAATAACGTTTGCATTTATACGTGTATAATAGTCATTGTAAGTTTGGTGTCATTGAAGATATAATTCAATATTCATGTATAAGAAATTATTTTAATGTATATATCTCTCTCTGTTGATATGCGAATTTTCATCGTTACACCATAAGCCTTAGTTTCAGATCGCAAAACCTTTCTATTCTTTTTTTTTCTGATTCTATGTATCTTTTTTTGTTTTTTATCTTTCTACGTCATTATTAAGAGGAGTATAGCGCTGGACGAACATCGCAATTATTGCACTTCGTCGACTTTTTATCCTTTTGATGACTTATTTTTCCGATAATCTTACATAATTACGTATATTATTACTGTATTTTAATAATCTTTTTTTATTTAAATTTCTTTATTAAAAATGTAATTTAAAAAAAATCGATATACAAGTAATGACCAAAACGCGATGAAGTTTTAAAAAGGTACGAAAAGTCGACGAGAGTAAACAAAGCGAATTTAAATAACTATGCTGACGACTTTGTCTATAACGTTTTAGTGTTGATCCTACTTTACATTTAATAAAGTACATCTACTTAAGTTTTTTTTTATTCATTATACTCATATTGATGAATTTTAGCGATTAGTTAATGTACCTTGCGTACTTTATTTTTCTGTAGTTCACATATGCTTTGCTCGTAGACTTCTTAACTATATGTTTTTTTTATATGTTCAACTATAACAAAATCGATTTATTAAATACGATCCTTTTTTGCTGGCACGCATGACTTGCAGTTTTTTTGTCAACTTTTCATTACAGAATTAAAATTTTGTAGACTAGTAATATAACCGATTATTTTCTTGAAATTTTTATCGGTGTTTGTTTAGAGAAAAATTGCTTTGCATCTGTTATTAGATACTAAATTAAAAGACTTCATATTATGAAAGTTATCTCTTTTGTAATTAGAATCTTATGATGTGAAGCAATTATTCTCTATTTTTACGCAATTATTTGTTTTCACGTATATAAATCCAGCTCTCTTTACACCCACATTTATAGATGTTAAATTTTCCAATACTTATCTTTTTGTTTCTTTCGTTTCTCTCTTTTTATTTTTATTATTTCACATCGCATGCATTCGTCTTATCGTTTTTTTTTTCGTTCTTATTACGCTCGCTCAACGACAATAAAACTTCTAAATAGCAATTGGCTGATACAAAAATTTCTTACAACTATTCAACAAAAATTCAATCTCAATAACAATTCTTACACTTATTTTTTTCTTTTCTTTTTTTTCTTTTTTGTTTTACAATACTTTTTATATTTTTCTTGCTTTTACGCTTGAATATTATCCCGCTTTTACAATATCCTCGCTGATTTTCTCTCCAATAAATCGCTTCTGTTTTATATATTTTCTTTCTTTATTTTACCTTTTCTTTATCAATCTCTATTATTTCTTTTCTTTCCTTTTTCGCATCTCGGTGTCGTCGTTATTTTTAACGAAGCTTATATAAAAATATCAGGAGAAAATTATTTTTACAAAAGCTTTATTACTTAGATTATTTACGTTTCGCGCAATCAATGAGCGCGCAAAAAGAAAAAAGATTATAACGTCGTTTCCAATATGACGTAATTTATCTCCTCTTATTATTATATAAGCTTCGTTGTATTATCGACATATTCATTCATTAATAAAGTTTATGACGTCGAAATAGATCAAGCGGTAAACTCTTAATTATGATAGATTATAAAAAACATTTTCTTTAAATTGTGTAATCACATTACTTTAAATTTTCTTACTTTTTTTTTAAATTTCAAATAAGTGACACAGTGAGCGTTAAATATGGGCCACATAAACACTCAAGTGATGAAGCATGAAAAAAATTTTTTTCTTTTTTTGATTAAGAAATGTGTATAACGTCATTCGGATAAAGCAGCGCATTTGTATACAAAAAGAAAAGAAGTCAAGTTAAAAGAAGAGAAAAAAATAAAAAACGAAAAAGTAAAATAGTAACAGCAACAGGAACAACGGGTTTGGCTGTTATTTTTTTTTTAATGGAGAGAAAAGCAACGGAGGCTTTTCAAAACGAACTGCTGAAATATTTTTTTTTCTCTCTCTTTTCTTTCTTGCGCGTCTAATACGAAAAATATAAAAAAAAATGCTAAGAATACCAACATAAATAGCGCTATACGCGCATAAGCTGGAATTGTAAAATAACTGTACTGTATTTTCTTTTTTCCTTTTTCTTCTTTTTTTTTTTAATATATGTATGTGTATGTGCTCGTCGATGAATGCACCAAATGAACCTGGTTGAATTGTTTTTTTTTCTGTATCATCCTTTTCCATTCTCTCTCTTTCTCTTTCTCTCGCTTTCCGTCCATCCTTTTTCTATTTATGTGGCGAAAATAAAAAAAATACTACGCTTGGTTGATCAACGCTGAGTCAAATTTTTCTTTTTGCTTTTTCGGCAATGCTTTTTTTTTCGTTTTCCTTTTTTTGTTCAGGACGAACTTGGTACAAAGTGCGCAGTGTATTTTTATTTTTATGACAAGGTGAGAAATGACTCCTTTGTTCGGAGATTATTTTTTACTGGTTTTAACATATTTTCCGTTGTGCTTCGAGCTAACGTTTTAATTGTGACAAACTTTATGAGAGGATTATTTACTAGTATCATTTTACCCTTTTTTTATGTCTCGTATTATTTTTCTTTCTTTTCGCTTTTTATTTCCGAGCTCTTGATTGTTATGCTTTTTTCTGATTTGTTTGGCTTTTATTTTGCAATATGTATATTGTTGATTTTTTCCTTTTTTGAAATGTAACCCCGATATAAAAGGTGACAGCGTCGATAAATAAAGGTAAGCTATATTGGATCGTGAGCGAAATAGTGCTGAATTTTGAATTATAAAGGTAGCTATTATTCGAGAAAAATCTTTATGTTTATTCTAAAATATTTTTAACTAGTCATTTTTTAACGTCTTTTCATTATATATAGTATTATAAATTTTTCGTACTTCTTTACTCTTTTGTTGTTTCTAAAAGTATTTATTTCCTCCCTCATAACCACGCAATAAAGAGCAAATAATTACACCGTAATATACGTAAATGACACATAATCGATTCATCAAGGCAAAAAGAAAGAAAGAAACAAGTAAAAGTTCATTAGCCCATTTTTTTTTCTATTACACTCCTAAATACCTCGGTCGATTATCGCAAATGAAGGAAGTCGAAAATTAATTAAACAACCTTGTGGCTCTTGTTATAATGTTGCCGATTCGAATGAACTTTTAGTTCTTTATTTTTTCTTTTGCCTTTTTGTTTTCTTCGCTTTTTTTTCCCCGTTGTCCGTCTCTTATTTTATTGGATTTCAATCACTTATCAGCTTTCATTTGTTGCCGTGAAATATGAGGTGTCCTTTGTGTTTTTTTTTCCTTTCGTTTCATACGATTGTTTTGGAGGAAACTATTTGAGAACTTACAAAAATGAAATTTACTTTGTTAAGATTTTAGTTTCTTTTATTATTATTTCTTTTTGTTTTGAAATTTCGATCGATTTTAATAATTAAGATTTTTTACTTTTTATTTCTACAAAATTTCGTTTAAAGATTCATCATATTTAGAAAGCTCATAAATTTTTAATACTTCTAATATATTGGATGTATGCTTAACTGTTGAATTAATTTAGAATTCTAGTATTCTTAATGATATCGAGGAATCCTTTAAATGGAACGCGCAATTTGAATATCATTACAATAAGCTCTAATTCGTTTAAAAATGTAAAATAGCAGAGAAAAAAAGAATTTCAATAAAATAATAAAACTTATTCGAAAATAAAGTTTATTTTCGATAATAAGCCACGACTAAGTGGTTTAATCGTTAATTCATAATTCATCTCTCAACGCGTTCCCGTTTTAATTACTTTCAATCTCGTTTCTCTGTACATCGGTTAATCTTCTCTTCTAATTCCAGCGAACGGTTTTAATGGAAAATTTAAATCCCGTAAAAACTTGAAGATTCTTTGAAACCCACCAATGTACTCTCTTTTTTTCTTCTCGTCTTCTTCATTTTACTGTAAAAAAAAACCTTTGCCTTCGTGCGTCACTTTGAAATACTTATATAGTTTAAAAAAAAAGGAAGAGAGAAAAAAAAAAGGAATTCAATTAACTCAAGTAGCTTTACTTCCAATTTTCTCCTTCTCTCGTTATTTTATTTATTTTTTTTTCTTTCTTTCCTTATTCTCTTCACTGTAAATTGCCGGGTGCAGAGGCATAAAATACTAACTTCCTCTTCATTGAAAATAGAGAAAAAAAAGAGAGAGAAAGGGAGAAAAAAAGGGATGTCTTTTGGCATCATGTCAAAGACACTTTACTGTATATACACGTGTATAGATGTATATCCATCTAGATGTATTTTTTTTCTCTTCTTTTTTTCAAACCTCTTGCTGAAAATGTTTGTGTGTGTGTCTCAAGTTCTCGTGTCGGTATCAAGCTTTATATCCCCCTATTTTTTCTCTCTTTGTATACATATATATCTCTTACTTGGTTTCGGATATCAGTGTCAATTGCGCACTCTCTGATTTTTACTCTTAAGTAAAAAAGAGATCGAGAAAGAGAGAGAGAGAGGGAAGAAAAGATGAATCTTTCTTTTTTTTCCTTCTTCTTTTCGTTGATCGAAGACTGAAATGGACTGAAATGTTTTTATATTGATGGCTTTTATGCTAAGAGCTTTGATAAGATGAAAAGCTTTTTTAGTAAGATATATATCTATCGATTGAGACGTATACGTTTTAAATAAATTTTTTAAAGAATTTTTTGCGAGATTAACCAAGTTGATACAAGTAATTTTCATCGCAACAAAGTTGAAACAGTTTTAAGAAATGTTGTGAAATTGTTATACGTGCTTTATTTTAAAAAAGTCCTTAAAATTTCCACTTCTTTCCTGAATATCATTGTATTGATTACATTGCGAGAGATAATAATAGCTTACGTATTTTACAATTCAACTGTATAAATATAAACTGTACAATCTGCAAAATCCTCTTAATTTTTAAAAATAAAATAATCGCTTTCCCACCCTTTTAAATCCAATCTGAAAATTATCTATAAATAAATAAAGCTTCATCCAATCAACCAATTACATTAAAATGGCATATATATACAAAAAAGAAGGGCTGAAAAAATTGATTATCTCTTCTGCACATCTTTTTTATTTATTTCATCTTAAAAATGGATACCTTTTGGATTTTCCCTTCGTCATTCTAAAATTAAAATATCTCCGTCCCTTATTAAACGATAATATATACGTTATACCTCCTTCGAAAAAAAGAAAAAGAAAAGAGGAAAAAAGAAAATACTTTAAAGATATCATAGTTTCATATAAGTATACACATATATTTTGAATGTACATCGATCGATCAGCAATACGTGACTCGCGCAAAAGTTAAATCTAGCATGACGATGAAAAAAAAAGAATAAGGAGCCTTTTCATTATGTAGATCTTTCTGAAAGAGAGAAAGAAAGAGAGAGAAAAAAATATACGTATTAACCATTTTTTTTTTCTTTCTTAGTCGTACATGTCTTTGTATATATACATATACGTGTATATATGCTTTAAATACAGATGGACATTGTTGCAATAGTTATGTTTATGTAATATTCGGAATCGGGTTTGAAAATCATTAAGAAATTAAAAATTAAAAACCTTTTAAAAAAATAAAAGAAGATTCACATAACGGCGCACTTTTCCTTAAGGCTTATAGCATTATTGCTCTGTACAGGTTGCAATGATACCGAGCGATTTTTTTCTAATGTTAATAAATCACGAAACAATGCGTTGACGTTGTGATTTGTTTTAGCTGACGTCTCCAAAAATCCACAGCCCCAACTGTCGGCTTCGGCTTGGCCCTCGCTCATTGTAACTTCGCGACGCGATGGGCTCTCGTCGCACTTGTTGCCAACCTAAATATACATACAACAGATAAAAAAGAGAGAGAGAATTAAAAAATAGAATTAGTATATGTACGTATATATGTATATATTGACTTGTTTGCATATGCATTTATGAATAAATTTGAATTTAATTGGAATTAGAATTTATTGGATTTGAAAGTGAGAATATATATATAATGCACATACATACATAGTGTATTAATCATTTATATGCTTCAGCAATTGAATATAAATAATTTTCTGTACGTCAATCTTTTTGAAAATTCATATACGAAATCGTAAATTAAATTAGATTGGAAATAAGAAAATAGTTAAGATTAAACATACAATTTTGAAAATTTGATGATTGATATTTATTCACGAAAATAATTCGAACAGAGGTCGTCAGTGGCTCAAACGGTAGAGCGTTGGATTCGTAATCTCGAGGTTCCGAGGTCGAATCCCACTCTCAGCCGATTTGTACAAGCACCGCTGTACGTTACATGTTCTTTGTTCACAAACACATTGACGATCTCCGTCGCTAATTAGCATAAATACAGAGACGTTAAAAAAAAAAAAAAGAAAAATAGTGTGATGGTAAATATTCGAATATATTTTTTATTTTCTACTCGTCTAATATTTTGTATCAAATTGAGACAAAACTCTTATACCATCAATTGAAAAATTATCATGAATTTTCACAGATTTATGTAAATTTGATAAATTAAAAAAATATATATTACATATGTAACCCAGTAGAAGTCTTAATAAGTGGTCAGACATAAAAAAGTTTATTTATTTTTATGGTAATATTTCTTTAACTTTGACCGAATTTCTCTCAATTCTTATTCTGGGTTAGTCGATTTTCACATGCACGCTCGTTATAAACGTTTTTTTCTTCTTTAGAACATATATACGTATGTTTATAATTTCTTTTTTTTTCAGTTCACATAAACTTACGTAATATATACCTAAAGCTTAAACTTTGTTTAAAAGATAATAAAAAAAAGTTGAAAGTTTTTATATTCTGGCTTGACTTTCTTGAGAGTACTTGTTTTAATCCAGAAAAATGTTTATAGCACTTTTATTTTCCATCCTACGGAAAAAATAACTAGAGAATGTTTATATTTTCAAAGTTTATTCATAATTTTAAGATAAAGCTTAAAGATAATGCGGATTTTTTTTTTATTTATTCGTTGGAAATTTTTTTAGCTATAGAAAAAATGCAGAATAAATGAAAGTTATTTAATTATAAAGTTTATTTTAAATTTGTTTGTCAAAGTGAAAAAAGATGTATAACTCGAATTTTTTAAAATCCAAAGCATTGATAGCGTTCGATTTCATTAAATTTTTATATAATAATAAACTGCTGCTAACGTATAAAAAAATTCATCATAAACTTTAATATCTTATAATCCAAATTCTGATATTTTATGCTTGTCAATAAAAAAACATATCTAAAGCTTCTTCTCCCAACAAAAAATAAAAATGAAAAAAATTCAAAAGAGTTAATTTTTGCAGTTTATGTAAATCGTAATACAAAAGAATTCAAAATTTTCTTTTTGTTCTTCGCTAAAGTACTCGAAAAAAGAAAAAAGAAAATTTACGAAAGAACAAAGAACAAGCTTTTATTATAACTTTAAATTTTTAAAGCCCGTCCAGCTGTATATATTTGACGTAGCCGCATACGCATAATATTTTTAAACTCCACCGAGTTTATTTTATGTACTCGATGAAATTCAACGAGCCGTTCATACTTTAACGAGAATAAAATAGAATGAGATAACAAGAAGAGAGAGGGAAAATCTCTTCCTCTAATTGTTAGACGTGTGAGAGAGTGTATAAGAGTAAAGGAGGTTCAGGTGTGACGTGTTGAAAAGCGCCAAGCATCAATTTTCAAGTATCCATCTATACATGTATAGATAGCGATACACTAAAACTATTTGTACGTGTGTATATATATGCCAGGCTGTTAGATGACTCGCCTATTTCACTCAAGTGCTAGAGTTTAGAGATGCTTGGATAGATGCATTAACACTTTGTTTCTCCTTGAGGAAATAGGAAGCTTTTGAGAGCTTTGCGATATATAATATAGCTTTTTGGGGAGCTGTTATACACATACACTACAAAACAATATACGTTGAAGAATAGTGATTTTTTTTTTCTTTCGTTTGAGGTTTAGTTGTTTTTCTTTATTTTTAGATAATATATCAAATAAAATTGATCATCTTAATACAATTGTTTATTTGTTGTAAAAAGTGTAGGATTTTTATTTTATTTTTTAAGAGTGGAGATGTTATTTTTCTTAACAGATATTGATTAAGGATATTGTGAATTTATACTATTACCGTAACGTAATTTTCTTATGATTTCGTGAAAATAAATAAAAAAAAGACGATAAGATATTGGATACTATAACAATTTTAGTGGCTGTCGTTTAAATCGCCGTGTAACACACTTTTGTCATTGGCAATAACGTTGTGTTATAAACCTAGTTTATGTGTCAGTTTAAAGCAATATTTATTGATTGAGTTTTCGTTTTTAGAAAAAAAAAAAACAGAAATACAGAACGAAAAAGTTCGCAAGCTTGGAAAAGTTCATTTAATAATTTTCACGTATTTATTAATTTGATAAAAAAACGTTGTTTGATTTAAAGTGTTTAACATATTGCAATTAAGTATTCCTCAGCTTTTGTTAATAAGTAAGTACGGTATATAGTACGTAACTTAATTATGTCGTGATTACACGTTCGACTACATTTGTTTACTAAGCAGATTTGCTATATCGATTTTACGTAAT
This sequence comes from Anastatus disparis, assembly GCA_017163975.1. Taxonomy (NCBI): domain Eukaryota; kingdom Metazoa; phylum Arthropoda; class Insecta; order Hymenoptera; family Eupelmidae; genus Anastatus; species Anastatus disparis. The sequence continues at coordinate 407,823 of JAFFSR010000261.1, forward strand.
TACGTGACTCGCTTCGTACGTACGATTTTAAATTAAAAAAAAAAAATATACGTACGTATATCTTCATCAAATGCATTTTCATAAATTATTGGTAAAGTCATAATTTTTAATTAGCGTTTAATTGCAGTTGTAATATAAAAATTGTTTATATTTATATTAAATTTTTTATTTAAGTAAATTAACATTTTGTTTACGGAAAACAATTGATTGTTGGTTGATTCGTGTGATTTTTAAGTAAATAAATATTTTCTTCTTATTTAAACTTCAGATACCTTTAAAACTTTCAATCTGAAAAACTAAACTTGTATTTGTGAAGTAGTAAATTAGGTGTACACGTTTACTCATATAGTTATATTTTTATTGCAGCGAATTATCAAGTCAAATCTTTATAGCAATCATAAATTATTTAAATTTCAACATAATACTTAAAAATATTAAGAGCACGAAAACGTAAGCCGATTATGAGTATAAAATCGTAAAGCTACCTTTAAGGTGATTTCGGCACTTAGGGTTGTATCTAATTAAGACCTTGCAAGAGAAGGCAAAATATTTGTTTTTCTTAAATTATTTTTATAGAAAATGTTTATAATTAAGTACTATATTTGTAATATTAATAGTTTTTTATTATTTAAGTAAAAATAATCTATAATTTCATTTTTTATTCATTAAAAACCACATTCTTATTACCAAGTTTGAATAAGAATAAATGCTACTTTGTTTATAAGAATTCATGTTAAATCCTTAAATTTCTGTCATTATTTTCTCTTCAATTTGGTCGATGACCTCATATTTTTAAACCTTCTATGGAAAGCTTGTCTCGTACTTTTCTTGATATTTTTTACTAGATTTCCTATCCTAGTATAAAAAGTCGCCGAAGCCACCTTTAAAGAGGATCAAGCGCTTTTCTTAATAAAAATAAATTTTCCAACATTGTAAGACGTGGAACTTTTAAGTAATGTTAAGTATAAGTAACTGAAGTATTTTTAAAAAAATTGAGATGATCCACTGACTAATTACTAAAAAAAAGAGACAACGTTTTTGATATTAATAATTTTAAGCTGATATCGATATTATTGACGTCTTATAGTATAAAAGAATTTACGAGAAAATGGATATTGCTTTTTTTCCTCAATAAATTGACGACGGATAATCTTCATTTTTTAGAGAACTTTTCAATTACGTATACTTAACAAAGTTTCAACGAATATTTATTTTTATTAAAAGATGCGCTTGAATTTTTTCAATATCTTCATTAAATAAAAAGTATAATATAGAAATATTTGGAAAAATATTTGAATAAAAATTAAAAATTCGGAAAACTACAAAGTTGATAGCTATGTATCAGCTGTATACCTTATTATATCACCTTAAAACAAATCTATCAAACAGGTAGTCAGTGGCTCAGTCCGTAAAGCGATGGATTCGAAATCTCGAGGTCCCGAGTTCGAATCCCGCTCTCGGCCGATTTATACAAGCACTGTTGTACATTATACGTGCTTTGTTTTACAAACACACTGATGACCTCTGTTGCTAATTAGCATCACAATGATATCATAAATACAGCGATGTTAAATAGAATTAAAAATAGTATTTTAAAAGTAGAATCATGAGGAGTAATTTTTTAATTCAAATTAAAGAAATTAAATCAAATTTCAATGAAAATTTAATTTTTAAATAATGAAAACAATATTCAACATTTAAAGCTCTACTGCTTTACTTTAAACATATAAATAAAATAAATATCTGATCCGTACAACCATTACAATTTCTGTATTATTGATTTTATATTTCATACTAAAATAACTTTTGAGCTACGTTTATTAAATATTAATAATAGAACTATATACTATGAGTTTTACAGTATCGCTGCGCACATAAATACCCAATGAAAACGTTTCAAAAGTTTTTGTAAAAAGCAAAACGTACATAGATATATTTCATTGAAATATTCAAAATGATAAATCTTCTTTTCACTGTGCATATGCTACTAGAAATTTCAATGCTAAATAATGACGTAAAATAATACTTAATAAAAATAATACTAAAATAATAATTAATTGCTTTATAATAACAGCGCATTATTATAATATTTTTTTAGAATAATAATGAAAAGAAATATCGACAGGAGAAAAAAATAAATTGATATTCATAAAAGAAAAATTATAATACAAAGTGAGAAATTTATTTAGTCTTTATTCCTGTCAATTCGCTATATGCGTCTGATCGTACTCACATTATTCTACTTAAAAAAATTTCTTGTTCTATGAAAATATATAATTACGCAATCAATTGTATAAAGTCTGTAGTAATATTTTAAATGAAAAGATTTTATTGACAATTAAGTTTGAAAATCAGGCTACGATGATAATAATAATAACAAAATAGAAGAGTTATTGGATACTAAAGTTGAGATAATAGGGCAAAGATATAAATGCAATGAATATATAATACGTATGATGTTAAAATCTTTACGAGATTTGTATTGATAAATATATCAGCTATATAAAACTTTATTCTTTTATACATTAAATGAAAAATAAAATTTGTAAAAATAAATAATCATCTTTCTTCGAAATATTATGTGCCACATTTATGTATTTATATAAATTTTAAATGTAAGTACTGTATAAGTAAAAAAAAAAAGTGAGAATGACGTTATAATAGGTGACATCAAAACCATATGAATTAATTTCAGGCACAAGATAATGCTCGAAATGTTGCTAATATAACAACACACCCTCCTTTATGGAATGATACAATGACTACATGGAAATCTGGAATTTATGGCAGTTAATTCGAGATACTCCCATATAAATGCATATATATATATATATACATGCAAATGTTTGTTAGTTATGACAGTTGTATATTTGGGTATACTATCTGCGTGGCATCGTAAAGCATTCCGTCACGATTTACAATACAATAAATGTGTGATGGAATGTATTTTATTAAGTGCTGAGTTATATAGGTTATAGTCCTTCTTTTTTAGTATAACAATATAAAAAGAATTCTGAAGATTTTAAGAGATATGCGTAAGTGAAATTTTAAAAATTTAATCTATTTCAAGGTTTGAATTGTAATAAAAACAATAAAAACATTGCTTATATGATTGAGTTAAATATTGACGTTGAATTTCTAAGACAAACAAAATTTTTAAATTGTAAAAATTATGGTTTTATTTATTTAATTCGAGCTAGTAAAATAATATCTAACATCGTTTTACGTGAACAAAGAAAAATATATTGTAAAACAATTTGTACTTCCATTAACCTATTGTAAATTTAAAATCCACAATGTTTTAAAATTGTAAAAATATAATTCAACGGTATATTAAATTATACGTTTCTTACGTAAAAAGAAAATAAAAAAAAGGATAAAAGAGAAAAAAAAGCAAACAAATTTCCTGTACTTCTCGTACAAAACAAGAGAATGTCAAGAAACGAATGAAAAGAAAACTTCACGTGCACATATATATTAGGTCGATTATATATCTCGGTAACAGCCGACGGCTATCTTTTTCATTGTTGCTTGTACATTGGCGTGCTCTAAAAAAAAAGGAAAAAAAGAAAACGAAAAGAAAAAAAAAATAAAAAAAAAGGGAAAAAGAACAAGTCTCATTGTATAAGATGAAAACGTGACGCGTTTTCTTTTGCATTTTTATGATTTTCGCGTTACGTTACACAAACATTGAGTTTATTCTTTCTATTTGCGATTTATTTTTTTTATCTCGATGCGTGTAACGTTGAGCCAAAAGGTGAAATGTGTATGTGTATAGATATGTGCTCAAAAGATTGAAGGTTTTTTAAGGGTACTTTACGTGTACACTTAACTTCTTCATTTTCAATTTTTTTTTTCTCCTTTTTTTTCAAACTTGGAATCTCTACTCCATACTCTTTGATTCGTGTAAGAGTAAATGTCGTTGCTTTTAGTGACTCCGTAAGTCGACGTTTAGGTGCATATATCTCTTTCTCTTTCTTTAACTTTGTATGTTACTATATGTTTGTCTTGGTTTCATCGTTAACTCTTAGTAGGTTCGCTTTGTGAAAGTTTATATGCTGGATTTTCTCGTTATATCGACCTATTTGCCAACGCGGTCTTTGATCGCAAGAAGTTTCTTTTTTTTTTTACTTTCTTTCTTTCCTTCTCTTTTGAACGAGTAAGTGAGAGAGAGAGAGAGAAAAAAAATTGGATCGTTGAAATTCTCTTTCGTTTTTCTCTCTCTCTTTTTGCTTTAATAATAATAAATGAGGTGTTCAAATTATTTGATTTTTTTATTATTATTTTTATTTATGTTGTAAAATATTTTTTTTATAGTGCTTTATAAAAAAAATTGGAACATATAAAATTAAATTTAATAATTTTCATAAAGAATCACAGTTACAAAAGAAAAAGTTTTATTCACGTCATAACGTTAAATTTTATTTGACTTTTTATGTCTTTTTTGCGTCTTTTCATATTCAAATATCAGCTGTTCACCTTCATTGTAATATCTTTTTAAAAAAATGTATACAAAAACTTTTGAAAAGAAGAATATCTTAAGTTTTAATAAACATGAATTGTGTTTTAAAATTAAAGCCATCAATTTTCTTGTTCGATAAAAAAATGCTTTTCAAAAGACAATAATTATGGTCAACTTTTATACGTTTTTCTCCGTCTTTTCAAGTTTTGAGTGAAGATAAACAATATGATATTCATAACATATTATGAAAAAGAATAAATATTTGTAAAATGAGTAAATATGATTTATAAAATACCATAGAGCAAAAGTTAAAAAGTTTTATTTTTTATTTTCTATATTAATATTATTTATTTTTATAAACAGTTATCTAAATAAAGCGCTATAGAGTTGATTAATTTTAACGTCATTGTACTTATACTATCATTGCGATGCTAATTAATGACGAAGGTCTTCAACGTGTTTGTGGACAGAGCACATGTATCGTATACAGTGGTGCTTTATAAATCGGGCGAGAGTGGGATTCGAACTCGCTGTCTCAAGATTTCGAATCTATCGCTCTACCTCACTGATGACCTCTATGGATCAATCATTTAAACTACTGAGATTAATGAATCAAGTTGATGAAGAATTTATGCACAAGAAAAAAAATCTTTTTCATTTATTTTCCAAATCAATAAATTTTAATATTTCAATTAGACTAATTTTTAAAATTGTTTATTAATACAATCATTTAAAAATATCAATTAAATTATTTCTTATTTTTAAATTAAATAAATAGAATATAAAAATAAAATAACTTTCACAATATTAAAAATACTTCGGCGCTCTCGACAGCAACATTGATAATTAAAGAAAGTTTTCAGTTAAAAGGATATTTTAATATTTTTAATTATCCAGCAGTAAAGAAATTCTCAAAAGCTTTTTAAAAATAATATCAAATTATGTACTATAAAGATTCATTTAAAAAGCACTACTCCTCTTTTTTTTTAATTTTAATAAATATAATCTCAGCATCAAAGTATACGTTGTATGAATATGCAAGATCTTGCAGATTAATCACGGATATGCCATTAAGTCGAAAGGTGAACTGATGAAAAAAAATTTTTAAATCTATTTTAACTTTTAATTCAATAATGTACATATCTGAATCTAAAATACAATATTTTGACATTTATTATTGTTGATAAAAATATTTATAGAAAATATTTTAAAATAGATATAATAACGTATATTTCTCTAACTACGTTTTATTAAATACTTTGAATTCATTAGATATTTAATCAGAATGCAAATAAAAAGAAAAAAAATTTAAACTGCCTTGAATCTTGATTGGTCATTTAAAACTTTTAAATGTGTACTTATGCAAATTATATCAATAAACGTTCAAGTTTAAATTGATATTAGTATAGATTAACCTTTTTAACGGTCGAATAAATTTTTATAATATTACTTCAAAGACATTAAATTAATTATTTATTTCAATTTTTTATATTTTTTATCGCAATTAAAGATTACAAAAATAAATATAATACTATTAAGAGAAAAATGTTGTATCATCCCTCGATTTAATAATTATTATTAAGAATAGAAAAAAAAACGAGGAAAGGAAAAAAATAAAGTTAATCTGTATAGGCAACGTCATTAAGAAGAAAATGAGCCATTATAAAGCTCAATCGATCAAGTGGGTCTTCAATGAATACTGCGCCCCTGCTATGTATAAGGGCGAGGGAAGGAGAAAACGCTTTTACACATCTATAGCTTGTGAACTTGTGTGTATATATACGCGAGAAAAGCTTTCGATAGTTCATAGCTAAAACAGTTTTATTGATTTTTTCAAACTTACTTTTGCCGATATAGCCGAACTCGGTGATATTTAATATTTTATTTCATGTATTTGTAAAAAAGAGAGAGAGAGAGAGAGAGAGGGAAAAAATACTATTTACTTTTTCACGACATTTTTAATAAAATATTATTAATTCGATCGTCTAGGTTTTTATAGTACGTTAAAGTTTTATTATAAATAAATCAATAAAGTTTTTATTTCCGAGGGGTATTTTCAAAATTTTATATTGTTTTACTTTTTTATGCGTGGAAGAAAAGAAATTATTGGTGTATTATTGCTTTAAATTATGTATTATTTCGTGAACATTACTGTAGATTTATGGAAATCAAACGTAATAAATTTTGACGTAAGCGTAGTAATTCTTTCGTTAACCAAGCATATCCTACAGTCATTTGGAAAAGGATAATTATTATTAGAAATTTTTTCCACGTGTTCCGTATATTTCTAGATTATTTTATAAATGCTGCTTTTAATTATTATTGAACATATGAACAAAATAAAGCCTACACTGTATTTTAAGATTGCAATACTTAAATTTAAAATTTACTTAATATTTTTACTTATTTATTTAAAATCACAATCGATTTTTAAACTCATTACAAATCTACAATCTAAATTTTTTAAGGCTATAGATACAAATATCTGTTTTTCGAATCTCTGTATAAGAAAAACGTAATTTTCCATGTTATACACATATTATCTTACTGTAAGATCTAAAAAAGTAATATAAATATAGAAGGCTATTTTACAATCTTAAATATTTTATTTCTATCATAGGTCATTTATTATTTTATGCATATTGCGTATAACAAAAGATTTATATCTGTTTGACATTCGACGTCGTATTGAAAATTTATTTTACTATTCAATATAAAATATAGTTTTTACTATACCTCTTACACACGCATTGCGACGCGCACTATGATTGAGACGTTTTTTTTTTCCTTTTTACGTTTTATTGTATTCTTGTTTTTAGAAAAATAAATCGATAAACGAAATCCAATTTTCTAACTTCGTTCTACATATCTACTTTTCTTTTTTTCTCTTCCAATAACCTAAGACGTTTAAATGTTTAATAATCCGATGATGACTTTCATAAATATTATTGAAGGGTGGAGCAATATCACGAATAGCGATTTAACGTTTGGTTGATGCTTTCGATGCAAAAGTTTTTGAAATCGAATGTAGTCAATAAGAAAAAAATGTCAAATCTTGATTATATCGGATGTTTAGGTATAGATTTTAAAACGAAAAATATCAAAGCTAAATGTATCTTGGTATTTCAACGATAACTTTATTTTATTTTTCCTTTTTAATGGAAATGTTTAAGTGTAAAATATACAAATCTTCTTTATTTGCCTTTTAGCGTGTATGTATTTAGTGAATCCATTAAAAATTCAAACTTTGTTTGATTAAATATTTGCTTTATAATCGCTTTATCGGAAACCGCTGTCAATACATTGGTACTCAGATTCTTGAATGTTCAATTACAAGTTCTTTGGCTATACTCTCGGAACTGAATAAAACATTTTAAGAGATTAATTTGAATTATTTGTGTTTCAAAAATATTTATTAGTGAATATACTATAAAAAAAATTTGTTTATTGTAATTTATTTTATTTATTATTAACAAGGTTTCGTTAAATTTGAGTATTGTGATTATATTTTATACTTAAAACTTTTAAGACATTTATTTGTAATTATTTTTTTTATTTAACGTCGCTGTATTTATGCCATCATTGAGATGCTACTGAGCGACGGAGGTCGTTAATGTGTTTGTGAAAAAAGCACATGTAACGTACAGTGGTGCTTGTATCAATCGGCCGCTGAGAGCGGGATTCGAACTCGGAACCTCGAGATTACGAATCCATCGCTCTACCGAATGAGCCACTGACGACCTTACTTGAATAATATGTAGTTTCAATTTTTTAAAAATATCATCGTTATTTATAAAGAAAAGAATAGCAGTATCTAGTATCAAAAATGCAAACAAACATTTTTTATATATAAATAAACAAAAATTTAAAATAACCTTTTGAATAATATAGCTCTACCTAAAATAATATTTAAAAGGATATTTCTAAGATGTTATTTCGAAAAGTATATTCCTTACTAAAAACTTCTTCTGTAAGGAGAAGTAAAAAAAGCGAAACATATATGAAAAATTAAATAAAAATTTTTGAAATACATGAGTTTTAAATAAGTAAATTTTTGCAAAAATATTTTTGAAATATTCACTGAATCCAATATGTAGAAAATATTTAAAGTATAATATATGGAGTATGAAAATTTCTGGGTTTTAAAGATAAAATTTTATAAAATTGAAAGCTATGAGTTAAATCAGGCCACGCATTTCGAGTACTTTTTCATATAATAAAATAATGACATATATTTTTCATTTTTTTTCACTTTGACAAAACCTTAGATTAAGCTTATAAGCATGTAAATTATATTCTTGATGTTCATAACTTTTCACAAGAAATAAAGTGCATCTAAATTATAAAGTAATAATAAAAAAAAGTATTTAATTTTCTCTTTCATCTATTCTTGAACCTATTGCTCAATATTTTCACATCGAAAAACAAAAAAATTAAATAATAAAGCCTAAAGTATAATTGAAAAACTTTCTTCCTATCTTCCATAACTATAAATAGCCATTAATTTTCATTAGGAAAAAACTAATAATGAAGTAAATAAAAATTAATCTTACCAGCATGATTGGTATCTGTGATACATCCTGTCCTTTAAGCTCACGTATAACGGCCCAAATAGGCCGTAATTCTTCGAAACTTTGCCGTGAAGATACCGAATACACAAGGATGAAGGCGTGTCCTTTGCTTATTGATAATCGCTGCATTGCGGGAAACTGATGGGACCCCGTTGTGTCCGTTATTTGAAGCGTGCATATGTTTTTGTTGCAGCTTATCACCTGGAAATTATTGCCATGTGGCAAGCGGCAAACTTCTAATGATTTTTTTTTCTCTTTAACTTTTTCTATTTTATTGATTCATCTTTAATTTTGCTTTTACGTTCTATCTAAGCTTTTTTTTTTATAAAATGTGAAATTACATTCAAGCGATTTATTTTTATTTACAATATTTACATTATAACTTTTGCTTTTTTTAATGAGATGTTTCATACAAAGAGAAATGTTTGATTAAATTTTACTATATTGTATAGTCATTGGGAGACAGACTTATAGTATCATGAAAATTACTATTTAATGTGGCAATTTTTGAATATTTCAAGTTTGTCTCCCCATAACTATTATGTACAGTAAAATTTAGTAGAATATTTCTCTGAATGCATTTATAACAATGGCAGCTTTCATCTATGAACAAAGATAATATTTTACTTTTTATGCAGTTGTATTTTATCAATATCATGTAAATTTTTATGTTACTTTAATCAATTTTCTCATAGCAGTACAATATTTTTATGATTTAGAAAAATAAATAAATAGATTTTTATTTCAAAAATTTAAGTAAAAATATTGATTTTACACGAATCAAAAACAAATTTGATATTAATCCAAATCCGGATAGAAATAATTGATTTTCTAATTGGCAATTTTATCCTTATAAATTGATTTTCATTTTTATGGTTTTTTTTCTTTAATCACCGTGCAATTTAAGAAAAAAGGTCATTAAGAACAAGAAAAAATTTAGCTACGATTGATCAACTTTGTATTTATATTTTATAAAATTAATCATTATTGTTTACTTTTTTCTCAACAAATACTTTTATATTTACATGACAACGAGATGGATAAAAATTTCTCATTAATTCAAGGTCTTGTAAAAATACATGTTATTGTTAATTACTTTCTGCAACTGCATTTTACAAAAACTATTTTTTTCTATTTTTTTAACGTAAATAAGTTATCAACGTCTTAATCAATCAACGTCTTCTTTGACCTAATCAACTTTCCTTAATTAACAGCTACTAAATAACTTTTTTTATCAAAATAATCTATTGAAAAAAGAAAAAAAAAACTCTAAAACAATTAATTTCGTATTTTTAAAAACAATATTTTCACTTCAAATTTCAAACTACGTATATCAATTAATAAAGCAATCAAACCATAAAAAAAAATAAGAAATAAACAAATAAAAATATTTAAAAAAATTTGTTGTTACGGAATCAACTACTTTTAATTGAATATAAACTACTGTATTTCACATATCACAATTCGACTAATCAAAATTTGTCTGCACTTCAGCATCGAAACTTTCTATATTATAACTTAATAACTCTGCAAAAGCTTCATTCATGTATATGTATATATATATATATATATATATATATATATATATATATATATATATATATGAATGTATATACACAAAAAGTATGATAAAATTAAAGCACGACATCTTATACGCGAACACAGCAACGGATCCCAACAGTCTCTCTCGCTTTAAAGTCGTAGAGGGTTAAATTGTACATATATACACCAAGTTGTTTATTTCCATTTGTCATTATTAAACGTCATGCGGGCATTTATTATATTTTTTTTTCTTTCTCATCTATATATAAGACATCGTCACGAGATCATCTTGCCTTTTATATACACTTTTTTCTTGCTTAAAACCACCAACACATGCTATCACCTATTCACCCCCGTCTCCTCCCCTTCTACTTTTCTTTCGCCACCCCCTTAAAACGATTTTATAAGGTGAAAAGGTAATCCATGCTTCAAGGTGAGTAAGGATAAAAGTGGAGTTTTTTTCTTCTTTTTTTTATTTTTTTTTTCTTAGGATAGAGGTTTTTCTTTACATTTTATCTTTCTTTTTTTCCCCTTAGTTATTAATGAGGATCTCGATGGATAGGTTAATTGAACTTGGGTATTAATGATATTGTGTAAAGATTTTTTTTTTCACTATATTAATGGGTTTTAAAGTTTTATAAGTAAAAAATTAATAGAAGAATATCCACTTTAATATTTCCTCTCTCTTTTTTTTATGAAACATTTAGCAAAAAAATTTCCGATAAATTCTATTTTTTTTTCTCTCTTTCATAATAGGATTAAGTGTAAAATTGCAAGCATTATTTACTGATCGAATCTGAAATATATATTTTTTTAAATTAAATTTTTTCCCCAATGTAAAATGTACAAGTTACAGCGGTAGTTTTTCAATAAAAAGAATTTAATATCAAGATTTTCAATAAAGTACATTGATATAAAATAATGATGTAACGAAGGAACATAAAAACTGTATTACTTTTAAGGAAAATAAATTACAGAAATATTTTTCAAACTTGTACTTTGTTTTCTTATTATTAAGAATTCATCACAACAATATATTAAAGGTCAGAGCTAATTTTGAAAACGAATATAAATTTTGTAAAAATAATAAAAGCAAACTAAAGAACATTTTTCCAATGCGCACTCAATGTTACTTTAACGTTTTATAGAATCGATAAAGACTGCAGATAGAAATAAAAAAAAAGGAACAAAATAGGCATTAGGATTAACTTCATTCAACTATAAAGAGAAGCCGATAAACAATAGCTTTTAGTTTTTTCTCTTTTATTTCCTTTTGTTGTTCCTTTTATTATTTTCTTTATATATTACTTAAAGCTGAAAGTTTTACCGAATGTCAAATACAATCTAAACCTTTGTAAGAGACATTATTTTTTTTATACTGTATGATAAATCTATTATAAACAAAAGCCATTTGTCTCACTTTGTTTGTGTGTTTTCACCATGTAAGCAGAATTTTGTTATTTTAAAAAAGTTGGTTTAGACAATAATGAAGTGAAAAGCTTTTTAGTAAATAGTGATTTATTGACCATTCTTGTATAATATATCAATGTTTTTGAAAATTTTATTGTACTATTGTGTTAAGGATCAATTGTTGATTTGATGTTTAAACTGAGAAAAGATTACAATAGTTTTCACAGATTGACATTGTGGCTAAAATATCAATAGCGGATGGTAAAATTTGTTAAAAACGTAGATGCTTCTTTGATATTTTTAGTGAATTTTATCATCTATTATTATAATTTTTGGTTATAATGGGAGTCTGGTATTATGACACTATAAACTATCCTAATTTTTCTTAGATAAACAGCAAATTATTAACAATTGATTTTTATAGAATAGTACAATAAAAAATTTAAAAACGATAATATATATATATATTTTTTGAGTGTATAAAATTTATAATTATGAGGAAAGTTGCAAAATTTTACTTTTTTTTTCATATATTTTTTTGCATAATAATTTACGTAATTTTTAAACTCCGATACTTACAGTAATTAAAACAATCTAACTGTAACACTGATACGGATAAATACAAAAGCTACTTTTATTCTCAAACAGTATTATTCGAACATAGTGGATATTTAATAATTGAATCAAGCGCACGATATAAATAATCGGATGATTAAACTTTAGCCGTACATTTCAATATTTAATTTCCAATTATCAATCAAACTTTGGATTAAAATCTTTTTTCGAATAAAAAAAATAGATTAACTTAATATTTCATGAATTTTCGTACAATATAACTAATAATTAAATAACAAACTATAATCAATCGATTGAATAACAACTCAAAAAAAGTGATTTCAGCATTCTAATAAACAGAAAAAAAACTTTCCTCTTTCGAAAAAAAAAGAAGAAAGAAAAAAAAATAATAGAAGAAGACGATAAAATTAGGCTTCTCTTTAACAACTTCAATTTGCAAAACTTTTGCCTTTTAGCTTTAGCTCTTGGCAATTAAACTTTACGAAAAAGTCTGTGGTAATGCACGTGTGGGTCAAGGCACGTGTTATATATATATACGTTATAAAAGACAAAGTGAAGTAGAAGAAGAAAGAAGTAGAAAAAAAATGTATTTTGTTACGTTTCTAAAAATAAAGTGGATATATCAAAGCAGAAAAAAAGAAAATTAAAGGAGAAAACAAAAAGAAATGAAGAAGAAGAAGAAGAAGTAGAGAGAATGGAATAATAGTAGCGCAGGCGATTAAGCTTTTTTTCTCTCTCTCTCTCTCTCTTTTAATGCAAGATAATCAAATGACGATGTCATTTCTTGGATGCCCCATAACGTGGAAGAATATTCCTGTAACTTTTAATTTAAATTTGAATGCCACAGGGCTTTATACATTTTTTTTTTTTCATTTAAACGTGCGTATTATATAAACTTTATTTTTTTTCGTTACAAAACTTTTGAATAAAATGCCTTGCATAAGCGGTGCGTATATATTACGAAAAAAAAAAAATTTCCAACTAATTTTTTTCACTACTCGTTGAGTCTAATCATGCTTTTAACTAATATAACTTTTTTTTGGTGCTCTAAAACTTTATTTCCAAGCTTTAATTTTTCATTAAAACTAAGCTTAATTACCAAAGTGCTCGTTTCAAAATGCGTGCAGTTTATTATTTTGATTAATGGCGAATTGCGTATGTATATGCTTATTGCATTATTTTGTTTATTGTGGTTGATTGCATTTTTGTGGCTTAATGTTTTTTTGTGAACTTTGATTAAAGCGCATAACAAGCGATAACATTGTGGAATTAAATAAAAATTTTATTTTTCAAATATTTAATGCTTTAAATATCACAAATATATATATGTTTATATTTATAAAAAAAAAGAATAATGATGCGTAAATTGTGCATAAAAAGTGCTAGTGTTATAATTATTGATATCACTTAGTGAGCTAATATTATACAGTGAACTTAGCTATTAATTGGATTGTCATAATTTGTCAAAATTTGTCAAAATAATTTTAGGGTTGTATAAGATTCCTAATTTATTGAATAAATTCAATGAATTATTAACGTGATTACCTTATTTATTTGATCACCAAAATTTAATTAAACATTTATTAATTTTTTTTTCTACGGCTATTTAATTATTTTGAATAATGGTTTTATTTACCCATGAAGAAAAAAAACATTTTTTTCAATCTATCAATTTATATAATAATTGAGAAATAATAAACGGGTTATTAATAATTTAGTTAAGTTTTATAACGTTCAAATACATCATTTTCAGCCTACGCTTTTACGTAGGTGCTCATTTCCTTTTTTTTTTCTTCATATACCTAAATCATCAAATACATTTTGCCGAAGTAAAAAAAAAGGAGTAAGATAGAAAAAAAAAGTTAGCAACTAAATGACACGTTTTTCATCATCGGTATATTTCTGACGTAGGAAACTTTCTCTCGCGTTAAAGAAGAGCAAAAAAAACCTTGAGCTCACTTTTACTCTCTCTCTTCTTTTTTATTCCCTTTTTCATCTTTTGAGTAAAAAGAGAGAGAGTGAGAGAAGATAATTAATATTAAATTCTTATTTATAACGCGTTATATCCCCTTGATGGATCATCTACGGTGAAATTTCTATACGTGACTAAAATATATTTGCAAGTATAAAAGCACATTTTATCACGGTATTTACTTGTTGAGGAATAAAAAAATACAGAAAACAGAGGAGGATTAAATTTTAATACTTCTAGTGCTCATTATAGTTTCTTTTACTATTAGGTAGTTAATATCATGTTATTCAGTTATAATTATTGATCGTTATATATTAAGAATTTTTTTTACTATTCATTAAACTTTTAAGATTGACATTTTAAACTACGATGATTTCTTTAAGCTTTTATTTTAAAAAAATGATAAAATTCAAGATTTTAATTTAGTAGTAAAATTTTATTTAGCAAAAAGTGCATCACTAAATATATAGTTATTTGCATCTTTAGGCAAAAATAAAATGCAGCGGAAGATATGAATATGAATATAATTACGAACAAAAAAAATGTTACATACAAATTTATTCAAATGAATATTCAATTTAAATAATATAATAAGAAACCGTAATTAAAAATTTAAATCATTTGAAAAAAAAAAGAAAATATTAAAAAAACGTCGCGTAATAAACAATTTAATTTAACATCACTTAATGACACTATTAACGGGTCTCGGGGCTTGTTTGCATTTCTGCGTATTAAAATGAATTCATATTATACAGTTTCAACTCGTCATCTCTTCTAATTTATGCCATTAAATTAAATTACTTTTTCAATTAAAACTTAATTAAACAAACAAATATAAAATTATCCATAACTCCGAAATATCATGCGAAATGTAGAAAATTGTTCGTTATTGCAAATAATAACGTTTGTGCACAGGTTCGAACATTCTTTTTTTTACAACAAAAGTAGCAATATTTATATATTTTCCATAAAAGTATCAGTCCGTCATTTATAAAAATTTTCATGGACAAACATTTCGAACACGACTAACGACCCAAAAAAAGGAAAAGAAAAAGGGTGACTTTATCCAGGACTTTATCAAATCCATAAAAATTCTAACCCTACAGCGTGCATACTCAAAGGGGACACTTTTTTCTTTTCTCCCTTTTTTTTACCACGTGTCATACAGATAACCTTTCACTTCTTTCTTTCTTAGTTTCTTTATATATACGCGCTTAAAAAAAAAGAGTCCCGCATTTATAACGTTTTATTATATGTTATACTTGCACGCATTCAAATATCGACGTGTATGTGTGTATTTGTATGTGTATATATTATTATTACTACTTATGTATATGATATGTACGGCATATTGATAAACGAGCTGTATTCCGAGCATATGTGTGCGTAATAAAAATAAAAATTTTCTATGATATCACCCCCGCCTAGAATAACAAAAAAAAGAAGAAGAGGAACGAACGGTATAAGACACTATTTTTCACCCAGGAGAATGTTCATAGTAAAACGTGTGAGTAAAAAAAGATGTAAAAAATAAGCTAAGAAATAAAGAAAAGGACATAGTCTCTAGAAAAAAAAAGGAAAAGTTTACGCTTATGCTGCGATTTTCGTCATTTTTTATATAGACAAGCGTGCGTAATCACCCCCCTGAATATATGTATATTCTTATGTGTATATTTATGCGAATGTACGTGTGCGCGTGCATGTATATATATCAAGGGGGAAAGGAGAGTGTAACCGTGACACGAGATAAGAATAGAAGGGAAAGTTTTTTTTCCGAGGGGAAAAAGGGGATGGTTGAACGTTAGATTTGTGTGTGTGTATGCGTGTTAGCTTTTTTTTTGGTAAAAAGTTTGAATGGCTTGGTGGGTAAAGTTCTTCTTTTATAATAGCCAACCGTTAAGCGTTGAATTGCATTTACGTAAGTCATTATTGTCTTGTATTTTTTATTTTCATGAAAAAAAAGAAACAACTAATAAAGCTGAAAGGGTTGATTTTTTGTTGAACTAATTTTTTATATTTTTTTTCTTTGTATTAATGAGCAATCAGACTTTTAAAATTTTTAAGTAATATAATTCATAAAATTAAAAAAATTTTAAATGTTTTTATTAACTGAACTTGTCACTTCAATCATAGCATTTGCTTGAAATAAAATTTAAAAAGCTTAATACGTTATATCTATATTTGTATTATAATAAAATATTCGTAATCATAAACACAGAATATTTCATAAAATTGTGTATCTTAAAAATTTCCATATACGTTATGCTTGAATTTTAATAAATCAGAATACGTTCAAAACATTCGTAGATTATAATATTGATTCAAAGGTCTAAAAAAGGATGTGATATAAATAAATAATGTAAGATAATCCATAACCTCTGCAATCGATTATTTTGCATTAAAATTAATATTACTTTTCATCAAAAGCCCTTTTTTTCGTTCAATTTTTAGGTAATTACGTGCATCGTGAAAGTTCATTTCGAAATTTCATATAGTGCATATACAGAGTAACCCCGTGAAACGCTTTCATCTTTTACTTAAGTACATTTCATTTTCACTAAAAGCATATTCCTGAAAAATATTACTCTTTTTTTTAAAAAAAAAATACACGAAAAAAGTTACATTCTAAATCTAGTCTATTCTATTTTTCAAAAATAATTTTATTTTTTCTTTAAAATAGCTCCGTTTCATGTATGACATCTTCATGAGATTGATTGAATTTCAGATAAATTATTACCGAATCTCACATATATATAACATTAGTTTAAAATATAAAAAAGTATCAATCAATGGATACACTTTTAGAATCTGGAGCAGAAAGTTATGAAGATTCAATAGATACTATTCAATCCTTTTTCTTTTACTTTAAAAAAGAAAAAAAAATACCCAGCAAAATTCTCTAAATAATTTGTATGAAAAATATTATACGTTCCAAAATACTTTCAATACAGTACAATATCTTTACACATACAAATATAATGAAAAATTTTTTATACGAATCATAAATGTTTATTAATATTTTTGCTTTATTCTTTATCATATATAAATCACGAATTTAAATACAATGAATATTTAAACAGAAAACGTTTGGAAATAATTTTAATTAAAAAGAAGAAAAAAAATCTTTAATTTATTTACTCGAACGAGATTTAAAATAATCGAGCATAATACATCAGGTCACGAATGTAAATGATTACTCGCGTGGATAATAAAAAGAAAAATTAAGATAAATATCTGGGCTACGCCTGGTATTTCTTTTGCAAATATTGAAAAATAAATATAACGTTTCTTTGCGCAAACGTACATTATAAAGTAATTAATAATTTACATTTTATAATTAAATTCAATCACATTTTATTCGTACAAAAAAAGATTAAATTTTCTGACGTAAATCATTTCAAAATTATGATAATGCGGTCAATTGTTTTAATAAAATATTTTGTTAATTTAGTATTGTTTTCCTTAAAATTTGTGTGACCGTTAACACAGCGGTAAATTTAATTTTAAACATAATAAAAATGTTTACGTCTTACAAAAGATAAATGTCCACAATAGTACAGTCGAAACAACTTTTATGTACATTTTAATACAACTTAAACTTGACATGTTAGTTTTACATCGCTTCCCTTTATTTTAAGAAATAAAATTTAAAACATAAATTCCTAAAAAAAAAATCTTTATTTTGATACAATAAAATAAACACAAATTATTTACTTAAACGGATACACGTATAGCTCGCGATAATTTATTCATTGTACGAACTTTCTTCGTTAAGATTTTAATCTTATGATCCGCAGTAAAGAAGAAAAAAAGGAACAAAACAAATTTATAATGCCTGCAACGTTTTACGGTTCTTTAAGAGCTAATATATAGAGCTCCCATAACGTAAATCCAAATTACTAATAAACTTTTAGTTTTACGGACAACAATACGTGCGTATATATACGCCGAAGAAGCACTATGATAAATTTAACAAATTATATCAGAGCACTCAACGTTTTTACGATTAATTTCATTAACAATGGGAGTATATACGTATTTGACTTTTCCTTAATCTTGGCACACGGAAAAGGTTTCGCCCGAGAGTTTAATCCTCGCTTAATGCCAAATTAGAACTGTTAGTTTTATAGTTTCATAATACTATTTATCAAAGTTTTAAAACTTCTTACGTTTAGATAATTAAATACAAATTGAGTGCTTTTAAATAAATTTGATTGATTGTTTATTGAATTTTAGTTTATTTTTTTCTCATAAATATTACGTGTTTTAACATTATTTTAATTTTTCTAGTTTATTTTTTTATTAATTACAAAATTATTCTTCTTTTTCTCTCTCTACCTAATTGAAAGATTTTAAACAGACTATAAAATTAATATTTATAGTAAATATTATATTATCTTTATTACTTTGGTACACACTGTAGGAGCATAATGTTGTGATGCAATATCAGAGCTATAAAATTTAGTCCATAATTGAATAATAAATTATTTAAGTAGTTTCTGAATTAATATTAAAACTAATTTATTCCGCATAAATATAAATTATTTAAATATCGAAGGAACGAATATTATTTTCTTTTTTAAATAAATAACGAAAATATCGATTCAACATGAAAATGTTAATTTTTTCTGGAGTGATTTAAATATTTTATATCATGTAATATTAATTGTAAAAATCTTTTTCTGTTCGATGCACACAATCTTATTTAAGTAGCTATCTGTAAACTTTGTAAATAATTAATAACGCAAAGTACTAATGCGAAAGTCTAAGAACTTCTAATGGAAATTGTAAATGAATTATTAATTAAGTTTATGATCTGCATTATCAAGAATTATTTTCACAATAAAAAACTTTACTTAGATGCTAAATAAACTAGATTAAGAGTTCAAGAATTATTTTCACAAAAAAGTAACTTAGATGTTAAAAGTTCATTCCAATTTCAAGAGTTATAGAAAAAATTTCACTCTTGTAGAGTTGAATCTTACTGAAATAAACTAGAGTGAAATTCCATTTTATTAAAGTAAAAATTTTCAGTATCTTTCCAAAATTAGAGTAAAATTTCATTCCACTTTATTTAGCATTTAAGAAATTTATTCATATATTTTCAAAAATTCAAGCCCAGATAAAAATCTTCAATTTTACTTTTAAATTCTTAAATTAAATAAAAATTTAACAAAAAAATCTTTTCTTCTTTCACCAAAATCCACAATATAGATTTACATAAACGCCATTTTACTGTTAAATTCAACAAAACGTAATTGTTAATGCAATTTCATTGTCAAAATTCCAAACCGTATATATACATGTAGATGTCAAAGCCTTTTTCGTTAACAATACAGCTATTAAATATTGCGCACATGTGGTGTTATGCATTTAGTCGTCTGCCTTTTTTTTTTGTTTTCTTGGCGGGGTCCACAAGTTACAAGCGAGGCTAATGTAAATATTGCAAACAAACTTGGAATTTTGCCATTTTCCGTTTCAAACCAGTCGCTTTTACTTCTATTCTCTTTTCGTGCATGTATATATATATATATATATATATATATACATATATATTTGTACGTTGTATATGTAAAGTCAACAACGACGATCAAAGCAATAAAGGTGCGAAAACAAAACGGCAAAGTTTGATTATATTTTCATGTTCGTTGAATCTTCCCTTGTAGAATTATAAATCTTATGCATTTAAACAGTTCTAGAAAGAATTTATGGGCTGAATATTTATTGAAAAATTATTCAAATGTCTTTCTTTTTATTTCTTTAAAGATTATAATGTTTGCAAATTTTTTTATTACGTTAATATTGTATTGTTAATTCATGTGGAATATAATGTTTCACTTTCAAAACGTATATCAAAGTATTCAGTGAGAAAGTTTTAATTAGGCTCTTATCTTATTCTTGTTTCTAAAATTTACTAATTATTTTCCGATTAAACGTATATAATATTTTATTATTTCATATAAATTTCTTTTCACACGATTATTTTATCAAAATTCCGCGTTTATTACAGAATAATTTAAAAGCATCAATTTCACGCTTGATTAAAGCTCATTCATCAATGAAAACTGAATAAATCGAAATTTTATTAAAATGATAATATTTATTTTCCACATTCGTATACATCAAAAATAAAATGTGTTAAAAGAAGTCAACGATTTCAAAGTGTCATAATCTATAAATATTGTCATACTTTTCAAACAAACTATAAAAAACTAAAGTTTTTTCTCTTTAATTATTTAACGCAATCGTAACTTTTAGACTATTACTTAAACTTTTTCCTTGTTTTTTCTTTCTTTTATTTAAATTTTCCATCAACATCATAATTCTACGAATAAAAAGCAATAAAAAAAAAGAAGAAAAATAATAAATAGTATAACACTCAGTCGAATGACCTAGTTAGGTGTATATGTGTGTGGGGTTGTACCACGAAGTCAATTAAAAAATGTCTTTAACACAGCGGAGCCGCGTGTAATAACATTGACACGGCAACACAGCTGGTCTATAATTTAATGGATATTCAATTAGGTATAACACATTTACTCGGAATTTTTATGTATATATATAGCGAGTTCGTTTAATGATTTAAAAAAAAAGAAAACCTCAATGGTAATCTAATATTGTTGACAATAAAAAATATTTTAAAAGAAAGCTGGTGATTATTGATTGTTTCATGAGATTACAACATTTTATGCGTTTTAATGTTTCTTTAAGTTACGTTTATAGAAAATAAAAAATTGATTTATTTTATAAAAAAAGCTTTTATTTTCTTTTTCTATCGATAAACTCATTTTATTTACAAACTATCGTGCGTGAGAACTTATATTTTTTTAATGCAAAAATCCTTCTTTTTTACTTATATTAAAAATTTCACTATACTTTTCCTCTTCTTTTTTCCTTAGCTTTAAACATAATGAACATAATTTGGCCACTAAATTTTGAAATTTCAAAATCGAAAAATAAGGTTTCTTTTTTATTTCTATTTCTTTTTTTCTATCGAAAAATTACGTTTCTCGTACAAGTGAAAATTGAGTTTTCTGAGACTATTTTATTCATTTTATGATTAAAGAAAACTGATAAAAAATTTATAGTGATATCAATTTTAATGATTCAAGAAACGAAAAACTAGAAAACGAAGTTGAAGAAGAAGTAAGAAGTAAGGAATAAAAAAAATAAGAACACGCGACAGAAGCTTATAACCAAAAGGTATATATAACACTTATTATAACTTTCTGCTCCGGGAGGAAAATTGTCATTGCGATATTTTGCTATATATCTCTCTCCTGGCTCGACTCAATTTTCTTCACCGTGATGACAAAATTACTTGATTTATCTTTAAGTTAAGATTATTACCCTGGAAATGAGCTTTGAATATTAAGTTAAAATCTATTTATTATTATTATAATTTTGAGTAGTAAAAGTTTCAACGTGATATTTACATTGTAAAAAGCAAAAAGAGTTTACGAAGTTTTACGCTGCGAGATGAAATTTTGAATTAATGTTTAGTTTATTTTAAATTTTAATGTATACGATTTGCGTATTTTGAAATTTTGCATACCTACAGTTATAAAATGGAAATATCGATTCTAAGATTTTGAAAATAGTATTTTATATTAATATTAAAATTTAATTAAATTTGATATTATGTACTGTAAATGAAAAATAATGAAATATTAATAGTTAATTTTTTTTTAATAAAGAAAAAAAATTCATTTATTTCTGTTTTGTAAAAAATTAAAATCGTATGTTTCGTAATACTTAAAAATTTTAATAATTTATTATTCTAACTATAATAAAAAATTTGTATCTTTATGTAATTTACGTAATTTTTATACACTTTTTTTCATTAATAATTTAAAAAAGTAATACAATTTTTGATTTTTTTTTTCTCCAATTGAATAACATTTTTTGAAGTAATGCTTAAAATTTTGTAAATTCCTTTATCTATAAATAATAAACAAGTTCAAAAAGTTAATATAAATTAGAGAATAGTAATCAGATGCATTTATGAAAAATTATTCTCCTAAGAAATTCAATATTTTGCTTTAATTAAAAATTCATTCAAATGGAAATTTACTAATAAAAATCTGAAAATTTAATATAAATTTTATTGAAGCAATCATTATTCCTGTCGCGCAAAAAATTTCAAAAATATGTTCAACAAATAACAATTTCTTTTATTACTTGATTTATACCGTACCCCATAAATTTCATAAGAAAAGAAAAATCTTCAAATTATATCCCGTCGTGTTTTTTTCAAATAATTTTTAAGAGCAGAAAATTTCATTCTCAATAGGAAGCAATAAATTGTTTTTATAACCTGTAATTTTTGTACTCTCTTTTTCTTTACAAAAATTAATCGAATCTTTTACGACCAAAGTTATTTGCCGTTTGAGGTTATGTTTTTAAATTATTAAATTCTTCGTTGAAAATTTTTCATTTTATTTTATTTCGCTTTATAGAATGAATTATATTATTAATAATATCCTGCAATATTTATTCGTTAATCGAAAATTTTAGGTTAGCCACCAATTTATTATTTATCATTTTACAATAATAATCAATATATTATATTTGCAATATTACTGAAAATTCGTTCGTTATTATAACACCAAAAGCACAATTATAACGTACATATCTAATTCTCTTGCATAAATTATTAATCTTTAATACGTTAATCTAATGAATAATAAATTTGAAAAAAATAAATAAATAAAGAAATGCTCCAATTTATTCTGAAATAACAAGTATTTTAACTTTTTTCTTTTTCTCTGAAATACTTTCTAAATCCTGCTCTGAAACCGCAATTTCTCTTTTAAAATATTTAAAGCCCACCTAGAAACGAACTAAGAACGTACATAAAATCAACAAGCTTTGCCTGATATAGCGGTGCATCTTAAAAAAAAGCCGTGCCCCTAAAAATGAAGCGAAAAATTCTAAAACTAAGAAAAATTGAATTTTACATGTTAATCAACTATCTAATAATCCTAAATTTTTCTAAATAAGCAAGACATTAAAAGCATTTACACTAAAAAAAAATTATTAAAAAACGAATGATAATTTATTAATTATACCTGTCTATACGTATCCTCGATCGTAGGCACATAAGATTCACGAAAAGTGCCTCTCACGAAACGTAATACAAGTGAACTTTTGCCGACACCGCCGGCCCCAAATACCACGACCCTATAGTCATTACTTTGTTCCGGCATCCTGACATCTGCCGTCGCGGCGATTTTTTTAGGCCCCTTATAAGGGCCTACACGTTTATAATGTAATAACAAATATAATACAAAAAAATTTTATTTATCACTGTTTCCTTCCTCTTCTCTTAATTTTTCTCTCTTTTTTGTTTCACTTATTTTTTCTTCACTTCCTTTTATATATATAAATAAATAAATAAATTAGATATATATTAACCACAAAACACTTGGCACTTTGAGATTTATTTTATTTTATTTTTCTTCCTATTCTCCGTCTCTTGTTAACCTTCGCCGAATGAAATTTATATCCTTCTGTTAAGAAGTAGCAGCTGCAACACACTCTTGTCTTTTTCTACTTGACTTTCTCCAGGGCTCGACTTGACTTTTTCCTCTTCTTTATTATTTCTTTTTTTTTTCCTCTCTTCTGTGTTTTTTTTTTTAACTTTTCGTTTTATAATTGGTACGCTAGTCTACGTGTACGTACGTAAGGTACTACTGATTTTTTTCTTTTTTGCCGCAGCAAACGCTTACCTGTTCTACTTGACAAATTAAGTAGTGCTATATATATGCGTCGTCTACACGCAAATATACATTAAGTGCTTAGGATATATATTCGTATCGAACAACACCACGTGGCTATTGTAAAATGCGTTTTAATATTACTTTTTATTTTTAACTCTTTTTTTTTCTTATTATTTTTAATGGAACGTTATGAACGTTATCACTTCCTCTCTTTATCTCCACCTACACTTGACTGTTATATATTCTCCGTCCGTTCGTTTCGTTCTTCTCTTTTTTTATAATTAACGTATAAAGCAACGATAAAACAAACAAACACCGAGTAAATCCCTACTCCGTTACTTTTTTTTATAACTTACACGAGTTGAGAAGTGTGTAAGATCGATCGATAAATTGGGAAAATAAAAATATGTAAAGATGACAGATTTTTATTATTGTTCATACGTTGACTTGTTTTTTTTTTATTCTCACCGGCAATTTGATTTGGACGATGCTGTCTTGGCAATGGTTATCCTCGTCAAAATTATCGAAGACCCGCTACGTTTGTTCATCTCTTCTTTTATCTCTACTTCTTGAATTTTATTTTAATTCTTTCCTTTTTTATCTTACTTCTCTTCTTTCTTCTTTTCTCGTTACTCTTGTCGTTGTTATTTCAAAAGTGTTAGATAAATTTGTAGTTGGATGATGAAAAAAAAATATAATCTCCTTTTTTCGTCAATTTTAATACATTAGTTTTTAAAAAAACGCGATCTTCGAACTCCTCTTTAGACGTTTGGCCTATTCTAAGATCCTTCAACTTCGAACTTCGAACTAAACTGCCTTGGCTATATAACGATGCGTGTTATAACGTTGAAGCGTTTTCTTTATCTTCTATCTCGCTCGCTTATATTTCCCTGCGTGCTCCTCTTGCCGTCCTTGTCAGCGAGCGCGCCCGCGCGTTTCTCTCGTGCTATTACTCGCAGAACGAGCTAACAGAGAGAGAAATATACGTCTGTGTATATCTGATGATAGTAGATAGGAAATGGAGCTTTCTCTCTTAAAAAAATAAAAGAGAAGACAGACTTTGTGGTAGCAATTGCATGTGAAGTTGGTGAAGGAAAAAAAATTAGAAACAAATTTTCTTCTTCTTCTACTTATAACTTTCTTGTTTTATTTTATTTATTTTTTTTAATTTCTTCTTCAACAACTTTTTTGGTGTATTAAAAGTGTCCGATTGTATTTAGTCTTTTACTACTTGTTTTTCAGAAAGCATCGTCTCAGGTCAAATGAGCTTATTTTCTTGCATTTGTATTTGTATATCTATATATACGTATATGTATATACATATAATACGGTCGTCGACGTTGAAGATATTTGTGTATGTATGTATATATGAATGAGTCGACCCGACACAACCTAAGTATTATATACGTATATATAATACATATATATATGAGGAAAAATAGTACAGGTGGTGCTCAGCTTTGTGCGTGCGAAACAACTGATGCTGCGTGCCGCCACCAAACGACGACGACTATACAACTTTAGTTAGGATTCTAATACCCCTCCTCCTACTTCTTTCTTTATATACCTTTTTCATTCCAACATATATGACATATACATATATAGAAACTTTCTTTCTCAATACATGTACAAATGTACATTATATGTAGCAGAAGTAGTAGTAGTTGTACGAGGGTGTACGCCGATTGGCTTATGCCCTAGTCGCGCGCCGCCTAAACTCTTAAAATATATATATGTATATATCGCTAACGCGCGTGATTCGGTGCTTTGAGGCGCGTGTGCAAAAGAGAAAGAAATATATACGTTTATATGTATATATGTATATAGCAGGATATGACTTTAATGTGTAGGTGTTTAGATCAAAGGAGGAGGTATTAAGAGGAAATTTGAAATAAAGATAATAAAAGCGATGAAGCTTATGCACATATATACGTACAGGCCGAGTTGTATTCATATATAGTATAATTTAACGTATATATCTATCTATAATGCCTATAGCATAATTGTTGACATTACCTATATTTACGAAAGTCTACTGTTGGTGCACGTGTGTGTATATACGTGTGGGGGTGCGATAGTCAATGCGTTTATTTACATTTACTTAAACACGTATATATCAACATTAATGGATATACATGTATATAAATGTAAATGTACATAAAGTGTCTATGTGTACGCGTACGTTTTTTTTTTTATTCAAGTTTCACAAATGCGTGTGAACACCTGCATAATTATGCACTGCAAGTTTGAATAAAAAGTAAAAAGAAATTTGTATATTTAGCTTGCATATTTGATTACACTTTATGTACATCGATGTATTTACACACCCACACAATAAGTTATATATACTCGGAAAAGGTATATATAAGGATTGGAAAAAGAGAACGCATAACGTATACACCTTTGAAAAGGTAAAAAAAAAGCTCGCGATGTATATGCGTGCGCAGGAGAAAAATCTAAAAAGAGTGTATAGGTAGTCAGACATAGTCTCAAAGCTCAACGCCAGTTAAAGAGTTTAAGAGTGCGCTCATCGTGTCGCACATTTCTACGTATACACATGCATGCAGAGGGTGAAAATCAATAAAATGTAGGTAGAGGTCTATGAGGTAGAGAGCAACGTAGCTAAAGGAAATGGGGAAAAGTGTGCGAGGAGGTGCGCGCCACGGTTGGATCTAAACGATATAATGATTTGTTAAAAAGTAACGCGCGAAATCATAATCTATTACGCGGGAAATTTTCGAATTTTATTTTTTTTTGCGAGTTGAATATTAAATAATAAATAAAAAAATAAATGGTTTTTAGATTAAGAAAAAATAATTGGTAATTTTCCGTAATTTCTTTATAGTGGGTCCTTAGGGTATAATTGCGTTTTTTTTTAAATTGTTTATTTCAATTGAAAATTATCATCTTTAGTAAATATAGATATTATATAATCTAAAATCGATACTAATTGATTGAAGGGAAATTAAATTATTTGATTGATCCTCATTGATTGAAAAACTTTATTTTTTAATCAAATAATATGAACATTTTAATCATTTAGTAAAATACGTTTCTTAAATAATTTATATTTAAAAAAAAATTTACGGAAAAAGTTTGTTTTAATTGAAAATCTTATTTTTATAATAAAATAATTTTATTATTTTAATTATTTTCTCGTGAACCTAATGAACAGTTTATTTTGCAAATACTAAAACAATTAAGCTACTGAATTTTGAATAGCCAGAAAAATAAGTTCGATTTTGGTTTTATTCCAAAAATAAATTTGAATAGTTTTTATAAATCATGAAAAAACATATATTATTTATCTTTCTAAAAGATTTTTCGTAAAAAACGTAAGTTCAACAATATCAATATTAGATATATGATAATACCGTTTTAAATCTTTTAGAACCGATAAAGTCATATTTAAATCTTTATAATTTAGAATATAATTTAAATATTTTATTAATTTTTTTAAACACAAGATTAAAATGTTTTAATAAATCATTTGTAGACAAAAAATACGTTAAAAAAAGAATTTTGTTAAAAATTTATTATAAAAAAATATTCATATTATCATTTAATTATTAGTGGTTTACGTAAACAAAGATTTCTAAGCTATAAACAAATCTTATTTTTAAAGTTTTAATTAAAAAGTTTTTCACGCTGCGTGCGAAAAATTGCATTTTATGCAATGCAACCAAATTCTTGGTTTTAAAAATAGTACATTACGCAACTAGGGAATAAAGTCGCATATTTCCCCCGAATGAAAGTTTGCGTCCAGAGCGAGCGAAGTAAAGGGATTAAATTCCCGAGGGAATATGAGACTTTACTCCCGATTTGCATATTGTGCTTTATTCCTACCTCAACAATGATCTAATATTAATACATAATAAAAAAATTTAACAATATATTCAATTTTATAAATTTTTAAATTAGCGGGAGAAATATATATTTTAGAAAAATTTTAGAAGTTAGAAATATCTTTCTTTCGGCTCACTTTTCGAATTAATAAGGTGGCTATTACTGTTGAGGTAGGAATAAAATGAATTTTGAACGTTTAAGACTACTATATCATATTTACTACGCACAGTCAGTACCATGCAGTATTGTACAATACTCATTAGTAGTCAATAAAAGAAAAAGAGTTCTAAATTTCAACTTTAAATCATTGAAAAAACTATTAGCAAACATTTCGAGATTTAGACATTTTAACGATAACGGGTATAAAATGTCCAAACAACTATTTCTTTTTCAAACTACTAACCAGCTATTTTTTCTGGATATATTTTAATTTTAAGAACAGAACATACTTAATAATTTTATTTCTACCAGGATAGCTCTGCGCGAAAAACGACTCGAATTTAAAAAATGTATTCATGTTAAATTAATTAAAATTTTACTTTATAATAGTAAACAATTTAGAATTGTTTGAACCTATTTTATTTGATTATCAAAATTAAATTATCATAAAATGAATGAACGTGTTTTGTGTGTTTATGATAAAAATTAAATTCAGAACAGGCAAAAATTAATCAATTCGTAAAATCGTTGATTGTGTTCAAAGAGTTGATTAAACATTTTTGTTTATTTTTTTTATAGATTATCTTCTTTTATTTAGTTAGTTTTAACCCATAAAATCCAAAAAATTAAATTTCTGATGAAATATAAATATTAAAATTTTATTTATTTAATAACGTAAAAAGTAGACATGTTAGAATTTCTCTACTGGTAATAGATATTTTCAAATGGTAGAAAATTTATATTTATTATATTATATGTTATTTTATAAATCACTTCGATCGTGCTTTATTTTCTAATTTTATTATGCAGTTAAAATTGCATAATATTAAAAAAAATTATTTCATAAAAAATTTTTATTTTCAATAAAATTCTTTTCTATTCAATAAGATATCGATTTTTTTTCTCTATTCATATTCCACAGTTCAGCAATAAAAAAGTATTCCAAAGCTATGAATTTTTTAGAGTATTCAATATACCGAAGCAAAAATTTTTAATATTTAAGAAATGTTGATAAATTTTACAAAATAAAATAAAATTTTTAAATAAATTAAAAAAATTTTAAATATGGACAAGATACAATGCAAAATACATAAATATTTAATAATTTTTTTTATTTTAATAAAATTTTCATATACATAATTACAGTCTGAAATAATGCCAAAAAAATTATAAATGTTTTAATTATAAAATAGTCAAAGTTTATGGTACACTATTTTAAATGCAAATGATTTTTACATTAACGTCAAACTTTTTATTTTGATATTTATGGAATGAAATTTGATATTTTATAAAAATTCTTTTATGAATTAAGAAAATTTGATGCATAAATAAGAAAATTGTCTAATTTTCAATATTTCAATTTTGAAATAATAAAAATATTTGATTAGTTTACAATATTTTTTTACTACAGCTAAGTGCATAAAATTCAGATATTTATTTACAAAATATTTAAAACTGAATATTTTATTTTAGTTATAAGCTATGTAAAATCTAATCTTAATAATCTCATAAAAATATAAAGTAAAAATATTAATATTTACATCATAATCAATAAATTCATTAACTGGAATTGTAATTGTTCTTTACGCTATTGTCACTTCCTTCATTCTCTATTGAATCATACATCCATTTTCTGTTGTTTCTGAAATCGAAATAAAAATAAAATTAGCAGCTATTATAAATAGTGAATTTATTCAAGCCAAAAATTTTCAGTGCTTACCGGCATTCATGACCACATTTGGTAGAAGTGCATTTTGAACAAGGAAAATGACAACCCATACATGATTTCTGAAGACAATCGCAAAGATCTTCTCCAGTAGTCATATAGATACCTCTTTCATCGTACAAAACCGTTTTTTTATTTCCATGGTGCAAACGACGATTTAATTTACGTTTTTCTCTTTCACTCTGTTCAGGATCAAAATTGTGTAAAAACTTTTTTGTAACAGTATCGACTCCTCTTTGTCTTGCATTTCGTGTTCTCTGAAATTATTGTTTTTAAATTAAAAAAAAAAATAAAGCTTAAAATATTTTTTTTTAGATTATAATATTTGATTTCACATTTATTTACACAAATAATGTTGTATATTTTAATAATTACTGAAATCAATAAAAACGATTTTGAAAATCACAAATAACTTTTTAATTCAGTTACATACCTTAGATGGACCATTTACACTATTCATAGAATTATCCATTTCGTAAACGTATTGTTATAGTTATAATTTCAATTTAGATTTATTATATTTCATTTATTTAATTTCTTTTCTTTAGTATATAAGTTTGTTTGAAAATCTTAAAAATTTATAACCTCTAACGTATCAATAATAATACAAACATACTAAACATTGCATTTTCACAACTACGACTACAACTGTTTTTGAAGTTTTGCCAATACTTAAAATTTTAATAAACTAGATACATTAAGTGTTCTCATAGTTATTTTAATAAGCCTTATGTTTCTAGCATTAATATTTCTATAATCTGTTTTCTGGTTGGCTGATTTCAATTTCGTATTCGCCGTCACCCATGTGTTTTGACGAACGTAACCTCAACATCACAACCTTAACCATAACATGTGCACCATGTGATCGATGTGCACAGAGTTTACAAAACTGTTAAAAGTCATAAATATTTACTTAAAAGTTAATTTATTGTTTTTTCTTGCATATTATATTAAGAAAATATTGATATTTTCGTATACGTATTTTAATTTTTAATCAATCGTTTAAAATCATTTATAATGGGAAGAAAGAAAGGTTTTAATTCGAAAGCCAGAAAAGCGGCTAATATTGAAATTGATGATTCCGCAACGAAAAAAGTAAGTTTTTAATTTTGTTTATTTTTAAATACATTAAAACAAAAGCTCTGAAAATTTGAGTTTCAATATTGTAAATGTATTTTTAGATTAATGTAGATATTGCCCATCGCAAAGATGAGTTTGATAACTGTAATGCATTAGTTTTACCTAATAAAAAAAGAAAAACTAAAAATAAGGATAAACCAGTCACGGTACAACGTTTACTTTCGAAGAAAAAGAGGAAACAATTAGAAAAAATTATTGAGAAGAAAAAGAAGAAAAAAGATGTAAGTGATTTTTTATAAATTAATTCACCATGTTTGAACAAATACTACATATATTTATTTTTATTTATTTATTTCTAGAGAGCTGCATTAGTAGAAGAGTTAGCAAAAACAACAGTTCCTGAAGAAGAATTAAAACAATATGTATCATTGACAACAGTTCAAACTAAAGGATTAAAAAGACATTTAAAGGAAACTGAAATAGAATCGTACATAAATTCAGTTGATTCAAATATTGATAATGATTCTAATGAACCTAACACTAACTCTCTGAAAGGAGCTAAGAAACGAAGACTGGCTATATTAAAAAAAGTTAAGAAAAAAAATCTTCTAAATGATCCAAATACACTTGGTGTAGATGTAAGTATTAAAATTTTTTTTAATTTAATTAATTTCACATTGAATTATACATAAGTATTGAAGAAAACAACAATTTTATTTAGGAATCTAGTGAAAGTGAAGCTGAATCTAGTGATCATGAAGAAACAAAAACTAACACTGACGAAGAAGAGGAGAAAGATGAGACAAAGCAAGATATTGAAGAAGTGAAAGAGGATGGAGAAGAAGCAAATAAAGGTACAGAAGAAGAAATAGTAGAATCTATACAAAAAGAAAGTAAAGATGATGATCAACAAAATTTATCAAAAAATAAAGAAAAATGTAATGATTCTACTGATAATTTACAAACTAATATTGTTACAAATACTTATGATGAAAACTCAAAATCTTCCAAGAATAAAAATACTATACAACCCAACAAAGTAAAAGAAAAGAAGCCAGCAGTTTTCATAAGTTTAGATAGAAAACCAGAAGTTCAAGAAGCCAGAATGAAACTTCCAATATTAGCTGAGGAGCAAGCAGTGGTTGAAGCAATTAATGATAATCCTGTAGTTATTATTACAGGAGAGACTGGAAGTGGTAAGTAAATAAATTTATATATCATTGAAAGCTTTGATATTATTGTAAAAACTATAATTATGTTCAATAATATTTAATACATTATATTTTACCTTTAATTTCTAAGGAAAAACAACACAGATTCCGCAGTTTCTTTATGAAGCAGGCTATGCCCAAGATAAAATGATTGGTATTACAGAACCTAGAAGAGTGGCTGCTATTTCTATGAGTAAACGTATTGCTGAAGAAATGAACCTTACTGAAAAAGAAGTATCATATTTGATTCGTTTTGAAGGAAATGTTACACCAGAAACAAAAATTAAATTCATGACTGATGGTGTTTTACTGAAAGAAGTCCAAAATGTAAGCTAATTTATATATTCTGTTGTTTATAAAATTCAATCTCTTAAAAAATAATTTTAACTTTTGATATATTTATTTATCTTTTAGGATTTTCTTTTAAAAAAATATTCTGTGATAATTTTGGATGAAGCTCATGAACGCAGTGTTTACACTGATATATTAATTGGATTATTAACACGTATTGTTTCACTAAGAAATAAAAAAGGAGAACCTCTTAAACTTATTATAATGTCAGCTACTCTGAGAGTCGAAGATTTTATAAATAATCCAAAATTATTCAAAGTAAAACCTCCAGTTATTAATGTAGAATCTAGACAGTTTCCTGTCACAATACATTTTAATAGACGGACTCATGAAGATTATGTTAAAGAAGCAATTAGAAAAGCAGTAAAAATACATACTCAACTTCCAGATGGTGGACTTTTGATATTTTTAACTGGTAAGAGAAAATTATTTTATTAAATTAAAAATTATTTTATAAAAAATTTAATTAATTTTTTTTTATAAAGGTCAAAAAGAAGTTAATACTGTGGTAAGAAAATTACGTAAAGCATTTCCATACAGAGAGAAAAAATGGAAAAAAGACTCGAAGAAGAAATCAAAAGAAATAGAACCAGAAAATAAAAAAGAAGATGATGAAAAAGAGAAAGATGATGCAAATGACAGCGATCTAAATTCAGATGACGAGTTTTTTGCAAAAGGTTCTAAAAATAGAAGGAAAAAAATACCTCAAAAACCTAAATTGCCTGAAGTTGATCTTGACATGTAAGATATAAATTTTTCAATCAGATTAAATGTATGAAATAAAATAAATAAAATAATTTTCTATAAATTTCTAGCTACTCTGCTGTTCCACCTGATGATGGTCAAGATGATTTAATTGATTTTGAAAACACTGAACTGGGTGATGAAAATGAACTTGATGAAGATGATGATATGATTGACTTAAGCAGTGCTAAACATCTACAACCCATGTGGGTACTTCCTTTATATTCTATATTACCCAGTCATAAACAAGCTAGGGTAAGTTTTAAGCGTTTTTTATGCAATTTCAGATTTCTTTTTAATACCATTGCGTTTTTTAATAATTTCAATAGAAAAATTGTAAAATATTCATTAAGCTTGTTTAGCAAATTAATAATTTACAACATTAATTTATTTTCAAAGTTTGCACATAAAATTACGTTTTTATGCTATTATAATGCTTATTGGTGAAAATTTTATATAGACAATGATTTTTTAACTTTACAGGTATTTCAACCCCCGCCTGAGGGTTGTCGTCTTTGTGTAGTAGCAACAAACGTTGCAGAAACATCTTTAACCATTCCAAATATAAAATACGTCGTAGACAGTGGTAAATGTAAAACTAGATTATACGATAAAGTAACAGGTGTAACAACTTTTGTTGTTACGTGGGCTAGTAAAGCTGCTGCAAACCAGCGCGCTGGTCGTTCAGGTCGAATGGGTCCTGGCCATTGTTATAGGTAAATTCAGATATTTTTCTTTTGTTTTTTAAATATAAGCATACTTTAATCAAAAAATTAACACAATATTTTTTGGAATTAATTTTAGGCTTTATTCATCAGCAGTTTTTAACGATCAGTTTGAAAAGTTTGGTGAACCGGAAATTTGTAAAAAACCTGTAGATGATTTACTT
This sequence comes from Anastatus disparis, assembly GCA_017163975.1. Classification (NCBI taxonomy): domain Eukaryota; kingdom Metazoa; phylum Arthropoda; class Insecta; order Hymenoptera; family Eupelmidae; genus Anastatus; species Anastatus disparis. The sequence goes on from JAFFSR010000261.1 coordinate 442,084, forward strand.
TTACAGATGAAAGTAATGAACATTGATAAAGTTGTTAATTTTCCTTTTCCTACACCACCAGGAGATGAACAACTTAAAATGGCAGAGAAAAGATTGTGCATACTTGGAGCTCTTCAGCAGCCTAGTATCATGCAAAAGAAAAGTAAGATTATTTTAATTTTACAAAATGAAAAATTTTTTGATATTTTAGTGACTGTGTAATTTATTTATTAAATACAAATTTTATGATTCAATTTTTTATAAATTACAGATTTATATTCGGCAAAAGTAACTGATTTAGGAAAGAGCATAGCAGCTTTTCCTGTTTTACCGCGTTACGGAAAAATGTTAGCTTTATCACAGCAACATAATCTCATTGCCTACACTGTATGTATGGTAGCAGCGTTATCTGTGCAAGAGTTACTTGTCGAATTTTTAGGAATGAATGAAAATGTTAAAAGTAAATGGACTCAAACGCGTCGTTTTTGGGCTGGTGCTGGAAACAGTTTTCTTTTAGGTATATACCTAGATTATTTTTATTTTTCAAAAATGTGACGCTTTAAATATCTAAAATAGATTCATTTAATTGCATACATTTCAAATGAAAAATAGTTAATTTCTATTTTTTTTCACAAATTAATCGAAAATTTGTGGATTACATTTTAAGATTCAATCAATGAAAATGAATTGATTTAATCAATTTTCTTTTACATTAATAGGAGATCCAATGGTTTTAATCAGAGCTGTTGGAGCTGCTGAATATGCGGCATCAAAGGGTAAATTAACAAAATTTTGCGAGGAACATGGTTTACGTGAAAAAGCCATGGTTGAAATAAGAAAATTACGACACCAATTAACTAATGAAATTTTATTGGGCGTACCAGATTTAGATCTCAATATTAATCCTGAGTAAGTTAAAATAATTTTATTTTAATAATACAGTTTTGTGCGTAATTCAAGTACAATAGTCACATTTGTATTCAAAATTTCCAAAATCTTTGATATTGAAATTTATTTTCAGAATGCCACCTCCAACAGATACAGAAGCAAAATTACTTCGACAAATAATTCTTGCTGGTATGGTTGATCAGGTTGCTCATAAATTATCCCCAGAAGAAATAAAAGAACACAGTAACGATGGCGATGGTAACAAAGCAAAATGGAAATATGCCTACAAGTAAATTCAGTTTAGAAAATATTTTACTTATTTATGGTTTATATAAATACATATATTAATTAAATAAAAAATTTTCAGAACTCTAGAAATGGAAGATCCTGTTTTTATGCATTCAACTTGCGTTTTACGTAAAGCAGCTCCTGAATGGGTGGTATATCAAGAAGTTTATGAAACAAATAGAACTTATATGCGTGGTATCACTGTTATCGAACCAGAATGGTTACCGAAATTTGCTCCTTCATTGTGTTCATTAAATGAGCCTATGCTTGATCCTCCACCACGGTTAGTTTATTTTTATAAATAAAATTTATTATACAGCAAAAAAATATATATATACCATTCATTTTCATCAGATATGATCCTGAAACCGGAAAAGTATTATGTCACAGAACTGGAACTTTTGGTCCAGCTTCATGGGAATTACCTACAATCGAAGTGGAATTTCCAAATGATTTGGAAGGAATTAAATGGTTCGCACGATTTTTCTTAGAAGGTGAAATTTTTCCAAAATTGAAAAAATTTGTACCATCTTTATTATCAACACCAAGCAGCATTAGCAAATCATGGGCAAAGTAAATTTATTTGATTCATTCATACGATATCCAATACAAATTAAGTATAAAATAATCAAATAAAAATTAATATTTCAGATTGTTACCCCGCGTGGAATTGATGACTAAGCTGCTTTTATCTAAAGGAATTATGTCAAAAGACAAATTGATTGAAGCTTGGTCAGAAGATTCAAAATGTAAGCAATGAATTTAAATTTTATCTATTAATATTAACATTTATATAATATAATTTAAAATCTTTCTTTTCAGTTTTACTATCAGCATATCAGAAATGGCTGCCAGAATCTGCACATGCAGAAGTGATGTTGATGTGGCCACCTTTGTAAATATTTATCACAATATTATCTGTATATATTTGTAGGAAATAAATTTATATAATAATTTCTAAATAAAATATTTTGTTTTAATTCTTTATTTCATGAAAAGCTTCATAAAAAAATTGAAGCAAACTTTCATAACAGGATACATGATTTTTAATTTTACATTAGACTCTATATTTTTCACTCATAACTACATAAAAGAGTAAACGCATTATATTTATAGAATCTTATGGTAACATTATTGAGTTATAAATTTAAATTTATCAATGCACAAGTACAAAAGGCAGTGCTAATTAATTGTGCGAAAGATGAAATGAAAGCAGTCTTAAGTAAAAATGTATTAATATTACAAATAAAACGATATTTCACACTATAAGCAAAAATGCGTAACAAATTATGCAGAATTATAGATAATGATCTATAATTTTAGTTTAAAAAATTGATAAAATGTTTGCAATAAATCATGTTGAATTATTACTTCTTGTAATTTTTTGTTATGCTTATAACTAAAAGAAATTTACAATTTTCATCAGTAATTATTATGTACTTTTTTAAAAACAGTAGAAGTTACAGCTTTTTATAATTTAGAATAATTTATAAATAGAATCTTTAACAATATTAAAAATTGTAGCTTGCTAGTTCTAATCAAATCTTAAATTTGATTAATCAAAATTAATACTCTGAAAATTGATTACTTTCTGTATCTATTAAAATCTATTTTTTTTTTATGAAAACAAAAAGAGTAGAAATAAATATTAAATGATAAAACAATTATATGAATTTCCAACAAAAATATTTCTTTTGTTGAGTCAGCAATAAACCAATAATTAATTGATTTCAATTGTACTACATTTAAATTACCTTTGGTTTTAAATACTTTTTATTCAGATTTAATTGCTTTTTTATCTTTTCCTTTGTTTTCTTTCTTTTTGATTGGGTTTTTCAAGCAAGCATCATAAACACCTCTTAGATCAAATGCATCCTTAATATTATCCTGCAAACATATTATGTAATAAATATACACTAAATAATTTAAAGTTTATTGCATAAACTATGTTAAGCACTGATCCAATAATCTTTTAAAATTTTATTTTAAATTCATTAAAAAGAAAAACTTACCATTGAAAAAAGGAACTTAACCAATTTGCCTTGACGATCAGCATATGGTCTTCTTTCGACTTCTTTACCTTCTTTGAAGAGTATTAAGGTTGGCAGTTGTTGACTTTTACTTGAGTCATTGATATGATACTTTGCAGCTGCATCTGGATATCTTCCAACATCTACTTTTCCAAATTTCAAATTTTCTAAAGCATACCTATAATAAACAATATGTAAATAATTTAAAAATTATTTAATTACAAAAAAGGTTACAATAACATCACAAAAAGTTTAAAACCATATTTTCAATTAATTAATTGGATACTTTTTAATACAATTAATTACTTACTTAGCTGACAATTCAGAAAATATTGGCGCTAAATTCACACATGCAGGATTCCAGACAGTATAAAATGCAATTAGCCAAGTGATTCTTGTATCACGTTGCAGTTCTTCTTGTAAGCTACTTTCTCCACGTAAATAAATTACATTCTCTGGACCCTGATAAGTCGGTTCTGGAAGGACTAGACCACATACTGAAAAAATATTAAATGACAATTTAAATAAAAATTATAATAAATAAATTATTTAATATATTAATTTTAATATAACACTTACAAAGAATAATTATTCCATACAAAATTCCTAAATGTATATCAGCGTAAAACCAAAGTATCAAGTTAGCCACTTTTGTATATACAAAACTTGATGAAAGGTAACTTATCATATTTACACTTCCAGCTTTTCTTGTCCTTAGCATTATGACTATTATCAAGAAAAACAAAATTTCAACTTCTCTCTAAAAATAAAATAATGATATGAAAAATATATAATGCATAATAAATCATCGCTACGATATAAAATAAAAATTCTTACATCATCAAGTTCACAGTAAGTTTGGGAAAATAAAATATGGCAAACAAAAGGTAACTTTTTAGCAACAATATAAGACAAACTAAGAAAAATATTAATCAAATAATAAGGTCTCATCAACTGGCGAAGATCTCTCTTCAGCCTGTGAAGATCTTTCCTTAAATTGACCATCTTGAACTGATTAGATTTCCTCCAAATCAGATATTCAAGATAAATAAACTATCAAGATTTCTTCTCTTTTTCCGTAAATCCTGATAAATTAAGCCTCATGCGAATTGTAATTCCTTTTCTTAATATTGATATTTTTGACTGGTAATTAATGAAGCTAATAATCTCTCATCTTCAATGGTTTTCCTTCAAATTCACAAAATTCATCTGAAAACAATATAAATGATATTAAAATTTATAAAGAGAGAAAAAATAATAAAATAAATTATACTTCAATGTCAAAAACTTCACAAGTAATTATTAGACATAAATTATAATTTTTATTACATTTTAGAGGTTACAAGTAACATAGAAATCTATAATACGATGTTTGAAAAAACTAAGTGAAACAGTTTAATTCATGATTTCTAAATTGAAATACAATGTTTTGCCACACCTAAGCGCGTTGGTTTTCTTTATTTTGTTATTATTATTTTATATACAGTTGATTAATTGTATCAATAATACCTTTTTATCTAATGTGAACTTGGTCGATTGTCATTTTACTACTAGAAAAACCTAGCGCAAGGCTGCCAAATCAAATAGTGGGGGAAAACATTGCATACCCTGCGTTCTCAACTGCATAACAATCCACTTGTCATTTTGTCAATAATCAAAATCAGCTGTTCTTATCGGACCGGCATATGTATTTATTTTTTATTTTTGTTATGTTTATCGATGAAAACAATGTAAAAACAAGCGATAATATGTATAATTATTAATATTTTTTTGGTTGTGTTTTAATTATTTTTCAAAAGTTTAATTTTTCGAAATTTTAAAGTTTTAAAGTAACCATTTGTTTTCGTTTTATTCATTACATAATTTACAATAATTAAAAACTAAATGTTAAATTCAAATTAGGCCATATATATTCCACAATATTTTTTATTGTTATTTGGATAATCGATTTGTGTCAATGGTTTGTATTTAGGATGTTTTTGAAAACAATGATTATTTCTCAAACTGATGACAAAGCAAACAATATTGATAATTATTGATAATTACATAATAATAAAATATTTTACTCAATTATATTGTTAAGTTTCTTAAAATATCAATCCAAATAGTATATTTATAGTACACATACAGAAGTAAAAGTAGGTTAAAAGTATAGAATTAAGTTTTATGATCTTTTTTGTTTAAAAACAATTTATTTGTTGATTTTCTTACAAAGTATAAAGTTAATGGAATTCATAGTGTTTTCTAAAATAAATAAATATTTCCAATATCTTTATAAAAGTTAACAAGAATTTTATTAAAAAAATTTTTTTATAACTGGAAATTAATTTATTGTTTATAAAACATATTTTGTAACCAATTATATGACACAACAAATCCAAAAAACGATTGATTGAATTCCAATACTTTTTAATTTATCAAACAATTTAATCAGCAGTTTCATGTTCAAGAATTGTTTGTATTTAAGTGAGTTAAAATTTATCTTTTGTTCATTGCAGTGATTGGAAAGCTAGCAGTCATATCTCCAGCACAATGTAACAGTATCAATATTAAATTCAAGAGGTGGAAGCAACCAAGATAACAGTTATACTAATAGATATATAAAATAGATATAAATACCAGTACATTGGCACTTTGAAAATAGTTACTTTGTAAATATGGCTAATTCAAAACTATCAATTCTTTTAATTCTTCTGAATGTATGGACAATATTTCCATGTACACTTGGGTTAGATAAATCCATTCCTGTTGTTGTTACTACTTGGAAATTTAAAAATGCAACTGAAGTTGGTAGGTCAAATATTTTAAATAATATTTTAATTTACAGAAAAAACTTTAATATTATTCTAAATTTGTTCTAGCTTGGAATACCATTTACAATTATAAAAGAAGTGCTTTAGATGCCATTGAAAAAGGCTGCAGTTATTGTGAGGCAAACCAGTGTGGAGGATCAGTGGGTTATGGTGGACATCCTGATGAAAATGGAGAAACAACTTTAGATGCCATGTTAATGGATGGGTAAATTAAATTTATATTTTTTCAAATATTTAATAGAATATTTGTAAAAACAAAGATAAAAATAAAATGAATAAAAATATTTTTTAGAACATCAATGGATGTGGGAGGTATTGGAGGACTTAGAAATGTCAAAAATGCAATTTCAGTAGCTCGTCATGTTCTAGAAAATACGGCTCATTCATTGATTGTTGGAGATCTTGCTACAGAATTTGCTGAAAAATTGGGATTTGTTAATGAAACATTGCAAACTAGAAAATCTCATGATGAATGGTTAAAATGGAAAAATAATCATTGTCAACCAAATTTCTGGAAGGTAATTTGTTAGATTTGAAATGAAAATGTACTTTCTTTTTTATTTTTAAAGCATATTTAATTAAAGATGTGCAAATCTCAATTTTAAGACTAGTTTGTAAAATTATCAATTTTAAAGATTTTTCAACATTTAAAATAATATTTTATTACCTTTTATCAATTAAATAATTAAATATAGTTTCCACAAACTTTGAAAAAAATAAAAAATTTTTTAATTAATTTTAAAGAAAAAGAATTTAGCCATCTACATTTACTAGATTCCTGCATATTTTTAAATTTGATATATCTTTTTTATAGAACGTTTCCCCAAATCCAACAACCACTTGCGGTCCTTACCAAGCAAAAAGGGCTCCTACGAATTTAAAAAAATATACATACGCAAATGAAGATAATCATGATACAATCGGAATGATTGCAATTGATATGAAAGGTCACATTGCAGCTGGAACTTCAACAAATGGTTTACGGTACAAAATTCCCGGACGTGTAGGAGATTCTCCAATTGTTGGAGCTGGAGCTTATGCAGATCAAGAAGTTGGCGCTGCAGCTGCAACCGGGGACGGCGATATTATGATGCGTTTTTTGCCAAGGTATCAATATTACTCAAATCTGTATTACAAATATCTTTCTTTTAATTACGATATTGATCATTGAACATTGATATGAATTCTTCTGTAATACTATTTAAAATAATACAATTACATGAAAATTTGTTTCTACTTTTAAAAATTAAATATTTATAATTAATTTAATTGAAATTTAACATTAAAAAAAAAATTATTTTTGCATTAGTTTCTTAGCCGTCGAGCTTATGCGTCAAGGTGCGTCACCAAGTTCAGCAGCTGAAATTGCTATAAAAAGGATAGCCAAACATTATCCGCTATTTTCCGGTGCTGTGATTGCTTTAAACAAACAAGGAGAATTTGGCGCAGCATGTAATGGCATGGATGGTTTTCCTTTCTATGCCACTAATTTACTGCTTGGAAAACCAACATACTTTTATATACCATGTATATAATTTTTTTAAATCATTGATAAATTTACTTGTACATTTTATCTTTTTTATACATATGTTAAAATAAATTTTAATAAAATAAAAACTATTGAAAAAAAATTACTTTTTTTAAATTTTTAAATTTTTAAATTTAGTTACCATTACGATACAAACTATCAAAGGAACTATAAAGCAATAAATTTTTAAGTTTTAAAAAGCGATAAAAGTGATACTCGAAGATTTATAAAATGTAAAAAGTTCAGCTACTTTTCATATTTTTTTCATTTCTAGTAAGAAATATTGTAAATTTATAAATTAGTAAATAAAATAATCTGGAAATATTAGGAATATTTTAAAAAATTATCTATTCAAAGTATTTTATAACAATCTTTAATGTCAAGCTTTACAAAAATATCATTTCTACAATCAACTTTTTAAATCAAAAATCGAGATTTTAATCGAGATCAGTAAAATAAAATTGTTTGTTACAAATATTTTAAAATACTGTTATTTAATTGAAGATAAAAATTTAAAATATTCGTTCAAATATAATTTTTATATCGTTACAGTGAAAAATTCGATTTGTCATACAATAAATAAAAAATTTAAACCACAAAAAATTATTTAATATTATATACTTCTTAGGTTTAAATTTACAATATGAAATCGAATTACGACCTTTTTTATCAACATCGAAAGTTCTACAGCTCATTGATTATTATCAATAAATCAATCAATATAATTGAAAGATGGTAACGATAAAATTTTATTATTACATAAAATAAGAGATATGTTGATAATTGATAATATATTTAATAATTTTCCAAGAACAAAAATTAATAATATTTATTTTCAAACCTAAAAAAGAATTGTAAGTTTTTAATATAAAAATCGTAATATATCTTATTTTTTATTTTAATAAATTCAATAGTGTAAAAATCATTTATAATATAAAAAATAATAATTTAAACTGGCTTAAAAATGAAATGATGCTACAAATTAATATTTTACAGTCAATAAGAAATATAATTCATTGTTTGTAAACATGTAATTATAATCTTTCCTATTAATTTATGTTATCAATTTGACTTTGAATCAGCATATGAGTCTGTAGCAGATAATTTCAGAAAGGAGAAAACTATATAGAAGGTGTTCAAGAAACTTTGATACGGTTTTTTCTTTCATCAGTTACTCATTCGTACCTAAACGTTCTTGAACACCCTGTATATAAAGAATATAATGCAACTTGACCGCAAGTCGATCGTATAACAAGCCGGCCGCATTAGGTCGCAGTCTTATTCAAGTCATTGACACAATCATATCGTGTATAAATATACACACGCCCGTACAATTATGGAACTTTTTCGATACAAAAATTTCTTAGTGATAAAAATCATCTTATTGATTTCATTGATCGATAATGGAAAAACTGAAATTAATCCACTTGTAGTTGTCACGTGGGATTATCCAAACGCTACTCAAAAAGGTAAACATCAGTTATTTAATATGTGTAATTAACCAACTTGATTTATGGTTAGATTTTAATCGTAAGCAAAGTTTGTTTTACTTTGATTTATATTTATGTTTAATTTTTTGCTTATTCGATATCTTTAAATAAGTCGTATTTATGTAATATATTTATACGAAAAGAAATTTTCAATTCAATTTCAATTGTGAGGTGTTTTTGTATATAAATATGATAATTATAGATAAAAATATCATATGAAACAATTTTTTTAACAATAATTATCATCAAAATTATGATTATAGAATAAAGCTTATCAACTTTTAGTTTGAGGCTCCAGAAACTTAAACATATAATATAAAAGCAACCCTCAAAAGCAGAGAATTTTCTTTTATTAACTTAATCTACTAATTATTTCCGACAATGTTCAAATAAAATTTATAAATTATTCATTAAAATTTGTTTTAATTTTCTAAAGAAAACTCATATTTTATTTGTTGGAATTGTTTATTTTAAATTTTAAAAATTGACTTTATTAATGCATTTTTCTTAAAATAAAAATTATATGTTTCTATAATGCACATTTAAAAAATTCCAAATTATCAATTAAAAATGAAATTTAATATCTGCGATTCAAACTAAAAAAAATAGCACTATGCTTAATATTAAAATAATCTTTTAAATAGCTTATTATCTATTAAATAACATTTTACAGCTTGGGATATACTTTATAAAGAAAAACGAAGTGCGTTAGATGCCGTTGAAGAAGGTTGTAAATTATGCGAACAAATGCAATGTCGCGGTACAGTTGGTTTCGGTGGACAACCGGACGAAAATGGAGAAACAACATTAGATGCATTAATCATGGATGGGTAAAATAAAATAATTAATATCGTATTTTATTTTTAGAATCGAGTAAAAAATATAATAGTACATTGTGCAATTAGGAAGTAAAGTCGCATATTACTTCCAAGGGAGTTACACGGAGATCGGTACTTTTAGAGATGTTTTATTACCAATCATATATGAAATTATTAATTTCTCTATACAAACAATGTTGCATTTCAATTTCACCAGATATAACTTCGAAGTACGCAAATTATTAACTGCGGTTATTAAATGTTTATACTTCTTTCAGTATAAAGATTTTATTTGATGTGACAAAATTCACTAGATTATCTTAATCGCTCTTTAAACCGACTTTTTTGCGATTAACTTTCTTGTGGTCGATTGCCAACACGCTCTACTAATTTGGCGTGTACGTAAAAAAATTTTTTATATTGTGGAATCAGCATTAGTAACACAATCACAATAAGTTCGATTTCTATTTTTTTTTTCAATAAAGGAATTTGTGATCGAGTTTTTTCTTTAAATAAAATAGTAGCTTTTTAAAATACATTCACTGCTTAAATTCTATGTTGAAGCACTTTAAAGTCGATTTTAGTGGTAAAGTGTTTATAATTAATTGTTTATGAAATGCAGTGCTCTATAAAAATGTAAAATTGGCCTTTATGCTTAAAATGCAAAAGTAAGTTTTTTTAAAACTTAAAAAGGTCTTATTGCAAACTTCAATCAATATTTCAACACTTTTTATAATATCTCAATAAGTACAAAACAAAAAAATTTCAACGATGTTAATCATGAATGATAAAAACATTGGATTTTATAACTCGATTGTAAGATGTTATAATCACAATTGATAATCAATAAAAATATTACGATTTATTTATTTATTTTAGTATGTGTTTTTAAAATATAACGTATTTTAATTTTTATGAAAAAAAATTTTATATTTTTATAACACATTCTATATTCGTATGTCTGTAAAAGGGGTTAAAATAATAATAAATTTTATTTTTTCTATTTTTTGTGATTTATAATGTTACCCACTGCAGTTATAAAGGGTTAAAATCCATCGAAAAAATTAAATTTAAAAAAAGTTTAATAAAAACATTTAATTAAAAAGTACATAAAATATTTCTACTTTTTATAATTAACAAACAACAAAAAAATTGAATGTAATTTACTTATTTACAGTATAACGATGGATGTTGGTGCTGTAGGTGGGATCCGCGAAGTAAAAGATGCAATTTCAGTTGCGCGAAAAGTCATGGAAAATACGAGACATTCATTCCTGGGCGGCAGTCAAGCTGCCGACTTTGCTTTACAAATGGGCTTTAAAAAGGAGTCTTTGCAAACTGAAAAGTCACGTGACATGTGGTCAAAGTGGAAAAAAAATAATTGTCAACCCAATTTTTGGGAGGTATACTTAATTATATAAGCTACGTTTTATTAAAAATCAGGATTTAATATCAAAAATTTTTTTTACACACTGTGCGAAAAGTGGGTACTTTTCTCCCTACCGGCAGAATAAAAAGCACCCACTATTCGCGCTTCGTGTAAAAAAATCGTATATTCACCACGGGAGTTAATTAAAAATGCCTTAAATCGTATGTTTGACAATTACATACGATTTAAGATATTTTTGAAATTAACTCCCTTGGTGAATAATATACTAATTTGTGAAATCATTGTATATCATAAATTTAAAATCTTTAAAAGATAAGCCATCAATAATTTTAAAAAATTTTAAATTTACTGAACTACTTTTAACATTAATGCATCAAAAAAATATTTTTTCAACAGTGGGCTAAAATACCACTTTTGTTCCCGGCACAGAAAACGTAAAGTGCTAATTTTAGCCTCACTGTTGAAAAAAATCGTATATGCACCATGGAAGGTAAAATGGCCTGTCCTTTATTTTACCTCCCTAGGTGCATAATATACTATTATTAATTTCAAATTCTAAATAAACCTCTTTTAATATGATCATTTCTTACGTAGCCGAACGTAATGCCAAATCCAAAAGAAAATTGTGGTCCTTACCGCATCGCCGCACAATCAGACGAGCCGGCTCACTGTCCTCTATCTCAATGTGACGATTCAAACGTCAACGAAGACAATCACGATACAATTGGTGTTATTGCTCTCGATACAAAAGGTGACATTGCGTCTGGTGTATCGACAAACGGACAAAATCACAAAATACCCGGACGTATTGGCGATTCAGCTGTAACAGGTGCTGGCGCTTACGCTGATAATGAAGTCGGTGCTGCTTGTGCTACTGGCGACGGTGATATTATTATGAGATTTTTGCCAAGGTACGATTAATTAAAGCTGGAAATTTTCAAAAGCGTCCTTATGTAAGGTTGATGATGTGGTTGTATTGGAGCTCACTGCTCTCAACCAAAAACTGGAGTGTATGAACTTTTAAATGATGGGAAGAAACTATAATATTTATGTCGAAAATAATTGATCTGCTGCATTCTACACTTCATTTAATAAATATTTACAATTATTTTGAAAAATTTAAAGCGATTTTTTTCGTTTAATTAGTTAAAAGTTAATTTGAGCGATTTTAAAATCTTTAAAGTTGAAATTTCAAATTTTTGATTGACAAATCGATAAATAGAATCGAAATAAATATTTATTCAAAACGTAAAAAACATACGAAAAAAAAAGAAATATTTAAAAAATTACATTGTTATTTGTAAAAAATAGGTCAAAATTTAAAATTTCGACTGAAAATATTATAAAAAATTACATTGATTGTTAAAATCGGATTTATTTTTTACTTTGACTGTATACAATTACAACATTTATAAAGTATGAATGCAGATTGCATTCTTTTTTTTTATAAACTACTATTTAAGCTCATATTTAAAATGCGTTATTTTATGTTCCGTTTACATATAATTCATTATTATCAATCCAATAAAAATCAATTTATTCCTCTATTTTCAGCTTTTTATCAGTGGAACTCATGAGACTTGGCGTATCACCATCCGCAGCAACCGAGACAGCAGTACGCCGAATGATAAAATATTATCCAAAATTCCGTGGTGCTGTGTTAGCTTTAAACAAAGATGGTGAATATGGTGCAGCTTGTCACGGTTTCGATGATGTTTCAATTTACATTGCCAATGTCAAAACAGCAGGTGCTAAAGAGCTGAAAATACCTTGCGTTATGAAGCCAGGCAAATGATGAAACTTTAATTTTTAATAAAATTTAAAGTTTCTGATGATAATGTAAATTTTATTTTAAAACAATAACGTGCCATTTTGAACATAAGTGATAAAGAAAATAATGTGATAATCTAAAATAAAATTATTTGGTATTATTGTTTCAATGTTGAGACAGCATATATTACAAAAATTATTATGTAATTATTGAAAAAAAATTTTTTGTGATAAAGATGTATATTGGGACCAATAAAATATTTAATAAAATGTTGATATGCAATTATTAATGATTAACTGTTTTCATCTGCCATAATTTTAAATGTAGTGTTTAATTAAAGAAAAGAAAATATTTCTTATCTAATCTTTAAATTTCGCGCTATTCTTGTATACCACGTGCTCATCGAAGTTGCATTTTCGATCAATGAGAGTAGCAAAGACAGAGAACTATTTTCATCCTTATTGCACTTATGAATGATAACATTATTTGTCTCGGCGCACATTATTTATATACTTTTAGGAATCTAACCTCAAAAAAATTTAACACTTTTTATTATTTTTATATTATTGTCTAAGTTGTAATTTAATAATTCTAATTTTATCTAATAAGATCAGTTATAGTAAGCTTAGCTGTGATATGAAGATACTCACGATATAATATATAATGTAAGTAAAAATGTAACAATTGCTGTATAATTTATGTTTCATATAATGGTGTTTACATATTATTGAGGATCCTAAAAAATAATTGTTTCAATTCCAGAACGCAAAAATATGAATAAACAAAATAAGGATACAGTTTCATCTAGTTCAGATGAAGATATTCCTTCCGAATTTTTGAAAGAAGCGATTGCTGAAGATTTTTTTCAAATATCACCTTTGAATAATAAGGTTATTCAAGAATCTAATGATCTACCTTGTAGAAATTATGTAGCCGAAAAATTACAAGAAAGATTAATTAAAGATATTTATTTAGATGATGCATATACATTAGATCATGAAACTAAAAAGACCTCAAAAAAACACAAACCTAAGGGAATCAAAGTTTTTAATTCTTCTAATTTTATATTAACAGAAATTACAGAACCAAAAAAACTGGATAAAAGAAAAACATCAAATTTACGTAAATCTGTGAAAATTCATGATAACACTTCAAAATGCAAAGAAGTGGCAATTGACGGTACAAGAATTTTATCTCAATGTGATACAAAATATTGGACGAGTAGAAAACAAGGAAAATGTTTCAAGTACAAAAAAGATAAAAAGGGATGCTTGATAGCTATTCAATAAATTAAAATAACAATTTTAATTTACTGTTTATCTATTTAGATTTAGTTTTAATAATTTAAACAAGGACATGGTTAATTTTTATATACTTATTATAAAATAAATTTTTTTGTTACATCCTGAATTTTTTGATACTTTATTTTTTTAATGAAACCATAATTTATACATCCAATACTGATCTGAATCAGATATCTTGTATAAACCTAATTTCAATGTTTTTATAAATTCAACTTTCTTGCTATAAGTATTAGTTAAGACATTTTATTTAGTAGTGAATCAAAATTTCACAATTAAAAAATAATTATACAAGTATAATTAAAACTGATGAATTTCATTTTTTTAATTGATTAAACTGAATAAAAAACGATTAATAGAAGGTAAAGCGTTATAACAACATTCTCTTGCATGGATTTTTGAAAAAATAACATTGATATTTTTTTTGTTACAAAGGAAAATTAAGATCTTCAGTAGATAAATAATTTTTAAAATAAATATTAGAATTTTATTTTTCATTTTTTTTTAATTTCTTTTGAATTTCATGCTTTTTTTTATCAGTTATCAAATCATAAAAACTAATTATTGAAATATTTTTTCTTAATTATATTTTATGTTATGTATTTTTTAAATTTCGTCTGATACTCATACGAGTACGCATGCGTCAACCACTGCGCATCACTAGTGCGCAGATCCGAGAGATAATCTCAGATGTTTGATCGATTATTGTTGTCAACTTCAGTTTACTGAAGTCTAACCTCAGTAACACAGTATTCTTTAAAACGTCAAATGAATTGTGTGATTGTGTGTTTATTTTATTGACTTAAACAGTATCTTTGACATTTAATAACTCATTATTAAATAAAACGTAAGTATCGATTTGATTGCTTTTTTTTCTAATTTCAAACTACTACCTTAATACCATACCTCATCTCATTTTAGAAAAGTAGATTATAAAAATAAGTAAACAAAATTTGACACAAATTAATAAAAGGAAAACCTTTAACATTATTTAATAAAATTTTATAGATAAAACAATCAAAATGCCTGAAGAAGAGGATATGAGTGCATCTGCACGCATGACAAACGATGACTTTAGGAAATTGTTAATGACACCCAGAGCATCGGTTCCAGCAGCTACACCATCATCTACTGTTCCTGGTACAGTTCGTGATGCTAGTGCAAAAACAGCTCAGACTCCAATTATTGGAGGTAGTAACAGAGCTGAGTTACGAAGAAAGAAAAAAAGTTTTTATGCTAAACTTAAAAAACAAGAAGAAGATAAAATGGCTGAACTGGCAGAAAAATATAGAGATCGTGCCAGAGAAAGGAGAGATGGAATAACTCAAGATCAAGTCGAAGATCCAATGACTAATGCCAGTGCTTACAGAGCTGTAGCTCCTGATTTAAAGTCAGGATTAGATGCTGCTGAACGAAGAAGACAAATGATTCAACAATCAAAATTCTTGGGTGGTGACATGGAACACACTCACTTGGTAAAAGGTCTCGATTATGCCTTGCTACAAAAGGTAATACAATAAAAATAATAAATTTTTTTTCCAAATTCATTTATGTGTATATTTTATTTATATATCTATCTACTTATTTTTCAAATTAAATAGTGCTAAAATTCATAATTTTAGGTACGGAGTGAAATTGAAGCTAAAGAAACAGAACAAGAACAAGAAATGGAGAAACTTGTTAAACCTAAAGAAAAGGTAAAAGAAAAGAAAGAAGTTGAGAAAAAGGATGATGAAATGTTGTTTAAAACAAAAATAGCACGTAATATACATAAAACAGTCATGATCATGAAATCCAAAACAATAGAAAGAAATGAATTATTTACACCTGGACGAATGGCGTATGTAATAGATCTTGATGAAGAAAGTGAAGCCGATATACCTACAACGTTAATTAGAAGTAAAGCAGATGTACCAACTATAGACAATACTCCTACGCTTACAACCAATGATATTGTCATTAATAAATTAGCACAAATTTTGTCATATTTGAGACAAGGAAGTAGACATGGTAAGAAAGGTAGAAAGAATAAAGATGGTCGACCAAGAATTGAAGATTTTAATGAAATGGAACTGGCTCCTCAAAGAATGCAAGATGATAGTATATATGGTGATATTGGTGATTATGTTCCCGCACTTTCCAAAACAGATGATGCACCTAAATCTAATAAAAAGAAAGAATCCTATTTTGAAAGACCAGAAGATGATACTACAGATAAAGATAACGCACCCAAATTACCAAGTACATCTGGTATTCAAAATGCAGGTAATTATTTTGTTTTTATTAAATCTTTTTTTCTTTTATCAAATATAAAAATATTAAATTTTTTTACAGTGGCTGCAGCAAAAGTTGCTGCGATATCCGATGCTATGCAGAGAAAAGGAGCTTTATTGGACAAATTGGCTGCTGAACCAGAAGGATATGCAGAATGTTATCCTGGCTTGGATGAAATGCAAGATGCAATCGATGATTCAGATGATGAAGTTGATTACACAAAAATGGATTTAGGAAATAAGAAAGGACCTATTGGACGATGGGACTTTGATACACCTGAAGAGTATAGTGAATATATGAACAATAAAGAAGCTTTACCAAAAGCTGCATTCCAATATGGAGTTAAAATGGCAGACGGTAGGCGAACAAGAAAATACAACAAAGAAAAGAACGAAAAAGCTGAATTAGATAGGGAGTGGCAAAAAATTCAAAATATTATGAATAAAAGAAAACCCACAACTACTGATGGAGCACCAGAATTTAAAATTCCGAGATACTGAAATTATTGATTTGTTTAAAAATTTTAAACTATAGATTAATTGAATAGTGTAATGTTAAAAATAACAAATATTTTATGTTTTAAAATAATTTTTGTTAGGAATTTTTTTTTGTATATTAAAGTGCTATTATTTCGCATTCTTGTATAATACTTCTATATCTAAAGTGATTTTGTAATTTATAAACTACAAAATAAAATTGTTTGTTATTACAAACTATATAATTAATATTTTCTAACTTGAATTAAAACCTATCCTAATTTAAATCTCCTATTTGTTAAAAAATTTGAATTTTTACCATAAGATTTTATGAAGTGAATTCGAATAATGAAAATTATTTCTACTTTTTTTAAAGATATTTTAAGTGAGGAAGAAATACAAAACGATAGAGACAAATAAGTTTCTGATATTTTTAAAAATGCTGTTATTAAGATTTAATTAAATAATTAATTTAAGAAAAGTCTTATCTCTTTTTATCTATCCTAAAAACTATTTCTTATACATCATAAATTTATTATAGTTAAAACTCTGGCAAAAAAAAAGACTTTTCTTCCTTTTGTAACATTTTATAATAAATTCGATAATCGTTAATTACTCAACACTGAATTAAATTCACTAAAATTAATTCAATTTCCATGTATAATTAATATACAATCATCCTTAAGATTTTTAACTTAATGAACGTTATTAAATATAAATAAATAATATAGTTAAATACTATATTATTTAAATATCCCGCTGAAATTTATCTCAAGGTTGCCATTTCTGCTAATAAGCAGCAATTTCCAACTATGCTATATGCCAACTGCTAACTAAAAAAAACACGTGTGGCAGTCAGTTTAGTTGGTGGTAGCATCAACAAAAACACGTGTTTACCTTAATATAAACTTTTTAACATTTATTAAAAAATGGCAAAGAAAGTATGGAAAAGAAAAAGGAAGGAAGCGGAAAATAACGAAAAAACTAAAGAAGAGAAACCTGACGAATTACCGACAGCCAAAAGATTTTCCGATGATACAATTCCAAAAAAGGTTAGTTAATTATAACCTTCAATTTTAATGAAGCTAATTTTATGTACTAAAAAAATTATTTAAATAGAAATTTTTAAATAATTGTTTGTTGAACTGTTTCATATTCTTTTAAATAGTATAATGTTTACAATGTTGATATATTTATGAAAATGATATCAACAAATGAATTATTTATCCTGATATTCTTACATTAAAATATTTATAAAATTTTTCTTACAAACTAAAAAAAATTAAGTAAAATAAGAAAATAAAAACATAATTACTAACTCAAAACCTTAAATATATTTAAAATAAATTTCGTTCTAGGTTAAATGGATAAACAAGCAGAGAGTACTAGTATTTGCATCCCGAGGTATAAATCACAGAGATCGTCACCTTCTAGAAGATGTGAAAACTTTGATGCCCCATCATCGTCCTGAATCTAAGATGGAGCGTTCTAAGAATCTTCAAGTAGTAAATGAAATCTGTCAAATGAAAAATTGCAACAAAGCTATTTTTTTCGAAGGTAGAAGAAAAAGGGATTTATACATGTGGTTATCCAATGTTCCTGATGGACCGTGTGCCAAGTTTCTTGTTGAAAATAGTAAGCTGTTGCAAAATACAAAAAAATAATTATATAATAATTAAAAGATCATTATTTAAAAATCTTTCTTTTTTAGCTCATACAATGGGAGAATTAAAAATGACTGGAAATTGTTTAAAAGGATCTCGGCCATTGCTTTCATTTGATGAGAATTTTAATTCATCACCACATTTCACACTTTTAAAAGAATTACTTTCTCAAATTTTTGGCGTTCCAAATCATCACCCTAAGAGTCAACCATTCTTCGATCATGTATATACATTTAGTATTTTAGATAATAGAATATGGTTTAGAAATTTTCAAATTATCACAGAAGAGGGTGAACTGGCTGAAATAGGACCAAGATTTGTATTAAACCCAGTAAAAATTTTTGCTAACAGTTTTGGTGGAGAAACTCTATGGGATAATCCTAATTACATTTCTCCTGCAAAGGTGATTATGAAATAATAATAATAAACGTAAATAAGTGTAGAAAATAAAAAAAGTGTAAAAATTGTTTTCATCATTGCGATATTTTATCTGAAACATTTTAAAAATTTATTTTCTAACTTTTTTATTTTTATGTTTCTTTATCAGTAATTGTATGTTCTAGTATTTATTCTTTTTAATTATATGGAAAATGTAATAAATATTGTTTATTTTTTAGTATCGACAATCAATATCCAAAAAGGCTGGTGGAAAATACTTGAATAGGGTAGAACAAAAATTAGCAGCTCAAATCAATAAGCCAGAACACTCTTATGATTTGAATCCAATGGATGAAATATTTAAAGGAGAGTTATTAGAGAAAGCTAAAGAAATCGAAGAAAAAGAAAGCGAAAATGTTTCAACAACTAATAAAGAGAAACAGCCTAAGAAAAAGAAATCAGGTAAAAAAATGAAACAAAAATTACAAGGCAAAGAAAACAAGAATATTATGACTTCAAACAAATCTAAGAATCTAAAAGTTAAGAAAAATAAGTTAGGTATAAAAATAAAAAAGAAATCTATTGTAAATAAAAAAAATAAAAAAGTTAAGTAAATGAAACTACAGCAATTTTTTTTTGTATATGAACGTGTTATTATTTTGCATTTCTTGTACATATTTCTTTTACCTAAAGTGATTTTGTAATTTATAAACTACAAAATAAAATTGCTATTGCAAAATATATAATTAAATTTTATTAATTGAATGAAAACCCACCAAAATTTTTGCTATATTTAGTTTTGTATGATACTAATCAGTTTTTTTTAAGTGTAAATTTATAATTAAGATTTTTTTAAGTTATTTCATTCATAAGAAAGTATATACTAATATTTAAAATATACATATAAGTAAAATCGTCAAAGATAAAAAAATACTTTCAAAACAAAAAAAGTAAAAAGAAACTTATTTTAACAAAAATTTAATTTTCATAAAACTTTGATTAAATTAGTTACATTATTTATTGTTTTATTATTATTATTTTAAAATGATGACACAGTATTTTTTAAATATTTTATTTTAAAATGACTTTGTTTTATTCCTTAATAATTTTATTAAGGAAAAATTATTATTATCAGAAATAAAACATGAATTTATCAGGATTTCTTCCAATCATAATCAAGAATTGCGTCGAAACACTTTTTTGTTACATTACATCAAAAATTAAAAATGAAAAACGTCATTTTTTTTATTGAAAAATAAGATTTCACCTGTAATCCCTCTTACTGCATAGATTATATTTGATATAAGAGGTCGTCAGTGGCTCACTCAATATAACGATGGATTCTTAATCTTGAGGTTTCGAGTTCGAATCCCGCTCTCGGCTGATTTATACGAGCACCACTGTACGTTACATGTGCTTTGTTCACAAATACACTGACGATCTCCGTCGCTAATTATCATGATAGCATAAATACAGCGACGTTAATTAATGAAAAAAAACAAAGTTGAACAAAATAAATTACGGATATAAAATATATTTTTTAAATTAAAATATTTTTTAATTAGTTGCATTGTACAAAATATAAGTATATAATATTAATTTATAAAACAAAATAATAAATAGTAAAATAAAAGGTATAAGTTGATAAATATAATTCATTATAAAATATGTAAAATTAAATACTTTTTTTATATTACACCTTGGAATCTATAGTTCAATTTTTGAACTTTATCTGAAAAAAATAATCAAATAGCTCGCGTTACCAAATTGTACTTTAGAGGTACATAATATGCGTTTTGCTTCCATCACCAATGTTGAACATATTTATACATTAGTCTTTTAATTAATATTTGATGAATATCACATATAATAGTAAGCATTCTAAAATGAACTCTATAATCATGATATTTTATTACTCATCATCACTCTCGCTTTCAGAATCTTTAGAATTTTTATCTAAAATTGGTTTGAACACGAAATCTGGATCATAGGCATTCGAATTGACTCAAACTTTGCCGAAAAAATATTAGTAATCGCTACAGAATCTATAAAAATCATATCTAGTCTGTTACATTACTAGGGAGCAAATTTATTTTATAGATATATGTCTAAGTTCAAAAATATATTTCGTGTTTCAAATTAATATTTTCTGCAACAAAAATATATCTCAAATTTAAAATTAATTTCTTAATCATAGTAGACCATTTATTTAAAAATATAATTGAAACTTTTTTAAATCAAGTAGCAAGAATTAAGTACATAATTATTTACCAAAGCTAATTTCTTAAATATTTCATTTGAATGTATGTCTATTAATTTAATTCATTGATCAATTTAGCAATATTTATTGAAAAAAGAAAATATTTAATTAAAAAAAAAAACTTATTTACATTTTCTTATTTAAAAAAATTAAAATATTGTCTAAAATTACAAATATAAATAATTGAAATTTTCAAATTTTTGTTAAAGAAATTTTTATTTGAATTCAAATAAAATTTTTAATTAACGATTTGGATGGAATTTATTCATATATACATTGAGAATTTTTTTCTTATGCTGCTTAATTTAAAAAATATGTAAATAGTAACAACTATATGATGGGTCAATAAAAAAACGATTTTTTTTTTTAAAGATAAATATTGAATATATATTTATTATTCATTTAATTCACATAAACATTATTACGAAATTTATTAAAAATAGAAAATAAATAATTTTCTTAAATATATTTTTATAAAATTTGAATTTTTTCTCCTACGGTAACACCAATCGTGAATTTATGTTTTAAGATTTTGTTATAATTTTGAAAATAAGGAATGTTATCTTCGAAAATTTTTCTTAATTCAATTTTGCTAAAATATTCCGCAAGTGCGTCAACATTTTCTTGGATTAAAATATCAAAATAAGATACGTTTCCATAATACTTTAACTCCATCATTATTTTCAATTCAGCTTTTAACATGGAATAATTTATTTTTGCCTTTTCATGTTTCTCAATTGTTTCTACATGAAATTTAGCAATCGAAGATCCGTTTATTTCCATAATGGCAAGTTGTCTTAATATTGGCATTGATATTTCAAAACTATGTCTTTCTAAAGCTGCATTAAGAATAGAAAGTTCTTTATTAACTGAATAATTAATATCAGCTCCTCTTTCTATTAATAATTGTATACACTGCAAATCAAGATTTTTGCCACCCTTAAGCATAAATAATAAAGGAGTGTACTTCCCTTCACCTTGATGATTAATATTTGCCCCTTTTTTCAAAAGTATATCCAAATGTAACAAATGTCAAACTTTTTATACGTATCACGCGGATTAAATAGATCGGTTGAAATCTTGGTAAGGTAATAAAATTAAGGACAAACAGGAAGGATTATATAGAAAAGTTCACATTAAGGATATATTTCTACCTGGAATTTGTTATATGATAGTCACAACTTTTAAATCCTTTATATGCATTAAGTTGGTAGAATGAACTTCTTAAAATCTTTGAGAGACTATAAAATTCAATTTAGACGGAGAGAATCGTATAAGTAAAATAAATTTATAGATTTATTTAAATCATTTATTTTTCAATTTTTACGAAGCATTAACGGATGGATAAATCTTTACGTAAAACATATCTGACGTAGCAAAGATCAGCGGGAAACCCTCCCAAAACGTGCCTGGTTTTTAAGGAGATTTAAAATGGATACTACACCTGTACTCATATTAATTTTCTTTCCATTTTATTGCTGGATTCCCAAAAAGAAATGTATTAGCTTTTAGTACGTACCATGATGATTATTTAGTTAAATTTTCAAATAAATTCATTTGATTAGTTTTTAAAATATTTGGATTTCTGGTAAAAAATCGAAAAATTTTAATAAATAATATTGGAACCCAAAATTCTCAGTAACTAATGAATGAATTCATTTGAAAATTTAACTGAATAATCTTCATAGTACATACTATAAGCTAATGCATTTCTTTACTGTAAATTTTGCAATAAAATGGAAAGATAGTCAATATTTATGAGTACAGGTATAGTATCCATTTTACATCTCCTTAAATAGATATGTTTAACGTTCAATTTTTTTTTCTTTTTTAATAAAAGCTTTCAATTTGTTTACTAATATGAACTTTTTTATTATTTTTTTTTTTAAATTTGCTGTTTTGGAAATAGTAAATGTAAAAAAAAAATATTAGATTTTAGATAAAAATTGTATAATCGAATTAATAAATCGAGATAATCTGGTGATAATTTTAATACATAATAGTCTAACAAATAGAATCAGTTATTTAATAGTAAATCATGCATTTATTTTTTAAGAAACATTTTTTTAATAAATTTTATTAATTTGATTTTACTATAAAAAAATTATATTTTTTCGTTTCACGATGATGAGCTTAATGTTTATGTCATTATTATTTTAATAATCATAATATACAATAACTAAAAAATATTGTCTTTTTAAAAAAAAGTCTATTACAATTATATTCAAAGGACAAAGGCCATGATCAACTTAAATAATCAACTTAATTTTTGAGTTACATATGTAGTACTTTATTTCTATCTTAAAGTTGGCTGATTGATACAAGTACCACTAACGTTACATGTGCTTTGTTCACAAGCACTCCGTCGCTGATTAGCATCGCAATTATAAAAAAATTGATTAATATTAATTTGTCAAATTAATATTTATAATTCTTTACGAAAACATGTTAAATTTAAATACTTTTTTATATTATACCTTTTCCTGAAATATATAGTTTAATTTTTGAAATTTATTAAAAAAAAAAAAATTTTTGTAAAATGAGCTTTTGTAACTAATAATCTGTATGATAACCAAATAGCTCACTTCAACCAATTGTACTTTAAAAGTACATCATAACATGCGTTTTGTTTCATCAGCGACTTTTCTCAACATGTTAAATGAATAATTTTACGAGAAAGAAATTTTCTATTATTTAAAAATATTTTTTTTGTAAATAATACTAAATCTAAAAAAATAACAACAAAAATTAAATATTAAGAAAAAAGTAAAAATTTAATTATAAATATTATTTTTATTATTTAAATTCAACTTCATGATAAATATATGTTCAATGAAATACGAACATAAAAAAAAACACTTAAAAAAATATAATCTGATATTCTCTGCAATCAATCGATCTCATAAATTGTCCAATGAATCCATTTAATGTACATTCAAGTAAAATTTTATAAATTTTAAATGCTATTTAAAAATTTTTTTTACAATCGCAAAACTTCCTCTGCAAGGATGCAAAAAATAAAATCGTAACAAATATAGGCGAACTTAAATTGATTGCTGATGATCCCGGTGAATTATCTTCTGTTACCTCCGAACCGTCTAATACAAAATTCCTTCCAATTACAGCAAAAGTTATTAAATCGTCTCTAGGTCGCATTAATCTAATACTGTGTAAGGATACATTTTTAGAATCTATTGATTCGAAAGAAAAATCCGTTGCGTTCAAAGGTTTCATATTATTCGAAAAAGTAACCGGCATGAAGAAAGTATTTTCATTAGTATTATTTTTTATAGTAATATTGATATGTTCAAAAGTTAACGGTGCAACGATCTTGTCATTCGAATCAAATACTTTGCCGCAACTATCTAAAGTATCGTTGAGACAAGAAATTATCGCACATATTTCAGATCCGCCAGATGCTGCGCCAGCAAACGACATCGTTCCATTGAAAACAGCTAATCGATACCTAAAACAATATTTAATTTAAAAAATAATTCACTTAAGTAATTACAACTAAAATTTTCTAATTTGACTCTCTTTTTCTTAATGCAAAGATTCTCTTCAAATTAATTTTTAATATTTAATGTAAATATTACAAAATTACGTACCTATAGTATTTAGAATCAGATTTAATTTTACTATGATCAAAAATGATATTTAAATTGAAGTTACAACAAAGATCATGATTGCACAATGTTGTATTTATCAATGACGTATTATCAATTAATTTTGTTGTGTACGGTGATAAATCGCTTGTTCTGTAAGTATATTTTCCACTGCCCGTTTTTTCCGACGTAGGTATTTCAGATTCATCAAATTTATAAATATGAGTTGTTTCATCGGTGATGTTCGACGATCTTTTTCCATTTATAAATTTTGGAATTTCAGCTACTATTAGTATGTTCGATGCTTTGTCTTCTGAAACAACTTCGATGTATCCTTTCCTTCCAATGAAAATTCCACTTCCTGAAAAATAATTTAGTATATTATACGTTTGACAATTTGTTTAAAAATTTTAAATAAAGCTAAATAAAATTCACATTAAATTCCTTGGACAATGAGCTGAATTTCTTAATTTTTAAATGTACGACGTGTAAATTGAATTCAGTGTAATATTCTTCAGGCTATTTTATTATAAAAGGTAAGTAAACAATTGAATTTTTTTTAAGATAAGTCTGGCTCGTCGTCCCAGAAATTTGATGTTGATTTTATTTATCAAAATTCAATGTGAGCATTAACTTTTAATTCAAAATAAAACTATTGTTAAATTATTCAATAGATAGTAAAAATTAAATTTTAACAAGTTCAAATCATGACGTAAAAACTATATGCTCTTTTATACCTCCACTTCCAGTCTTGGGATTATTATGTCCTGCCATAAGAAAATTAACATCGTTTGCGTAAGCCCAAGCTGCTTGAATTTCAATACCATAACCGTATGGTAATTCTGAAAACCAATGAGCGGAATAAACGATGTCCGTAATTTTAAAATCTCTTATTAAATCTAATGGTGGCGTTTTGAACAGAACATCGAAACAGATGAAAGTGCCAAAAGTAACACCAAAATCTGTAGTAAATGTCGTTAAATCGGGTTTTTCAGTGACGTTTGTTCCAGTTTCGAAAAATAAATTAACTTTTCTGTATTTAGCTATCACTTGTCCGTTACTATCGAAAACTACGTTGGTATTGTAAATGAGAAGACCATCGTTCGGACAATTAACATCTTTGCAATCAACTTTTTCTCTATGATTTATCACTATGTACATTTTATGTTCTCTTGCAGCGCATGATATATTTTTGAAAGACTGTTAAGATTTTCGAAGAAAAAATGTTAGTTAATATATTTTATTGTCATTGGTTGATAATATTTGATTGAAAAATTTTAAATTACGTATGCGTATTTATTATCTTTGTCATCACAAGGAACAATTTGACTTTCTGCACTAGGTATGTAAGAAGCTGCTTCACTTCGAGATACAGTGACGTTTTTTGATTTTGAAATCGACAGACTCGATTCAGGAAATACAAGAATGTCGACTGACTAAAAAAAATTGATAATTTTTTTAATAAATATTATTTTATTGTTAATAAGATTAATAAAGTATCATTTTAGATTATTATAAACTCTGTTTACAAAAAAATATTTCATAGAAATACAGAGAAAAGTACTTGAAAATTTTAAAAACATTATTTTACATGTAAAAAAATTTTTAAATTTGCTTCCATAAAATATTATTTTGTTTTTTTTTATGCAAATTTTAAAATTATCCAATACTTACATACTCAGCGGCTTTTTGAATAATCTTAATGTAATTTTTTACATTAGCATCAGCTACACTGGCATTACCTTCAACACTATACACTGGACTGTATTCAACGACCGCTGCGATATAAGTTGGTGAAGAAGTGATTGCATGCTTGTAATATAACAATACGCTCAGATGAAAATCTATACTTCGTATAATATTTAAAAAAATGTAATTTAAAATTTACCTGATTCGATAATAAAGGGCAAATAAGTAAAATTCCAAGTTGCCAGAAAAGTTTCATTATTTGTTTTTAAGTAAACCTAGAAAAATGATAATTTTTTAAAAATTATAAAATTTATTTAATTAATATAATCTCATATTTATAATAGATAAAAAATAACTTAAAGAAACTTTATTTTTTAATTGGGTTAATAAAATAATCGAAGTTTTCTTTTATTTACAAAGTGCAATCCCGAATAGAAATATCAATTATGATAAGATTTAAAGACAATACTTGTATCGTTGTTCTATTGTTCTTTTCTTTATTTAGGTAAATATTTACAATTTTAAATGATTTTAATTTTCATCAACATTAATTTTGTAAATAAAAATAATAACATCACATTTAACATATTAGAAATGTTTTAATATTAACAAATTTCTTATTGATGATTTACAGAATAACTATACCTTGTAATTAATTTTAATATTGAATAATTTTTATATAATTTTGCAGTTTTTCAATAATTACAACTATATTTTTGACTAAGGAAGAAAAAAATTTTTAACAATTTAACAATCACACTAAAAATCCAATCTTCTTACTTGTTAATAACTTTTTAAATATCTATCAAACTTACTCGTCTCGTTAATGTAACCATTAAAACTTTAATGTAACACCTGTTGTTTGTATCTTTGATGTTAAACTGAATTAAACGATGACTTTCGTTTAAATGTAGATAAGATACATAGGTGAAAATCACTTACGATAATCATGAATCTAGGTCTTAATATATTTGTTATCTATGTTAAAGCACATCGTACATAAAAGCCAGACTGAGATTTAAATTAGACAGAAAATCTTGATAACGATTTTGAATAAAAAGTCATTCATTAACCATTTTTTCATCTCAAAATAATCACGATAATATTTAATCACTTGTATTAAATTGTCACTTAAAATATTTATTCATTTAAAAAAATTTAAAAATAAAAGCCTCTGCGCGTAAAGAGGCAAGTTTCTATACAAACTTATTTGCTTGGATGACCAGGACATTTAAATAAAAGCAGCAGTAAGCAACTGAAGAGACATTAAGTCAAGCGTTCCCTTGTTACATCCGCATGATTCAAATAGTATTAATCATTTGAATTAGCGGTCAATGCTCGATATATTAATTTTTAACACTTATGGCATAGAAGTAAATAGAAATTTATTGGACTTGAGTTTAAATTTATATAAAAATTTTAGATTCTAAATGGACTTCCGCTCGCCTGATTTTAGTAGTTATATTAGACTCTAAAAAGTTTTATAATTTTACTGCCAAGTGTTCTATTTCATATTAAAATTGAACAACTAATCAAGTGTAGATTTTTAAATGAAAATTTCAGTACAAAAATTTATGAATTTAAAATGACACTTAATGTTGTCCGGAATTTTAACGCATAAATTGACACAAAAAATGTACCCAATTTGATGGGTAGATAATATAAATTTTTTTGATATTATGAATTATTAATATTGTTTGATTTTTTCAAACAAAAATATTAATACTTCACTACATACTTTGTCAAAATTATATAAAATATTTATGTGTACGCGCAATTCCGCCAAGTTAAATTTATTTTATTAACATTTGACAATTTATTCATAACGTTTTTTCTCACAAATTAATTAAATTTGATCATACATTTGTTAATTGTTATTTACATTTATTTAAAATATTGTTTATAATTTTATAAGGTGCCGCTAAAATTTTTTTCATATGCACAAAAAATACTGTTTCATAAATCAATCAGTTCAATGTGTTCATAACTATTTTATGAAAAAAATGTTTATAGAATTTTGAAGACTATCGTAAATGTTCACATACTCGTCACTTTACCTTAAAATAATGTTAAGAAAAATTTAATTTTTAACTTGATTTTTCGTTACTTCGATTTTCTCTGTATGTCATTAAAATCGTATTTATACTTAATTTTAATTTTTAGATTTTAGAAAAATCACAAGGCCACATTATAATATGATTGATACTCGACATAAGCATCACGAGTGTTAAAAAGGAAACGATTTGTAAACGTTGCTGTTGAGGTTCAAATATCTTCATTATTCACATTTACATTTCTTCTCTTTTGACATCTCTAATTATCATATTTTCTTTCTTTAATTATCGTTCATTTGATTTTTATCTAGTTTGTTTATCGGTCTTATAATGGATGGATAAAGTTTCAAATAAATTACAACAAGTCAAATTTTCTGAAGTGGGACACGGGTTTTTAGATAATTTTGTTTATTATATTAAAAAAAGAAAGTGTTTTTTATTTTTTTTAAATTTTACTTTATAGCAATATTATAAACAGATGAACTTTAAAACCCCTTTTCGTTTAAATAACGGTATCATTCTTAATTAAATTTAATTAAAAACCGCATTTATGTAAATTATTCATAAAGAAATAAACTTAAAAAAAATATATAAATTCATGAAATATATATATTTTATGAAGTCAATAAATATACTTGTGATGTATACTGCTTGTATTTTATTTAAATATACCAAGGTAAAAATGTTTAAATTCATCAAATTTTTATTTTTACACATGAAGTAATAAAATTTGATGTTTCTATATATTGTATTGAAAGAGGTTGTCGTGGCTCACTCGGTTGAGCAATGGATTCGTAATCTCGAGAACCCGAGTTCGAATCCCGCTCTTGTTTTCAAATACACTGTAAATCTTCATCGCTTATTAGCATCACAATGAGAGCATGAATACAGTAATATTAAATAAAATAATAATAATAAAAATATTATATTGAAATATAAACCATATTTTACTCATATACCTAAAATTCAATTTTTTTTATTTCATATAATTATTAAATTTAATTAAAATATTTTTATTCTAAGATTGATTTTTGTTAAATTTGAAATTTCTAAAAAGATCTGTAATTGAGATATTTTTATTTATACTGACTGTCGATAATAGTTCACTAGTTAATCACTCGCGCCAAAACTAATGGCGTTGCTCACGTCCCAATCTCTCTGTGTTTACGTTACGTTTGATATTTTGAAAAGAATCAAGAAAAATTTCGTTATAAAAGATCCAGATTTAAAATATTTTGTAACTGATTGTCCAAAATAAAAAGTTAGGTCGAGTTATCATATTTTTTTTAAAAACTAACTTTAATTGATTTTTAATGTGGCGATTAGTGTGAAAATAATGTAATGGCTCAAAGAAGAAGTAGGAATCGACGTTCAAGCAGAATATCAAGCATCAATAAATCTAATGTTTTGGATAATGACACAAACATTGTTGATGATGGTATCCAACTTTTTTTATTGTTTTAATTATATTTTTTGCATAAGATTTTAAATAGTTTTATAAATTTTGGAGAAATTTATTTAATGAGTTATTGCTAAAAAATGCTATTGTACAGAAAAAATTTTGACTCAAATTTTATTTATTATTACGTCAATGGTGTTATAACAAAAATTAAAGTATATATTTTTTTACAGGATTAGTATCTTTTTTTATTTTTTAATTAGACAACATCTTCTGTCCACTTGATCGTTGAAATATAATGAATAAAAAAAATGATCAAACTGTTAGTGAACAACAGTATTGTCTTGTAGATTCTAACAGTTTATTACAGAATATTTTTAGATATTTACCATTAAAATATTTATCTAATTAAGTGTTAAATATATCATTCATTAACTGTTTAAATTATAAATTAATTGTAATTAATGTCAAAATTTATAGCATCAATTTGATTATTGTAATTGGAAAATATAAAACTCTTTTTGATTTTATGTATTTATTTATTATAGTAAATTTAAATAATAAAAACTTCTTTTTAATAAGATTCTTTGACTTAATTTTTTATCATTTACAGATGATGATTTGTGGTATGACAGATCACTTGTAAGACCATCAACTTCACTTATATTTACAAAAAATGCAAGTTCCATATTGAGCGCTGATTCAACTGTTCATGCATCACGATTGTCAGATAAATGGTACAACAATATCACACAATCAGATTCATCCAAACTAGAAGAAGAAGATCTAAAGAATGCATCCACTAAACAAAAAACTGGTAGTAATTTTTAGTATTCATTTAACATTTATTTTTATAAGTATAATTAAGTGAAAGGAAATTATTTTAATGAAAAATTTTTATTTATAGGTGAAACTCATCAAATTGCCGATCCAAATACTGAGTCAGAAAGTGAACATGAATCCCAAAAAAAGCGATCAAAATTTAGATTGAATCAAGTGAAAAATAACAAAATTGACAAAAGTAATGCATTTTTAAAGGCTTTAGAGAAAACTACTGATTCGCATACTAGAAATTTAACTTTGGCACGAATAAATGATAGCGAATCAACTAATGATGATTCAAGGACTATCAAAAGACTAAGGCCTCGCATCTTTCAAAAACCAGAAAGAATTGAAGAAAATAATTTTGACAATATTTTTGATAGTACTGGATTATCAAGTAATAAATCTAACAGTAAGACTCAAAATAACACAACTTTAGAAACACCTACCAGAAAATTACG
This sequence comes from Anastatus disparis, assembly GCA_017163975.1. Classification (NCBI taxonomy): domain Eukaryota; kingdom Metazoa; phylum Arthropoda; class Insecta; order Hymenoptera; family Eupelmidae; genus Anastatus; species Anastatus disparis. The sequence continues at coordinate 473,462 of JAFFSR010000261.1, forward strand.
CAGTAGAACAATTAATATATCTGTAAATACAAATAATAGTATAACGAATGAATTATCAAGGAAAAGACCTGCATTATTTTCAAAAAATGGAGGAAATGAAAGTAAAAGATCAAAAATAAATGACGTTTTTGATGAAGAATCAGTGAGTATTTAATCAATTTTAAAACATTCAGATTATTTTAATTCTGTTAATTGGGATTTTTTTTTAATTTTTAAATATAATTCATAATTTATCTGAATATTTAAAAACAATTTTTAAATCTCAGTTTAATTTTTTGCAAAAAGCAAAATTAATAGATATATTTAATTATAATGTAAGCTAATTTCATATATAATAATACAATATGTAACAATTTTCAATTATTTTTTTAGCTTAACAAACCTGAAGAATTTGGAAATCAATCAAAGAGAAATGAAAAATCAAAGAGAAATTTATCAAGTGAATCATCAGACAAAAACGAAGTAAATTATGATAATCACATGATTCTTTTTTCTTTTAATTTTAATTTAAAATAAATAAAAATTTAAAAACTCATTTTAAGGTTGATCAACCTGAAGATTCTCAAGCAAAATCATTGAGACAAAAATCAAGTCAAGAAACAAAGTTATTGGACCAATCATCTGAAGAAGAAGATATTGTAATTGATGATTCACAAACTAAAAATGAAACATCAATGGTAATTAAGTTGACTTTGCTTAACATAACAAATATTTTGTTGGAAAAAGGATGATAATGTTTATTCAGAATAGACGTTTTGACGGCCCGTTAGTTGTCTTTTTTAAATCATATAATATTGTTTATAAGATAAACTAGGCAGCAAATCAGTATTTGAAGTATCTTAATATCAAATACATATATTTTTTCGTTCTACACTGATATGCTTTTCCGAGAAAAATTTATAACAAGTACCTTCCAACTTAATAAGAAATGTTTTATTAATGAATTGTATTTTAGTATTAAAGTATAAGAATAACTATTTGACATTAAATCTTACATATTAAGAAAATATTTTTTCATCAAATATTAATCTTAAAAATCTTTAATTAGGTGAACAAATCGAAACAATCACAAAATCAATCAACAAAGCAACATTTGAGTCAAGCTGCAAATAGTTCAAAAATTTCACATAAATCTTTAAATAAATCTGCAAAAAATATAGAAAACAAAAGCGTTTCATCACATAATGAAACTTCTAACTCTTCTAATGAAGAATCTGAAAATGTTAAAAATGACACTGAAAATTCCACAATACCCAAATATATAAGGAGAACTCAATCACGATTATTTTCTAGACCAGAAAGTTTTGAAAACAATGATGAAAATGTTCTTGTAGATGTTGAATCAATTGAAAATTATCAAGATAATGTAAATAAATTTTTATTTAATAAATTTTTAAGTATTTAAAATAGTTATATATTAAATCTAATTTAATTTTTATTTTTTACAGAATGTTAGTACCTGTTTATCTCAGAAATCAACGCGACAAACCAATGATGGATCTCTTAAATCTAATAAAAATATTTTAAAGGATCATGAAAATACCAGAAATCAAAATATGCAATCATTTAAAGAACCCACGATGATTACTAAAAAAGCATTACATAATTCATTTAACAAAAGCTATCAAGAAAATCGTAAAATTAATGAAAACGAAAATGAGAACAATATGATCAACAAAAGTCAAAAAGCAAATTGTACAATTAATCAGTCAAATCAATCAACTGACAAATCATTCTTGAACAAAACACATGAATCAAAGAATAAGTCGATTATACACTGTTTTGAAAAAATAAACAAATCATCAAAAGGATTACAAGAAGTAAGTGTTAATAACAAAACAATAGAATCGAGTATTAGATCACCAAGTCCAAGTGGAGAAAGTCTTCAGGAATCTGAACCAACTGACAGGTCTATTAATTCATCAAATCAGAATGAAAAAACTAAAAGCTTTAAAAGAATAAGTGAAACAGATTGTTCTGTAAATTTAACAAAAAGTTCAAATGAAGAAGTAAACATCAATGAAGAAAAAACGTTACAAAAATCATATAGTAGAAAAAATCTTGAAAAATCTGAATCAGCCAGTTGTTATAATAATTTATCAAGTCAGAATAAAAAAACTAAAAGCTTTACAAAATCAAATAAAACAGATGATTCTGTAAATGTATCAAAGAAATCAAGTAAAAAAGTAAGTATCAACAAAGAAAGAACTGCACAAAAATCATGTAGTTCAAGCGAAGAAAGTTCACAAGAATTTGACAAAAACCGAACTGGTAATATATCAAATCGAGCTGCAAAAAGTAAGAATTTAACGAAATCCATTGGACAATCTGATAAAGTTAACACTTCTACAAATGCATCAGAATTATCAGATGGTAAAATAGTAAATATCGATGAAGAAAAAACGTTACAAAAATCATGTAACAGAAAAAATCTTGAAAAATCTGAATCAGCCAGTTGTTATAATAATTTATCAAGTCAGAATAAAAAAACTAAAAGCTTTACAAAATCAAATAAAACAGATGATTCTGTAAATGTATCAAAGAAATCAAGTAAAAAAATAAGCATCAACAAAGAAAGAACTGCACAAAAATCATGTAGTTCAAGCGAAGAAAGTTCACAAGAATTTGACAAAAACCAAACTGGTAATATATCAAATCGAGCTGAAAAAAGTAAGAATTTAACGAAATCCATTGGACAATCTGATAAAGCCAACACTTCTACAAATGCATCAGAATTATTAGGTGGTAAAATAGTCGAAAGTGAAAGAAGCAACAGGATTGAGAACTCTGTTGATACATCAAATGAGAATGATCAAATACCTATAGCTGAGGTAAAAACTTTAACTATTGAATATCTCGTTAACAAAAATTTTTAGAAAAAATTAAAAAAAAAAATTTTTATAAGATTCAAAAGCAAATGAAACATATGTAACTTATTTAGAAATAAGTTGATATTTGAATATTTATAAATTTAATGATTTTGATGTTGTTATTTTCAATAGCATAGCAATTGTTTTAAATGTTACAAGCATTGTTGGATGTTTATTTATTCCATAATCATGATGTTGAGTTCAATTATTCAACATGTTAAATTTTAATAAATAAATAATACATCTATTGAAAATAAAGAAAGTTTTTTACTTTCAATAGATGTACTAATTTCTTTTTTTCCACCTAATTTAATATCGCTGTATTTATGCTATCATTGCGATGCTAATTAGCGATGGAGGTCGTCAGTGTTTGTAAAAAAGCATATGTATCGTACAGTGGTTCTTACATAAATCCCACTGACAACCTCTTTTACTAATTTCTAAAACGTAAGTTCTAATTTTTTTAAAGATCCTAAACAAAATTTAATGATTAATTTTTTTATTTATAGGCAAATCAAAATAAATCCATTCAACAGGGTTCAGTCATCTCTAATAGTACGTCTTTGCATCATACAAGCGTTTTAAGTGATAATATGTTTTTGCAAACACCACATCCAGCACAATCAACTCTAAATCCACGAGGAAGACCAATCAATAGAATAACACAATTCTTTTTAGATTCAAGTACTGCCACTGATAAAACTACGTTACAAATAAAAACCCCTACTCCAAAAACTACACCATTATCAGAGATAAGCCATAAACTTGAACAACATGAAAATAATAAGGTAGAAACAAGTAATAAACATCGATCGGATAAACATAATACAACGAATGTAAGTGAAAAACGCCGACAACATGGAGACAGTGAACAGCAACAAAAAGATGATGAAGAACAGCAAGAAAATAATGAAATCGTAAATACAGATGTGATGAATGATAATGAAGAAATGGAGTCTTTAGAAGATCAAGAAAATTATTTGAATCATCCATTTTTCAGGTTTTTATTCCTTTTTTTTCCCTAAAATTATTGAATATAATTTTTATACGTTAAGATGACGTTTTCTAAAGTGGTCACAATCTTATTAATTTTTTATTAAATTGTATGTAAAATTTTGTATTTATTATGTATTAAATTTTTATTCATTCTTCAAACTATTATTAAACTGAATTAAAGTTTTTTATATATAATATACAATATAATCAATTTCTTTATGATTTTAATAATAATAACAAATTATTATATTATTTAGACATTCAGATGATGATAAAGTCGATTGCCAATTAACTACTCGAAAAGATAATAGTCTTAGAGATTTATTGGAAAAGTTAAAGAAGAAAACAGATGCTGAGGATGCAAAAATTTTAGCTAGATTGAAACGTGAAGAGGAAATTAAACGTGAACAAGAACGTAAAAAAGATATATTGAATAAAAAATTAATTAGCTACAAAGCGCACATTGAAGCTGAAGCTAATAAGAAAAAGAAAAAACCGATAAATGAAGCTTATTTAGTCGATGGTAAAAAATATAGACCAAAATTACCAAGACCTGCCAATTGGGTGACCGATCGTCTTTATAAACATCTTTGGAAATCTATCGAACCAAAATATGGTTTAAAAAAACGCGTCAAGTCAGAAAAATTAATCAAGAAATTGTCAGATTTTGAGAAAAAAGTTAAAAAAACAAAAAAATATGAAAATTACAAAGAAAGTTTAGATGACTTGTTAAAAACTATGGCTAAATATAACGTCATTGAAACTAGATATGATTTTTATAGATTCTGTAGCGATTACATGCCTAAAGATTTTTTTGCAAAAGCTGTGCCAATGCGATTGCCTGGAGGTGATCGGAATTATCCCTATGATCCAGATCTCGTGTTCAAACCAATTTTAGATAATTCTAAAGATTCTGAATGCGAGAGTGAAGATGAGTAAAGTATCGTGATTATAGTGTTTATTTTAGAATGCTTATATGTGATATTCATTAAATATTAATTAAAAAACTAATGTATAAATATGTACAACATTGGTGATGAGAGCAAAACACATATTATGTACCTCTAAAGTACAATTTGGTAACGTGATCTATTTGATCATCATTCAGTTAATTAATTAAAAAAGCTCTCGTCACAAACCTTTTTTTCAGATAAAGTTCAAAAATTGAACTATAAATTCCAAGGTGTAATATAAAAAAGTATTTAATTTTACATGTTTTTATAATGAATTATATTTATCAATTTATACGTTTTATTTTACTATTTATTATTTTGTTTTATGAATTAATATTATATACTTATATTTTGTACAATGCAAGTGATTAAAAAATATTTTAATTTAAAAAATATATTTTATATCCGTAATTTATTTCGTTCAACTTTGTTTTTTTTTCATTAATTAACGTTGCTGTATTTATGCTATCATGATAATTACGGCAGAGATTGTCAGTGTATTTGTAAACAAAGTACATGTGACGTTCAGTGGTGCTCGTGTAAATTCAGCCGAGAGCGGGTTCGAACTCGGGACCTAAAGATTACAAATTCGTCGTATAAAGTGAGTCAGTGAGACCTCTTATGATAAATATAATCTATTCAGTTAAAATATTATGCAAATACCTGAAAAAAAAAAATGCTTAATGATAGAAAATTTCTTTTTCGCAAAATTATTTATTTAGCATGATAAAAAAAGCTGATAAAGCAAAACGCATATTATGTACCTTTAAAGTACAACTGTTTAAAGTTAGCTAGTTGATTATTATAGAGTTAGTTAAAAAACTCATTTTACAACCTTTTTTTAAATAAAATTCAAAAATTAAACTATGAATGCCAGGAAAAGGTTTAATATAAAAAAGTATTCAATTTTAACATGTTTTCATAAAAAATTATAAATATCAATTTTATAAATGATTTTTAGTTTATAAATTAATATTAATCAATTTTTATTATCATTGCAATGCTAATCACTGACGGAGGTTGTCAGAGTGCTCGTGAACAAAGCACATATAACGTATAGTAGTGTTTTTATCAATCGACCGACATTGAGACAGAAATAAAGTACTCCATAAAGTAAGTAAAATAATAACATAAACATTAAACTCATCATCGTGAAATGAAATAATATAATTTTTGTATGAATAGTATAATCAAATAAATGAATTGTATAATTTACCATATTATTATATTTTATACAATATAAAGCGTATTAGAACAAATGTTTGTTAAAAAATAAATGAACGCTTTAATGCTAAATAACTGATTCTATTTGTTAGACTGATATAATTTAAAATTATTGCCAGATTAAAGTAATGTTATTTTCTTGATTTATTAATCAATGATACAAATTTTTTATAAAATCTAATATTTTTTTCATTCACTGTATCAAAAATAACAAAATTTAAAAGAAAGAACAAAAAAGTTCATATTTGTAAGAGGGGAAACCAGGGTAAATCGAACCGCTGGGGCAAATCGGACTGGCACCACTGGATATGAGTACAAGTAAATATTAGAAGATTGTAATAACTATAATTAAACTGTGATAAAGGAAGTAATTTGATGTAACAATATTAAAATCGTAGTAGTAAAATAAATATGTAGTATATATTTATATAAAGTGATGCCGGTCCGCTTTTCCCCGGGGGGTCCGATTAGCCCCGATTACCCCTATACAAATTGAAAGCTTTAATTAAAAAAGAAAAAAAGTTAGCTTATAGAACGTTAACGAATATCTACTTAAACACCAAGCACATTTTGGGGGAGTTTGCTATCTTTCCGAAATCTAATATATTTTACATAAAGATTTATTCATCTGTTAATCTTTTGTAAAAATTGAAAAATGAAAAATTCAAATACATCTATAAATTTATTTTACTTATATGATTCTCTCCGTCTACATTAAATTTTATAATCTTTAAAAAATTTCAAGAAATCTATTCTACCTAATTAATACATATAAAGGATTTAAAAGTTGTGACCATCATATAACAGATTCCAGGTAAAAATATATCCATAATATGAACTTTTCTACATAATCCTCCCTATTTGCCCTTAATTTTATTACCTTACCAAGATTTCAACTGATCTATTTAATCCGCGTGAAATGTATAAAAAGTTTGACATTTGTTACATTTGCTCAGTTACGAACTATTTGTCAAGTGCTTCTGAACGAATTGTTATTTTGCTCATTTCTTATTTGTTTTAAAATTTTGCTCGTTACATATTTGGCTGTTACATAGTTAAGTGTTGTAGACCTGTGCTAACTATTTATTAAATTACAATATAAAATGGATAGTTCAACAGCGCTGCATGTTTCAGTTGTGTTAAATGATATAGAAAATGTAAAACTACTTCTTCAATGTGGAGTCGACGTCAATGTCATGGATGATAAAGGTTGCCTCCCAATAGAATATATAGAGTACGATGAACAATTGAATATACTAGATCTTTTGTTGTCTGCGGGAACAAACATTTATCAATTGGATTCTTCTGGATCTCTGCCATTTTCTGTAACATTCAGACATAGAAACATTAGTTTGATAAAAAAATATTTAGAGCACAATTTAGATATAAATGTGAAAGATGCGCACGGGAACACGGCCATTCACTACTTAATGGAAAACAGAAATGAAGGAGTCGTTAATGTTTTGGAGAATCTAAATTTCGATGCGAATATTCCAAATTCAGATGGTTATACTCCTCTATTTTTTGCAATACTGTATAATAGATATAAATATGTGGATATACTTTTGAAAAAAGGTGCAAATGTTAATCATCTGGATGACTTAAAGTTTTCTCCATTAATTCATATGCTTCTCATTTGCCAAAAGGCTGATTTGCAATGTATAGAATTATTAATAGAAAGAGGAGCTGATGTTAATTATTCAGTTAGAAATAAATGGTCTGTTCTTAAAGTAGCTTTAGAAAGACATAGTTTTGAAATATCGATGCCAATATTAAGGCAACTTGCCATTATGGAAGTAAGCGGATCTTCGATTGCTGAAATTAATGTAAAAGCGATTGAGAAACATAACAAGGCAAAAATACATTATTCTATGTTAAAAGCTGAATTGAAAAAAATGATTGAATTACAGTATTATGGAAACGCGTCTTATTTTGACATTTTAAAACTTAAATTTACCATGTGTTACCAAAGAAGAAAAAATTTCAACTTCTATAACAATATTCAAGAAAATTATTTATTTTCTATTTGTAATAAATTTCATAATAATGTTCATGTGAATTAATTGAATAATAAATATATATTATATCTTTAAAAAAAGATCGTTTTTTTTATTGACTCATCATATAATTGTTACTATTTACATATTTTTTAAAGAAATTAGCATAAGACAAAATATCTCAGTGTATATATGAATAAATTCCAACCAAATTGTTAATTTAAGATTTTATTTCTGAAGTCAAACAAAAATTTTCTTAACCTAAATTTAATATTTAATTAATTTAAATTTGTGATACCACCCTATTGAAAAAAAATTATTTTTTACATGTAAAATTTGCTTGTTTTTTCATGTGTTTTATTCGCGTTTTTTTCACGTATTTCTATTACAGCTCTTCGAAGATCAAAGAGCTTCAACGACCCAATGTCTGGCTTCATACATCTTATGCGTCTTCAAAATTTGTACAAGGGATGATAAAACTTAAAGAAATGCCACGTAGTGATTTAAAATCGCTATTAAAATCGCTACTATTAATAATCGCTATTAATACATCGGTTTGATTTTAATTCAATAGGTGGCGTTTTTCTAAGTTTTGTCATCCCTTACACTAATTTCGAAGATTCAGATATGTAAGGCCAGACAGTAAAAGATCTTTGATTTTCGAAGAGCTGTAACAAAACTACGTGAAAAACACTTGAAAAAAACACGTGAAATAAATATATGAAAAAACACGCAAATTTTACATGTAAAAAATACGTATAGAAAGCACGTGTCTTACACGTGCAAAAAACACGTATTGCTTTCTCATAGAGAAAGCATTGTATCGGTAAAAAAAATTTTTTTCTATTTTTTCATTAATTTGTACATATTTGAACTCGGTGAGTCGAAAAAAGTGGTTTCCAGAAAATGTCTGTATGTATGTGTGTGTGTGTGTGTGTGTGTGTGTGGATGTATGAATTCAGTTAGTAAACTGTATCTCGAGAACTACTCGATGGATTTGCTTCTAATTTTGCATGGAATTTAGTTTTGTGACTAACTTGCTGGGAAGCTATTGATAATTTGGTTCTTCCAGCGTAGTTTTCATTTTAAAGTTTTTAAAAAAAAAAAAAAACAATTTGATTTTTCGTTTTTTTGTTTTTTTTTGTTTACTACTCGATGAATTTGCTTCAAAATTTGCATGGAATTTATTTCTGATTGCCCGGATAAAATAAATTTTTAAAAACTGATTTTCTTAGCTCAGTTTTAATTTTAGAGCATTTTGAAATTTTTGAAAAAAATGTTTCATTTATTAAGCCAATAAAATCTTAAAAACTACTCGATGGATTTACTTCAAATTTTCCATACAATTCAATTTTTTGATGAACTGGTGCGGAAGCTATTGGAAATTGGTTTTCTTAGCGCAGTTTTTTTTTTAGAATCATTTTAAGAATTTTTAAAAAATTTCGATTTTTTATTTTTTTTGTATTTTACGTAAACTACTCGAAGAATTTGTTCAAAAATTTGTATGGAACTTTATTTTGACTGCCAAAAGTATTAAAAATTTTGTAAACTAATTTTCTTAGCGCAGTTTTAATTTTAGAGCATTTTTAAAATTTTTTAAAAAATTTTTATTTTTAATTTTTTTCTATTTTACGAAAACCATTCGATTGATTTGCTCCAAAATTTGTATGCAATTACTTCGCTACTATCTGAAGAAAACAAGCTTTGGAAAACTAATTTTCTCAGCGCAGTTTTAATTTTAGAGCACTTTTAAAATTTTCTAAAAAATTTTTATTCTTCATTTATTTTCTTTTTTGCGTTAACCATACTATAAATTTTCTCCAAAATTTTCATACAATTAATTCGCTATTGTCTGAAAAAAATAAGCTTTTGGAAACTAATTTTCTTAGCGTGGTTACAATTTTAGAGAATTTTAAAGATTTAAAAAAAAATTTCGATTCTTCTTTTCTTATTTTTTTTTATTCTACGTAAAGTACTCGATAGATTTGTTCTAAAAATTACAGGGAAATTATTTGCGACTGCCAAAAGAAGGGAAATTTTCAAAAATTGATTTTCATAGCGTAGTTTTAATTTTAGAGCATTTTTAAAATTTTGAAAAAGAAATTTTGAAAAGAAAATGTTATTTATTTAACCAGTTAGATCTCGAAAATTACTCGATGGATTTGCTTCAAATTTTGTATACCATCTATGTTTTTGTATAACTAGGCGGGAAGCTATAGAAAATTTGTATTCACAGTGTATTTTTTTTATTATAGAGCCATTTTAAGAATTTGAAAAAATTTTCGATTTTTTTTTTTTTTTTTGTATTTTACGTAAGTTAATTGATGAGTTTGCTTTGAGATTTCCATGGGAATAATTTGCATCTGCCAAAAGAAGGATAACTTTTACCCTGGTAGAAAATTAAGCGTAGTTTGCCCAGAATATCTCAAATTTTCTGTTCAGTGGGCAGATTCTATTGATATATTCTGCCCAAAAACCCCATGTACTGGCGACGGTTTTTGCGCAGAATCTGCCCAGACTTTGTTAGAAGTGAAATAAAATTGATTTGAGGTTATGAACGAGTTGTATATTATAAGCAAATATCATTCCTGATCAAACATTAGTGTAAAATTTTCAGCTAAATAATTACAATTCAATTTTAACATATAATAAGTATAAAAAAAACAAGGAAATATTTTTTATAAAAAATATGAGTTTAGCAAATTAAAGTTAATTGAATGATTTTTCGAGATCACAAACATTTATTATTTTTATAAGATTCTATTACACTGATGCATAAATAATGTTCAGCTAACTAATAATGTTTAGCTGGTATATAAAGAATATTCAGCTAATAAATTTTATGAAAATTTCATACATTTTTTGTGATAAATTTTTATTAAATAAATAATATAAGACATATACTTAAACTTTTTAATAAAGAAAAATAGAACAAATATTTATTAAATAACTTAAATAAAAACTTTTTTTTAGTTGAACATACTCTGAAATGACCAAGGTAGTTGACTCTGATCTTGCTATACGTAGGAGAAAAAAAAGAAAGACCATGATAGAACTGAATTTAAGCCTGAAAAAAGTCAAATATGAATGTAATGATAAATTTTTTTCTTATAATATCAAGTAATTAAACTTTTTTTTACCTTAATTTATATTAAATATAAGACTTTGGTCCATAAATGATTTAAAAAAATCTTATCTGGTGCTTACAATCCTTTTGATTAATCGAAAACTTAATTTTTTCTATTTTGATGGTTGTCGTAAGCTTTCTCAGCCAATTTTCAACAAATTGACCTCAAAATTTCCAGAAATTTTGTATTTATATATGTTTATAAAATAACAATGCTAGAATTTTGATAAGACAAATTAAAGTAAATGTTGAACTGAATTATATACACGAAATTCACAAAAATATCTATTTTTTCAAATATTTTCAACTTTTTCTGAACCAAACTTTTAAATTATTTTTTTTTAAAAGAACTTAAACTGTTATTTTGTAAAGATATATAAGTTGAAGATCTCTACAAATTTTGAAGTCAATCTGTTGAAAATTGGCAGAAAAAGTTTGCAATAATCATTAAAATAGAAAAAATCAAGTCTTCGATTCCAAAATCAAGTGTCCGGATGAAGGAAGATTTCAATCAGATGAGATTTTTTAAAATTATTCATTGACAGAAGTCTTGTATTTAATATATATTTAGGGTAAAAAAAAGTTTAATTAATTAATATTATAATAAAAAAAATTATCATGGCATTTAAATTTGATTTTTTTTCTAGGCTTTATCTTAGTCCTGATACTTTAATATACCATGGTATACATTTTAAAAGACGTTCTTAGTTATATAATTAATTTAATAGGATTATTAAGAAAATTTCTAAACAAATTCTCATAATTAAATTCACTGAGTCTAAATAATTTTCAAATTTGTAAGTTTGAGGTTATAAATCTATTTACTATCATTTAACAGATTCTGGGCATGAACCGGTGAACTCTGACGTATTACGGTGAAATATCTGCGCAAATTCTGTTAAAATATCTGGGCACTAGTTAGTGAAGAGAGCAGAAAGTATGGTTAATTTTCTACCAGGGTATAAACCGATCTTTTTAGCGTAGTTTTCTTTTTAGAAAATTTTAAAAATTTTCTTAAAAAATTTTCATATTTCAGTATTTTTCCATTTTACGTAAAGTACTTAATAGAATTGCTCTAAAATTTGTATACAAGTTATTTGATACTGTCTTTATAAACCAAGTTTTAAAAAAATAATTTTCTTAGCGTAGCTTTTTGATCACTTCTTTTAATTTCTGAGTAACTCTTGAAAATTTATGAAAAGCAAACAGCTAGCATATATGTTCGAAATTTATAAAGTACAATATGAGTAAATATTAATGTTAGACAATTTTTTAATATTAAAATCACATTTAAATAAATATAAAAAAATTAATGAAACTCAAAGAGCTCTATGAGAAAGCATTCCGCCAAAGCACTTGGCAGCGTTTTTTTCTATAGGGCAGACATTATTTTTATTTTTTTAAATAAGAAAAACAGCTCTTTTTTTAAATTAAATATTCTCTTTCTTCATTGAATATTGCTTAATTAATCAATGAATTAAATCAAATAGACATACATTTAAGTGAAATATTTAAGAAATTTACTATGGTAAATCTATTTACCTAATTTTCGCTACTCGATTTAAAAAAGTTCCAATTATTATTTTTAAATGAATGGTCTACTATAATTAAGAAATAAATTTTTAATTTGAGATATATTTTTGTTGCAGAAAATATGAAGAAAATCAAGAATCTTCAACAAAGAAAATATTGATTTGAAACACGAAATATATTTTTGAGTCGACCCATCTGTGAAATAAATTTGTTTTCTAGCAATCTAACAATTTTTTTTTTAATCAAGAACATATTTTTCAAATGCGTATAATAAATAATAAATTTATATTTATAATTATTGGAAATATAGGTTAATAAAATAAAAAAATCAAATTAAAATAATAATTCTCTTCATTATATAAAAACTTGTACGGACTCTATATAAAAAATCGTAATTACACTCTTTAACAGCTCTCATTAGAGAGTAATATTCGTTATTATAAGCAATGATTTTTCAAACAAATCTTTGAAAATTGAACAAAATAGCTCATAATCTTGGAATTATCGAATGTTAGACCGAATGCTCGCAGCTTTCTTTATAATTTGATGTGTAAAAACATATCTGCTATAGTTACAACAAGATCCGTGACTCAAAGAAGTGATACTCCCCTTGTTAGTTTAATACTGTCTAATTTATGCGTTTGAGGAGCAAACTTCGCGAGAATCGGAAAAAAGAGACAAAGTTTTAGAGCATTAAGAATATTTAGAAATTATAACTATCGGGCGTGCCAGAAAATGCCTCATAGGACACTTGTATCGTTAAATACTATTTTTTATCATGGTATATATTATATAAATTGTAATAATGAGGTATATTATATAATTCATTTATTTGATTGTATTATTCATAAAGAAGTTATATTCTTTTATTCACATAAGTTTAATGTTTAAACTGTTGAAAAAAAATATAAAATTCAATGCATGTATTTAATTTTCTACGAAAATTGCACATGAAATTTAATGTATTTTGGCCATTAAAGTGAAAATTAATAGTGCACATGAAAATTAATATTTTTTAATATAAATTTAAAGCGGATTTGCATGAAAATTGATACATTTTACTGTAATTTTACTATGGAATCACTTTAAATTTGATTCCAAATCGAATGAAATTTCTTTTCCATAATAAAATTACACGAAATCACATAAAATTTAATACAAAATGTATTAATTTTTGTGCTGCTTTGCATTAGATTTATGTTGAAAAATATTATTTTTTAAGCGTATAATAATCTTTAATATCACTTTAATAGGCATAACACATTAAATTTGATGTAAAAATTTCATTCAAAACTACATTAAATTTCATGTATTTTTTGGCCATTTTTAACAGTGTATGTGTTATTATTATTATTATAATACATAAAAAATGTCATTTTCATTAAATCAAATACAAAAAAATCATATATAATAAAGAAAAGAAATTTTCTTTCATAAGAAAAAATTTGTTACAATTAAAATCAAAGAACAGAGGTCATGATCAACAGTGAAAATAATCAACTTAATTTTACATATCAGCAAGATCATATACAGTTAAATTGATCCCCGAGTGATTGATTGAAGACAAATAACGTCAAGAGAAAGAGTGAGTTTTCTCTGTTCTATCGAATAGAATTTTTTTCATTTGACATATCATTTGTGTTCAATCAAGGACTGGGTTATCAAATTAACTGTAAATGATGTTGTTGATATTTAACACTGGATTCTGTTGATTTGATCATTTTTTTTCTCAGTGTATTTTTCAAGTTAGTCATAAAAATATTACTTCGTTTTCTTATACACTATCATAAAAAATAATTAACCTCTAGACCGCCGGGATTACGTCATATGGCGCGCACCCCTGACTCGCACACTACCTAGTAGGCCTCAGAACACTTTTCTATAGGGAAAATCGACTTTTCATTTTTTCAAAATCCCGGCGGTCTAAAGGTTAAGAAAATAGGAACGTATACTTTAAAAAAAGCTACACTAATAGCGATAAATAATTAACTGTTTGAATAGTTCAAACATGCATTATTGTGACAAATTTGTCAACTTAACAAAAAGACGGACTAGTTTAACTTCATAAAATTTTGTTTTGAACTTGATTTAATGTCGCTATATTGATGCTATCATTGCGATGCTCATTGGCAACGGAGATTCACAGTGTATTTAAGTCTGGCACAGTCTGGCTAATAGCCAGACTCCTACTAAAGAATCAATTATAATTCTAACTTCAACACCGCAAAATGGCGCAAAATTTTGTTCTGTTTTCCTTTTTTTCATTTTACTGGACAGTATTCGAAGTAAAAAAAGGGCTTAGGTCCCTGGGCCCTGGGTGACTTCTCAGGGATGATAGTTATTTCGATACGAGTGCGAGAAAGTGATCGAAACCTCGAACGGACATTTGCGTCCGTTGGAAAGTTCACAAATATTACTAAAATATAAAAATGAGTGTTTAAAAACAAGCTTTTTGCACGTCAAAGTTATTTTTCTCTTGAGTATTAAACAGAATTTTCTTGTACAGCGTGCAAATGCTTATTTTTAAACACGCATTTTTATGCATGCTAACGCAAAAATAAGCTTTGCATACGGAGTGCTAAAAAAATATTCTATGGCATTGTTTTTGAAAAATGTAAGATACGCGAAAATATTTTTAGAAATAATTTATTAGATTGTCAATTTCAGCTCGAGCAACAAACATTGTTCTCGATTCATATTCCACCTGAATACGACCAAAGGACATATATAACTAATACATTAGGTTTGTAATATTATTTAATGAATATCACATATAATATAGTAAGCATTCTAAAATGAACACTAATCATAATTTTGGCTCTGCGGATTTGGCAAAAATCGACTATATAGTAGCCAATATTGATATGACCAGTGGCGGATCCGGGGGTGATGGGAGCGACCCCCCCTCCTAAATTTTCTTCAAATACGTACAATATATAATAAATTTATATTTATAATTAATGGTAATATGGGTAAATAAAATATAAAAATCAAATTAAAATAATAATTCTCTCTATCACATAAAAATTTGTAAAAAAAAAAAAGAAACTCTTTAAAAGCTCTCATCGGAGAGTAATATTCGTTATTATAAGCAAAGATTTTTCAAAATCTTTAAAAATTGAACAAAATAGCTTATAATCTTGGAATGATCGAATGTTAGACCGAATGCTCGCGGCTTTCTTCATAATTTTATGGGTAAAAACGTGTCTGCTAGTTACAACAAGATCTGTGACCCAAAGAAGTGATACTCTCCTTGTTAGTTTAATAATATCTAAGTTTATGCGTTTAAGGAGCAAATTTCGCGCTAAGGAAAAAAGAGACAAAAAGTTTTGAAGCATAAGAATATTTAGAAATTATAACTATCGGCGTACATGTCATTTGTGCTAAAGATATATCGTCGCCATAGAATAAGAAGGTAATGTCTCGGAAGCTGTTTGAAAAGGGTTCTATTTCGCAAAGTACTATTTTTTTTTACTCTGATGTTAACTTGGCATTACGGATTGAATGGTTTAAAATGCAAAAAACATTTCGTAATGTTCATGTGAACATTACTATTACATTTATTAGAAAAATTTATTATAAAGATATGCTCGGGTTACTAACTGTTTGCTATATCTCGTCGCCACGCAGTCGCGATAAGTGACCAATATATAGACGATAACATATTAGACTACAGAGTTGATATAAAATATAGTCTCCAAAAGAATTAATTGAGATTTTTTTCTTCAGTTCTGAAATAAATTATAAATATTATAATATTCATTATTACAATTCATATGAGTTATAAATAATTTTCAATTAAAATCGTTTATAGAAAGCGAATCTGTATGTATAGATGCTGCCCGCGATAGCGGCCGTTCGTACAATCGTACAATATATCCTATAGTTGTGAATACTGAATGTTAGCTGCACGCGCATCACTCGACACTTCGTCTTCTATAAGCGTCTATCTTCGTCAATATATGTGCAGGTTAGATCGACTATGTAACTTAACTTCAAAATTATTAAAGATAAAGAAACATATACTATTATTGTAATAGCGTTAAAATTTTCTGTTCTTTATTGCATAATCTGAGTTTATTTGCAAACGTACTGGAACTGAAAAGAAAACAAGGAACGGCAGTCTTTCTCTTTCTTACTAATGTTCCCACATGCGCGCTCACTCGCGCTTTGTAATATGCTGTTTATAAATATAGTATAATTCAACATTGACCATATTCACCCGATACCATCGCAATAATTCGTTAAGAGTAATGAAGGTTTATCGCGATATCTAAAAGCATAAGATCTCGATTGCCTATAAAATACAGGATGATGTACCGAATATATACTTAACGTTTCTAAAATAGTAACAATTATATGGTGGTTCAATAAAAAAACAATCTTTTTTTAAAATATAATATACATTCATTATTCATTTAATTCACATAAATATTATTATTAAATTAATTACAAATAGAAAATAAATAATTCTCTTAAACATTCTTATAGAAGTTGAAATTTTTTCTTCTCTGGTAACACCTATGATAAATTTATGTTTCAAGATTTTCTTGTAATTTTCAAATAAGCATATCTTGTCTTCGAAAACTTTTCTTAATTCAATTCTGCTAAAATATTCCGCAAGTGCGTCAACATTTTCTTCAACTAAAATATCAAAATAAGACACGTTTCCATAATACTTCAATTCCATCATTTTTTTCAATTCAGTTTTTAACATGGAATAATGTATTTTTGCCTTTTCATGTTTCTCAATCGCTTCTACATTAATTTCAGCAATAGAAAATCCGCTTACTTCCATAATGGCAAGTTGCCTTAATATTGGCATCGATATTTCAAAACCATGTTTTTCTAAAGCTACATTAAGAATAGAAAGTTTTTTATTAACTGAATAATCAACATCAGCTCCTCTTTCTATTAATAATTCTATGCACTGCAAATCAGGGTTTTCGACATGCTTAAGTACAAATAATAAAGGAGTGTACTCCCCTTTATCTTGATGATTAATATTTGCCCCTTTTTTCAAAAGCATATCCACACATTTATCATTCTTATACCGTATTGCATAATATAGAAGAGAATTACCAACTGAATCTGGGATATTCGCATCGAAATTTAGGTTCTCCAAAACATCAACAACTCCTTCGCTTCTGTTTTTCATTAAGTAGTGAATGGCAGTGTGCCCGTACTTATCTTTCACATTTATATCTAAATTGTGCTCTAAATATTTTTTTATCAAACTAATGTTTCTATGTCTGAATGTTACAGAAAATGGCATAAATCCAGAAGAATCCAATTGATAAATGTTTGTTCCCGCAGACAACAAAAGATCTAGCATATTCAATTGTTCATCATTCTTTATATATTCTATTGGGAGGCAACCTTTATCATCCATGACATTGACGGCAGCTCCACGTTGAAGAAGTAGTTTTACATTTTCTAGATCATTTAAAATAACTGCTTTATGCAGTGCCGTCAAGCTTACCATTTTATATGTTTAATAAATAATTGATTTACTAATAAATAGTTAGCACGGGTCTACGATACTTAATTATGTAACAGCCAAATATGTGACGAGCAAAATTTCAAAACAAATAAGAAATGAGCAAGACAAAGATTCGTTTAGAAGAACTTGACATATAGTTCGTAACTGAGGGGATGTAACAATTATCAAATTTTATATACGTATCAGGTAAATAAAATAGATCGGTTGAAATCTTGGTAAGGTAATAAAAATAAGGGTAAATGGGGAGGATTATATGGGAAAGTTCACATTATAGATATATTTCTACCTGGAAGATGGTCACAACTTTTAAATGAATCAGTAGGTAGAATAGACTTCTTGAAATCTTTGAAAGATTATAGAATTCAATGTAGACGGAGAGTATTATATTAGTAAAAGAAATTTATAGATATATTTAAATTGAAATCTTATATTTTTCAATATTTACAAAGTATTAACAGATGGACGAATCTTTATATAAAATATATTTAATGTTGTAAAGATGAGCATAAATCCCCAAAATACACTTAGTTTTTCAGTAGATGGTCATTAACGTTCTATAAGCTAATTTTTTTTAATAAAAGCTTTCAATTTATAGATTAGGTATATGAACTTTTTTTTAGTATAAATAATAATAATTTTTTAAATAATTACTATCATTATTTACTATTTTTGAAACAGTTAATGTAGAAAAATATTAGATTTTATAGAAAAATTGTATTTAAAATCGTATTGATGAATCAAGAAAATAACATTATTATTTAATCTGGTGATAATATTAATTGTTATTTGATACTAAAGCGTACATTTTTTTTTTTTTTTTTTTTTTTTTTTTTTTTTTTTTTTAAATGTCATTTTTTTTTATCATGTTATATATTATATAAATTATAATAGTGAGGTAAGGAGCGCGGTGGCGTAACGGATAGAGCTCTTGCCTTCAACGCGGTGGGCACGGGTTCGAATCCTGGCCAGGCACCTCTGACTTTTTTTTCGAAAGAAAATTAGTGTATGTGCTACCCATATCGCGACTCTTAAGAAATCTGGCCTCATTGAGTATCGGTTGATTGTTGGTCACAAAAGTGGCTGACCATCCATCGGTAGTCAAAGTTTCCGGTATGGCGGTGTCTGACAGTCTAGCCTGATGTAATGTGTTAAACGGTTCCGGGCTGGGCTCCCTCGACATCTCCATAGAAAAAGGTTAATTATATAGAGGATAACAATATCCTTTATATATTAATCTTTTTTTAAAAAAAAAAAAAAAAAAAAAAAAAAAAAATAATAGTGAGGTATATTATATAATTAATTTATTTGATTGCATTATTTATAAAAAAAGTTATATTCTTTTATTCATATGATAAGTTTAATTTTTAAACTGTTAAAAAAAATATAAAATTTAATACATGTATATTCATTTTCAGCGAAAATTGCACATGAAATTTAATGTGTTTTGTCCATTAAAATGAAAATTAATATTTTTCAATATAAATTAAATGCGGATTTGAATGAAAATTAATACATTTTACTGTAATTTTACTATGGAATCACATAAAATTTGATTCAAAATCGAATGAAATTTAATGCAAAAATTATATGAAATTTGCTTCCAGAAAGAGTTTTCTCTGTTCTATCGAATAGAATTTTTTTCATTTGACATATCATTTGTGTTCAATCAAGGACTGGGTTATCAAATTAACTGTAAATGATGTTGTTGATATTTAACACTGGATTCTGTTGGTTTGACCATTTTTTTTCCTCAGTGTATTTTTCAAGTTAGTCATAAAAATATTACTTTCTTTTGTAATACACTATCATAAAAAATAATTAAGAAAATAGGAAAGTATGCTTTAAAAAATGCTACACCGATTGTGATAAATATTTAACTGTTTGAATCGTTCAGTATACATTATTGTGACAAATTTGTTAACTTAACAAAAATACCAACTAGTTTAAATACATTAACTTTTTTTATAATTTTATTTAAAGTTGCTGTATTTATGTTATGATTGCGATGCTAATTAGCGACGTAGATTCACAGTGTATTTGTAAACAAAGCACACGTAATGTACAAGGGTGCTCTACCGAGTAACTGACAACCTCTATATGAATGCAATACAACTTTGCTCAGGTTGAGACAAATTTTGCATAGTTTAATGCTATTAAAGCTGTTTGATCTACTTTTAATAAATAAATAAAAGTCTTGAAAATTTGTATTAATAATTTTTTTTATTAAAAAAATTATAAATGTCGATTCTAAAAAATTTATGTATTGTACGTTCGTTAACTAATTAGTTGTACTTATGTAATAAACGACCAGTCAGAAGTCAGCAAGTTTTTCTAATTTCACAGAATACAATCATCGTAAAATATTTGTCTTATGATTAACCCAACAATTTTTTCAAATTTTCTTATTATTTTTGACGCAATAATATAATTTTTAAAATTATCCATAGTTAGGTAGCACAAATAAAATGCATATAATTGTAACTATCAAAAGCAAAGGTGAATTAATAATTTTTGTAGAATACGACGTTGTAATCTCAGTACCATCCAATGCAAAATTCCGTCCAAACAATGCAAATGTTAACAAATCGTTTCTAGGCTTCGTCAAGCTCATGCTGTAACTAGATAATCCATCAATATTTACAGATTTGTAATAAAAATCACTGGCATTCAATGGTATCATATCCTTCAATAAATTGGTGGGCATGATGATGAAATTTTGCTTACTAACATTTTTCATAGAAATGTCTATGGATGTAAATGTTAAGGGTGAAACGAGGGTTTGATCTGGATTAATCAAATGTGCGCAACCGTCCAAAGTATCATTAACGCAAGCAATTATACCACATACTTTTGCTCCTGCAGTTGCAACGTTAAAACTACGTGTGCCGTTAAACACTGCAAAACGATATCTGAAATAATTTTATGATTAATAATTATATGATTGTTAGAAAGTTATTAAATAAAAATGAAATGATATAAACAAATTATGTGGAAATATTGTTGTACCTATAATAATTGGAACCGTTTGTAATAACGTTTTCATTAAAATCGATAGCCAATTTGAATTCGCAACACAAATCACGATCACACAAAGTTTTCTCGTGTAAATTTTGTTTATGGTGAATCAATTCTGTTGTATAAATTGTAAGGTCCTCAGTTTTGTGGAGGTATTTATCAGGACCAGGAGTTTCTGTCGTAGTGATTTCAGATTTTGAAAATTTATAAATCTTCAATTTTTCCGCGTTGATACTTAAAGATCTTTTTCCATTGATAACTTTTGGTATTTCCGCTACCACGAGAACATTTGATGGTTTGCTTTCGGAAATAACGTTAATATATCCCTTCTGTCCTATGTAAATTCCAGTACCTAAAAGAGTGATAAAATTTATTGAACACAGTTCTATATGTTTTTTAAAAGATATAAAAAAATTTCATACATTCTAAATTTTTATTAACGTTTAATAAATTTTGATAATTTGAGGTACAATTAACACTGATAAGCTCGGATGCTAAGCTAATTTTTTTATTATTAAGTAAACTTTTCGGCGTAATAGAATCTTATGAAAGGGCAATATTTCACTTAAAAGGAATCCAAATGACGGTTTAAACTTAAAATATGAACTTAGCATCCAAGCTTGCTCGTATCAATTTCATCTCATAAAAAAGTTTATTATTTTAATTACTTAAAATATCATCTACCTTCCGAGACTTTTCTTTAATTAAAGTTCCTTAATATTGCATAAAATTAT
This sequence comes from Anastatus disparis, assembly GCA_017163975.1. Taxonomy (NCBI): domain Eukaryota; kingdom Metazoa; phylum Arthropoda; class Insecta; order Hymenoptera; family Eupelmidae; genus Anastatus; species Anastatus disparis. The sequence goes on from JAFFSR010000261.1 coordinate 495,414, forward strand.
TAATAAAAATTAAAAAGATTTCGAACTCAATTAATTATTCAATTGCTCGATTAAAATTCATATGAGCATAAAAATTTTCATCTTTAGCCATACCACTACTAGAAGTCCAAGGTTGATTGTAACCAGCAGCAAGTAAATTAACATCATTAGCATAAGCCCATGCAGATTGTGCCTGAACGGCAAATAAATGCGGTAACTCCGAGAACCAATGAGCGCTGTATATAATATCTGTGATACCTAAATCACGCGTTAGATTTAACGTTGGCGTTTGGAATAAAATATCAAAGCAAATAAAGGTGCCAAATTTAACTCCAAAATCTGTCGTAAACGTTGTCATTTCAGGTTCAGCTGTTATGTTAGTACCCATTTCACCATAAAGATTGTACTTTCTGTATCTTGCTATGACGAGTCCGTTTCTGTCGAAGGCCACATTGGTGTTGTAAATTAAATAACCATCGTCTGGACAATCAGTTTCATTACATTCGACTTTTTCCATGTGGTTGATTACGACGTATATTTGATATTTTCTTGCGGCACATGATATTGTTTTGATAGGCTTTGTAAAAAAAATAATAAATTGTATTTAATTAACATTGAATATTTTTAATTTTTTTCTCAATGCGTATATAAAGTGAAAATATTAATCATAAGTGGATGATAAAAAATATCATAATGTCTTTGATTTTTTTAAAGATTTTAGAATAAATTAATAAAACGATGACTCACATAATTGTATTTCTCATTATTGTCATCGCAAGGAGTGATTTTATCTTCCGGATTTGGAATGTACGAAGCTACTTCACTTCGAGTGTATGCTGTCTTGATCGATAAACTTGATTCAGGAAAAACTAAAATATCGGCTGTCTGTTAAATAAAATATTCAATTTTTAAATTATTCTGTCAACAAAAAACAAAATATTTAATTTTTATAATATTCTATCAAAATAATAATTTAATTATAATTAAATGAATAATTATAGATTTTACAATTGATTTAACTGAATTTAATAGTAATAAATTTGCAAAGAATAAATTTTATCTATATAGAGTTTTTAATTATTCTTTTTTTAAATGATCGCATTATTGAAATAAGAAGATTAAACTGATACGGAGATTGTATTGTACTCAGGTCTCGGATCCTCAACCATCTTTGAGATATTATTTTTTAATAAAATTATAAAAACAATAAAAAACTTAAAATAAAGTTCAATAACTGTATGATTATAAAGCAGGTACAAATTTTTCAAAAAAGCCTTAAAATTCGGATAGAAAAACGGTAGATTGAATGCATACAGTTTATTTCATGACTTTATGTGAGAAAAAATATTTCATAGCTAGAAAACAAATCCAAGACTTAAGTCTAATACACATTCCTTGTAATTTATGTTAAATACTCTACCGAATAGAAAAAAAAACAAATTTCTTAGTTTAAATTTTTACATAAATTATGTCTAATTTTTAATAAAACTTTCTTGTTTATTAATTAATAGACATTATTTATTGATCAATAGCTACTTACATAATCAGCTGCTTTTTCAATAAACTTTAAGTAATTGTCCGCATTTATATCAGCGGCTTTTTTTCCATTTTTACTGCTAACAACTGGATTATATTCAACGACTGCGCCAATGTAACTTAACGAATCGGGACTAGAAATCTTCATCATACGTTAATTATTTTTAATTTCATAAAATACATATTAAATAAAATATATGTAACAATAAAAAATTTTGTTATTTACCTGTAACGTTGCCAAAGGCATAAGAAGAAAAATACTTAATTCCAAAGAAAATTTCATTATTAAATAATTTATATTTCTATCGTCCAAATTATGAAGGATGAAATTATTTTTTTTAAGAATTATATTATACAATTAAATTATTAATATTCAATTTCTCATTAACCGGTATAAAAATAATTTAAACCTTATAAGCTCTCGGCTTATAATGTAGAAAGACAGATTGATGACGGGCTTAATATGCTGGTAACCTCGATAAAACTTTTAATATATTATTTTTTTTTTACCGGAGCGATGAATTTATTATACATAAAACGTTATATAAAATTTATATATTAAGTATGAGCGATTGTTAAATTTTCATCGAAATTAAAATTATTACTAGTCAAAAATTTTTTCTCTATTCAAGGAATAGAAAAATTATTATAAAATTATTCATCTCTATTAAAGAATAACTTGATGTAAAAGCTTATATCTTTACTAAAAATCGTATTATCAACTTTTAATTAATTAAAACTCTCTAATTTTCTTTCACCTTATCTAATTATAATGTTTACATTGAATTAATTACAAAATTAGCAAAACCAGTTTTTCATCTAATCAATTATCGCGACAACTTTGTTGAATACTTAACAACAATGAGTACAAAACTTCTGCATTTCTTTAAATACAATCTGATAAGATAACATATATTTTTTTTAAAATGACGTTATATTGTTATCACGTAAAAAAAATGCGTGATTAATCGTTATTCAGCAAATAAAATCAATAAGAAAGTCATTATACGCATAATAAATAGTTAAATCGTCCTTTGCTAGGTACTGAAGTACTGAATTTCAATATGCAACCTACATTTTTGTTCAATAATAAATAGCCATTGATATTTTATAATAAGCGTTAATATTATTCTTGAATAAAAAGAAAATATCAGTTTTCTTGCATAATTGATATAGCACATTGCATTTCGTATAATATAAATTGTTTATGTTTTCCAATTGTTCTATTTGAAAATTGTATATTATTATTTGATTTATGAATGAGAAATACAATTTTGATTTTGTGAATAAAATTTAAAATATTCTTGATAAATTGAAATTTAGCAACTGGATAAATTGTGTTGCTAATAAGGAGAATACATTGCATTTGGGTACATTTTGAGTATATTTCCTTATGAAATAAGCTACGTTCATTCGATCTATTGCACAATTTTTTTTAAGTTATCAGCAGCTTTATTTGCATTTTAAAGTGTTTGGAAAATTTGGCATCCATTTTATGTTCGTGCAATTTTTAAACTAATTATTCTAGAAGATTCTCATTAAAAATGTATTAAAATTAAAAATTTTTAATCTAAAACCTTTTGTTTAAAAGAAAAAGAAAATTTGTTTGAAACGCTCGAGTTTTTTAGAGAAAATAAAGCAATAAAAATATTAATCAAAATCAGTATTCTTTTTAAAAAAAAATTTGTTAAAAAAAGCAAAATTCTAAAATATTGTATATATCACAAATTTATATTGGTTTGCAGTTACCCAACTTACAAAATCATTTTTTCTAAGATTTTAAAAATGTGAATAACAGAATTTATCAATAATTTTGTCTGTAGAAAAAATTTTAAGCTCAAAAAGTTTTACAAAATAACTCAGGTTTTTTATACATAACTAGATTGATTTATAACAAACATACGTCGTTAATGAAAGAGTTTCTTTTACAAAACCTGTAGTGATTATGAAACTAATTTAATTTAATTAAAAAATAAAACCAAAAATAACCTTCGATGCTTTTATAGAGTTTTATAAAATTAAATAATAAATTTTTATTTTGATTATATTTATCTGAATCAAAATGCCTTTGTGGTAGTTCTTGCGAAAGCTTTAGTTTGTTGTTCATAATATTAAAATTAAAAGACCAGAGAACATAATTGATTCGGTTTGAGATATTTTTCCATATGTTCATGTGCGAATGTATGGTTCATGGATGTAGGCGCCTCCATTCTCTTCTTCTCATTCTTGTTACCGACAAGAGACTGTTCCAACACAAGCTTGGCTTGAATATTAATGCTTCTCATTCAAATTTTTTACATTTCATCTTTATTTTATATAAAATAAACTATAGAATACTAGAATAATGCAGAATTTTTAAGGTATAGTGAACCAGGGATAAAAAATATTGAATTTTAATAAATTAATTATATATATTATCACATCTATCTTTAAGTAACGACCATTTCTATTTATTTTTTCCATAGTTTCGCAAAAAATCTGTGATTTTACCAGGGTTACCCTTAAGTCATGACATTTGATTTTCGCTATTTAAATGTAAACGAATGTTTAACATGTAAGAATATACTTTTTTTTAACAATGAATAATAGTTATTAGTTATTCACGCATCCAAAATGCAGATTTTAGTTGCAAAAAAATAATTTAATAAGTATTCAACCATATTGCTAAACCATGCAACTACCAAATATGTTGATATTTCATATATTGATTATACAAATATCGTTATTAAATAAAGAAAATTTATTAAATTAAAAATTGAAATGCCTTATGAATACATGACTCTTTATTTAAGTACCTCATTTTTTCACCAGTAGCATTTTTTATACATTAAATCAAAATCCATATTTAATGAACGTACTTTTGTGCAAAAAACATTTTTTTAATTCAGTTTATAAATGCATTTATATAAAAACAGTAACACAACCATTTTATTAAAATAATCATTTGATTCTGTAATTAAACTAAAGGGTATAAATATTTGTAATAAAAATAATTTTTGAAAACAAAAAATTGATGGTCGTAGTTGGTACTACAGTGAAGTCGGTATTTATGAAGACTGACTTGTAATCTTCTATGTTACATGTGCGTGTAGAAGATTTAATCATCGATAATCATCTAATCCGTTCACACTCGCACAGTGGTTATTGGTTTGAACGTTTGTTACGACTATGTTATTAGGTCTACCACTCATACCATGGTATGAGTCTTTACGCTAACTTCATGAAGCCGCCTTTACATATAACATCAAGGTGTCAATGTAATGTGTTAACTTGAGTAAACCGAGTCTTTTCAGCACTATATATTTATCATCACTGAGGAAGGTTAGCTTACATCTAGAATTAAAGCTATTAATATTGTGCGGCTGCTCCGATCAACAGAACTTTAAATGAAGAGACCCATAAACGTTACCAACTGCACTTAGGCAAGTAAACAGGTAGGATGATGTATTGATATACCTGAGTACCATCAGACCATCTTACTGACTATTGTTCACTTGGTACCTTATATACTAACTTTTACAAAACTCACCACTTGCGGGAGTGGCATGTGTGAAAGATTTCTTGATATTTTAGAGATGTAGCCGCCTACCGGTAGAAATTTGAATTGCTATACATCAAGGTAATAAGCAATCTAAAGTAAGTAAAAGCATGTTTGTTTTTCTATTATACCTATCCCTCACATTATGTGTATTTTTATTTCATCTCTTAATTTTTTAATAACAAAAAATTTTTTATTTTATTTAGATCTCACAAAGAGAGTGTTTCATCTTCGGGTCGCCGATTTTGCTCAAATTTTGGGAATGTTTTCTGGGTGCAGAAATATGAAAAGATCCAAAATTTTAGAGTCCAACGCTCAATATTTCCCTAATTACAAGCAATCGAAGAAAATCACTAAAAAAGTAACTAGATTTTCAAATGCTTATAGTTTTTCAGCATTATTAGCTAGAAGCTTAAAATTTTAAATGAAAGCTGAGCTAAAATCCTTTCGAAATAGTAGTTATAGCATATCGAAATATTATTTTTTCCTAAAGTTATAGCATAATAAAGATTGGACCTAATTTCATCTTTTATTATAATTAATGTTTCAAACAGAAAATTTAGGTCCAATCTTTATTACGCTCTAACTTTTGGAAAAAATAATATTTTGAGATGCTATTTCGAAAGGATTTGAGCTCAGCTTTCATTTAAAAAGGTATAAGCTTTTAGCTAACAATGCTGAGAAACTATAAGCATTTGAAAATCTAGTAACTTTTTTAGTGATTTTCTTCAATGACCTGTAACTAGGGAAATATTGAGCGTTGACATCTAAAATTTTGGCTTTCTGCATATTTCTGCATCTAGAAAACATACCCAAAATTTGAGCAAAATCGGTGACCCGAAGGTGAAACACTCTCCTTGTCAGTCAATATTAATATGAATATGTGAAAAAATTGGGTTTAAAAAGCTTTTTTATTTACTAATTACAATAAACATTATTATTATTTTATTTACTTATTAACATAATTAAAAAAAAAATTCAAATATATAATGAATACAATTTAAGTAATCTGCTTTCTCACTGGTAGTAATTTTTCTATATTAATATGAAAATCCATATTGAATAAATGTATATTAGAAAAAAATTCCTTAATTTATAAACTAACGGTTAAGGTGATGTAATAAGCTATATGATTTATGCATATTAAAAATTTTTCTAATTATCCCTATATTATGTTTTTTACCTAGAAATGTGAACATAAAAAATGTTGTATACTACAATTTACGGGTATTATTAATTGTAATATTTTGTCATATCCAGTAGCGGATCCAGGGACCTCGCTTGAGAGGGAGGGGGGGGCAATATCTGAAAAAGGTATACTGATTTCTAAAAAAAAGGGTCTTGTTATGGGCTAAAAAAGCTAATTAACCCGCAGTAGTCACACTTCTCCAGAATGCTGTTATGGTCTATTGGATAAATAATTTGTTGTAATCTATTTTAATTAAATAAGTTTAAATTTTTATTAAATCAGTTAAAAATGAAAAATAGATTTTTAACACAAAAAAGTTGAGCAAAAAAAAATTTTGCCAAAGCATGTCAAGAAATGTTCATTTTATTGGGAAAAATCTACTTCGAATAGCTGCCAGACTCTTACTAAAGAATCAATTATAATTCTAACTTCAACACCGCAAAATGACGCAAAATTTTGTTCTGTTTTCCTTTTTTTCATTTTACTGGGCAGTATTTGAGGTAAAAAAAGGGCTTACGTCCCTGGACCCAGAGTGACTTCTCAGGGATAATAGTTATTTCTGCAAGTTACGAGTTGGGTGCAATAAATATTATTATTATGAGTATTTATACGCAAAGAAGTTATTATCGATACGAGTGCGAGAAAGTGATCGAAACCTCGAACGGACATTTGCGTCCGAGCGAAGGGAGGGTGGAAAGTTCACAAACATTACTAAAATATAAAAATGAGTGTTTAAAAACAAGCTTTTTGCACGTCAAAGTGATTTTAATCCCGGGAAGAAATGTCTGCGCCAGATTGAAACCACTTTCTCGCACTCGTATCGAAAATAGCTATTTTCTCTTGAGTATTGAACAGAATTTTCTTGTTCAGCGTGCAAATGGTTGTTTTTAAACACGCATTTTTAAGCATATGCTAACGCAAAAACAAGCTTTACGTGCGGAGTGCTAAAAAAATATTCTATTGCATTGTTTTTGAAAAATGTAAGATACGCGAAAATATTTTTAGAAATAATTTGTTAAATTACTACGCTTCACACGCCCTCGGCAATTTCAGCTCGAACAACAAACATTGTTCTCGATTCATATTCCACCTGAATACGACCAAAGGACATATAACTAATACATTAGTTTTGTAATATTATTTAATGAATATCACATATAATAGTAAGCATTCTAAAATGAACACTAATCATAATTTTGGCTCTGCAGATTTGGCAAAAATCGAATATATAATAGCCAATATTGATACGACCAGTGGCGGATCCAGGGGGGCGAGTGATAGGAGCGACCCCCCCCCCCCAAAATTTTTTTCAAATACGTATAATAAATAATAAATTTATATTTATAATTATTGGTAATATGGGTAAATAAAGCTCTCATTGGAGAATAATATTCGTTATTATAAGCAAAGATTTTTCAAAATCTTTAAAAATTGAACAAAATAGCTCATAATCTTGGAATGATCGAATATTAGACTGAATGCTCGCGGCTTTCTTCATAATTTTAAAGACGAAAACGTATCTGCTAGTTACAACAAGATCTGTGACCCAAAGAAGTGATACTCTCCTTGTTAGTTTAATAATATCTAAGTTTATGCGTTTGAAGAGCAAATTTCGCGCTAAGGAAAAAAGAGACAAAGTTTTGAAGCATAAGAATATTTAGAAATTATAACTATCGGCGTACATGTCATTTCTGCTAAAGATATATCGTCGCCATAGAATAAGAAGGTAATGTCTCGGAAGCTGCTTAAAAAAGGTTCTATTTTGCAAAGTACTATTAAATGGTTTAGAATGCAAAAAAACATTTCGTAACGCCCGTGTGAACATTACTATTACATTTATTAGAAAAGTAAGTCATAAAAATAGTAACAATGATATGGTGGTTCAATGAAAAAAGTGATCTTTTTTTTAAATATAATATATATTTATTATTCATTTATTTCACATAAACATTATTATTGAATTAATTACAAATAGAAAATAAATAATTTTCTTAAACATTCTTATGGAAGTTGAAATTTTTTCTTCAAAAAACATTTCGTAATGTTCATATGAACATTACTATTATATTTATTAGAAACCCTAGTAGAAAATTAAGGATAAAGATATGCTCGGGTTACTAACTGTTTGCTATATCTCGTCGCCACGCAGTCGCGATAAGTGACCAATATATAGACAATAATATATTAGACTACAGAGTTGATATAAAATATAGTCTCCAAAAGAATTAATTGAGATCTTTTTCTTCAGTTTTGAAATAAATTATAAATATTATAATATTCATTATTACAATTCATATGAGTTGTAAATAATTTTCAATTAAAATCGTTTATAGATAGCGAATCTGTATGTATAGATGCTGCCCGCGATGGCGGCCGTTCGTACAATCGTACAATATATCCTATAGTTGTGAATACTGAATGTTAGCTGCACACGCATCACTGGACACTTTGTCTTCTATAAGCGTCTATCTTCGTCAATATATGTGCAGGTTAGATTGACTATGTAACTTAACTTCAAAATTATTAAAGATAAAGAAACATATACTATTATTGTAATAGCGTTAAAATTTTCTGTTCTTTATTGCATAATCTGAGTTTATTTGCAAACGTACTGGAACTGAAAAGAAAACAAGGAACGGCAGTCTTTCTCTTTCTTACTATGTTCCCACATGCGCGCTCACTCGCGCTTTGTAATATGCTGTTTGTAAATATAGTATAATTCAACATTGACCATATTCACCCGATACCATTGTAATAATTCGTTAAGAGTAATGAAGGTTTATCGCGATATCTAAAAGCATAAGATCTTGATTGCCTATAAAATACAGGATGATGTACCGAATATATACTTAACGTTTCTAAAATAGTAACAATTATATAGTGGTTCAATAAAAAAACAATCTTTTTTTAAAATATAATATACATTCATTATTTATTTAATTCACATAAATATTATTATTAAATTAATTACAAATAGAAAATAAATAATTCTCTTAAACATTCTTATGGAAGTTGAAATTTTTTCTTCTCTGGTAACACCTATGATAAATTTATGTTTCAAGACTTTGTTGTAATTTCCAAATAAACGAATCTTGTCTTCGAAAACTTTTCTTAATTCAATTCTGCTAAAATATTCCGCAAGTGCGTCAACATTTTCTTCAATTAAAATATTAAAATAAGATACGTTTTCATAATACTTTAATTCCATCATTTTTTTCAATTCAGCTTTTAACATAGAATAATGTATTTTTGCCTTTTCATGTTTCTCAATCGCTTTTACATTAATTTCAGCAATCGAAGATCTGCTTGCTTCCATAATGGCAAGTTGCTTTAATATTGGCATCGATATTTCAAAACTATGTTTTTCTAAAGCTACATTAAGAATAGAAAGTTTTTTATTAACTGAATAATTAACATCAGCTCCTCTTTCTATTAATAATTCTATACACTGCAAATCAGGGTTTTCGACATGCTTAAGTACAAATAATAAAGGAGTGTACTCCTCTTTATCTTGATGATTAATATTTGCCCCTTTTTTCAAAAGCATATCCACACATTTATCATTCTTATACCGTATTGCATAATATAGAAGAGAATTACCAACTGAATCTGGGATATTCGCATCGAAATTTAGGTTCTCCAAAACATCAACAACTCCTTCGCTTCTGTTTTTCATTAAGTAGTGAATGGCAGTTTTCCCGTACTTATCTTTCACATTTATATCTAAATTGTGCTCTAAATATTTTTTTATCAAACTAATGTTTCTATGTCTGAATGTTACAGAAAATTGCATAAATCCATAAGAATCCAATTGATAAATGTTTGTTCCCGCAGACAACAAAAGATCTAGCATATTCAATTGTTCATCATTCTTTATATATGCTATTGGAAGGTAACCGAATTCATCCCTGACATTGACGTCAGCTCCACGTTGAAGAAGTAGTTTTACATTTTCTATATCATTTAACTTAACTGAACTATGTAGCGCTGTTGAACTATCCATTTTATATTGTAATTTAATAAATAGTTAGCACGGGTCTACGATACTTAATTATGAAACAGCCAAATATGTGACGAGCAAAATTTCAAAACAAATAAGAAATGAGCAAGACAAAGATTCATGTAGAAGAACTTGACATATAGTTCGTAACTGAGGGAATGTAACAAATATCAAATTTTATGTATACGTATCAGGTAAATAAAATAGATCGGTTGAAATCTTGGTAAGGTAATAAAAATAAGGATAAATGGGGAGGATTATATGGGAAAGTTTACATTATAGATATATTTCTACCTGGAAGATGGTCACAACTTTTAAACCGTTTATAGACTTCTTGAAATCTTTGTAAGATTATAGAATTCAATGTAGACGGAGAATATTATATTAGTAAAAGAAATTTATAGATATATTTAAATTTAAATCTTATATTTTTCAATATTTACAAAGCATTAACGGATGGACAAATCTTTATATAAAATATATTTAATGTTGCAAAGATGAGCATAAATCCCCAAAATACGTTTAGTTTTTCAGCAGATGACCATTAACGTTCTATGAGCTAATTTTTTTTAATTAAAGCTTTCAATTTTTTTTATGAATATGAACTTTTTTTTAGTATAAATAATAATAATGATTTTTTAAATAACTACTATCATTATTCACTATTTTTGAAACAGTTCATGTACAAAAATATTAGATTTTATAGAAAAATTGTATTTAAAATCGTATTGATAAATCAAGAAAATAACATTATTCTTTAATCTGGTGATAATATTAATTGTTATTTGATACTAAAGCGTACATTTATTTTTTTTTAAATATCATTTTTTATCATGCTATATATTATTTAAATTATAATAGTGAGGTATATTACATAATTCATTTATTTGATTGCATTATTTTTAAAAAAAGTTATATTCTTTTATTCATATAAGTTTCATTTTTACACTGTTAAAAAAATATAAAATTTAATACATGTATATTCATTTTCAGCGAAAATTGGACATGAAATTTAATGTGTTTTGGCCATTAATATGAAAATTAATATTTTTCAATATAAATTAAATGCAGATTCGTATGAAAATTAATACATTTTACATTAATTTTACTGGAATTTTCAATAGAATCATATAAAATTTTATTCAAAACCGAATGAAATTTAATGCAAAAATTATATGAAATTTGCTTCCAGTGTGTGAATGAAATTTAATACGTGTACTGGAAGCAGATTTTATGTAATTTTCGCATTAAATTTCATGTAATTTTTTCATGTGGTTCCATAGTAAAATTACACGAAATCACATGAAATTTAATATAAAACGTAATAATTTTTGTACGAATCTGCATTAAATTTATGTTGAAAACCATTGTTTTTCATGCAAATTATACTTTAATATCACTTTAATGATCAAAACACATTAAATTTCATGTGAAAATTTCATTCAGAACTACATTAAATTTCATATATTTTTTGATAATTTTTAGCAGTGTATGTTATTATTATTATGATAAATAAAAAATGTTATTTTCATTGAATCTAATAAAAAAAAATCATATAGAATTTTAAAATCATAAGAAATTTTCTTTCATAAAAAAAAATTGTTACAATTGAATTCAGAGAACAAAGGTCATGATCAACAGAGAAAATAATCAACTTAATTTTACATATCAGTAACATCATATACAGTTAAATTGATCACTGATAGATTGATTGAAGACAAATAACGTCAAGAGAAAGAGTTCTCTCTGTTATATCGAATAGAATTTTTTTCATTTGACATGATTTGTGTTCAATCAAGGACTGGGCTATCAAATTAACTGTAGTTGCAGACATGTAACAGTGGATTCTGTTGATTTGATCATTTTTTTTCTCAGTGTATTTTTCAAGTTAGTCATAAAAATATTACTTCGTTTTCTAATACACTATCATAAAAAATAATTAAGAAAATAGGAAAGTATGCTTTAAAAAATGCTACACCGATTGTGATAAATATTTAACTGTTTGAATAGTTCAGTATACATTATTGTGACAAATTTGTTAACTTAACAAAAATACCAACTAGTTTAAATACATAAACTTTTTTAAGATTTTATTTAAAGTTGCTGTATATATGCTATGATTGCGATGCTGATTAGCGACATAGATTCACAGTGTATTTGTAAACAAAGCACACGTAATGTACAGGGGTGCTCTACCGACAACTGACAACCTCTATATGAATGCAATACAACTTTGCTCAGGTTGAGACAAATTTTGCATAGTTTAAAACTATTAAAGCTGTTTGATCTACTTTTAATAAATAAATGAGTCTTGAAAATTTGTATTAATAATTTTTTTATTAAAAAAATTATAAATGTACTTTTAATAAATAAATGAGTCTTGAAAATTTGTATTAATAATTTTTTTATTAAAAAAATTATAAATGTCGATTCTAAAAAATTTATGTGTTGTACGTTCGTTAACTAATTAGTTGTACTTATGCAATAAACGATCAGTCAGAAGTCCGCAAGTTCTTCTAATTTCATAGAATACAATCATCGTAAAATATTTGTCTTATGATTAATCCAACAATTTTTTCAAATTTTCTTATTATTTATGACGCAATATATTTTTGAAAATTATCTATAGTTAGGTAGCACAAATAAAATACATATAATTGTAACTATCAAAAGCAAAGGTGGATTAATAATTTTCGTAGAATACGACGTTGTAATCTCAGTACCATCCAATGCAAAATTCCGTCCAAACAATGCAAATGTTAACAAATCATTTCTAGGCCTCATCATACTCATGCTGTAACTAGATAATCCATCAATATTTACAGATTTGTAATAAAAATCACTGGCATTCAATGGTATATTCTTCAATAAATTGGTGGGCATAATGAAGAAATTTTCGTTATTAACATTTTTCATAGAAATGTCTATGGATTTAAAAGTTATGGGTGAAACGAGGGTTTGATCTGGATTAATCAAATGTGCGCAACCGTTCAAAGTATCATTAACCGAGTCTTTTCAGCACTATATATTTATCAACAATGAGGAAGGTTAACTTACATCTAGAATTAAAGCTATAAATATTGTGTGGCTGCTCCGATCAACAGAACTTTTAATGAAGAGACCCATAAACGTTACCGACTGCACTTGTGCAAGTAAACAGGTATAGGATGTTGTATTGATATACCTTATCGCCCATTTAAATTTAAATTTAAATGGGCGAAGCCGAATTGTAACCTTTTTGTTGTCAAGTTGAGTTAGTACTTTTTAATAGACAAAATCGAGTTGGTACTTTTTTCAGCACTTGTCTGAGTTGTGATTTTTTTCTTCTCACCCGACGAGTTGAACTCAACGATTGATCCAATAATAAATACATGTATCACTAATTATGATCATGATGCACCTGCGCAATTTTTTTGTTTCTAATCTCTCATAGGGTAAACCGACCACTTCTGGTTCGATGACTAATAAAAGATCGGTATACATTACTTTTCTTTTTATATATTTTATATATAATAATGTTATAATTACTTAATCATTTAACTATAACTAAATATTCAAATGAAAGTGAAAAGAACGCGAAAATGTGGAATATACGCGTAATATCATTAAAACTGTATAGCCCTTGTGATACCTTTTACAAAAGGCGGTTTTTTATAATAACACTATATATATGATAAAAATATCAGTCCACCTTCAGTGACATCTGCTCAAGCGACATTGTCCTTGACTCATATTTAACCTGAATACAATCAAAGAACACGACTAATATGTTCAAATTTGTTTTGAACTTTACACTCGTGTGTAACAATGTGGTCTTTTATCAGTCAGTTTACCATTTAATGGAACCCATATCCCCAGTAGGTTAACAGAATATTCTCTATAGTAATTTTCGAGAGAAGTTTCGAGAATACAGTTGTTACAATGCCTTTATCTATTGTAATATTAGTTTAATCCTTTATGATTGGTTCATGATAAAATATTTAGTTTATATAATAAAGTTCATTTGAATTTTAAAGTATATAATTTTAATATATTATATATTATTTATATATTTTAATTTTAATTCTTTTATACTATTTTAATTTTAATTTTACATAATTCCTTCAACTTATCATTTCCCTTTACTTATTTAAATAAATTTTCAATAAGAAACTACATTCTGTCATTAACAAAAAAAAAAATAATTGAACCCACCAGAAAAAAATCTCGCTGAACACATTAGCCGAGAATTTAGGACTCGGATTTTTATATTTATTTGTAGCATTCATAATTACCTCACTTTAATAAAGTTATACTTATTCATTTAACACAGCATTCATAAGCAACCAGCGGTTTATACATGTTAACCATAAAATTACTGAGTACACGTCAAGAGCCGTTATACGCTAAAAACAAACAGGCACGATTTTTTTTCTGTTCTTTTTTAAGCGTGTAATGGGCCAAATGAAACATATATCAAAGGCACGGTCGCGTCCAGATTGTAAGTTTAAGTGCTAAAGTCTCTCAAGCGCGTTTCTATTCTTATATTTCGAAATAAAGTGTTTTTCTATTCAGGATTTTCCATTCTCTTTAAACGTTAAACTTTTTCTGAAGCATACTATTATTTAAATATTAATATTATAAATATAATGATTTTTCAAAATATTTAAATTCAGAGAAGGTCGTTTGAATGATGATTTAATAAATATTTTTGCAAACAAACTGAAATAATTATAAAATATGAAACTATAGTTATTTAAAATAAAATATATAACTAAAATAATTAATATTCTTCAATACCTACGTTTTATTCACCGTTTTAATTGGTTTATAGCCCTGGAAGAAAATTGACCATATCTTAAGTATAATTGCTGGTCAACAAATGTTAAAATGACACTTATCTAGAAATTTTTTTTATATCATTTCTAGAATTTCTATATAAGTGCCATTTTAACATTTGTCGACCAGCAATTATGCCTACAATATGGTCAATTTTCTTCCAGGGAGTAAACATGATGAAAATGAAATTTTTAGATTGTGTCATTTAAGATTGCATCGATAGTAGTACTATAGCAAAGCTAACATATCTTTCGAGTGTCTCGAAACAAATGCAATTTTTATTTTTGATAGTATATTTTCGATAATTCTTAGAGAAATAGTCAGATTTTTTGTGAGCTGAAATTGAAAATTGACAATTTAATATTACTAAGATTTTTTAATTCTTACTTTAATTAAAGTCACTCGAATTTGTACATATTTCTGTGAGAGTTTTAGTTGTTTGGTTATTATAGTTAAGCTTTTTTTTGCTCTATATTTTTGAGAAAATGTCTATGTTTTGTAGATTTATTCCTTTAGATTTTGCCATGTGTATGGTTCAAAGACGTAAGCGATTCTATTACTGACAATTACTTCAATACACGAGCATGATTTGAAAGTTAATTAATGCTTCTCATTAATTTATTTACGTATGTTATTTTAATTTTATATAAAGTAAATGGAGTACAAAAATAAATATATAAATAAAAAAAAATAGTTTTGGGGAACAAAAAATTGATGATCATAGTCAGTACTACAGTAAAGTCGGTATTTATGAAGACTGACTTATCTTCTATGTTACATATGAGTGTAGAAGATTTAATTCATCGATAATCATCTATAATCTGTTCACTCGCACAGTGGTTATTGGTTTGAACGTTTGTTACGGCTATGTTATTAGGTCTACCACTCATATACTATGGTATGAGTCGTCTACACTAACTTCATGAAGCCGCCTTTACATATGACATCAAGGTGTCAATGTAATGTGTCAACCTGAGTTAACCGAGTCTTTCCAGCACTATATATATTTAACATCACCGAGGAAGCTAGCTTACATCTAGAATTAAAGCTATAAATATTGTGCGGCTGACCATAAACGTTACCAACTGCACTTGTGCAAGTAAACAATTAGGATGATGTATTGATATACCTGAGTACCATCAGACCACCTTACTGACTATTGTTCACTTGGCTCCTTATATACTAACTTTTACAAAACTCACTACTTGCGGGAGTGTCATTTCATTACTTTTATGCATAAATTTTAGTTTTTACATAAACAAAAAAATTGACAAAGTATATAATAATAATGTTAATTTTCGTTATCAACATATTGGAAATTTATTTAAATTATAAAAAAAAATTCAAATTAAAAGCTATAATAATTTCGAAAAGTGAAAGATTTCTCGATATTTTAGAGATATAGCCGCCTACCGGTAGAAATCTGAATTACTATACATCAAAGTAATAAGCATCGGAAATAAGTAAAAGCATGTAAGATTGCTTTTCTATTATATTTATCTCTCACCTTATGATTTTTTTTATTTAATGTCTTAATTTTTTTAATAACAGTAAATTATTCTATATTTTTTTTAAATCTCAGTCAATATTAATATGAATTTGTGAAAAAATTGTTTTTAAAAAGCTTTTTCATTTACTAATTACAATAACCATTATTTTATTAACATAATAATTATTATTTTATTTACTTATTAACATTATAATTAATAGTACTTTTTGATACTAGTGCGTCAAATTATAAATATTCGTGCGGTTGATATGCACGTGGGTCGGCGAAGCCGGCCCGAGTGTCATAGCAATCGCACGAGTATTTATAATTTAACGCACTAGTATAAAAAAATCAAATATATAATAAAGATAATTTACGTAATCTACTTTTTCACTAGTAGTAATTTTTGTATATTGAAATGAAAATCCATATATTGAAAAAATGCACATTAAAAAAAATTCCTTACTTTATAAACTTACTGTTACGGTGATTTAGTAAGCTATAAGATTTATACATATTAAAAACTTTTCGAAATACCTCTATATTATGTTTTTTATTAATTAAAATTAAAGGCTGTAATATAAAGATATCGTTATAACTTTTGGATCAAGAATTAGAAATTTGGAAAACTATAATGTCGGTAATTTACATTTCCCTAATTTAATAAGATTTAATAAATAACATCATTTTTTAATTTTATTGTTGTATGAATTTTATTTTAAACTACAATAAAATTTATCCCAAAACAAAGTTCAATAAATTTCTAATATATTAGTTTTCATTTTGGTCACAGTTCGATTGACTACCAATAAGTGCTTATAAATTACGATAACACTTTTTGAGATAATAGAAAAATTAAAATTGCCAACACTTAAGGGCATGACGAAGCTCCCTCTCCATTCTAATAATATTTCCAATCCAAGTTTATGAGTAAAACAGTGCATATGGAGTTTATTTGCTACAATAAAAAAATATGTAAGATTAAACTTTAATGCGGGCAACTCAAGAAATCCACCAAAATACTATACATAAAAAGTTTTATACAAACTTTCAATGTATAGTATTTTGAGATTAGGTTCGTCGAACTTGATATCTTATTTCAAACCAAAAATTTATAAAAAAATAATAAATCCAAATGATTTTTTATTTTAACAAAAATGATTGTATTAACATAGATATGGTGCGGACAAGTCATTATATTTGTTCAAATTATGAATTTGAAAAAATATCAATAAAATAAAAAAAGGAAAAAACGATTCCAGCAGTTCTGGCATACCGTTAGCAATAATAAATTTAAAAAAGAAAATATTGAAAGTTCAAGCGTGAAATTAGTCCTATTTGATTCAGAGTTATGATAAAGCCAACAGTAAAATATTTTTCATTCATTTTTGCTTAGATGTCTTTGGCAATTCCAAAGACATCTAAGCGTATATCTTGATACGTGCAAGCCATAAAAAGAATTACATTTTAGAATATTTTTCGAAAGTTTTGTAAGTTTTTTTATGCAAAGGAAGGCTACTTATAATAATTTCATTTCGTCTTTGCGAATAATTATTAATGTCTTCCCAGTCAAAAACGTCGGGTTCAATTTGCTCGAATTGATCTCGATTTCGGGCTTGATTGGCTGGATTCAACTCGGAGCAAGCTCGAATTCATTCGAAGCTAGATCGATGAAAATCTATGACAGATTTTAACGGTGTTCGAATCTCACTCCGAGTGAATTCGAGCTTGTTTCGGGTTGAGCTGAGCTAGATTCGAGCCAATCAAGCCCGAAATCAAGTTCAACTCGAGCAAATTGAGCCCGAAATCGAATACTGATTTGAGCTCGTTTCGAGCTCGTATCGAGCCCGACGTTTTTGACTGGGTTGTTTTTAAATTGAAATTCTGAAAATGTTATACTTAATATTTAAAATAAATTTCATTCGTTATTTTGAAATCGAAAATAATAAAAATTTCTTAAAGGATATATACAAGTATTTAATTTTACTCTTAAATGACCGTGGCAAACTAATAATTTAACAAAAACTTTAACACTCTCTAATAAACAAATAGAATATTTCTTGAATAAATTATTCACAGGAATAATTTTTTGTTGAAAAGTTTATAACTTAAAGGTGATAGAAGATATCTTTTTACCAAGTTACAAGCATGTAGCTCCTTTTTTCATAAAATGAAAAATATTCGAATATAATACAAAATTTGATGGTTTTTTTAAATTATTTAAACAAATTATTATAAGTAGTAGAAATCTTATAAACAAATGAAAAAAAACTGGTTCTGAGAAATCAAGATTTTTGACAATTTTTCACCTAAAAATGTTATTTAAACAAATATTATAGATTTTTTAGTATCTTTCGATAAATAGTACATTATTTACCTGGGGTGGAAAGGCAGGATTTACGAAAAGTTTACAGCCTGAGCTGAAGGCGAAGGCTGTAACGAGTTTCGTAAAACAGTCTTTACACCATAGGTAAATAATGTTATTTTTTGCATGAGAGCCGAAAAAGAGAAAAAAAGTTCTGATTTTGAGGTTAGAATGCGAAAAACATTTTTTTATCCGGCTACCTGCTATTAATTAAGTCAATTTTTTGGGTTAATTCTACTGGATTAACAGTAATATACTTAATCTCCATGGACACAAAATTCTAGAACCTTCTGGAATCATAAAGATTTATATTAATTTTTGAAAGTAGATTTATTATGAAATTTTCTAAATTTGTCTACGAACCTAACTGTACCTAGAATAAGTTTATTATGACGGCCCCTATATATTTTATGACTTGTATCAATACCAAACTCCTTTCCTATAGTTATAGAAAAGTATGGTTACAGCAGTTGAGGATTAAATAATCCTCAACCGTTCATTTATTGTGCATCCCAAAGCAATCTTATTACCTGTGTCCAAAGTCACCAGATCAAAACACTGCAAGATGGATGCCTCAACCTCCCACTTCATTCACTTTAGCCAATCAAGCATATTGTAACCATTATAGTTATATCATGTCAAGTTATTTTTCAAAAGTAATTATTTTTGTACAGACAGATTGTTTCGAACCTTCAACTGAACAAGACCTACTAGAAAGCTGCAAATATATACACTTTATTTTTTTCACCGTCCAAATTCAAGTGTGAATTGTCTGCAATCATTTTATTCATTGGTTATAATCAAACCGCTCTGATCAGTATATAATTAAATTGATGAAATATTTTGAAATATAGATCATTTAATAAAAAGTGCATCTTTATCAAGTTTCAATAATGTTACGATACAGAAATCCGTTTTTTTCATGGAAAATGATAATGCTTTATCATCTAGCAATCTTCAATCTGAACACCCAGAGGATCAAGGAACTCGTTCAACGGAAACGTCGGGCGGAACAGAAGAAGAACAAAAAAATTGTCCAGGAAAACCATTAAGACTTGGTACTTAAAAATTTATTTTTTTCTAAAATTTTTAATTCATCATCATTCAATCAACTTTGAATGTAAATTTATACTAAAATGGAATAGAATAAAATCTCTTAATTCATTTTCGTATTGTAAATACATTATTGTTTAATATTTTATTTAATAATTTAACTTTTTGTATTTCTCTAATAATAATATTTTATATTCCTTAGGTGATGATTATTTTAGAACTAAAGTGACGATGCGACGAATAATGGAGCTTGAAATGTCATATGGAAGAGAGCAAAATACGGATTTTTTAACAACAAAAATTATTGCAGAACGGCTCTCATGTGGTTTATGAATCGACGAGAGGAAGAACGTGCAAACATTCAAAAAGATTCAGAACATTATTTCAATTTATACAAAAATGAAAAAAAATGTACCAAAATACGAAGGATATCAAAATTTCAAGCAGCCTGCAAAACTTAAAGATGTAAAATTTCCCGAATTTTCTTGGCTAGATTGACTAATGGAAACTGATACAACCGACTAGATTTATGAGTTTTTACCATAAAATGAAGCTATGAATTATTAACATAAACATCAAACATGCCAGAAGATATAATAAAAACTTTGTTCTATTAATAAAGAGTAAAAGAAAAAAAATTACGCATACTGTTCGTATTTATAATATAACAACTGTATTTGTCAAAACGATTTAAATTAAAAGATTCAGATGGTACCGTAAAATGAAGTATCAAATGTACAGTGAAGGGTAAGGCGAGTATTTTTTTTTATATATGATTTTATAATTTTGTATGTATTCTTATTTATGTATAATAATTATTTTTTTTAAAGTTCAAAAAATTATTATTATACACATATAAAACAAAATTATGAAATCGCATGGGAATAATGTTCGTTTTACCCCTCACCCGCTGCTTTGCCACGTTTTATGGTGTATACATTTTAACTTTATTATAACTTTTGTATTTTGATACATTTCATTTATTTCTCATTTATATATCACAAATAAATAAGTTTAAACAAATAAGCATTTATGTAATTAGCATTAATAAAATCCTAATAAATATTATGTAGAAAAATACGAGAAAAGATTTTATTATATATTTGTGCCCATAAAAAATTTTATTTTTCATTTATAATAACTTATAATTTTCAAAACCTTACAAAAAAAAACACCCAATGTCCAGTGTTATTTCATATACCGAATGAATTTTTTATGTTAATGGAAGTGTTATTGCAGCTAAAAATACGATTCGGTGTACGAAATAATTTAACTATGAAAAAAATTCACACAAAAATTTCTAGTAAAAGAATAAAAAATTTAGAAACCAAAATTTTCAATTTGTTCTTTTATCACCATAAT
Source organism: Anastatus disparis (assembly GCA_017163975.1). Classification (NCBI taxonomy): domain Eukaryota; kingdom Metazoa; phylum Arthropoda; class Insecta; order Hymenoptera; family Eupelmidae; genus Anastatus; species Anastatus disparis. The sequence goes on from JAFFSR010000261.1 coordinate 516,743, forward strand.
ATGCAAAGTCATCCTACGGTAATTTATAAATATAAAATGAAATATAATGTTAATATACAGTGCCGGACAATAATTTTAAACAATAATCAAATTTTTGCTTCAACTTTGAAAAAGCATATTTCTTTCAGTTTCGATCCTATGAAAATTCTGAAATAACCATTTTAAAGCACTCTTCAAAAGCTTTCTTTCAGCTTTTGAAGAGCTTACTTAAAATTTTGTAATGATTTTTTCACAAAAATATAACGCGTAGGAAATTTCCAAATTTTTTAGCATATATATTTTTTGTTCAATCAGCTGTAGTTTTTTCAATATTACAACTAGAAAAAAATCTAAAAAGATTCAGAAAAGGTTCCAAAAATGAAGTTGCAACTATTTTATAAAAAAATTTACGAAGTTTTATTGTAAAGTTATCAACTTTGATACTTTTTTAGAAAAAAAATCGCAATTTTTCAAGCAATTTTTTAAAATTTGAGTGAATTAGAAAGTTCAAGTTTAGTATTTGACTCAAATTCGTCGTTTAAGATTGATTCAGAAATTCCATCCAAACAGACGAACAGACAGAACCCAAAGCCAGTTAATAAGAACATGATAAAAAAATCATTTTTCTTACCAAAGGATAATATAATCTAATAACTCGAGTTATTTGAGTATTTCATATTTTTTTGCGTATTCCATATTTTGTGAGTATTCGTCGATTTAGACTATTCGTGCATTCCTAGAGTATATAAATAATTAAAAAATTTTCTAAATATATCATTTTTTTCTACTGAGATTGCATTTTATCCAAAATTTTCTAAATAGAATCACGCAACTGTAGATTTCTAGTTTTTTAATTTTTAATTGATGCGTAAAAATTAATAAATTTCACAAAATATTAAAAGATTAATTATTTAAGAAAATCGTAAATATGGATAAAATTTAAGACAAAATTGTAATTTTGAATAAAAATGTATTGAGAAATCTAAAACATATTCTGAAAACTGTAAGTAAAAATTTTTTCCACAATTTTGTTTTCATTTTTATTATTATAAGATATAATCTCTAAATTTTAGTTGCTTGTCTCATCAATCATTAAAAAATCTTGTATATTCTTTTTAATTTGGCAAATAATGAAGTAAATATTTTTCATAAGGACAAAAAAAATGATTCATAGTAAATAAGGTATTTTTATTTGATGTTAATTAAAAATTTACATGAATATTAAATTGCATGTAAGAATCTGATTACTATTAGACTAGAACAAGTTTACAATTTAGGAAAATAAGAGAATTTTATTACACGATAATTATACTTAAGAGATAGAATAATAATTATAAACAGTTTTTAAAGTTAATTATATAAATATTTATTTTTTATACGTTACAAAAATACATCATGATTCATAATAGTCAAGAGAATTTTATTATACGATGATGTTATACTTAAAAGATAGAATAATAATTATAAACAGTTTTTAAAATTAATTAAATAAATATTTTTTTTATACATTACAAAAATACATCATGATTCATAATAGTCAAGAGGAGGTTCTATATAAAAACCAGAAAAACAATTAACGGCTATTTGCCTTATAATATGAGTTGGAAAAATTAAATAAAAAATTTCACTCAACATTTCTTCCTTTTTAGAAATTTGATCCATTCTTCTCATGCTGTAATAATATCTATCACTTAAAATCTCGCTATAATTAGGAAAGCTATTATAATTATTTTCAAAATCCTTTCTAAATTTAAGGTTTTGAAAATATTTTGCAAGCGTATTAACGTTCTCTTCAAATAAGATGTTAAAAAAAGAAACTTTCGGGTAAAGTTTAAAGTCCATCATTCTTTTTAATTCTGTTTTCATTTCGGAATAATATGACTTTGCCCAAGGATCTTCTTCAATTATTTTTCGATCTATTTCAATAATTGAAGTTCCAGATGTTTCTAAGAGAGCAAGCTTTCTTAATATTGCCCTTACTATATCCCAATTAAAACCTTTAAATGCTAATTTCAATATAGTATAAGAGCCATAGATTATACTATTAATTTTAACTCCTTTTTCAACAAACAATCCCAAGCACGAAATCAAGAATTTATTGTATTTTTGTTCCAGCTCATCAGGATTTAAATCGTCGCACAAATCTCTAATCAACGCATACATCGGAGTAGATTGTTCAAATAAATAATTTACATTTGCGCCTTTTTCTAGAAGTAATTTTACCCAGTCGAAATTTTCATTCTTCATGGCTAACAACATGGGAGTTTGGCCACTTAGATCCTCAACATCGACGTCAAAATTTAGACACTTCTTCAAATCATACGTAATATAGTCACAGCAGTTGTCCATTAAGTAATGAATGGCAGTTTGACCATTAGAGTCTGGTATGTTTAGATTAATCTTATATTTAAAATACTTCTCGATCACAAAATCATGTCCTGATCGAAATGCCGTTGAAAATTGCATCATTCCATGTTTATCTAATTGATAAATATTCGACCCTGCAGCTAGCAGAAGGTCCAGTACTTCTAATTGCGAATCTTCTTTTACGTAAGCTATCGCCAATCTACCGTGTTCATCTACGATATTGACATTAGCTTTACATTTAATAAACAACTTCAAAGCTTCCAAATCGTTACGAATAACTGCTTGGTGTAGTACCGGTTCCTCATTTTGGCAGTCATTATATCTTGTTTCGAATATGTACTTTAATTTATCAATTAAATTATCACCCATTGTACTGTTTTAGTAATTTTTTAATTCTTATACTTCTAAAGTAGTAATGTAATATCAAATAATAGAAATCTGTGATAAATATGTAAAATACACTTGAAAAAGAAAATCAAAACATAAATAGTTCACTGATCAGAAGCAATTGACGCACTGAAAAGACATCGACACTGTTAGAGACGTCCACCTGCGGTAGTTACACCAAATGATATATATAAGCATTTTGTAAGTAGAGATAAATATGCTAATAAAATTTTAAACTTACTTAAAAGTTTTCTACCTGAAATTCTTATGATCAAATCTAATCTATCTAGAACTACTCCACCCAAAAAAGTTCCGTACAACAGTCATTTAATCATGTATATACCTGCTAGTTTGAAATGCAAGAAAAATTTAGATTTTGTTTTAATGTTACTTGTCTGTAAGTAGAACAAAAGTGTCATTAAGTTTTTGATTTATGTATTAGCCCTTGTGAAGCTTGCATTGCTTAGGTATCTTTTTACGTTTACATTTATATTTTTAAAGCTAGTTCATTAATCTATATATTTTAAAGTAATTGTTTAATCCGGAAAAATTATTCTTTAATTTAAAATGAGTTTTTATTAAAATCCTGAATTGAAAAACCTCTTAAAACTTGATTTCAATATTTTTAATTTTTAATACGTCATTTAAAAACTCTCTAATTATACATTAAAATTTTACATATATGTACCTTGATACTAATCTTACTTATTGTTTTGTTTAGATTGGTCATCAGAAACTGAATCGATTGCGACAATCGATGAATCTCTGTTGATAGCCTAAAAAAAAGATACATTAAATTTATTTTGGCTTAAAAATAAAGTCAGTATATGTAAATTTTAGGAAGCAAAAAATTGATGGTCATAGTTTGTACTATAGTAAAGTCGGTAATTATAAAGATCGACTTGTTATCTTTTATATTACATGTGTGAATAGAATATTTCGTTATCGATAATCATTTATACCAGTGTTCTCGCACAGTGACATAGATTAAACGTTTTTACGACCATGTTATTAGATTTACCACTTTCATATTATGGTAAGAGAGAGGGTCTAACGCTAACTTCATGAAGCCGCCTTTACCTATAACATCAAGGTCCTACATATAACATCATTATAAAATCTTTAGAAATTTTAAAACGTGTATATGATTTCTAGGCCAAAAATAATCAAATTTTAATTATATAAAATTCGCTTTTCTTTACAGAAAAGTAGTAATTATAAGTTTACATATGATACGGAATAATAGTAAGAAAAATTAGGGGGAATTCCAGAGACTTCTGAGCGTATATTTGCCCACACACGCACACCTTTACTAATTCTTCCTCAATAAACTCAAGAGAGAAGAAAATATAATAAAAATCTGAAGTAGCTTGGCAAATTAGGGCAAAAATTTGAAAAGGCCCATTTTCAGACAGTTTGATTTTCTTACTTGAAGTGGCAGGATTTATTAACAACATTATTTTTCCATAAACGTTTAATTAATTTTTTAAAAATTTAGGCAGAAATGAATTTTGAATATAATATTTTTCACACGAATAAAATTCTAATCATTAAGAATACATCATATAATCTATTTCAAAAGTGATAAAAAATTTAAGAAAAATAGAAATTTTTCTTCTATTATATTTTATTCTTATTAACGAATTAATTTTGTCGTTTTTAGCTGAATAAAATTAGTATAAGAAACATTTTTTTTGTTAGCAATTATTTGATTGTATAAAGTTACTTATATTTGATAAAACCAAATTTTCATGAAAAACTTAATCTTTAGTAAATAAATAGTATCTTAATATAATTTAATACAAAATTATCGCAATTTAATGACTTGATGGCAGAGTATACATATGGTGTTATTATAAGTATAAGAAAGCGTTGAATTTATTTAATACCGTCTATATTTCTCCTACACGTGACAATGATGCATTATTTATATTCTTTAAATGTGTACATTTATTAGAAAAATTTTTTATTCTTATAATTTTTTTTCAAATTGTATGAAATATCTTTATTTATAAAAAAACAGGGGGTATGCCCATAATGGATATTATTAAAACAGAGCGAATATTTCTAACGATGTAAGCATAACGCTTTCTGTTGAATAAATTTTAATATGTACAATTAAATTATAATATGCATGCTTTTTATCATTTAACATTTTACGAATTCATGATTAATTAAAATTTTTTTGAAGTTTTAAAATTTATTTCCGTATGATTTGGAATCGAAACCTTTCGACTTTGATTAAGATAAATAGAAAATTCTGATTTTGATGCGATGAATTTCACAATTCGATCTTTCCGCGATAACTATTTATCAGATTGATAATTCAATAAATATCAAGACTGAACCAACCAATCAATCTCTGTCATACAATAATACTGAAAACCCTTCAAAATCACTTTCGTAAAAAATGCACGTAAATCTTAATTTTTATAAAAATAGTTACATAATATTAATGATAGCCCTATTCCTAAATTTATATTAATTATTCATGCAATGATTTGATTTTAAAATATCAATGAATGAATTTAAGTACTTAAGGATAACATCAAAATCTATATTTTCGTTACAGATATAATGCATAAGACTCAGATTAAACTTGAAGTATAGTTATCAACGTCAATAAATAAACGTGAATCAATATACGTTAAAGTCAAAAATCATAAAGAATCGGATTCAACGCTAATAATATCAAATCTTGAATTTAGTTTAATTTCTATTAAAAACGAGTGTTACGGGAATCTTGACAATTCTTTTCGTAATGAACGTTTAACTGAATTTAGGAATATTTTTTGCAACGTTTGTACCAGAGTTTTTGCTTTTTTTAAAAACTTAAAATTTCATTACAAAGAAGTATACGAAAAGAGCGAAAATTTTATTCGTAAGACATGTAATAAAACCTTTAAATGTAAAGAGCATTTGGAACTTTATAAATAAATAGTTCACTTAAGAATCAAAGGTGCGAATTGTACTCATTGCGATAAATCTTTTATTCAAGTGAGCTATTTAAAAATTCACGAAAAAAAATTCATCTTAAAACTTGAGACTGCAAGTGTAATCTTTGTGAAAAATATTTTTCTTAAAAGGCTTATTAAAAAAAACACAAAAATATAGTTCATTTGAAAATTGGAAACTGAAAACTACCTGCCTGCTCTTACAAACGCATCTTTATCTTAATCCATCCTCAGTAAACCCAAACCCAAGAGAGGGGGAGTTTTTCGAAAAATTTTGCAGGAGCCTGGAAAATTTAAGGGAAAATCAAAAGAGACCCATTTTTAGACAGTTTCATTTTCTTACTTCAAGTGGGAGGATCTTCTGTTTTATTTCAAGCTTATAAGCTTTGCAAAGCCAAGCCGTTCTTAAAAATTGTAATTACTTCTTTAGTTTGTCTCAAATCAATTTCCAGGCCTCTTACTTCTGAGTGATAATAGTTCTATCTTTGTTTAGCATATTGATTTTATATCTTCAATCTTTGTGATAAAGTGTTGCGCAATTTTCAGGAGCAGAATCGTAAGTGTGTTTATTTTAATTTTAAAATAAACTTAAATTGAGTTTCATTTTTATTTCTTTTTTATTCTTTGAGTGGCACACTAGTCCCTTTGAATTAGACAAAAAATTCAGATATTTAGAATTTCATCCTATTTTAAATAGCCACGGACAATCGTTAAATAGAGCTTAAAATTTAAAATATAAATGGTATTTACTTAATTAGTGCAGAAAATAAGTCTTTACCGCACGCGCGAAGATTGCCACTCGAACGCAGCCAGAGTCCTTTTTTGTACCTTTTTTCATCACAAGGTTCAGAAAATTCGATCATAATTCAAGAATACAATAATTCTGAAAATAACCGTGAACAAATTTTCCAATTTAAAATGTATAATAAAATGTTTATAAGAAAAAATAAAAGTACACGTTATATTGCAATAAGTATTTAAAGTATTGACGCAAGCATTGTAAGATTATTTTCATAAACAAAGAAAAATAAAAAAGTAAAATAATATTCTAACCACGGAAACAATATTATGATAAAAGAAAATAATAGTACAATAAATAAAATAAATTTGTTAAATGTTTAATATTATAAAAATGAGAATCTAGAGTTTTCGCGCGAATAATGAAAGTAAAAAAAATATTTAAACAAACAAAAAAATATAGAAGAGTGGGAATGCAAAAAGCAAGTGCTCAATTCGATATATTTGAAATGGGAGTTTTATACGGGCAACCAGTGATGGTTTACGTTCGAATTAAGAAGCATCTTTGTTTACTGTACTTCCCGAATAAAAATTTATAATAAAATTACGTTCGTTAAAAATTACTTCAGCGTGCGGTAATCGGGCATTTTTCGATTGAAAATTTGTTTTTAATCAATAAATAAATTTTCCGCACGCTTTTTAAATTTTCACGCCGTTTTTTAAATTTTCACACGCTTAATTTTTCGTGCGGTAAACAAAAATTTTTGGTACGGAAATGAGGCACCACAAAACAAATTTTCCGAACGCTGTGTTAAAAATGATTGGTGTTTTATAACCCTTTATCAATAATTCTGGATCACACAAACTTGGAATAAGTTTTCAAATTTTAAAGTATGGAAAAAACCAGAAGTGTAGATATCAACGCTCAATATTTTCCTATATAGTCTATTAAATGAAACCACTGACAAAGTTTTTAGATGTTTAAATGCTTATATAGTCATAGTTCTTCAGCATTGATAAAGAAGTTTAAAACCTTTTTTTAATAAAAGTTAAGATCAAATCCTTTAAAAATAGTACTTATAGTGTATCAAAATATTATTTTTTATTAAGTTACAGCGTAATAAAGATGGGACTACATTTCCGCTTTTATTAATAATTAATGTTTTAAAAAAAAGATTTATTTCAAATTAATATTTCTGAAACGTTTCACGAATTATTGGTCCAAAAGAAAATCTACCAGAATCTGTAGCTGGCTTTCGTTTCACATCTCCAGATTAGTTAGTTAATTCATCCCTATTTTTATATTCCATCAATATAAGAGTTCACATGAGTCAAAGTTAATGATAAAATAACAAATGACAACATGTTGTATTATTTCCAACAGAGTTCATGATTTTTCCAAAATTCTCTTCGAGTGCACTTAATTTCCTAATTCAAATAAATATAATGAATTTTTAAAAATTTTAAATTACAATAAAATTTGCAACTAAATACCGTGAAGGACGTAATTTCTGATCACCTAAGAGGTATTTCTGATCACATATTTACTTGTAAAAAAGTAAAAATATATTTCTTTTTCACACAAACGAAGCATTTCTTACGCTCAATCTATTTTTCCTCATAAATTAAAAAAAGTTTTTTCCTACTAAAATCTTAAAGATTATGATTTATAATAAATAATGATCAGAAATAACGCCCTGATCAGGAACTACTTCCTTTACGGTACTAATATTTATTTATACAATATCTAATAATAAAAATAAGTTTGAATATACTGTACTTATAATTAACACTTTTAAATTTTCTTTTTCAGTCAAACTCTTCAGTAAGATCAAGGGATAAATAATTTGGATACTTAATTAAGCTGCAATGGAATTTATAGAATCAGTAGACAGAGAAATTTTTAGAATGCATTATGCCGCTACTTATAACATTGCGCAAATATTTTTTTATTTGGAAATAAATAATTTCAAAATATATTTTTTACACGCAAAAGGAATTGATCGTGGAAATATTAAAAAGATTGGAGAAATTGAATACTTGGAACTCGAAGACGGGTGTATTTGTGCCCCTACTTTCTATCAATACCATGGATTTCCATTCGCTAATCTTGCTTCATTTATCAATGCAGCGCATAATCCTTGTATTAATTTTTTTCTACAAACAGATAACTTAGGACATTATATAGATAAAGCCATGGTTGATAGTCTCGAAAGATGGTATATACCTCAATGCGAAACGATAGATCCACTGAGAGTAATCCCCTGGATCCAACCACCAATTCAAACTACAATTCAACTCCCAATTCAACCTACAATTCAACCCCCAATTCAATCTACAATTCTTCGAGCTACAAATCAACCCGAGTCTTACGTACAGCTTTATTACGGTAATTACTAAATTAATAATTATATATGAATCATGTATTTAAATAGAGTAAATACAATTAAAGTACAAAATTTTTATTGTTTTTTAATACTTTTTTAAAATCTTGTTTTCTTAAAAATTCTGTAAAACGCATTTTTAAATATTTTAAAGAATTCAATAATGTTAAAGAATTTTAATTTATATGATAGAATTGTATGATCATTTTATGATATATTTCTATAATTATATTAAAATATTTTAGAGTGGTTAATTAAAGTTGAGAGTGTAAACGTATTTGTGAGCGTGTTTTATTATTTTTTAGTATCGTAAATTAAATTTGTTTAAAATCAATAGTTATTGATCGCATTAACAAAGTTTTATAAGAAATAAAATAAATAGTTCCAACATAAAGATAAAAACTTAAAAGATAATCAATTTGAATATTTTATAATAAATGTTTATGATTTTCAGCCATAGTGAAGCGTGCAGCGGAAAGATATTTTAATGGGTTATAGCTGAAGGACATCTTGGGAATGCTCATGATGAAACTTGCTTTGATCAAAGTCGCATTGAAACTTTATTTTCAAAATAATTGAATTAAAGGTATTAATTAATATTTGTTTATAATTTGAATTTTTTTTAAATAATTAAAATTTTTGTCTGAATATTTTGAAAATAATTTAAAAAATATTTGTATATATCTTTGTTTTTCGTAGGTTTAATTATTGGTGAGAATGCGCTATCCACAACTTCATTTATTTAGTTCCTGTGATGAATCTAAGAAGTAAAATGCAACGTAATTTCGCGCTGTAGAACTGTATTCGTTGTAAAAGAAAATTTTCTTTATTTTGAAGAGAATTAAATAATAATTGAGACAACATCATTTTAATTATCTGTGCTAACGCCAATTTACAAATTGTTGGCATAAAATTAAATTATCCTAATGAAGATGTAAAATAAACAGAAATAAACTTACAAAATACTCAATATCTAGATGATTTTTCTCGTAACGTTAACGGCCTTCATGTTAGGAATCAGTTAACTGTAATTGGTAATTGAAAGGCATTTTCCTCGTTATTAATTAATATTTTGTTTATAATATAATTTTGTTCAATTTCAATATGTTGGTCACAATTTTTCAATAATTATCAATGATTTGACTTTTTTTAAATATTTTACATTCAATCAATAGACTTACTATAAATGATTTTCATTGCATAAAAAATAGTTTTGTAGAATCAAGTGATTTAATATTATTCTGATATCCTTAATTTAGAGCTTTATATTTGTCTATATAATTTTCTATTTTTATATTTATTATTTATACTGTACTTGTCAATTATTTTAACCCTCCCTAGAGTAAAATTTATCAAAGTAAAAAGTTATATCTTCGGAACGAATGATCGTATCTACTAAATCCAAACGGCATTTGAAAGATTGGTAAAAAATCTTTGTAATATAATATATCTGGTATAAAACAAATCATTTTTTAATTTTTTATGACGATATAAAAAAAGATTTTTTTATTCATTTTTTTACTTTCATAAAAACGTATGTCATTTTAATGGAAATCATGGTATCGAAAAAAGACCAAATGGGTTTTAAAACTCTAATGGTCCTCTTTCAAATAATGTAAGTAAAATGTTTTTGTGATTTTACTAAAGTTGTGATGATTTTTCAGCAAAAAAGACCGTTATGATTATTTCATAAACTAAAAAAAGATAGAAAATTTTATTTAAAAGAAAAAATGTTTCATTTTTAACCTCGAATATGTATATGTAATGGCCAATAAGTTTTAGGATAAGGTTTTTATTTTACTCACTCTAAGAGTGTACTTTTTACTAAAAAAAAAGATTTTTAACGATAAACGCAATACTTTTAACAAAAAAGAATATTTAAGAAACTGTTTTTATTAACCCTTAGCGATCACATGGAGTAACTAGTTACTCCAGATTCAGAGAAAGTAGGAAGCCGAAAAAACACGTGATGGCGCACCAGTTTTTAGAACGCCATCTATAAATTGACCAATAAAAATCATTAGAAGTGTTGAAGAACTCTTCAACGAACATGGAACAGTCGGTTAGAAGTCTTAAAACACCTATATGTCTTGTGGTATTGAGTCACCCCATGTGGCCGCATTGGCGGCAAAACGGCGATAAATTCGCAGCGACGTGTTGTGTAATACAATGAAAAATCGTCAAAATAATTCGCTCAAATTGCAGCGATTTAAGGAGGCTCATCAAGCCAGGACCGTATCATGTTTTGGGTTCCTTGATGGTATTTGTATTATTGCAAATTTTCATAGATGAATACACTCTGTTTCTAAAATATAATTATTATTATTTCAAGAACAAAAATCATTGCATAAATATATGCTAAGAAAATATTTTTTTTTCTTCAAAAGCTCTTGTGACTATTTACTTATATACGGCACTATACAGCGGACTTCGTAATATGTATACACACGTCGTAATATGTATATACAGCGTCTTAGCATTATCACGCATGCGCAGTATATACCAGCTGATTCTTCCGATTCTACGTTAATCAAATATTTTCAACTTTTACACTTAATTTCTCTTTATTTTGATGGCTTACTCTCTTTTTTCTTAATTACATTGTAATCCTTATTAAAAAATCTATATCCTTCTAGTTTTCCATAAAAAATATTTGCGTAGAGATTTAATTACGATAACATTTGTAGTTCCATCATGCGTTTTTCACATAAGGCCTGTGTATAAAAACAATGATTTGACACATTTATTTCTTTAAATTTTGATGTCTTACCCTATATTTTTTTTTAAGCAACGAAAAGATGGAAGGTCAATGAACATTTTTTCAAAGTTTCATAAAAATCCATTCAGTTTAGAAAATAACATTGGAGACTGAAGAGCCTCCTTAATTGCTGCGTGAATTTGGACCTTGACAAATCGGCGCTTCACATAACGCTGAAGGATGCAGGCAGCGCCGAAAGTTTTTCAAAGTAACATGAACTCTTCGTGCTATTTTACTCTTATGTTTCCGAGTTCTCAGCTACTACATTTACAGTTTAAAGGGATATGATATTGTACATAATTTTCCTAGTTATTTAGATGTATATTTTGATATCTAATAAATTACGAGTTTCGAGATAAATGAGAAATATCGAAGTGCGGAGCAACTATTTTCATCAGTTCTATTTACTAAAAATTTTTTAGTGTTGTAAAGAAATTTAGGGGAAATTCCAAAGACGTCTGAGCACATGCCTGCCTGTATACTTTCACTTTCTTACTTTAAGTGGCAGGATCTTCTTACAGTTTCATTTCAAGCTTTTAAAAATCGAGCCGTTTTTAAAGATTGTAATTACTTCTTTAGTTTGGCTCAAATCGATTTCCGGGCCTCTTTCTTTTGAGTGATAACAATTCTATCTTTGTTTAGCACATTGATTTTTTATTTTCAATCCATGAGATAAAGTGTTGTGCAATTTTCAGGACAAGAGCAGTAAGTGTGCTTATTTTATTTTAAAATAAGTTTAAATTAAGCTTCATTTTTATTTCCTTTACTCAAAAATTTGCATGGAAATTATTTATGATTGCTTAAATAAAAAAATCTTCAGAAAACTGATTTTCTTAGCGCAGTTTTAATTTTAAAACATTTTGATAATATTGAAAAAAACTTTCAATTTCCATTTTTTTTTCTATTTTACGTAAACCATTCGATAGATTTGCTTTAAAATTTGTATACAAGTTATTCGCTACTGTTTTTATAAAATATGCTTAGTTTTGAAAAACTAATTTTTTTAGCGTAGCTTTTCGATCACTTCATCTGATTTCTGATTTACCGCTATCATTAATTCTTTTCTTTCTTCCTCACTCCCTCTCTTTCCTTTTATCTCACCCTGATACACATTTTTACAATATTTTCATCTATCCCTCACTCTCTCTCTTCCTATTTCCTGATCACTCTCTCACACTTACTCTCACTCTTTCTTTTCCTTCTGAATTTTTCTTGAATAGAAATTATGTTTTTTACTTTGAAATCACATTTATAAAATCAAATTACTCTAACTTAATGAGCTCTATGAGAAAGCATTGCGTCAAAGCACTTGGCAGCGTTTTTATACGTGTTGAAATCGAATGTTCTATTTATGTATAAATAATTATATTAAAAAGTTACATCTAATATATTTTATTATTAACAATCAAATATTAATAATACGCTTTCTTTAAAAGAAATAGAACATTCAATTTCTATATCCACTTTACTATATATATATATATATATATATATATATATATATATATATATATATATATATATATATATATATATATATATACTAGGGGTTCCCCCTGCTCGCTTCTGCTCGCCAACCCCCCCATTGTCAATATCAATTATCAAATCAATATCAATTTCCAAGAGAACGTTCTTAAATTAGATAACAATCGATTAAATTAGCTAACAATTAACTACCTTTCAGCTATCTCTCAGCTAACTTTCAGCTGAATTTTATCTGAATTTCAGCCAACTTTTTGCTAACTTTCAGCTAAATTTTATCTAAATTTCAGCCAACTTTTAGCTAACTTTTAGCTAAATTTTATCTGAATTTCAGCTATCTCTCAGCTAACTTTCAGCTAAATTTTATCTGAATTTCAGCTATCTCTCAGCTAACTTTCAGCTAAACTTTATCTGAATTTCAGCTAACTTTTAGCTACCTTTCAGCTAAATTTTAGCTGAATTTCAGCTAACTGAGGGCACATAAAATTCTTATACACGGCGGCGGCGGCGTAGGCGATATATCTTTATTATATAGATATATATATATATATATATATATATATATATATATATATATATATATATATATATATATATACACATATATAGAGTTATCTTTATTATCGGCCTCTATAGGTAACTATAGATCCGTTTTTTCAATTTTATACTTTTAGTTATATTAATCATTCATATCTTGTTTATTATTTAAATTTATTCTTACAAAAGAATATTTAAATTATTCTATGTTTTAAATAATATTGAATTATTTCTCTTAAATTTAATAATTTTATTCAAAATTGTTATGAGCCTTTACAACTTCATTTTCAAATTTAAATAAATATAATAAATTTTTCATAATTTGAAATAGCATTCAATATTTTATAACAAAAAATTGTTTGAACACACTGTACCAAGCACCGTACCTGTAAATAATTTATCAGTTCATTAAAACTTTGAAATTTTCTTTTTCAGTCAGAAGTCACTCTTTAAGATTAAAAGATAAATAATTTGGATATTTAATCAAGCTACAATGAAATTGAAAGAATCAGCAAACAGAGCAGTTTTTAGATTACATTATGCCGCTACTTATAAGATCGCAAAAACCTTTTCCCATCTGAAAATAACGAATTCCAAAATATATTTTTTACACGAAAAAGGAATTGATCGCGGAAATATCAAAAAGATTGGAGAAATTGAGTATTTGGAACTTGAAGATGGGTGTATTCGTGCCCCTACTTTCTATCAAAAACATAGAATATTATTCGCTAATTTTGCTCCACTTGTCAGCATAGCGCAAAGTCATTATCTTCCTATTTTTCTACGAACAGATAACTTGGGACATTATATAGATACATGCATGGTTAATTTTCTTGAAATCGAGTATATAGCTAGCAACAAAACGATAGATCCACTGAGCGTAACCACTAAGATCCAATACGACGAGGATAATTATTACGGTAATTAATGTATATTAATTTATAATTACTAAATTATACATGAACTTTATATTTACATAGAATAAATAAATTTTTAATCGTTCTTTTATACGTTTTTGAAATCTTACTTCCTGAAATAATTGTGTAGAACGTATTTCTAAATATTTTAAAAAATTCGATAAAGTTAACGAATTTTAATTTATATAAAAACAATTGTATAAGTAAAGTGATTATATGATCATTTTAAATTATATTGTTATAATTACTGAAGTATTTTAAAGTATTTAATTAAAGTTGAGAATGTGCACGTATTTATGAGTGTGTTTTATTACTTTTTAAAATATAAAGATAAAAACTTAAAAACTAATCAATTTGAATATTTTATAATAAATATTTATGATTTGCAGACATGCTAAATTATTACTACACCGAGAAACTTTTTGGGGCGAGAGACCTCTGGTAGTGTAGGGCCGGGCGCCTCGATAATGTAAAGTAAGTCGTCTCGTCTTGAACATAAAGGTCTGAGACCTTTGTCACCGAGGCCGTGCGTCTATTACGTTCGGATGATGTATAGGGTAATGACACCAGTTATCACGAGTCTCGGTAGACTATGTAAGTTCAATCGATTGAATCTTAGATATGAGTACAATTTTTAATCAGAAAATGTTTGAAACGTATTACCCTAAAAAAGTTCGTGTTAATTCTGTACTGATTTAACACTGATATCAGTATGTGATTCCTACTGCATCAACGTAAAATCAATATGATATTCACACGGAATTCGTACTGAGCGAGCTCTGAAAGTAGTCTCAAAACGCAATGCGAATAAAGTACGAAATTCATACTTATGAAGCACAAATACTAATTAAAATACGTATAAAATCAGTACTGAATCTGCGAATGCATATTTAGGTGAATATGAAGTAAAACCACTCAGAGCATAATGAGTATAAAATCAGTGTGCCATTTAGACAATTGTTATGCAAAGTATGCCCCAAATATTATTAAAATAATTAGTAGATTTGTAATGAATCGTGGTGAAACCTGTACAAATATTTGAATCGCTGATAAAAATTGAGATAAAAAAAAATAAACTCAGTACAAATGCAGTACGAAAACGAGACGGACTTAATACAAACTGAAAATTAAATGTACACGCAATCTTTTAACAATAAATAATTGATAAATACTGAAATTGCTTAGATTTTGTACGAAATTTAAAACTGGCAGGGCTTCAGACGGAATGATTATAGTATCACAATAAGGATTCAGTACAAAATTTGTAAAAAAACAGAACAGAATCAATGCAAAATCTTCTTACAATAAGTGCTGAATTAGTACTAAATCTGAATAAAATATATACGAGATTTAAAATTCAGAAGAAAAATGTCGAATAATAAAATAAGCTTAGTACGAATTCAGCACTTATTGTAAGAAGATTACGCATAGATTTTGTTCTGTTTTTGTACGAATTTCGTACTGAATCCGTATTGAGATACTATAATTATTGCATCTGAAGCCAATTTTAAAATTCGTACAGAATCTATGCAATTTCAGTATTTATTAACTATGTATTGTTGAAAGATTGCGTTTACATTTGATTTTCAGTTTGTAATAAGTCCGTACGGATTTTATGCTGAATTCGTTCTGAGTTCATGTTATTATTCGACAATTTTCTTCCGAATTTTAAATCTCGTATACATTTTATTCAGATTTAGTACTGATTCAGCACTTATTGTAAGAAGATTTCGCATTGATTCTGTTCTGTTTTTGTACAAATTTTGCACTGAATCCTTATTGTGATACTATAATCATTCAGTCTGAAGCCCTAGTTTTAAATTTCGTACAAAATCTATGCAATTTCAGTATTTATCAATTATTTATTGTTAAAAGATTGCGTGTACATTTGGTTTTCAGTTTGTATTAAGTCCGTCTGGTTTTCGTACTGCATTGAGTTTATTTTTTTTTATTCTCAATTTTTATCAGTGATTTAAATATTTGTACAGATTTCACCAAGATTCATTACGAATCTACTAATTATTTTAATAATATTTGGTGCATACTTTGCATAACATTTGTCTAAATGGCACACTGATTTTATACTGATTATGCTCTGAGTGAGTTTACTTTATATTCACCTAAATATGCATTCGCAGATTCAGTACTGATTTTATACGTATTTTAATTAGTATTTGTGCTTCATAAGTATAAATTTCGTACTTTATTCGCATTGCGTTTTGAGACTACTTTCAGAGTTCTCTCAGTACGAATTCCGTGTGAATACCATGTTGATTTTACGTTGATGCAATACGAATCACATACTGAAATCAGTGTAAAATCAGTACAGAATCAACACGAACTTTTCTAGTAGGGTATTCATAACATAATTAAAAATTGTATAACAAAAAAGTATACTAAAATAGTAAATTATTCAACTAATATTAAATTTAAAATAATATTTATTTTAACCTATTGTTACGAACTCAATCCAGTTTTTACGACCCAGTTTATTACGAACACACCAGTTATTACAACCCAAACATTACGACAATTTAACTGACAGTTTCGAGGTTATATTTCAATAACAGTACTATTATTTACGATACTCTATTTAGATTTCAGGCAATCTTTTACTTATTTGTAAATGTCGATTTAAGAATGACTGAAACGCTTTTCTTCCAGGTCTGTTATTTACAAACGGAATCGTCTTTTTCAATTCATCACAAATTTTCTTGACGCTGTCGCAGAGCATCCACGTGTAACCTATTCCATAGTTTCTTTTGTATATATGCTAATATATATATATATATACGTGTGAACGATAAATGTATATTTTTTCTTTTCTAGATTTCAATATCTTTAAAATTGATTATTGATTTTTCAAAATCAATGTATTAGTAGTTTAAAAAAGAAAATTCAGGCACTTATTTATTATCAATAAATAACGTCGGTTACACGATACTATAATCTCACATTTTTAACTTTAACAAAATTTTTTCTTGTATTTAATTCACCCTGCCTTTTTCTCTTCATTTTAATTCAATTAATATCTTATTTAAGAGTATTTAAATACTTGAGTATGTACAGCGCTTGTTGCTTCAATAATTTCACCGGTAGCACTGATATATACGCAATCTTTTAGGTTAAATTATCTCGTTCAGGATTCGTAAGAACTGGGTTTAGATGCGTACAAGTGTACCAGTCATTACTTTCTTAATTACATTTTTTAAAATTATTATTATTCAAATTTAAAGGTATTTTCAAAATCGGCATGTGGAGGCCTTTTTAATAGGTATTGTTTATATTAAATTTGTTAATAAAATATAAATCAAAATATGATTTTCAAAATAACAAAAATATGCGAAAATGAAATTTTTATACGAGAATCGTTCGTTCTATCATAGGGACAATTTTTAAATTGGATTATTTATTTTATAATTTAAATATGAAGCTATTTGTAGGTGGAATATAATAACTAATCCATTAAATTAATTGAAATTATTTATTAAAGATCTGCATATCATAAAATAAATTTTATATTGCAATATATAATTCGATTTCGTCATAAGTGGATCACTCGTAACAACTGATGTCACTACCCTACACAGATCTAGTTTTGTCCGGCTTTATGCTTTCAAGATAAAGGTCTCAGGCCTTTATACTCAAGGCATGATACCTCATCGAATCGCTTTATTAATAAGGGTCTCACATCTCAGGATTTACCAAGGTCTATCGCCCCAAAAAGTCTCTCCGTGTATACCGTATATGCCACACCTCCTATTCACATTGTCATGCAGTCAGCACACCCAAGTGACCATCTCACAAAGCAAGTCCAGATTGAACGCGCGTCCGGCTCTTGACCGGTCACCCATCTAAGTATCAGACGTGGCCAATGTTGCTTAACTTTGCAGATCGCCTGGCACGCGCCGAACCACTCGGCCAATGCGTCGATTGTCATTGTCAATAAATACTTATATTTATTTAACCAGAATTTACATAATATACAATGTAACCGTAGAGGAAAACAAATCCCTGTACACGGACTGGTATCTAAAACTAAACTAAAACTAAAAACTAAACTTAAAAACTAATAACATGAATAGATATATACATATAATTAAATTTATCAATATGTTATAAATCCCATCCTTAATAGTGCTACATTCTCAATTACTTATTTCTATTTATATACATATACATATTGTTTACTTCTTCTAACAAATTATTTTTTTGTAACCATTTTCTTATTTTATTCTTAGAGGTCTTTTTCTTTATTCTCAAATTCTTCAGTTCTATAGGTAACAAATTAAACAACTTTATTGCCTTTATATAGCTATTTTTTTTACCTATCTCTTTACTACATTTAGGCATAATTATATTTTTATTTCTTGTTATACTTTTTGATTTCACATATGTACTATTTAGCCCATCATAATGAAATGTCAAAGATTCAAAACCATACAGTTGTTCCAAATTTAATATGTTATAATCAACTATAAATTCATTTCCATTTATTATTTTAACCAATCTATTTTGAAGAGTCTGTAGTGGAGTTATACAATTATCATATGCTCCACCCCAAGCTATTATTCCATAAACTATCACACTTTGGAAAAATGCATAATAAATCATCCTCAACACTTCCCTATTCATAACTTTCTTAAGCTTATAAAATATAAAGACCAAATATTTTGTTTTATTTATCAAATATCCAATATGATAATCCCATTTAGCCTTAAAATCAAAAACAATACCAAGGTACTTACATTCTTCAACTCTTTTCAATGCTTTATCATTAATTCTTATATTAACATTTTCAGGTACACTATCAATATAATTACCAAACGTAATATAAACAGATTTATCAACATTAAGAGATAACCCATTAAGTATCATCCAGCTATTTATTTCATTCAATGCAATATTTGTTTTGGCAATTGTTCCATACCATGTGTCATCAGACATAATTAATGCAGTATCATCTGCATAAGATATGATTTCTCCATTAACCACACCATCCAACAAATCATTTACATATAATATAAATAAAAGAGGTCCAAGGATAGTTCCCTGTGGAACACCCATATTTAACTCTTTCTTATCACTTAAAACATCACCAATTTTTACTCTTTGAGTTCTATTACTTAAATAACTTCTAATTAATTCATTAGCTTTACCTCTTATTCCTATACAATAAAGTTTTTCTAAAAGAGTACTATGATCCACAGTGTCAAATGCTTTAGCCAAATCCAAAAACGTGATTATCAATGGTTTACTTTTGTCTAATTTATTATAAATAACATTCGCTATAAAATTTAAAGCATCCTTAGTTCCTCTATTCTTAATAAAGCCAAACTGTCTATCAGATAATATTTTACATTCTTCAACAAAATTAAGTATTCTAAAATGTAATATTTTCTCAAAAATTTTAGCAATATTAGAAATCAACGATATTGGTCTGTAGTTAGATGTCATACATTTGCTGGATGCCTTATGCACCGGTACTACATCTGCAGTCTTAAGTGCGTTTGGCCAAATCGATGTTCCTATGCATAAATTTATAATGTAACTCAATGGCTCAATGATAAAATCAATTATGCTTACTAAAGCCTTAGTAGATATCATATCAACTCCACCATTTTTATCTTTTAAATTTTTAATTACATCATAAACTTCAATAGGATTAGTTGGCCTAATAAACATTGTTCTTGGATTTAGCTTTGGCATTTTTATTTTTTGTCCAATTGGTAATTTTATTTTCTTACTCAATTCTTTTCCTATCGAACAGAAAAAATCATTCATATGATTAGCAATTTGCTCTCTATCTGTTACTTTTTGTTTATTTACATTTAAAATATATTTAATTTCTTTATCTCTCTTATCTCTACTGTTCACTTTGGTATTAATAAATTGCCATAATTTTTTGAGCTCTCCTACTGCCTTTTCTATTATCTTTTTATCAAATTTAATTTTGGCTTCTGCAATTACTTTGTTCAAATTATCACAAAAAGTCTTATACCTAATCTTTAATTCATTATTACTTTTATCTGTTTTCCACTCAAGATATAATTTTTCCTTTTTATTACATAATTCAATTATTTCTTTAGTAATCCAATTCTTTCTACATTTAAGACAATTACTCTTTTTAGTCTTTGATCTATTAATACAGTTTTTTACACACTCTATAAAGTAGTTTATTGCCTCGTTAGGGTCAGTCCTATAATAAATTTCATTCCAATCAACATAACTTGCATTAACCTTAACTTTATTATAATCAATATATGTACTTATATGTTCCTTCTCGTTTCTATATGACAATCTGAAATTACTTATTTTAAACAATAAAGCATAATGGTCAGTAATTGAGTTTCTTATAGTAAAAGACTCTACATTTAATCCATCAATTCTAAAAAAGACATTATCAATGCAAGATCCCCCCATGCTATCATCATTGCTTGGTCTGGTGATATTTCTAAATGCCGGCAGATAACCGAATTCCAATAGATTGCTTAGATGTTCCTGAGCATACATATCACACTTTAATAAATCAACATTGAAATTGCCAACAATTAAGTGGTTTCCAAACCTCTTCATTTCTTTTAAATAAATTTTTAAGTTATATATGAATTCAGATTTAGCAATACTATGTGACCTGTATAGAGCAGAAACATCCAAACTACGACCATTATTTAACTCTATCTTAGTATTCAAAATACTTAAGTTATTTATCGTTACAATATTTGTCTCTTCAATAATATCCTCCCTTACATAAACAATCACTCCATCAGCCCTATTTAAGATACTTTCGTTATAATACATTTTGTAACCCGACAATTTATAAAAATTACAATTTACTACTTTCCACGTTTCAGAACAGCAAATATAAAAAGGTTTGACACTCAAACTTTCAATATAAATTTCCAATTTTCCAAAATTTGCATCAATACTCCTAATATTAACACATAAGATCAAGTTATAGTTATTTTTTATTAATCTATTGAAAGTTTCAGTATCATTAAACATCTTTTCCGATAACAATACATCTCCATTTATATTATCAAAAATATCTAAATTGAATGCTATAATTACGTAGTTCTTAATGAATTTGTTGCTCTTCCTGAGGATTTATTTCCAAATACAGCTAATGGGTTATAAGGATAGTCAATTCTTGTGATGAATCTACCCAACAATATCTTGTATGTTTGACAGGAACTTCTATCACCAGCTGAGTGATTTATGGGTCTATTTTGATTATATTTTTTATTATACTTTATACAATTGGAGCATTTGATATTATTTTTATTTTTACAATCTTTGTAAGCATGACTTTCAGCACAGAGACTACAAGCCACACTTGCTTTACAATTCTTACTATTATGACCATATGCAGCACAATTATAACACATATTCAAGTTGAAATCATCCAAGGCAATACATCTATTTGTCCCAGCATATATTTTCTTACTAGCCATTATTTTGGTATACGTTGTAGGACTTACTTCAGCAACAACATTCCAACCATTCTTACTTTTGTTTGGATATTTATGAACAATTTCCAGAAAGTCTTCTTCAGTTTGTAGTCTATTTCTTTGTGATATATCTTCTTTAATAATTACATTATTCTCATTGTCCAGATCATAATCTATATTTATTATTTTTATTCTTGGTTTTATTTTCTTCTCAATTTGCACACTAGTTTCCTCATTGGCAATAGTACTTAATATCTCTTTCGTTTTATTTAAATCATCTTTTTTATTACATTTAACTATTGGCTGATTCCATTTCAAATCGAACAGTCAGTATACACTCAAGTCACCAATTACTGCGCTAATGGAGTATGTTATTCTACCCTAAAAATAAGGGTATACGTATTTTTTTATTTTGCTGAAATATCAAAATTGCATCAGATATGCACTTTTGAAAATTGCATACAATAACTAAATGTTAAAACTGAAAATGTTGAGAATAACTTTAGAGAGCTATCGTTTTACCAATTTCCAATGAATTTTGATAAACCTTTTTTTATTTTATTTCGTTTTGAGCCCTCTTCAACTCCGTGCAAGAAATTTAAAAAAAAACTAAAAAATGACTGAGATATATGCATTTTACCAAAAAATGCACTTTTTATGCACATGCATTTTTCTCGAAAAGGCCATTTTTTTTTTTGCTGAAATTTTTTTTGCTGATAGAGGACCAAAATACCTATCTAATAGTACTTGTTTGATCCCGGCTTTTTTGGTTTGGAGCGAGAAAAAAAATTCACAAATTTTGTTGGTGAAAAATGCTTGTATATACGTTCGGAAGTCTTAAGCAGTCTGCATTCAAACACTGTCGTATGCTTGGCTCATCATTTGTTTACATTTGTATGCATGTATATAGCATCAATAGTGATATATATATATATATATATATATATATATATGTAAATT
Source organism: Anastatus disparis (assembly GCA_017163975.1). Lineage (NCBI taxonomy): Eukaryota > Metazoa > Arthropoda > Insecta > Hymenoptera > Eupelmidae > Anastatus > Anastatus disparis. The sequence goes on from JAFFSR010000261.1 coordinate 539,657, forward strand.
CGTAATATAAAAATAAATATTTAAACATGAAAAAAAAGAATTCTATTCGTGTATATCTATATTATGTATGTTTCGATGTACAAACAATAGGAGGCTAACTCGCGGACAAATACATCGCGTAACCAAAACAGCATATTAGAACTGTTATATAGAAGCTAGTTATTTTTACGGCTGCTTTGAAAGGTGCTTCTCGGGCTTGTGAAAAATTCAACAAAATTGTGAAATAACAATGTCCGAAATTTACTCTTCTAAAAGAATTTCATGTCCCGAAAGAAAAAGAAGAAGGTAAAGCTGATCCTACTAAGTTAATCATCCACTTTGACTTTGCAGAAAATTGGTCTGTAATAAATAATAAAGCGGTTCAAGGAAATCATTGGGTAAATAACCAAATTTCTATTTTTACTGCAGTCTGTTACCAAGGAGAGATAACACAAAGTTTTGCGATAGTTAGTGACGACAAAAAGCATGATACTGCATATGCACTGCTAGCAATAAATAAAATTATCGATCTTATGAAAAAGAATTATTTAGTTACTAAAGTCACTATCATATCAGATGGAGCTCCAAGCCAATTTAAAAATCGTTTTCAACTACATGAATTCAAACATTGGTTTTATGAAATGAAATGGTTATTTTCTGAGACTGGTCATGGGAAAGGAGCCGTTGATGGAATAGGTGGGCTTCTAAAGCATTATGCTACTTCACATAACTTGTAAAGAGTTCATGAAGAATCGATACAAAATGCTGACGATTTTATAAATTGGGTTCAAAGTTACACCAATGCAATAAAAATAATTTTACTACCAATAAATGAGATTGAAAGATTTAGAAAAAAGAAAAATATTGAATGGAGTGGGGTTTCTAAATATAATGGAATTCAAAAAAGTCATATGTGGTTAAAAAAACTTGGGGAATTAAAATCACATATATTTATTGGCAGGACAGCTATACATGCACTAAATGAAGTGAAAAACAAGAAAAAAAAGCCAAGCGTCGTGAGACTACATTTAAAACTAAAAATAATAAGCGCAAAAATAAAAAAAAATAATTATCTATAATTATTTTTTTGACGCATCCCAACAGTGAGAGGCAAGGGGAACTCACTCTAAAAAAGCACCCCGAAGGGAACAGAATCCTTCTACGTCCACGTCGTTGTTCCTGGATAATGCTAAACGAAGAATAATATTTAAATGTCGACTGCTTAAGACTTCCGAACGTATATACAAGCATTTTTCACCAACAAAATTTGTGAATTTTTTTCTCGCTCCAAACCAAAAAAGCCGGGATCAAACAAGTACTATTAGATAGGTATTTTGGTCCTCTATCAGCAAAAAAAATTTCAGCAAAAAAAAAAATGGCCTTTTCGAGAAAAATGCATGTGCATAAAAAGTGCATTTTTTGGTAAAATGCATATATCTCAGTCATTTTTTATTTTTTTTTTTAATTTCTTGCACGGAGTTGAAGAGGGCTCAAAACGAAATAAAATAAAAAAAGGTTTATCAAAATTCATTGGAAATTGGTAAAACGATAGCTCTCTAAAGTTATTCTCAACATTTTCAGTTTTAACATTTAGTTTTTGTATGCAATTTTCAAAAGTGCATATCTGATGCAATTTTGATATTTCAGCAAAATAAAAAAATACGTATACCCTTATTTTTAGGGTAGAATAACATACTCCATTAGCGCAGTAATTGGTGACTTGAGTGTATACTGACTGTTCGATTTGAAATGGAATCAGCCTATTACTTTATTTTTTAATTTGATAATTCCATCATATTGTATATTTTTGTCTTTGGCTAGTAATCTTTTTGTTTCATTATGAACTTCATCAATCTCTACTGTTTCCTTGCATTGAATAATAACAGCTGGTATATTATCAATATTTACATTGCTTACTTGCTTTACTGATTGAGCATATGACATAACCTCACTTTTCCCATTGTTAAAATTAATATTTAAAATAAATTTTTAAAAAATAATAAATTTAAAAATATTTTATTTGAATTTTAGTAAAACAGATGGTTTAAATAATTCAAATTCTATCGTTAAACAAAATTTTCACATTTATATTAAAGATTATATATTAATAACCAATCATTTTACATTACATTTTAAAAATTCATTACCATTTTTAATAATTATAATAGAATTATTTACGTTAAATTAATAATTCATTAGTAAACTCTATTTTAAATGTATTATTTAAGATTCATTTTTAAGAAAGTTTGTATTTAAAATACAGGGAATAAAGTACCCTGTGAGAAAATAAACCATTTTTTGGCCATGTTTTATTCATCAACGTTCGTTAAAATGGCATATATCTAGAAATTCTGGAAATATTGTAAACAGAATTTTTAGATAAGTGCCATTTTAACATGCGTTGACCAGTAAAGTATGGTCAAAATATGGTTCATTTTCTTACAGAGTAAAAGAAAGTAGAAAACAAGAAGATATATTTCTTCTCCGTCTTATTGATAATCTTTCTCTTCTCTTTTCTCTATTTCTCTTACAAAAAACTCTGATAGCAAACAAAAGGAGTAGGGATTAGATTCAGTGAAAAATCGTTAATTGCTGAATTTTCTCTCATTAACTCTTGCAATTTCCTCTATCTGAGAGCTAAATCTTGCTGTATAAAAGAGTAGTACAGAGATCATCATCCGATCATGATTATTAGAGTCGGAAAAGTTACAGACCATTAAGTTTTCCAAATCCAAAACTTTTTTTCCTTTTCATCGAATCTTTCTTGTTTCTCTGAGGAATAAGAAATTGTTCATCAAAAAGTTGGACTAAAATATTTATACGAAATGTAAAATTTTTCATTTAAATATTAATAAGTATAACAATAGAAGATACAACATTATTCTTTGATCGCTAATGTTTTCTACTCAATACTTATCTGTTTTAAAATTCTACAAGATGATGTGAATGTTCAAGTATCAACCGATATCTACATGCCTCTCCTTGGTACTTTTTATCACAGAGAAGAATGGAGTATAAATATATAGTTTTAATAAATTAATTTTATTTAGCTTTTTTTTTTAATTTATTTAAAGATGTATAACAATATTGAGCGGGTCGCACTGTCCTTTAACTGCCATTGATGCTATTCAATATTTTGTACAAAGAATCCTTCACCGGTAAAACTCAGGAAATATATTTCTTTGTACGATTGACTTGGCTAAGTTCAACGCCTTAAGAGAAAACGAGTCGGCGTAACGGCCTTACCACCGTGCAGCTCCATAGGCAGGAAGATATTTCAATTGGTGAGATATATTTCCAATTTAGTCGATGAAACGTTCGAAACATTGATGCGCATATCGCTAAATTAAAAAGTGTTAGGAGAAATCAGATTGATGGAATGGCCTTGCTGGGCCTTCTAACACCGAATATACCTTAGCAAAGCAAGTTAATTTTAATTATTACATTATATTCTAAAACTAATTTGGTTTCTTTTTCGCATTAATGCATGAACAATGGCTGATTTTAGCTAAGTTTAGTAATGGCAATTAACACATCAGTAAAATCATTCATGTCTATGTCGTTATTTTATAATTGTATCAATGTTATATTGATGAATAAAAACTATAAAGAGCATTTATTATATAAAAGTTACATATAATTGATGTAGATGAAATGCCTACTTGAAGGCTCTTCCCATTTTTGGTTTAAATACGTTCCGCTCTGTCGATCAAAACCTTGTTCTATTGCAAGGTCTTGATGCGTCTTTGAATACATAATTTTTTATATTTAAAAACCATTAATACCAATAATTTACAAATATAAAAATTTGATGGTATCAACAAAAGATGGTTAAAATTGTAAATATTATATTAGAATACCGTATTTTAATTAGTCTAAAATTTGTTCTTATTTAATTTTGTAACAATAAAATGATAAATAAAATTGTTTCTATTTTAAGATAAGAACAAAGGTCAAGGAATTATACGTATGCATAAACGGTAAACATAAAAATAGTTTTAATTCAAATATTTATTTAAAATTATAATAATTTCAATAAACGTAGTAAGCAGAAACTTATCGATGATTCTAATGTAAAATTACTAAGGAATTTTTTTCGAATGATTGATTTATCTATTAATAATCACTTTAAAAATTGGATTTACGCCATAATTTTTATAAAAATTTAGTAGTTTGATTTACGTAATTAATTTTCTGATATTATAAAATATTTTTACTGCTTTTAGAAAAACTTTATTAGAATTTTCAAATTAAAAATTATTCTTAGTTAAAATAATTTTTAATAATATTTAATAATAAGTGTTTCCAGATTTATTACAACTGTTAATAAGTATAAGAATTTCATTAATCAAGAAAAAAAAAACAAATATATTTTATTTTGTAATATATTCTTTTTTTTTAATTTTATCTAACATCGCTGCATTTATGCTATCATTGTGATGCTATTTAGCGACGAAGAACGTCAGTGTGTTTGTGAACGAAGCACATGTAACATACAGTGGTGCTTGTATGAATCGGCCAAGAACGGGATTCGAACTCGGGATCTCGAGATTACGAATCCATTGCTCTACGTAGTGAGCCACTGATGGCCTCTTTTGTAATTTATTAAAAATTATTATTTTAAATTAGTAAAAATATAGGTTTTACAAAATTATATTATCACGCATGTGAATATAATATATAATATAATAAATGTATAATATGATCTGTAAATATGAATAGAGAAATTCAATTGAAAAAAATTTTTTCTATTTATTATCAACATAATACACTAATAAAAAATAGTATTTGACAAAAAAAATAATTTCTATTTACTTATTGGTAAAGTTTATTGGAGAAATAAAATTTACTTGATTATCAAAAACTTATTTGTAAAAATTTTATTTTTATAATTTAATTTTCAATTTTATTTTTAAGAAACATAAAACAATATTACTTTTAACTATGTAAACTGTACTTTTTTAAAAGTTATATTATATTGTAACAAAAAAATTAATAATTATGTATGGCTTGAAAATTTCGAAATATTAAAGTATCCAAGGAATGAAATCAACACTAATTAATTCATAGAATATGTTACAGCTTAGGTTCTATATTCTATTGTTATATTTTAGCTATTGTAAAATAAGACTTTTAAAATTACGTTCTACTTGTTGATCAATACAAAATAATTTATTTAAACAAACAACTATATGTAATAAATAACTTTTTTCTAAATTTACAATTTTTTTTTTTATTAAATTCGATTTTTTTTATAAATTCGACTGTTGTGTTGATATTGTAATTCCATGAAATCATCAAAATAATTCTAAGAAAATATAGAAAAATGATAAAATTTTATTACTTGGCAATAATTTTTTTTTTAATTGTATTCAATATTTTTAAAAAACTTCCTGCAATATTATCACTAAATATTGAGATTTACTCCTTAAAATTCATCATCAACGTTCTCTCTTATTATCACGATTCACACTTTAATCCTAAAACTACAGTCAATGCAATCATTATTATGAAAATGGAGGATTCTGCATTTGTCGCCGAGGACTTGGGTTTCGTTGCTTCTTTGCCATCTTTATCAAATCTTCTACCGTAGATACCAAAAGTAATAATGTCATTTCTTGGTTTATTCGTAGACATTAATATCGAAGTTGAATTTTTAGGTCCGCTAGGTACATAAATATATTCAGAGTCCATCATTGGTTCTAAACTTTTATTTGATAACTTAAGCGTCGACGGTTCGTAAAAACTTCTCTTGGTCATATCAACAAGCGCTGTTATTATTAACGAATCGAATGTCAGTGGCATTACGACATCTGTACCTTCTGGATAAATAGAGCCGCAATCTTCAATTTTATCACCGGCACATGCTACTAATGCGCATACATCTGAACCGGCTGTTGATACGTTGGCGTAATTACGAACACCGTTGAATACTGTTAGACGATAACTATAACAAAATTTATGATCAATTTTATCATTGTACATAGAATGTAATCATGGTAAGGAAAGATCATTCGAATGATTATTTTTTTTGTTGTACAATAAGTTTTTGAATTGATGATTCAAAAATTTTGAAAAGTTTAATAACATTTAACTTAATACAAAATTGTGTGTATGTAAATAAAAAATTAGTAATGGACGACAAAATTTTTTTAATAATTATTAATAATAGTTCGAAATTATAAATATAGAAATTAACAGTATTAATTAAAAATAAGGGGAAATCTGAATAAAAATACAGATTTTTCAAAAGTATTTTTCCACATATGTTGATTAAGCAAGCAGCCTTGAATTGAACAAATACTAATTTAGTTCAGGTAGATTAAATCGTTGAAATTTTTCACGATCTTTGCATTTTATAGGGGACATATCAATTTTTTTCTCAAGTAAATTATATCACAAATATTTTTTTTAATTGAAATAAATTTAAGTATAATTGTGCTTTTATTTACATTACGTTTGAGTAAATGATGAAAATATGTACGTAATTGCGTGATAGAGAAACGTAATTATAAATATTATTAAACATAAAACAATTATTATTTAGTTCTATTATTTACCGTTTTTTTAAATGTTTAATTTTTTCCTTATTTAAATAATCTATAAAATTTCCTACAATTAATAATGTAGAATCATCTACAAAATTTTCTAAAAGATTTTTCTGTATAATTTTCTACAAATAATATGTAAAATAAATTAAAGATTTTACTCTACTAAAAATTTTTATATAAAAACATGCAAATCAATCTTGAGATTTCTGTGTGAAAATAACAAAATATTTTTACGAAAAGTCTGTCGAAACTTTTACAAGACACCTTGTAGAAGATGTTTCAAATACTTTTGTGCTATTTATTATCAACAGTAATTCTTATAAACGTTCATGTAAAAATTTCTGTAGATTATTTCAAGGATTATATAAAAGATTTATAAATTAATTATGAAACCAAGCTTAGATAATTTTTAAATGTTTTACTTGAGTTTAAAATAATGTTCTAAATCCTTGTTTTTTTTTATGCTTTACCTGTACTGTTTGCTTCCAGGCTTGGCTGCCAATTTTTCATCATACGTAGTTTCCACATGAAAATCGCAGCATAATCCTTCGTCGCAAAGTTTCGTAATATGCGAGCCTTCTTTTGGATCTAATAAATGGGTCGTATAAGGTTTCAAATTATCATTATACATTCTTTTGTACCTGGTCAAATTCAAATGCAATCCAGAAATAGTCGGTACTTCTGCTTGCTTGAATATGTGTACGAAAGATTGTCCGGCTCTTGCGTCGTCTGGCCTGTTTCTACGATTGAGTTTTGGTATTTCAGCGACTACAAGAGCGTTAGACGTTTGATCTGATTTGTAATATTTAATCGGACCACCTTTGCCTGCGTATATACCGCTGCCTGTAATATAATTTCTTCTATTATTTTTAATATTTTCCATATTTTTTAAATTTTTGGGTGGCTTCGGCGTTTAGAGCCGTATTTAATTGGGGCCCCGCAAGAAAGAACAAAATATTTTTAGTTTTTTTTAGAAAATTTTTATAAAAATATTTATAATTAATTATTATATTTATAATTTCAATGATATTTTATGACCTAACAAAAAATACCTGTAATTTATTATTAGTAATCTTCCCATAAGAAACCATGGTAAATTTTTAAATTTCTGTAATTTTTCTGCCCTTCGACCGAAAAGCGGCAACTTCCTGGCCGCTGCCTAAAACGAAGCTGCTGCTTTCCGGCTCCGTCGAGCAGAAAAGTGCATTACAACCCATGGCCAGTAAAAAAGAAAGCCTTAGATCACATGTTTGTCACAATTACATGTGATCTGAGTCTGAGACATTCTTTTTTTTACTGGCCATGGGTTGTAATAAACTATTTTTTCTTTTCAATTCGATCGAAGATTACAGACTTTTAAAACTTTAGAGAAAAGCTTATAACTTGTACTTTTATTCTTATTTTTTAATAAATTTTCTATATTTTTATTAAAAGTCGCTGAAGCCACCAAAAAGTATTTAATTTTCAACAAAAAACCATTCCTAAAGCCTTTAGATATCTCGTACATGTTAATTTTTCGTTATCCGGTATGAAACTAGTTTGTTAAAACTAACTATTTAAATAAAATGCATTATTACAAATTTTTACTGCATTTTCATTATTCTAAGTTTCCTTTATAACGAGTTTCGAATTATTTTTACATAAGCAATGAGACAAACGTCTAAAAAAACGGAGAAAAGAAAAGACAAACAATGTTATCGCACGAAGTATGTCCTTCAAATTTTTATCCTCGGTCTGTTAATATTTTTTTAATTGTTTGGTAAGCTTGTAAATCATGTTAATTCTATTGACAGAATGTCATTAAACGCAAGCTGTTCTATCTTACGAAAAAAAACTTCACGAAGTAAAACATAAAATTTTATTAAGTTACGCGGTATCATACTATTGAAAAAAAAAACTATTAAAAATAAAAAAAAAGTTATTGATATTAAAATTAATAAACTTACCGCCACTGCCAGTAAGCGCATCGCTATAACCAGAAGCAAGTAAATTAACATCGGCTGCATAGGACCAAGCGGCTTGTTCTTGTGTGGCATAATTAAACGGCAATTCGTCAAACCAATGCGTCGAGTAAACAATATCGGTGACGTTAGGATTTTTGACGAAATTAATCGTCGGCTTTTCGTGTAATATATCGAAGCATATGAACTGGCCAAATGTCACACCAAAATCCGTGCTGAACGTTGATATTTCAGGCTCGGCTGTGCGATTGGTGCCGATTTCGTTGAACAAATTGTACTTTCGATAACGCGCTACCACGCGGCCAGTACGGTCGAACACGACGTTGGTGTTGTACAAGAGAAAACCATCGGATGAACAGTTCGATGATTTTGGATTACAATCCAATCTCTCGTGATGATTGACCACGACGTACATTTTGTATTCACGTGCGGCGCATGAAATACTTTGCAACGACTAAATTAAATCATTAAAAATTTTATTACTTATTAAACAAAAATAAAAATAATTTGTAGAAAAAAATATATATATTTTCAAAAATTGCAGATTTTTTTTTAATGTAAAAGTTGAATTTTAATTGTTATTATAATTTTATTGTAATAAAATGATATTTACGTCATACTTCAAGCCATAAAATTTCTACCTAAATTTCATATCTCACACATAAATTAAAATGTATTTTTTAAATCATTTTAACTAAAGTATAAATTATATTACTAAATTCAAACAAAACGTTGCACGAGTATATTTCACAATCATAAAAAAAAGTGTTAACATAAATTTCTATTATCATCTCCGTTCCATCGTGCGTTGATAATATTTATTCAACTGTACAAATATTTGCGTGCTACGTTTTGACTATTTAAGAAAAAAAAAAAATTCCTTGATACACTTTTTCAATGAAACTTCTGGCAAACGTTTGAGAATTTATTGTGTCATTAAAAAAAATGAAAATCATTAAAATTTTACCTTTTTATATTTAGAATCGGTGTCACAAAGTATGACCGTTTCATTGGGATGTGGAATTAACGAGGCTGTATCCTTATAATAAGCTCGATATTCAGTCTCGTTGAATTTTTTCTCTTTATCCCCATCTTTTGGCAAACTAGTCAAGCCAAATTCCGGAAAGACTATGATATCTACCTTCTGCAATTTTAATTTAAAAAATAAATATAATGAAAGGTATAAAATAAAGACGCAAAAAGTCATATAAATACAAGTTCAATACAAATCAATTTTTTTTAAACAACAAACGAATAAAAGAACTAGTTTATAATTATAATACGAGGTAAGATATTATCCTAGAACAATTAAAAAAATTGATGTACAAAGTCATTAAAATGTTGCGTAACGTAACGCCAATTTATTGTAATTAACTTTATTAACTAATAAATTAAAGTTAAGATTATTAATTCTGTTTGTTTATTAATGATGAAATCGGCTTTGAAGGAATTTAAAAAATGAATACTTAATTTTGGAATTTTTAAATACTAATTTTATACGTTTAATATACGCAATAATGCGCTAAAAATTTTAAATTTTACTTTAAAAGTTTAACTCGCGTATGTATGCTATTCGCCCAAATATCATGTAAATTAGCACCTTAGAGATGAAAGCGTGACTGACAAACATGTATAAAAAATTTTATAGACCTGATAAAGGATTAACAGGTTGTTGTCTCGTGTATTTTTTATTTAAAAACAAATAAATTTTTTCAAAATTTGATTATTTAATGAAAATTAAAAGCATTCCACGTTTTTTCTACTAGTCCCACTTTTCACTAAAGTGGTCATAAATGCGTTAAAAATAAAAGAATAGAAATTCACATAAACATAATAATAATAAAATATGAAAAAAATATTGAAATTTTTACTCACATAAGCCGATGCATTTTTAATGATAGTTCGATAATTGTCGGCGTTAGCATTGGCTATCATTTGGCCATCATCGCCATCGGTTACCGGATGATATTCAACAACTGCACCAATGTAACTCAAAGATTCTGTACTAGACCTCTAAAAATTGTATAAAAAAATATAGTTATCAATTCAAAATTCATTTGATCATATTATTTACAGTAGTAACAATAAAATTATTGATGTAAATGCTGAATTAAATCATTCTATTTATTTATAAATTAAAACAAATCAGTTTTTAAATTAGTGATGAGATTTAACAAATTCTAAATATTAATTTCTAAACCAATTGTTATAATACTTTATTCACTTAATGTATAAATAACTTATTTGTTAGTAAATAATTAAGACTAAATCAATAAAAAATGCATCAAATAAAAAATCTTACTTGTATCGAAGGTTTCGAAAGTGTCAAAAGAACACCAATACGTAGAAGATTGGGTATCATAATTGATATTCTAAAAAAAGAAAATTTTAATTATTACCATTCAATCATGACTAATCATCCGAATCTAGACTAATTATCTACTCTTTTTCTTTCAATCTAATAAACGTATCATTACTCGAATCTCAAGCATGAGGAAGAAGGTAATTTCAATCTATTTTATTATGCTGTTCGTAAACGTGAATTTTAATGAAACTCTGTGCATTTTCTCGGCGCTTTGTTTATTCATTTATTTTCCTATACCGGATGAATGAATCAAATTTAATCGTGACGGAATCGCTTCGTCAATGTATGCTTCGAAAATTCGTTTATTTGTATATTAAATATTACACCAAATGATGAACGTAATTGAAAGAAAATCGTGTAAAAATATATGACTAATAGGTGATGTTAAATTTTAACGTCACAAATGTATATCACGACTGTACATAATTACTATGTTATTGATAATTTTTATTATAAATCTATAAGAATAAAATATAAAAGAAATATATCGTTTTCATTTTTTAAATATAGAAAAGAAAATACTGAATTAAAAACGTATAAGTTTGCATAATATAATTCACATAAGCTAAAATAGACTACCAGTTTGAGAGTCGCTTCTATTAAGGATAAAAAAAACTAATATAAAAATTTCCCAATCAGTAATTATTGAGTTTTAAATTATAGTGAATTATGTAATTGTAGCATAAAATCAACAACGTGACGCGGAAAATAATTAAACAAACTGTAGAGAGGTTTTACGTATTAATATTTTTATCGCAATTAGTTGGATGTACAAAATATTTTTGCATTGTGAATTTTAAATTGTCGTTTACAAAGTAGCCAGATAATGCCTAAATTATAATGTTTTGTCGTCTACTTTATATTTAGAATTTATTTCTAGAGAAATTAGTATTTTATGGGAATATTTGTTTTACTTGTATTCTTAACAAATAATATGTAATTATGAATAATGAAAAAATTGGTTTTTTACAGGTAAATTTGGACCTAAAAGTACCAGAAATTCTAGTGATTTATTAATAATAGTCATTTTTATATGCATATGTAAATATGTTAAATTGCAAACTATAGCTTATAGAAAAAATAATATATTTTTTCGAAGATGTAGAAGTAATAGTTTATTTGGTAAACTTTAATCGCCCAATTTATTTGGCAATTGAATGCAAGATCATTTATCTTAGAATTCCAAGAGCTGCTGTCACTTATTTATTAATATCAAATTGCATTTCAAAAATGCAACGCTCTTTATTCAATTATGTCTTATATCGTATTTTATTACAATACCACTATAGATTTTTTAGTTTATATGTGCACACTTTAAAACAATAATAAATAGTTTTATTTTTTATTAAAATCAATAATTAATAATACATAAGACAAATTATTTTTTTATATTGTACATATGAATATTTTTTTAAACTATAGAATTAAGTTTACTTATAAGCAGATGAAAAAAAATTTTATTATATTATTATATTTCTTATCCTCATAGAAACATTACCGTAAATACATAAATAATTAGACACTTTTTTAAAATTTAAATTACACTCACTTTTTCATTGGTTCGCTTTAAAACATTAATTTCGTCTCGTAAATGAAAGCTAGACTGTTTCAACTTTTTTTCGTCAAAAACAACAGGTGTATAGTATCAACTCAGGTATATAAAAAAATGAACAAAAAAGAGACGAAAATGTATTTAGGTGTGATAACTCATTATGTGTAAAAGACCTATTGATAAAACCCGCGTGACTTCTTTTTAACTACGAGTTTAAATTATGTTTGTTAAAGTGTTTCGTATTTCTGTGTAAAAAGAAGAAAAAAGAAACGTCGGAGAATAAAAAATTAAATGCGCTTCGTAGCGTAGTTAAGCGCAAACTGAACTCAAAAGTCGTTAATGTTGATTCACCGAGTCTTCTTCGCGCATAATATTTTATGAAAACAATGAATACGTTACTTTAAATCTTTATTTTACACAAACATAAGTCATTATGCTCGCGAATACTGGATATGATAAAAAAAAATTTTATTCCCCTTTTTTTCCCACCTGCTAATATTGTCTATGTAATTTAGTGATAGCTGATTAAGAAGGTTTGCTACCAGCCGCGGGAAAAGTAACGGAGGAGGGGAATTTGCGTTTTTATGTGTTTTATAGAAGCGCGCGAAAGAATAAAAACTACTAAGTCTATTCAAAAACATACTCACGTGGCTTGCATGTGCAAAAAATAATTCTATTAACTTTGACTGTAATAAAACGCGATAAAATTATTTGAAAATATTGTTTACTATTCATTAAATATCTACTAACTTTTAGTGCAATCGAAAATATTATAAATTGATTACATGATAAAAAAAACTAATAAATTTTAATTCATGATTTTTCTTTCTGTCGGTAGAAAATTGAGCAGAATTTTGGGCAGAATTTATGAACAAAAAATTTTTAGTTAGGGTCTGAGTCCCGGTTACTGTGCCTGAACCTAATTCTGTGCTTTACATGTATTTCAAATGGAAAGCACAGAATTAGGTTCAGGCACAGTAACCGGGACTCAGACCCTAAGTGTCATTTTAACTTACCGTTAACCAGAAATTCTGCCCAGAATTCTGCTCAATTTTCTACCAGGGCATTGAAAGAGTATTACAAACTTCAAAAAGATTGATTTCTATGTACACAGTAAAAGTCTAATGAAAATGTGTGAAAAATTTCATACTATAATATTAAGTATAACAGTAAATCGACATATATTATAAGAAAATAATTGTCTTAATTATATAAAATGATTCTTTTTATTAAAAAAAAAATAATAATAAATCTGAACATTTTGCATTAAAACATTCATAAAATGATATTAAAATCAAATTTAAAAAAATTTTTAAGTACATAATATAAACAAAAAACATTTTAAATTAAAGATCAATTCCCTGGTAGAAATGTGACCATAAAAAATGGTGTATATAAAAATTTAAGGTTATTAGTAATAATAGTGCCAAAGAAATGGCCATAAAATGTTAAAAAAAGCGTTTCCATTTCTACTAGTCATAAAATGCTAATACAAAGCGTTTCAATTTCTACCAGGGTTATTTCTATGTAATTAATATTTTATGCAAGTAATATAAGCTCTACAAAGACTGTTTCGGCCAAAAATGCGATGCTTGTTGATACCCGATTCAAATTCGAACGATTCTATTGCACTCGATTAAAAATGTGCCTAAATATTTTTCTTGCGTATATTTTGAGCTGAAATTGTCCAAAAATCTTAATTTGATCATTACTATAGTATTAACAATATTGTAAATTAAAAAATTTATTTCTTGAAACTTCATCTGATTTTCAAAAATGAAAGAAAAAACCTAGTTTAAAATTTATCTTTTTGTTTTTAATTTTTTTATTGCTACTCCGATGAATTCACAATATTTTTGGCTGGATTAAATGTCAGTAAATACTTTAATAAATATTGAAGAAAATTTTCAGATAATTTCATCACGAGTTTTTAGAGAAACAACGAGGTAAAGATAAAAGAATTCTATTTAGTACATTTAAATCGCTTGGACTAAAGTTTTTGGATAAGGTTTATAGATGTTACTTTTTCGCGCTCAATACTCCTCCGATTCTCCTTTTCTTCTTACTTTCTTTAAAACCGGTTTCGAACTTCCTTAATTTAAGTACATGTTATAATGAACATCGCGTGTTTTTATACTGTAACTTCTTAAGAGCTCAGATTGCTTGCAGCATTATTTTTTGTTTACCTCCGTACCTTTGAAAGTATATCTATAATGTATATATTTTAAAATATTAATTATACATAAGAATGTTTTTAGATCGATTCCTGTATTTATCATTCTCTCAAAACTTGATGTTTATGTCAATTGTTAATAGGTTATACATATTTTAATATAAAAAGTTAAAATTTTATTAACATTTTTCTTTTATAAAACGAAATCTAGTATCATATCTGAATTTTAGAAAATTCATCAAGTACAGTACAAACCAGTGCTCATTTTTAAAAATGAATATATTAATTAAAAATTTGAAAAAGAAAAGAAATGTATACATACCTTATTTAATCAACTTTATATGTTGAAAAAACATTGCGATTATAAATATTAAATATAAAACACTGGTTAAAAAATTTTATAATTCAGACAATTCTTCATCATAAATAAATATGAAAAAATATATACGAATGCAATGAACTAATGCAGTTGTAGGTTAGGTCACAGTAAATTTTGAATGAAACTACTAATTATCATAAACTATATAAACCATGGAGAATTACAAGGTAAGAAAAACAAGGAGATCGAGATCAGTTAACAGGGGGGCTGCTCTAGAAAATTGTAAAACTCTGTATCACAGAGACAGAAGATATGAAATCAATGTGCTGAACAAACATAGCATGTATCGATACACTAAGTTTATCGCTCTGGAGCTACCCCCCAGATATTATGACTCAACCTTGACCATGATAATGTAATTAATCTAGATGTAACGTAGATAATTATTACAAGAACCAGAATGTAATAATAATTAATAAAAATTTTTTAATGAATTAATAATAACAATGAAAATAATTAAAATATGTTAATGATAAAGATAATTTTTTTTATTTTCAAGGAAAGTGCATCGTTCTTTGATTTTAAAGTTTCTTCTGTATTTTAGGTATTTTTCTTTATATGAAAAAGTTTATAAGCACCTCTTCCGAGAAAATTCAAAGTGTAGGAAATTCATTCCCGCGATTCTATTAGCAAGGGCGCAGGGAAAGGTTCCCGTAGCTGTTCCAGAGCTCTACCATAGTTTTTTTAATGTATTTCGACTCCCTGATTACGAATATCGAGGGTAGAAACTCGCAACCGTGGGAGGAAAAAAGTTCATAAAAATCAGCATAGCTCATGAAATAAGTAAAAATAATATTTCCATCA
The DNA here is from genome assembly GCA_017163975.1 of Anastatus disparis. Classification (NCBI taxonomy): domain Eukaryota; kingdom Metazoa; phylum Arthropoda; class Insecta; order Hymenoptera; family Eupelmidae; genus Anastatus; species Anastatus disparis. Next base: position 555,421 of record JAFFSR010000261.1, read on the forward strand.
CAGCGGCCCGGAAACAGCACTTTCGGTCCTGCGACAAAAACACAAAAGTGTTGTTTCCGGGGCGCGGGTGATGGAAAATAGTATACGCACCTGCGGGGGAAACTTGTTCGCCCCTTAGCACGCGTTTAACACCCTCGGCTACGCCTCGGGCGTTATTATACGCGTGCTATGGACCGAACAAGATGTTTCCTCCCGCAGGTACGTAATATCCCTAACAACACAAAAACGTTTCAAAAACATTTTTGAAACGTTTTCTGGTAAACTTATATACGTTTGTAAATTTCGACAAAAATACGTATTTAGAACGTTTTTAAAACGTAAAATATGTCCGCATATTTTAGATACTCAAGAGTGATATAACGTTTATGGAACGTTTAAAAAACGTTTAGAAAACGTTTTCTCGATGAAAATTTACCCAAGCTCAAATATTCAAACGTTTCATTCACGTTTAAAAGACGTTTTATTTGGTATAATTTTTTTCTCTATATAATAATTTTTTAGAATGATAAAATAAAACGTTTAAAAAACGTTTTAGGAACGTTTGGACATATAAACCAACGTAAGTTTTCACCGAGAAAACGTTTTCTAAACGTTTCTTAAACGCTCCACAAACGTTATGTTACTCTTGAGAATCTAAAATATGCGGACATATTTTACGTTTCAAAAACATTTTAAATACGTATTTTTGTCGAAATTCACAAACGTATATAAGTTTACCAGAAAACGTTTTTAAAACATTTTTGAAACATTTTGTGCTGTTAGGGATACTATTTCCTAGTTACAGGAAATTGAAGAAAATCACTGGAAAAGTTATTAAATTTTAAACGCATATAGCTCTTTAACATTAACATCTAAAAGCTTAAACTTATTTTTAATTGAAAGCTGAGCTAAAATCCTTTTAAAATTGTAATTCTACTATATCAAAATATTTTTTTTTCAAATTTATGGAGCAATAAACATCTAAATTTCTTAATAATAAAAATTGATTAATAATTAGGATTAATAAATAATTTAATAATAATAAAAATTAATTAAAAATGAAAGTTGAGATTTAGTACAGATTTTATAATTAATATTTTGAAAGGATTTTAGTTTAGTTTTGAATTAAAAAAACTTTTAAGTTTCTAGCTAGTAATGATAAAGAACTAACGTTTGAAAATCTAGTAAATTTTTCAGTAACATTTTTTTATCGCCTGTAATTAGGGAAACATTGAACGTTAGGATCTAAAATTTTGTCTTTCTACATATTTCTCTAGAATCATCTTCTTAAATTCTAGTAAAATTGGCAATCCGGGACACCGACTCTCTCCGGATAAGTTGAAAATAATACACAAATAAAGAATAGTGCATTTAATATTATAAGTGATATTTTTACTACTAAAAGTATTTTGCATAAAATGCTTTACGTAGTAGTTATTTGTATATTAATTTAAGAGTATTATACAAAAAAGTATGTATTAAAGAGTGACAATAAAAATAATGTTAATTTTTATTCCTATTTTTTATACCATAATTATTTTTATTTTCTCGTAATTATAAAGTTTTATCTAATGTTTTGAATATTAAAGATTCATAATAAAATGTATTATCCGTAAATAAAATTGAATGACGTAACCATTTAAAACACACGAAAAATAAGGTTTTACTTTTCATGCAATTTGTTAAAGCAGAAGGAAAGTTATTTAATGTATTATGATAGATTACGAAAACGAGTAAGAGGGTCTTACTAATTTTTTCGAATCATTGATTGCACTGAATACTTATAGTACTACTAAGCAGTCAACAATTTAATTTATAACTAAAAATTAACTTATGTCAAACGTTTTTAAAACTTGATTAATTTTCTATAATTAAACCTATTTTTCATGAAAATGTATTTCAATAAAAAGGTTGAAATAAAGCAGCAAAGTTTAATTTTAAAAAAGTAATTACACATCAAGGAAAGTAAGGAATTGGCGAGTCCATAGCACATGCAAATTGCCACCCAAACCAGAGGAGAGGGTGGCAAACATGTGCTATGAGGGTCACCATTTTACCTCCAGTGGTGTATATGCTATTTTTCGCCATACCCCATGCCGAAAATACCGAAATTGATAATGAAAAGTGGAATATGAAAGAGAATATTTCCATAATAAATTTTTAAATTGAATTGTAGTTAAAAAATATGTCTTTATTTAAATATACAGTATAATATATGCTTTTTAAAATCAAATTCAATGACAAAAATAGTTTTATTTAAAAATTCTTCTAATTCCTTTAGTTAAAAAGAACTTTAAAGGATAGGCTGAAATAAGACCCGTTATGAAAAAGGACATTGGATTATCTTTTTTCATATCACTATTTATCGTATTATGATTATTATGTATTGGTTCTTCACCATCCTTATCGTATCTCCTACCATGAATACCAAATATAATAATATCATTTTTAGGTTTGTGTAAATGCATAAACAAAAGACTAGCAGCCTTATGTCCGTCGATTTTGTAAGCAAAGTCTTGGATTCTCATAGGTTCTAGACTTTGCGTTAATGTAGATGGTACGTATAATGCATTTTTAGTAAGATCGGCGTGTCTTGTAATTGCTATATATTCAAATGTTATTGGTTTGACAACCTCAGTACCCTCGGGATAAAAAGAGCAACAATCTTCCAGATCTTTACCAGCACAAGCAACGAGTGCACAATTTTCCATAGCCATGAAAGGTATTGCAGGATTAAAACTAGCTACGTTATTAGATATAATTAAACGATACCTGAAAACAAATTAAAAGAAACATTTAATAAGTTCAATAAGAAAATGTTAAACTTATTTCATGTGAGGTTTACAAAAAATGTTCTACTTCAAAATACAGAAAATATATCAAAAAGTACCATTGTTGCGTCGCAACACAAATTTATGTAAAAATCAAAAACGATGATGAGCGGCAGCACTTACAGTCGCCTGTTCTCACCTCCCTTAAGTCAGCTCATAGACGAAAGGGGGGAGAGAACAGGGAGACTTTGCAAATGCCGCGGAAAAATAGTTTAGTATCAAGCGTGACCTCGCCTCGAGCGGTCTTGTCTCTTGCGAGAACATCAGGTTTCATTACAATTCTTTCTTTTCAAAAGGCGATCAGAAGCCTTTCAGGTACGGAAGATTTTCGTACAGCGACGAATGGTCGATTGCGAATCAACGCATCACCTTCGCCCACCAAAGCCGCGGCTATATAAATTTCATTGTGTCTATTTTTCCTTTCTCTTTTTGCGTGCGTGCGTGCGAATAAAATATAATCGTGCGGCAAATAGTGTGTAAAATTATAGGAAATAAATCAAGGGTTTTTTATGCCACATGGCTTTTTCCCTTTATATTGGTGTATTTATTGAGTGACTCCTTTCCCGATAAATAAAGTGTAAAGTTTAGATAAAATCAATTAAAACAAAGCAACTACAACCGCAAGGTTAGTTGCTTTGTATCAGTAAATTCTTTTAATTTCTCTTTTGAAAAATAGTAGATCTTTGTGTGTAAAAATTAGTGGTAAAGTCAAATAAAGTGTAAAATTAAATTTAATTCAATTAAAAGATTCAAAGTTAAAATAAAATCAAGTGTCAATTCATTTTTATTCAAACAAGGGTAAATTCAAAATAAGATTAGTTAGGAAATTTCACGATTAGATAAAATTCAAAGGAAAAGAATCACGTTCTTTTCTTTCTAAATCATCCAACAAATTTAGTTAAAAAATTCGTTGGAAAAAGACTACGCGTCTTTTCATGGTGCAATCCTGTGAGGTCAGAAATCACGATCCCCTGGTTTACGAAAAAATCATAACCGCTAAAGCGTTCGACGAACAAAGCGAATTCTCAGAAAGTCAAAACAGGCGCCGGCCGGCGAGCATAGCTATAGATATACAAGCCACCGAGCAACGCCATCCCCGACAAAGGAGAGCTTCAACTTAGAGACTTCTAGGAAAATAAGATAAGTATTTTTGTACAATATACGAGGTAACAACATAATATTTTCTCAACTTCAAAATAATTTGAAAATTAATATCAAATCAAAATTTCATTTATTCAAATCTGAGATTCATAAATTAGTTTATTTCAAAACTTTTATTGTAGAAAACGTTTCTTTTAATTTATTTTTTGTTTATTAAAGTTTAAGACAACTTAACGTAAAACTTAAAATTTAATTTAAAAATTTTATTTTTCATTTGAAGTTTCATTTTGAAAAACTTTACATTTAAGCGAGAATTTTATTGATCAGTTTGGTTAGAAGAAATTTAGTTTCTAAGAAATATCAACGCACAAATAAAAATTAAAATTGAAATTTATATTTTAATATTCCATTTAGCATTTTCAAAGAAAAATTCATCTCAGTCTAAAATATAACTTTCAGAAAGTTACATTGTTCAAACCAAAGTTTAGCATTAAAATAAAAGGTTCATTTTTAGAAAATCTTACACAATTTCAAAGTCTATTAAAATTAAATAGCAAATTAAAATTTTGTTTGTTGAATAAATATTATACATTTAAAATTTTTTACTTTTGAAAATTACACTTAAAATTTTTACTTTTGAAAATTGCATTTAAGTTAGAAATTTCTTTTTCAAAAATTTGTCCTTTTCATAAACTTAAGATTTAGCATCATAAAATTTAGTTCATAAAATTCTTTTTTTTGAAAGGTTAACAACAAAATAGAATATAGAATTTTATTTTACAAAGCACAAAAGGTTCTTTGTCTTACAAGCGAACATTTCTCAGATTGAGATCACGTGCTCTCAATGAGATAGAAAGTTGTCCTTTACGATTTTACGAAAGTAAGACGTAGCAACTTAAAACTATTTTTAAGAAAATTTTTATGAAAGATTAAGTTGTGTAGTGACGGCTCCTGGCTCAAGGGAGATTACGTTAGCTAGGTGTAACATAAATTCATCGATTTGCGAGAGGAAAGCGAGTTGATAAATTTATCCATTTTTTCAAAAAATAAATTTTAAATTTCATAAAGGTACATTAAATTTTGAACAACTTCACATTTATTATTCAAGTAAATTTTGTTTGATAAATTAATTTATTGTTACATTTACATTTAATTTTTAATTAAATTCATTATACATATCTGACTTCAAAATTGATTTTAAGTTAACTTTTTTCACATTAGTTTTTTCTAAATTCAAATTTAAAATTAAATTTAACAAATTTTGCTTTGATTGTTTGTAACATTTACTGTCAATTTTACAGTTTTGAGGTAATTCATGTAGCTAGGGTCGCTTTAAATAAAGGTTTTAAAACAACATTAGATAGTTCGGAAAAATTATCGCTGTTGCCCAAGCCGCGCCATTCGTGAGGAGGTTTCGTCGCACCAATAGTGACGGAATTCTCTTCGTGACAGTAAGAGCGCACGCACGGCGAAGGATCAGCGAAAAATTCTGTTTCTTTTTTAAAACAGCGGGCAGGTAGCAAGGTTTAATTAAAACAACATATAGTTGTATATTTTGACAATTTATTACTCGAACTCTTATTAAGTTTTAAACTTTCAAAATGAATGATCCAGAAGAAATAAATGTTGTGAATGCAAAGCTAGGGATTTTTAAAGATCAAATAAATGCGTTACAAACGTACATGTCAAGTCCCGACGCAGAATCGGAAAACATTAAAATACGTTTGGAACATTTATCAGACTTGCACGAAGATACACATGTAATGAAAATTAAAGCAGTAGTTGCTAATTTAGGTGATGAAATAATAAATGAATTTAAGGTAGTAGAAACAATGTATTATTCTACAGCAGCTTCGGCTAAGAAATTATGTCAAACTAACGAACCAATAGCTAGTTCCACATTAAACAATTCTAACATCACTCTGACACGAAAACACACTTTACCGAAATTAACTGAAACAAAGGTACCAAAGTTTGATGGCAAATCAGAAGAATGGCTTGCTTTCAAAAACCTTTTCACTGCATTAGTACACTCCCGTGATGATTCAACTAATACAGTCAAACATGCACAACTCTTAGAAGCTCTTTCAGGTCCTGCTAAATTAAAAATAATAGAATTCGTGCCTAGTGAGGAAAATTACCCAAAGGCTTGGCAAGCCCTCTTAGATTTTTACGATCATAAAAGAATAGTTAGCAATAGACATTTAGACGCTATTTTAGATTTACCAGTAGTACCAAATGCAACAATAGAAGGCGTGTCATCTTTGTTAGACAAGATGCGTCAGCATCAACATATTCTAGAACAGTTAGGTGAAGCTTCATTTGAGAATATGTTAGTTAGGATAGCAGAAAGAAATCTACCACCAGGGTTAAAAAGTAAATGGCAGGATAGACTTCAATTAGATAAACTTCCTACAACAAAAGAAATGTACGACTTTTTACAGAGTAGCATTTTTAAGCTTCAATCTCTTGAAAATACAAAGAAACACGATAGGACAAATTTAAAAAGAAACTCAAAGGATAGTGTAGGAGATTTTAGAACAAAAAGGGGTAGAGATTTTGTATTAGCAACTTCAGCATCAACAAGCAATAGGTTAGTTAGTTGTCCGAAGTGTAGGCAACCTCATGAGTTGTACAGATGTTCTGAATTCTTAGGATCAAATGTAGAACAGCGATGGCAATTTTTAAAATCACAACGACTCTGTTTTAATTGCTTAGGTAGACACACCTTTCCTTGCTCAAGCAAGAAAAGATGCAGAACATGCAACAAACATCATCACACCTTGCTTCACGAGATTAAAAATAAAGAGTCCACACAAGTTACACAGTCAGACACTGTAGAGGTGTGAATAGATTATTGATCATACTGATCGGTAGCTTTTCCTTTAGGATACAACTTAATGACTACAGCTGTAGTCACAATTCAAAATAAAGAAGGAAACTTCATTGCGGCTCGCGTATTATTAGACTCTCATTCCACAATCAATTTTATTACAGAAACTCTTGTAAATTCTTTAAATTTAAATAATCATTATTGTTCAATTGATATAGGGGCAATTAATGGGTTATGTACTCTTTCAAAACATTACGTAAAATCAACTACTCAATCAAATTACAATCAGTATAAATATCAATTTAGTTTTTTAATTGTACCGAGCATAACGGACACAGTACCCAATGAAGTTTTTTCCTCGTGACTTATTGAACATACCTAAGAACATTCCTTTAACTAATCCACGATTTCACATACCAAACCACATAGATATTTTATTAACATCAAATGTAACACTTTCTAATCTATCTATAAATCAAATAAAAATTGAACACACTAACCTCTAAATTACATTACAAAAAATGAGTTTTAGGTTGGATAGTAGCAGGTGGAATCAACAATAAAATTTAGGATAAAGAAGTTAGCTGTAATGTAATTAAATTAGTTAGACTGATAAAACAATTCTGGTTTAGAGAAACTTTGAACAAAACCCAATTAGATCTAGGGAAAACATGGCTTGCAAGCAGCAGTACGCTGCTCACACCAAAAAAGATAATTTAGGAAGGTATATTGTTAGGCTTCCATTTAGAAATAGTAAATTTGACTTAGGTGAATCAGAACAACAAGCAGTACGTAGATTCTATGCACTCGAAAAACGACTCGAAGTTAATCATAACTTAAAATTAGAATGTAGTAAAGTAATGAATGAATTCATTGCCTTCCTCATCATGCTGTAGTAAAAGAATCTAGCGAAAAACTAAACTTCGAGTAGTTTTCGATGCATCAGCTAAAACATCAACAAGTATTTCATTGAACGATACACTCATGGTAGGGCGTACACTACAAATGTACTATATTCTAACAGGTGTTTAGTTTTCGTATACATACATACGTAGTAACAGCTGATATAGACAAAATGTGTAGGCAGAATTTACTTCACTAATATGATAGGAAAACAAACTTAGAACGTTCTAATTAAATACCGTAACATTCAGCATAGCTTTAGCTCCATTTTTAGCTGGTACAATCATTTAATAGTTGGCACGCGACGAGTTAGGAAATTTTCCAATAGCTAGCAAACTATTATTGCGTGAGTTTAAAGTAGATGATTCTATTTCAGGAACAGAAACTTTAGAAGAATCAATAAAAATTAAATGAGATTATAGAATTATTAAGTAAGGGAGGATTCGCCATACGCAAATGGTAATCCAATTGCACAGAGATTTTAGATGGGCTTGACAAAAGAATTTCTTATTTAGATTGTATAGTAACGAATAACCTTATTCAAAAAACGTTAGGTATAGTATACGATCAAGTCCTTGATGATTTAAAATACAAGCAGTAGAAAACCAAGTTAGTTGGCGTTACGTTCGATCAGAGAACAACCCAGCTGATGCATTGTCCAGACGACAATTGCCTTCAGACTCTAAAAAGAATCAACTTTATTCTTAGGGCCGAAATGGTTAGCACAATCAGGAAATACATAGCCAGAATTAGTAGAAACGATTAGTTTAGAAATTTTAGGTACAACTGGAGAAAAATGTTTTAAGAGGTAACAATTTAACTCATAAACAACTTAAGATTTTTATATAGAAATATGCACATTTTAAATGTGCGACTATTGTATGCAATCTCTGCTGATCTTAATGATCGCTTAGTAATAACATTAGCACATTTTCTTGTAGGTAGACCATTCAAGTTCTTACCAGAAAAACATTTGTTTTTAGTTTCAGATAACAAACTATCAGCTTGCAATTTCATTGCAAGGGCTTGTCAACATTTTTTGGGCCCACTGGCATCAGGAATAATTATCCGAATTACAAATCTAAACAAAATGGTATTGTCTTGGAAGTCTCTCCCGGGGACGGCGGCATCGCTCGAGTGGTTTCTGTCAAGGCCAACACTGGCGTTTATCAGCGTAACATCACAAGACTTTGTCTTTCACCTGCATGTTGAATCTTTGATTCATGTTTCATATCTGTACATATCTATTTTTGTTGTAAAAAACGAAAAAATTAACACAAATTCAGCTTGCGAATATTGCGAATAAAATCAATCAGCAACAGTCACTCCAAAGGAAACTGCAATCATTTGTAAAACTTGCATTCAGCAAAACAGTCACTCCAAAGGAAACTGCAATCATTTGTAAAACTTGCATTCAGCAAAACAGTCACTCCAAAGGAAACTGCAATCATTTGTAAAACTTGCATTCAGCAAAACAGTCACTCCAAAGGAAACTGCAATCATTTGTAAAACTTGCGATCAGCGACGTAGTCACTCCAAAGGAAACTGCGCTCATTCATAAAACTTGCGATCAACGACGTAGTCACTCCACACGAAACTACGCTCAAACATATTTGTTTAGTCAAACACTTGTCAAATACCAATTAATGTAAATTTAAATTTTAGGTTAGTTGCGAAATCGAAGCTTCGATCTAGTTTAACTCATTTCATTTACTACAAAATCAATTTTAACATAAAACTTTATTTTGCAGCTTGCGCCCGCAGTATGTTGCGTCGCAACACAAATTTATGTAAAAATCAAAAACGATGATGAGCGGCAGCACTTACAGTCGCCTGTTCTCACCTCCCTTAAGTCAGCTCATAGACGAAAGGGGGGAGAGAACAGGGAGACTTTGCAAATGCCGCGGAAAAATAGTTTAGTATCAAGCGTGACCTCGCCTCGAGCGGTCTTGTCTCTTGCGAGAACATCAGGTTTCATTACAATTCTTTCTTTTCAAAAGGCGATCAGAAGCCTTTCAGGTACGGAAGATTTTCGTACAGCGACGAATGGTCGATTGCGAATCAACGCATCACCTTCGCCCACCAAAGCCGCGGCTATATAAATTTCATTGTGTCTATTTTTCCTTTCTCTTTTTGCGTGCGTGCGTGCGAATAAAATATAATCGTGCGGCAAATAGTGTGTAAAATTATAGGAAATAAATCAAGGGTTTTTTATGCCACATGGCTTTTTCCCTTTATATTGGTGTATTTATTGAGTGACTCCTTTCCCGATAAATAAAGTGTAAAGTTTAGATAAAATCAATTAAAACAAAGCAACTACAACCGCAAGGTTAGTTGCTTTGTATCAGTAAATTCTTTTAATTTCTCTTTTGAAAAATAGTAGATCTTTGTGTGTAAAAATTAGTGGTAAAGTCAAATAAAGTGTAAAATTAAATTTAATTCAATTAAAAGATTCAAAGTTAAAATAAAATCAAGTGTCAATTCATTTTTATTCAAACAAGGGTAAATTCAAAATAAGATTAGTTAGGAAATTTCACGATTAGATAAAATTCAAAGGAAAAGAATCACGTTCTTTTCTTTCTAAATCATCCAACAAATTTAGTTAAAAAATTCGTTGGAAAAAGACTACGCGTCTTTTCAACCATTTTTTGGTCATGATTGCTGGTCATCATTGCTGAGCTAAGCATATTAAAATCATACTAATCTAAAAATTTTAGAAATACTTTAAATAGAATTTCTAGTTAAGTGTCATTTTAACATGCTTAGCTTAGCAATTATGACCAAAAAATGGTTGATTTTCTGCCAGAATATTTTTAGATGAACCCGTATCGGTCATAACACCTTTTTTCAATCAAAAATGAAATGACATTTTCTTCTCCGTAACCGTCGATATACAAAAAAAGTCCAAAATCGTCAGACGAAATTCACCTAAAACTCATACGTATTTTACCTACAATTCATCTAAATTTTAAATAACCTAAAAAATATGGCTTTATTTTCTTATTTTCCTTTTTTAGATAAAATATACATATAAATTTTTGGTGATTTTCTCTGTGAACACATATTATTTAATTAGTTACGAGTTAATAAATCCTTACTTATATCCTTTTTAATATGGAAAATTAATTTAATATTTATCAAAGTCTTCTTACATGTAGTGTTTACTTTCAAATTTTGCAGCAAGCTCTTCATCATAATTCATTTTTATATCAAAGTGACAGCAAAAATCTCCATCACAAACGTTTCCATGAAAATTTTTTTTGGGGTCTAAAAGTTTAGTTTTATATGATGTCAAATCCTCTTTGAGATTCGGAAATTTCAAAGTGTTTGAAGTAATCAAAGAAGTGTTCATTACAGTTGGTAATTCAGTTTGCTCGATCCGATGAACAGAAGACTTAAAATTACGATTCGTTTGCAAATGATTCTCATGGTTATGCTTTGGTATTTCGGCAACTATTAAAGCATGTGCCGTCTGATCTAATTGTTTAAATTCAACTGGACCATTTTTACCCAAAAATATACCACTACCTGGATAAAATTTACAACAAACGTTTAACTTTTGATAAAGCATAAAAATAATTAACCCTTTCAGAACGGAATTATTATTTCATCATGAAAAGTTCTGATAACCATTTAGCGATGATAAGTGTTCATTTATTAAGCAATTTTTGCGATAAAAATTTTTTTTTTTTTTTTTTTTTCTTTTCAAGTTTTCTCAGTTTCTATCAAAGATATAATAACTTAGGCCCTTAGTTTGAGATCGGAAATAGTCCACTTCAATCTAATACACATATTTTTTTTTACAAAATTTGAAGCCACTTTTGCACAATTTCAAAAAAACCAAAAAATGTCAATGTACATTGTAATGTACATTGGTTCTGAAAGGGTTAACTAAGATTATTTGTACCGGAAAAATTAATTATGGCATCAGCTGACATTCTAGAACTATGCAAAAAAATTTCTTACCTCCGTCATAAGCAGAAGCGAGAAGATTTTTACCAGTTCCATAAGCCCAGGAGGCAAAATATTGTGTTCCATGATGAAATGGTAACATACTATCGAACCAATGCGTTGTAAATATAATATCAGTTACATTTGGATTTTTTACATAGTACATGGCAGGCATTCCAGAGCTTGCGATATCAGCACAAATTAATTGACCAAATGTAACGCCAAAATCTGTTTCGAAAATAGCTAATTGAGGTTCGGTAGTTACACTCGTACCATCTTCTTTCCATAAATTACTTTTTCGATATCGAGCTATAACTTCTCCTAATCGGTTGAATACAATATTGGTGTTGTATAATAAGAAACCATCAGTTGGACAATTTATTTCTTTTTGTGGATTACAATCAAGTCGTTCATGATGATTTACTATGACATACATATTATACTTCTTTGCTGCACACGAAATTAACTGTAATGACTGTTCAATAGAAATATTAATGTTTTAACACCTCCAGTATTGATTAAAAATTTTTTAAACAAATATTTAATAAATTTGTAGAATTTATATTTTGGCATAAATATTTTAATAGTACATTATGTACCAAGGACGCGAGATCGGGAATTTTGACCCGAGTATGTTTGTCACAAATTTACACAAGGGGCATAAATTTCCGTCGCGCCTGTGGTGCATATACTATTTTTGAACCTGATGGAGGGGAAGAAACATTTTCCCGCCCGCTTAAGTGGGCGGGAAAGTGCTACTTTGCACCTGGAACGTTAAAAAAGATAATTTTTGTTAAATTTTTCAAATTTTAGTGGTTTATTTCAATTGTATTAGCAAATGTTTTACATCAATAATTTATTTATTATTCTATATTCATTCAAATTTTGGCTACTTTGTATAATCATTTCGTATAAAGTGTGCTGTTATATTGCTGTTGTATAAAACATTTGAAATTAAAATGTTTTTATTAAAAATTTCTAAAAAATTATTAGATCTCAAACATTTCTTCAATTTATCTTTGTAGACTAGAAAACAAATATTTTAAAGAAGATGAAAAATTTTTAAATAATTACCTTTTTATAAATTTTATTCGATTTTAAATTGCAAAGTGACATTGTTTTACTGGGATTTGGAACATGTGAGGCTGCATGGCGATAATAATTTCGAAACTCGGTCTCGGTGAATTGTATATCTCTATCTCCAACTTTTGGTAAGCTGGTAAGACCAAATTCCGCAAAAACTATGATGTCCACATCCTACAGTTTTAAGATCAACCAAATTTTAATAGATTAAATAGAGATTTATAAGATTCTTTATGTTAAAATGAAAAATTTTCTCACATGATTTGAAGCTTTTTGAATAATTTTTACATAATTATTGGCGTTTCTTTCAGCTACATCTTCAGCATTTGTACCGGTCACCGGATAATACTCCACAACAGCGGCTGTATATGTAGAAGAATCTTTTGCCAGTACCTATAGTATGAACAAAATAAAAAAAAATTTTCATTTTAATTTATGATTATGCAAGAATGCAAGAATCCACTTTTTCACCCATTCCTACTTAAAAGAATTCTTAGTGTAAAGCTTAAGTATCAAAATTCAAAGAAAACGAATAAACATTGCGCAACATTTTTGATTATTTCCATTTATCGAATTAAAATCGTGTCTTGATTATTTTAAAATAGTACATTATGTACTGAGGGCGCGAAATAAAGGATTTTGTCCCGAGTTTGAGTTTGTTGCCTGAACGAAACGAGAGCACCAAAGTCACACGAGGGACACAAATCCCCATCGCGACCGTGGTGCATATACTATTCTTTAATCTGCTTGACGAGAAACACTTGTTTTCACGCAGCGTGAATTTCGGCGGGTGAAAAGCGGACCAGAATGTACTATTTCGCACCCTAGATGGAGATTGTCAGAAGGCACACTGGAAGCCATATGCGTGGGCGGCGGATCAAACTTGCAAATTTCATTCGAAATAATATGATAAGGTCCAAGACTCAAAATTTACATGAGTGTTGGATATTATATTTAAAAGTAAAAAAAAATTGTCAGAAGGCTAAGTGGAGGCAAAAGGGTTGTCAGGAGCTGTTAAAGTTGCCAAAAATATCGGTAAATTTAAATTTCAAGGGACACTTCTGACAATTTGCATTTGGATTATTTAAGTATAGAATAAACTATCGGCAAAATGTCAAAAACTAAAGTGGAAGCGATTCTGAGATAATCGAGTCTGAAGTGTGCAAACGTATGTCAGCGTGTGACGCATAACGTATCTCGTCGCGCGGCGAAGTCCCGATAATTTTTCTTTTGATTTTCACGTAGTATATATTTTAGCATTTATAACATTTTAATAATTATTAAATTAGTATTAAAGTATTATTATATTATTACTAAACTATTATTAGTAAAATTGCAAATACTTTGGAGTTCGAATTTTCTATGAAAAAAATGCATTGTGGTCGTAAATATAAGAATAAAATGCTTGTTTGGAAAAAATATCTATTATAATTTGTTAAACTTTTATGACAAATAAGAAATAGGATTGACGGTTTAAAGCTAAATTTACGTGAGAAAAATTTTTAATTACTTTTCATTTTCCGTTAAAAAGTGAGCCGAAAACATGTATACTTCGCATGTATAGATATAAATACAAGATATAATCATACAAATATTGATTATTTGTTTTTATTAAAATAATTAATAAGAAATTGAAAAATATTTGTATTTCATGTTTAACCACCATAACATAAAATTATGTACTGATATCTATGAAAAAAAAAATTTCGTAACAATTCATGGTCATTTTTCGTTTTGGCCTTGCCTTTAAAGCTTTTTATTAAGGGATATGTGTTTGGCAAATGAGTATTTCATCGTAACTATTGGTTGTTTCATCAAGTGAAATGCATTTAATGTTAAATTGACCCAAACTGAAGTGTTCGGTTGTAGTTATCAAAATATTTACTTAGGTATACTTAAGATTGCGTTCTCAAGTTTATCCAATTATTTTCTCTGTGGTGGTAGTAATTTTAAGAGTATATACTTCTCTGTAAATTTTATTAGACGTTAGCATAATAATCAAAGGCAAAAAGTCACTGTAATTTTTGTGCGAAATTGCATTGTAAATTCTCTGATTACTTTAATAATTTGATTTAACAGATGATATCAACATCTTCGATATCGTGGCAAGTTTGAATGAAACTAACTTTAAATTAAGACCACTTTTCAGAAAAATTTTTTTAGAAAAATAATTTTTTTATTGTGTACTGTGATACTTCATTCTATACATTATTTTTGTTTCGTTCCTTTTTTTTACGTTATTATGATATATAAAAATGATACGTTGAAATTATGACGGAACATTTTATATTAAGTTTTGTTTAATAAATAATATAAAGATTCAAGGTAAAATAAATTCTAAAAATCAGGCAAAGATTATGATAAAAATATTAAACTTACTTGATTTTGAAATTTTGCCGATATCAATAAAACTCCAATACACAAAAAATGATAAAACATGGTTATTTATGAATTTTATTTCCTGTGAACAAAATAATACTATATCCTACTTCGATGCACCGAGTGCAGAAAGTAATACTTCGCATATAAAATATTTTTGAAGTGATATCGTTGAAGTATCTGATACGGGATGATAAACGAAAATGCTCATGTACTTTACACAAATGCAGTGGTTCCAATAACTAAGACTTTAATATCACTACACATTTAATACATCACTTTTATTCATAGCATCGTATGAAAAATGTATTAAGGATTGATATTTAATATTAATTTATTTGAAATTGTTTGTTATTTATATTTCTATTGTTAATTACCACTTACAATAATTAATTATCATGTTATTTACTTATAACTTTAATAATATCTAAAAAAATACATAATAGAATAAAAGAAAAGGCGCCATAAAGATGATACGGGGCAACGTAACACAGCTATCTTAAAGAAACTGTTTAATTTTTTAACAAAAAATAACAATAGAATACCAAATACAAATTTTTATCTTAAAATAAAAATAAAATGTCACACCGGTATATAAGCTTATGGTTACATTGTTTAGAGATGCTTTTTCGCAACAATCGTCAAATACTGAAAGATCCATCTAACATGCGTATTCAAAAGATTCACATAAGCTCCATCGATAAGTTAATTTCTTGCGGTAAAATAGAATACTGCAATTTCAAATGAAGAGTACAAAATGATTCTTATAATCATTCACCTTGTTAATATATTAAGTATTTATAGAAAGTAATATCTTCAATCTTGTTCAAAATATTTAAAACTTTTGATTTTAATATTTTTGTATATTTTACTTACGTGTGTTTTCTCTTACTTTATTTCTTTATTATGAAGTTTATGGATTCATATTTAAAAAATTTTTAATTAAATGTTTTGAATATTCCTAAGTAAAGGATTTAGAATTTGTTAATTTAAACATTGAATATTGGAAATTATTGCAGTCTTTTTTAAGTTTTTATTATTTAATTTTACAAATATTGGCTATTATTTGATTGAAAAATTCCTTAAAATCATTTTAATATATAAAATATGATAGTCATAAAATGAAGCAAAAAAAACTCGACACAGTTTAGTATTATAAAATTTTAATTTATTAAATCTGGTTATTTTGGTTATCATATCGCCTGTAACAAACAGCATAATTTTATATGAGAAAAAATTCTGAGTCTTTGATGCTCTTTATGTATAAAGTATACAAAACGAGATTCGCAGATTAGTTAAATAAGTATAGAATTAAAAATTATTGATTCAATAATATAGGAATTGATTTAAATAATCTCAAAAGTACTCTGATTATTACTCTGATTAATAATATACTCACGTTAATACTTTAAGATCTAATAATTAATATACCAATTTAACAATATCGTACAAAAGGCTAAAGAGAAATAATTAAACTTTCTCACAACTATTTATTTTTATTTTTCATTTATTTCGACCAGTTAATTACAAAGTGATCCTATAATTTAATGCCCGATCGCAGGACTGGTATAAACCACAAAGTTTTTAAAACTATCTTACATACTAAATAGAAAATACATGTATACCATTGCTACTTTTGTTACTTTTTATCACATCACTCAGTATTATGTTCTAATATATTAAAAAATTATATTGAATGTTTTAAAGATTAAGAAATCATAATAAAGATTACGGTCTATAAGTGAAAGAGAATTAAATAATTATATCAAATACATGAAATATGTATCGATTTTTTACTTTTTATGCAATAAAACTTTTTTCATACATTATACTCAATTATTGAAGATGCTTAAAAAATATATCAAATTAAAGTTATAAAAACGTATACAAAAACTTGAAGGTGATTGTTTCATTGATCTCAGACTGTAAAACGTAATTTTACAAAAATTGAATTATATATTTCTAATGATTCAATATACTGATATTCGTAAAATTACATCTAAGAAAACATCTGAAACATGTTTTTTTTCATTGGATTTGATAAAATAAATCTAAATGGAAACCATCCTCAGAAGATGTTAAATTACATCATGATCGGGCATAAATTCATTCAAAAAGAAGATGCTGACAAATATTTCGGTAAGAAGTTTATTAGGTTCCAAACACGTCATCATAGTCGCAACACATTTGTTGCCATAAATAATTTGCAAATATACAAATAAATTATAAACTTATAAATAATTTATGAAGTGACTTACAGTTAAGGAGATTCATTAACTGTTAAGCCATACTGACTTGGATTCTGCGAAATGCGCGCATCTTAACAGTTAAAATCACACATATTTAAAATTTTCTGATTTATTTAATTCTAAACATTCAGTATGAATGAAATATAAGAAATAAGAAAATAAATAACTAGTTAATAAGTATTATGAAAAATTTTTAATAATAAATACAATGACTATAATAAAAGACAATTTTTGTGATTTTTTCCAACATAGACAATCTTAACCTTAATTAATTTGAAGAAACATTAATATAACCCTCAAATTCGATTCGGCTGAAGTTGAGGGTTGGCAAAAAACGAGTATCAGAAATGTGTATGAATAAAATTTATTACATTCTTTTTTATCTAAACTAACATATGAGCTAAAGTTAATTTGGACATTGTGTACACCTACTACTTAGATTTTTTTATCGTTCTGTCATCTGCGAATGCTTATATATAAACTTTTAGTTCTTAATAGTTAAGAATTGTATTTTTACAGCAAAGAATGTAAAAATAAAAACCTACAAATACGCAATTCATTAACTGTAAGTCATTTCTTTTCTCAGTGTAAATTTTATTTTTTTTAATCATTTTTTTTTAATTCTTTTTACTTACTAAAAATACGATTGCAGATGTGAAAAATCCATACTTGAGATTTTAAAGATTTAACAAATTTTAAAAATTAAAGTGTATTTTTCTATTGATACTATTAAGAAAATTTAGTAAAAATGAATTACACGAGTAAATTTAATTGATATTAATTATTTAAAAGGTGTACGAAAGGTTGAAAATGTGCCCGCTAATTTAAAATGAAACATTTTTTTGTCAATACAAAAAGTTTTGTAGATTTCCCCATATAAGTTTTTTAAGTTCAAAAAAATATTAGTACATATGTAAGCTAAATTAAAAATGTAATTTAAAATTTTAAAATTTCCTTTCGAAATGTTGACGATTTAAATTAATAAATATAAAAAATATAAAAATAGCTTATGAAGATGAGTAGTTAGTATTTATTATTCTCTAGATCATAATTTTTAGTTATGCCTTTATTTTGATAGCATTATCCTGCGTGAGCTTACAAAAAAATTTTAATTTTATAATAATGTATAATAGTACATATAAATATTTCCAAATAGTATAAGCTTACTATTGGCATAAGTTTATTGTGTTGATATAGCTCCACCAGCGATAAAATGAAATTTATCTTCCAGCGGAGATACATAAGACCAGATATTATTTTCAGGATCATACACTTCTACAGATGATAAAAACGTATAGTAAGACTTTCCACCAAAGACCCAAAGTTTATTCATATGTGCAACAACTATTGGTGAACGTCTTTCTTCGTTCATGCTTGCTACATATTTCCAACTATGAAATTAAAATTAATGTTTGGAAAAAAATAGATGTTATAAAATTAGTAAATATTGGTACGCTTCCAATATAACTTACCTATTTGATTCTGGATCATAAACTTCAACAGAGCTTAATGCTTTATTATCACAATCTTCATCTTCATATTCTCCTCCACAAACGCAAATTTTTTCATTCAAAACGGCTGCTCCCGGATAATTACGATTTGTAAGCATTCTTGAGTCAATAATTATCCATTGATTACTTTGAGGATCATATCTTTCGACCTAAGAAAATTAAAAAAAATTCTATTGTAATAAATTTCAACTTTTGATGATTGTTAAATTTTTTAAAGATTCATATTGTACACGAGAATAATTTCAATTGTTGCATGATTTCTTTACAATAAAATGAAAATTTATTCATCTTTCCAATTTCAATTTTTAACAATAATTAAGAAAAATTAAAAATAAATAGTGTAAAAGTTGTTGAAATGTGACGTGGCCAATCACACATTACGTTAAAGTAGTAGATAAAAAGAAAAAAAATCTTATGATTAAAAAAATACGTTATATGTCTTGGGATTTCGAATCGGAATGTTAACGTAAAACATTTTTATATTAAAATTATTACATAGTGAACTAAAATATAATCATTATAAATAGTAGTATAACAAATGTGCTAGTTTTATTCAATAAAGATAATCATAGCACAAATGATTTTATATTTCAATCATAATTAAGTTTGTGGAAAAAAAAATTTTTGTTATTAACTGTTGAAAAAACTAATACTTAAATTAAATTTTTTTTTAATTACACCAATATCTAATCAATTACATATTTTAAGAATAGTTTACCATTATTTAAAAATAATTTGCCTCAACATTTATTTCAATCACACTATTTTTGATTTTTTACTTTTTTTTTAATTACTACCAATAAAAATATTTAAGTAGTTTAGAAACTGAAATTAGAAAATCGGTAATTTCGTATCCTTAATTTCAAGAACATTATAATAAAATTTTTTAGTAAAATTTTTTATTTTCATTTAATTTACGCTAAACAGTTATTTGCTTAATTTTTTATTTAAAGTCATCTAATCTTTTTCATTAAATACTAGTTCTCAATTATGTAGTTACCATCAAAAAAAATTTTTTTAATTCAGTCATTGAGTTAGAACAATAGCTGGACTGTACTGAAAAAGTCAATTTATTTCAATGATTTGCTTTTTTTAAATTCTGATTACAATTTTTAGTCTATTTGTGAAGATCGAAATTTTATGATTTGGAATTCTTATTCTCAAATAAAAAAGCTTGTTAAAAAATTTATAAAGACTAGATTAAAAGATTTAGGGAGATTTTCAGTATAGTAAAATTAACAACTATTTGTATAGTTCAAGTTGAAATTGGTAATTTTTTGTAAATTAAAATTTGTTGTCAAATTTTTAAACCGACAGCAAGTTCTTGGATTTTTAATCTTCATTCATATTTTTTTAAAATATCTGTATTTCGTGATTTTTATTAGTTGAAGTAAAAGGGTGTCAGAAAAAGATATTTTTTAAACTTTCATATAAAGAATAAAAAATTTCGAAAATTGTGATGTCAGAATTTTTCATCCATTTAACAGCCATCATGAAAAAGTTATCAGAAAAAAAATAAAAGTTTTCGAGCGATAGAGCCGTTAATTTATTCATTTAAAATCTTGCATTAAGTTAAATCTAAAAAATTATTTCGTCGAAAATTTGTACGAACCGTATTTAAATCATCAAACTTTTCATGGCATCCTCCCATAACATAAATATATCCTTGAAGAGAAACAGTTGCCATGGCTATACGTGGATCATTTAGCGAACTCATTATTTCCCATTGATCAGTTATAGGACAATATCTTTCAACAGTATTCGTTGTGTTATTGCTGGAAGAAAATTGACCATATTGTAGGCATAAATGCTCGTCAATGAATGTTAAAATGGCACTTATCTAGAAATTCTAGAAATTATTTAAACAAAATTTTTAGATATGTGTCATTTTAACATGCGTTGGCCGATAATTATGCTTAAAATATGGTCAATTTTCTACCACACAAATTCAGGATCAAGTCCTCCACATACATATAAGTATCCATTTAAGGCAACTACTCCAGCAGAACTTAAAGTTTCAATAATATTAAATTTATCTATTATTAATAATAATAAAAGAATTATATTGATAATAAATATTAATTAAAAAATATCAATATACTAGCGTTTATTAGGCATCGAGGATATTGTTTTTAGAGATATTTCTTTATAGTCAAAAACTTTTGAACTCATCGAACTGCTTGCACTAAACATGTATACTTTATTTGCATAAACGATATAATTATTGCCATCTATATTATCTATTGTTTTAATTCTATTCCATTTATCTAAAAAATAAAAATTTATAGGAGAGGTCCCTATGTTTAGGTCACGGATCTTGTTGTAACTTGGGGATATATTTTTACACATAAAATTATAAAAAAAGCCGCCAGCATTCGGTCTAACGCTCGATAATTCCAAGATTATAAGCTATTTTGTTCAATTAAAAAAATTTTTTTTGAAAATTTATTGTTTATAATAACGAATAATATTCTCCAATGAGAGCTTTTAAGTTCATTCTATAACATTCTAGTAAAAGTTGCGATTAAATCCTTTTGATTAAAAAAACGTGATAAAAAATCTCTTCCGTTCAAAAGTTATAGAAAAATAAAAATTGTGATAAAAATTGTGATAAAATTGAACTTCAATTTTTATTGAATTATTGTGCTGATTTTTTTCATGTTTTTCATTTTGTTATAACTTTTGAACAGGTTGAGCTTTTTGAACACGTTGTTTTTTTAATCAATGTGATTTAATCTCAACTTTTACTAGAATGTTACATAACGAACTTAGAAGCTCTCATTGAAGAGTAATATTCGTTATTATAAACAATGGTTTTTCAAAGAAATCTTTGAAAATTGAACAAAATAGCTCATAACCCATACAGCAACCTTTCATGCTGTGTGGGAATCTTGGAATGATCGAGCGTAAGACCGAATGCTCGCGGCTTTTTTCATAATTTTATGTATAAAAGCGTATCCCCAAGTTACAAGATCAGTGACCCAAACATAGGGACCTCTCCTAGTTAGATGAATATGTTGAAAAATTTTAATGTTAGTAATTCTTAATCAAAATTTAATAAACATAAAATTATTACATTACTTGTTATCGGATGGTATAATCCAATGGTCATTTTTTCATTTGCAGATCTTAGAATACAAGGTGTCATGTCATCGGTTTTTATCAATAAAATATGTCCTTGATTTCTTGACTCATTCTGATTATATATCATTTGATTTCTTGACTCAGTCTGATAATATATTACTTTTTTAACTAAATCCCTAAATTAAATAAGTATCCTGATTAATGATTTTAAAATAAATTATTTATGGTTTCGGTGGTAACTTTTTTTACAAATAGTACAAATAGGAGTTTGAGCCTGAAAAAAATCAAATTTAAATGTACTCATAATTTTTTTATTCCAATAATATTAATTAATAAAACTTCATTTTACCTTAAATAAATATTAAATACAAGACTTTAACCCAAGAACAATTTCAAAAAACTTCATCCTATGCTGAAAATTCTTTAGATTAATCGAAGAATGGATTTTAATTTTTTGTACTTGCCGCAGACTTTCTCAGCCAATTTTCAATCAATTGACCTCGAAATTTCCAGAGATTTTCAGTTTATATATCTTCACAAAATAACACATTTAGTTTCTTAGAAAAAAAAAAAAAAAAATAATTTAAAAGTTTGGTTTAAAAAAAGTCGATAAAAATACATATTTTTGTGAATTTCAAGTAATTCAATTCAACATTTACTTAAACTTATCTTATCAAAATTCCAGAATTGTTAATTTTTGGAGCTATATAAACTGAAAATTTCAGGAAATTTTGAGGTCAACTAGTTGAAAATTGACTGAAAAAGTCTATGGTAAGTACCAAAATTTTAAAAATCAAGTTTTCGACTAAAAAGAATTTGAGAAGATGAGGTTTTTTAAAATTATTCATGAATCAAAGTTTTATATTTAATATATATTTCAGGTAAATAGAAGTTATATTAATTAATATCATTAGAAAAAAAATTACGACTATAAATTTGATTTTTTTCAGGCTTAAACTCATTCCTGATACCTTAACATCAAAATCTTAACATAAATACAGTGTCATTAATAATAAACAGCTAATCAATTACCTACATGCATCTAAACTGTCAAATAATTCATCATTCATGACTTTTTTGTCTAAATAGATATCGGAAATTTTTGAAAGTTCAATGATTTTCAGTAAATCTATAAGGTATTGCTTTCTTTCTTCAACATTATTTTTTACCCATCTCACAACAGCTGCAAAGACTTTCTGTTGCGAAAGCTCGTGCAAGTTGTTAGTTGATAAAATTTTTTTCAAATCATCAATAGAAAGTTCTAAATACTGATCTGTCAGTGAAACATCTAAAAAATTTTCTTGCACAAACTTAAAAGATTTATCATGTAATGAAGTACAACTTAATGCCTCCGCAAATAAATAAATTTCAAGAGCATTGTTTGGCGTTAGATGAGATACTAAAAGTTTTGAACATTCATTCATAATGTCAGTAAGACCAAGAAAGGAAGCATCAATCATCAATTCTTGAGCATTGACTTCTGTTATTATGATTTTACCTGTATATGCGAAGTTCAAAAATAGTTTCATGTTGCTAAAAAATAATTTTATTTTTAATTAATATTAAGATATATCAGATAGATGGCACTCAAGTAATAGCCATTTTTAACTATTATATAGACTAATTTGACCTTGATTGGTGCTGCTGAAATTTTCGTAAATAATTTATTTACCACGGCTTGATATCTTGTATAGTTATTATTTTTTGATTACTTTCCATAAAATCATTTAAAAACATTTTTTTTAAATAATCTATAGCTCCTACAAGAATAATTTTATGAGCCTCGAATGTTTGTTCGCCCACCTAAAAATAAACAAAATAATTGTTAATACAAAAGCAATATTTTTAAAATACTATTTATATTATTTTTTGTATAATCAATACATTAAATATTCATTAGTATATTGATCAATTATTAATATTTAAAAAAACAGCAACTTTACAAATGCGTTTGCAAACATGAAGTACAATTCTTGGTTTTTTTTGAGTGTGTGATTATCAACATTTTTAGGCTAAAAATTAATTCAATATTTTTTATTAAAATCATTTTAACCCGCTGACTGTTCTTGTCCACTACGGTGGACAAAGCTTTAAAGCCGTATAAAAAAAACACTGCGCCATCTTTTTTGAATTGCGTTATGTTTTTTTTTTTATAAATAAACACAAATGTAATATAAATCAACTACTAATATAACATTTACTAGCGAAATCATTTCATAAGAGCTAATTGAGTTACACTATTTTTTGAAAAATTTGACAGCTCGTATTTTGCTTCAAGATATTATCGTATAAAAGCTTTAAAAGTGGTTGTATAAGGTAAGTTAATTAATTGTTATACTTTTGGAGGTTGACTTTAAATATTTTATTAGTTAAAAATATCATAATTCGCTTAAAAATAATTCATATGCTCTGTTGAAAACATGTCCACTGTAGTGGACAAAAGCAGTAAACGCATTCATAGTATTCATAAAGGTTATAAATTTTATTCCAATAGATGCGTCGAAGCGATCGTCTCAAAGAGGTGAAAAATGTAAAGTAAGTTTATGCCTAACACGAAATAATAACTGTTTCAAAGATTTTCACACCAAACCCATTGAGTAATCGGCTCAAATAAAATAAATATTGTAATATTTTAGTTCGAAGTTATGTTATTTAAAGCGATTAATATGTAACTCTGTTTATTATGTTAAATGTAGATTTATGCGATAATTAAGCGGTGAATAAAATTCATGAATTCTATGAGACCGTTTACTGCTTTTGTCCACTACAGTGGACATCGGTTTTATTATATTTATTCTAACCTAAACTTGTATATGAAGCTTTTAATCATCATTGTGACACATATTATGACGAATTTAAGAAGAAATAGAATTTTTCAAAGTTTCGAAATGTGCTCTGCAGTCAGCGGGTTAATATTTGATGTAAATGAAGAAAATATATTGTTTATCTTATGATTTTTTTTGCAGCCAAACATTTAATTCCTAAT
Organism: Anastatus disparis; assembly: GCA_017163975.1. NCBI lineage: Eukaryota > Metazoa > Arthropoda > Insecta > Hymenoptera > Eupelmidae > Anastatus > Anastatus disparis. The sequence goes on from JAFFSR010000261.1 coordinate 580,311, forward strand.
TCAACATTTTTTGAGATTTTTAGAATATAAAATAACTACGAACTAAAGAATTCAAAATAAAGTGAAAGTCGAACTTCATGATTGAAAAAGCGTTAGTAAAGATTCTATTTTTCTTGCAAAAATGTTGTCAAAAACTATTTTTTGATCAAAATATCACAGCGAATATTTAACCGTCTAGTATACCATAAAGCTCTATTTTAATATATTTCATAGATATCAATATTTTCTTAATATTTTTAGAATAAAATTTATTTCTTACTTTAATTGTCACGTCACATAACTTTTCCTCTTTTCTTAAATCCTCCAAAAAAGAAAAGTGATTATGACGTTGATATTTAATAATATTTTTTTCGCTACGTTTTCGTTTATAATTTTCCATTTTCTTTAAATATGCAATAATATGATGATAAATATTCTAGTAGTTTTATGAAGCTTGGATCGCAGCACATGTACACATCTATACACTAGACAATATTAGCTGACTAGATATAAAACGAGCATAAGCTTTTGTTATCTCTGCTTGTAAAGTTTTTCACGTTATGACACACATAAAAATTTTCAAATTCACATAAACTTGCACGGTTTAATTTTAAATGTGTTTCAATTTAACAAAATCCAAATAAATATATTATTGAAGCTACAGTCAGGACGAAAATGGCCGAAGCAAACTTCTTTATATCACATCCATCAACTTCAGTGTACTTACTAGAAAATTGTCTTATAAAAGAATTTAAATTATCTTTAATTTAACTGATAGCTAATCGTTAAAATTGATAAAAATCAAAGATAATACATTTGTTGATAATATAGTTAAGCTATAGATTGTTAATTTTCAATAATATTATATATACGGTATTTAATTTGCAATGATTCATCCAGCGTCTTATCTATAAAAATAATTCTATTACAAATAAAGTTTAAAAGAAATTTCAATAATTAATATTATTAATTATAGTGAAATTATAAATAATGTATAGAAAATTTATAAATTTATTTATCAAATTAAATTGTACAATTTTTAATTAATTTTAAGTATATTTTTTTATTTTGCTTTCTCATAAAGAAAGCTTTGTATCGGCAAAAAAATTTTTTTTCTATTTTTTCAATAATTTGTACATGTTTGGATTCAGGGAGTCGAAATAAGTGGTTTCCAGAAAATGTCTATATGTATGTATATGTGTATGTCTTCTGTTTTACGTAAAATATTCGATGAATTTGCTACAAAATTTTTATGTAAGTTATTCGCTACTGTCTGAAGAAAACAAACTTTTGAAAATTAATTTTCTTAGCGTAATTACAATTTTAGAAAATTTTAAAAATTTTGAAAATAATTTCGAGTTTTCTTTTTTTTCTTTTATTTTATTTTATGTAAAGTATTCGATAGATTTGTTCTAAAATTTACAGAGAAATTATTTGCGACTGCCAAAAGTAGAGAAATTTTCGAAAACTGATTTTCCTAACATAGTTTCAATTTTTGAGCGTTTTGAAAATTTTGAAAAAGAAATTTCTGAAACAAATATTGTATTTATTTAGCCGATTAGATCTCGAAAATTACTCGATGGATTTGCTTCAAATTTTGCATACTATCTATTTTTTTGTCTGCGGCGGGAATAATAGGCGGGAAGCTATTGAAAATTGGTTTCCTTAGTGTAATTTTAGAACCATTTTAGAAATTGAGAACAAATTTAGATTTTTTCGCTTTTTTTTTATTTTACGTAAATTACTTGATGAATTTGCTTTGAAATTTTCATGAGAATTATTTGCAACTGCCAAAAGAAGGATGACTTTTGAAAACCAATTTTCTTAGCGTAGTTTTAATTAAAAAAAAATTTTTTAATTTTGAAAAAAAATTTCATTTTTCATTTTTTTTTCTATTTTACGTAAACTACTTGATAGATTTGCTCTAAAATTTGAATACAAGTTATTTGCTACTGTCTTTATGAAACAAGTTTGAAAAAAATAATTTTCTTAGAGGAGCTCTGTGATCATTTCTTCTGATTTTTTATTTAACGCTCTCACCAACACTTTTCTTACTTTCTCTCTTCTCCTCTGTCCTTTTATCTCACATTGATCCTCATTTTTACCCTTTCACGCTCACTCTCACTCTTTCCCTTCTCAATTTTACTTGAATAGAAATTATGTTTTTTACATTTTAATCATATTTTAAAAAATGAAATCAAATTACTCAAACTCAATGAGCTCTATGAGAAAGCATTGCGCCAAAGCACCAGCGTTTTTTACGTTTGAATGGTTAGAGCATTTGTTTTTGTGAATAATAGAAAATTCAATATTTGAAAATGCAATAACATTTAAAATAAATTATTAGAATCTTTTTATTTGATTAATATATAACCTGCTATCTGCAGTTTCTAATTTTTTAAAAATTTACATACAAAATTATTCATTCTTTTAATTATAAAGATGCATCTCCAATAAATATGTATATAATTATACTCTCATAAAAGATTTAATAAAATTAGCATTGCCATAAAAAATATTAAAAAATTTAGTTTTCAATGAAAATAAACTTTTTGAGACATAAAAAACTTTACAACAATTGAATGTAAATAAATCAATGATATTCAATTCGGGTAAAGTATATAAATAAATAGAAATATGTGTTTCTATAACATTTGAATTAATAATACAGGGACATTAATGTATTAAAAAAAGTTCACTCATTCATATCGATATTGATTTCAATTATTTTCTACTTTAATCATCGGCTTATTTCCATCATAATGTATGAGAATCAAAAGTTTATTAATAAATCCTTATTCAAAGACTTGTATATTGCATAAGTACATGGTATTATCTTATGAAATATTTTATTACATTACAACTACTAATAGCCTATCAGTTGCATTTAGAGCTGCACAATACGATACGACACCGATATTTTGATAAATTATTGATGTTGAATCGAATCAAAAAATTATTTATTGAATTGTATCGATATCGACAAATTTTTTTAGGAAATATTATCGTATTGTATTGGTTTTGATTCAATATCGATACAATAATCAATAAATTATCGAAATTAAAAAATACAAATTCAAGAATATTATTGACAGATCATTAAAACGTAATAATTTTTTACTTTTCATAAGCAAATTTATTTGTCAAAAGTAAATGTGTAATTTATAAAAATTTTATAGGAACATAAAAATGTCATTTTCCAAATCCAATACAAATAACTATTAGTTCACTATATTAATAAACTTTATTAAATTAATTCAAAAAACTACATTAAATTAAATGAAAATTTAATACTGGAAATAGTTAATAAATTTGGTAACAAAATAAAAATACTTAAAACCTAATTGAGTCAGAAAGTGAAATTATAAATTCACTTCCATTGATTGATGCAAATAAGTTCTTTCAAACTCTCACCTTTTGATGAACACCTTTTATTGGTTGCTATCAAAGCTGCTTCTGAAAAAAAGTCTTTCAACTGGCGTGGAAGTCTCTCTCTCTCGCCTCAATATACACGCATAATACGCAGATAATTCTATATTTTTAAAGTTTTACACAAAAGAAACATAGCTTCAATAATTACTGCTAATATTCACTCATACATTTTAGAATTCGCTGTATAATATCGATTTGTTTTATTCGATATCAATATTTTCGATAATATTGGGACAAAAATATTGTCAATACAATAATATTGTCAAATTCTCAAAATATAGTTAGCGTTATTGTTATTATTAGGATGAGTATTGTATCGGTATCGTATTCACTAACAGAAAAGATATCTCGCAGCAAGTGGCCTTATTGATGTATCATTTAGAAGGAAAACTAAATCTATTAGATGCAAGTGACTAAATGTTTGAATCGAAATTGCAGTTTTTGCTGCAAAGATATTATGTTACCTTCAAGTATATTTATGCTAGGACGTAAAACAAACATATTTATACTAGAACCAAGTATATTCCGTTTGCCTCTAGATAACATTTCTGTCAGTGTTGAAATCAATACGATATCGATACAATATCGATATTTTTATTGATTATTGTACAGCTTTAGTTGATTTCTTAATTTCTTCCTCCTTATATGAAAGTCCCTTCGTTTAGAAAATATCTGTAGCAGTCGTGGAACCGAAATAATCTGTTTGACATTAATGCTCGTTCCATATATATGCATTTGAAGGATAACGTTAGTGGTACGTTTTCTTATGGCTTTGATTGCAGCTTCAACTAATTCATTATTCAAATTACTACATTCATCGAAATCAAGTAGCTCGATATTATGTGACTTTTGTATTAAATGACACAGGCCTTGATTTTTTAGATTTTTATTCGATCCACACATCAACTTACGTAAATTTGGCATATCTGTGAATACCTCATCCGTAATTTTGTCGAGATGGCATATATGTAGGGACGCAAGTTTAGGTAATGAGACGATACTAGCCAAGCCTTCATTACTAACTTCATAACAATCTGCAAGTATGTAAATACGTATATTAACTAAAGATTAAAAATAAAAATAGGTGCCTCAAATTCATAAAAATTATTATTTTGATTGAATAAATTATACCTATTTTATTATTTATAATATTATTACAAATTTAAGAATAGTATATTACGTACCAAGGAATGGAAGGGGGGCATTCTAACACGTTGGTTAAGATGTCTCCCTTCTTTCCCGTAGTGCGTATACAATTTTTTATCATACACTGAGAGAAAAGTTTAATAACTGTTAAAATATCTGTATATTTGATTTTAGTTTTAAGTTTTCTTAGTATTTATTGTATTATATATTAATAGTTAATATATATAAAGCTAATAACTTCATATATTTACTATAAAACTTTACGTATCTTTAGAAAGAATATAATATCTTAACTATTAATATTTGATTTCAACTATTAAGATTTGTATATTTAATTAGAATCTACAATATATACTTTAATAGTTAATATACTAAGTTAACAGTTATGAAATCTTTCTCTCAGTGTAGCCAAGCCGAAAGTTGTCTATTAAAATTACGTTTTGTAACATAAACATGCTATGTTCTACCATACACACTAAACGATAATTCATGTGATAATAATTCCTGAATAAAAAAGAATGTTAATGATTTATTCTGCTAAATATATTCTACGGCAAGCTCTTGTGATGATGATTCATAAATCAATATAAATTTAATAATATTATTATTTTAATATTACAGTATATGCAAAATCATTGGGCATATTAGATTGATTTCAAGTGAATTCATTCTATTTGTATGTTTTGTTTTATCATGTCTTTATTCTAATCAATCTCCAAAATCAGATTCACTATTTGATGTATCTTGTCCTATATTCATTTTACATATATTTTAATTTTATGAATCTATTTTAAATTTTATTTTTTAACCATGAGAACTTTTGTAAATGTCTGATTCTATTGTAGCCTCGATTGTGACTTTAGATAAATGTTAAAAAGGTTAGGTAAATTAGACATTATACGTGGAAAAGAGAGAGACGGAGAGATATGACGCTTGCTATACTAATTCGTTGGCGCCTGCGCAGAATGTCCTTTTTGTTTCCTTCCCTGGCAAGAAAGAGCGACTTTTGAGGGAAATAGTGGGGACGAAAGTAGAAACTTTCGGCTGGGATATAGTAAAAAATAAATTCAAGAATTTCCAAAATTCGTCATTATAAAAAATTATTCTTTAAATATAAACAATAATATTCAAACAATGCAACGCAATATGTTGCCTTAAAATCAATTAAAAATTTCAGATACATTATATAATTTACATAGGAATAAAAGAAAAATATTTACTTACTGGAAATATTTATATATTCTAATAGTTTGCAATTTGCTCCAATAATTTTTAAAGTTTTATCATCTACACTGTGGTTGTTTTCAAAATCTAAGCTTTCAAGATTAATTAATTGCGAAATAGGTGATAAATCAACTTTTTGTGGAATATGGAATAAATAACAGCATACATTTGTTTGATGATAATGCGTAAGTTTCAAATTTTTTAAACTTGTGCACAAACATATTTCCTTTATAAAGTCATCATTTATAGTTTTACAGGAATTAAATGATAGAGTTTGTAATTTTTGCAATCGGCTTAAAACCTGTTAATATACAAAATACATCAAATCACAATCTAAATAAATAATAAACTAATTAAAATATAAAATTAACTTACTTTCACAAAACAATAAGGTGATATCTTACTGGAGACATTTATAACAAGTGTTTTTATACAATCTGTGGGTAGATTCAATAAACATTCTCCAGTGATTGTAGCAACAGTTAATTCAATATTCCGAAGTTTCTTACTATTTAAGAACAATTGTGATAACTCATTTTCATGTGACAAATAAACAGGACAAAGTTTGATGTTCTGTAAATTAGGGCAATATTTTTTTAAACCTAATATAGCTTCTTTAGAAGGGTCCCTTTCAGGAAACCTTAAGAGATCGATGTGCGTGAGAAAAAAGCCACAACGATATAATATTTTTTCAAAATTGGAAATCATCACAAGTCTTTGAGTGGAAAGGTTGTCGTCGTTGTCTCCCCATGTTTCTTTTGAGCAATCAAATTTCTTAAAAGTGTACCAAGATTGAAGACTAACAATTTTCCATCGTGTACAAACTATATAGAAATATAAAAATAATTATAAAATTAAGTTATGTTTATTTATGTTTTTATAAATAGATAAATAATAATTATTGCATATCATGCCTGTAACATTATACATTTTTTTTGTTTCTCCTGTCAGTGGAAAAAAATGAGAATTTTCTTGCTTTCCCCTCTTCCTGGTTCCTTCGGAAGTGAGGACCGCCCCTAGCTCTCCTCCTGCGGAAGCTGGGAAGACACCTCGGAGACGATTCTCCGAGATAGTGTGGGATTTTCACCCACTAAACTCACCCTACACTCATTTTACGTCTTCTGGCGTTGGCCCACCTCGGAACTGTTTATCACATTGCATCAGGGTGGCACCATTTCTGTGGTTCTTTCGAACCTTTCCAGGAGGAAGACTAACGCGATCGAGGATCCATCCCGACGAAAAAACCCGAGAAGAATATCTCAAATGTTTTCACCGGGATTCGAATCTACGACCACTTGAGTATGGGTATATACGTCGCTTTACCGACTGAACCACCGACACACCATAACATATAAAAAGTAAGTAAACTTTATTGTACAAATACCTCTTTCCACTTTAAGACGATCTATCAATGGAAGGAAAGTAAAGATATGCGTTAAGCAATCATCACTAAGTTTGTGTATTTCTGCTTCATCATTTAGTATGCATCCAGTAAAAATATCTGTAATATATAACATGCCTGTAATTAATTAATAGAGTAATAAGGTATAAAATGATATCCTAATAAATACTTTGACATTTAAAGGTTTGATCTGTATCATCTATTGACAATTTATATTTGTCTTTCTTGTTTCATTTTATGTCATGTAATAATTTTAAATCAAGAAATCAGCAAGAAAAATTCATAATTAAGTTTCTCAAATAATTAGGTAAAAATTAAAAAATTTAATGAAAAAAAATGTTTGGAATACTCATATGGAAAAAATTTCTGGAAATAATTGTAAAAAAATGTAAATAATCGTAAACAACTATAAATGATTGTAAATAATTATTAATAACATTAAATTATTCACTAATTCAAAAAAATTTTGAAAATGTAAATAACAGTAAATAATAGTAAATAACTGTAAATAACTGTAAATAACTGTAAATAACTATCATTTATGTCTCAATTCTGACTTTTTTCAACAATTATTTACTATTATTTACAGTTATTCACAGAAATTATTTCCATATGAGTAGAAAAAAAAATTTAAATTAAAGAGAAAAAGTTAATAATCTACTTAGATGCAGAAACTAAATCGCATCCAATATCAAGTAATCTCATAAAACATATGACATTTAAATAATATTAATATATATTTATGTCGCAGAAAAGCGTATTTGATTGAATATTCGTATGCAGTATTGCATGCTAAATATGTACAGTCAACGGAAACATATTCTATAGTTCTTTTTCTGCGATTTTAAAATAACGTGATATTACTTGATGATTCCGTTAATCCACTCATTTTTATTGGTTAATTTTTAAATGTAGAAAAAAGAATTATCATTGAATATGTTACCGTCAAGTGTACATACGTCGCAGCTCGCTGCTCAACTATATTGAAATTTCTTTACATCGCACTGAACTATATAGAAATTTCAATATATCTGTCGAAAAATATTGAGAGTCCATTCATCTGTGGGTATTAATGAATTTAGTATATATTTTTGAAAAATATAGCCTACCCTAGTGAAAATATTTTATGTATAAAAGTATAAATAAGTGTATGAAAGTGTATCAGAGTTCAATAAAGTGTTGCATTTCGTCAACTCTCTTCATACACTTTAAATTGAAGAAAAAAATCTTTTTTTAACTTTGATATTCTTTTATACAGTTTGATACAGTTCGATACATTTGAATACACTTCAGGTTTGAGGAGAAAATCTTTTCTAACTTTGAAACATCTTGATATATTTTGATACACTTTGATATATTTTTGATGAATTGAACAAATTGATCGTCATAATGAAAATGATCCACTTTGATATACTTTAGTATACTCTGATATACTTTAAGATATACTTTTTATGAAACATAATTATGTTATGAGATTGATACATTTATTTTATAATGTAATTATAATAATAATTTAAAAAAATTTTTTTTATTTTTACTCATTTGTTTAGTTTATGGAAAGTGTATCAAAAGGTATCAAAGTGTATCGAAAGAGTTGACGAAATGCAACATTTGCATACCCTTTGATACACTTTGATACATTTTGATACACTTTACTATATTTGTGCACACTTTCATACACTTTCATACATTTTGATACACTGAAAAATTTCCACTACGGTAGGTCAACTGTACGACACGAGTGCACATAAATAATTCTCAATAATTAAAAATGAAAAGTTATTGCAGATAGGAAAAATTCATTACAATACTGACAGTGAAAGTGATACACTGAAAGCAAATATAAAAAACGAATTGGTGTAACAGAAAGATTTGTTTTCGACATTCTAATGACCTTCTTAATTTTTTTTCTTGTTGATATTAATGATATTGAATTTCTTTTATTGCAATATAACATTAAATTTTATTATAAACATATAAATTATAATCTATTTGTCTGATGTCAAATCAAATAATTAAATTTTCAGATTTAAAAATGTATAATCTAGAAAAATCTCTGATGTTCATGATATTAAATTTATTTTATTACAACGAAACTTTAAATTTTATTTGAAATGTATTTTTAATAATTTAAATAACTTTACAAATTAAATAGTACATTCTATAAGGAAAAAAGGTTAACTATTGTTGCTCGCGTATAGGTTGCCGCCCGAGTAGAGCGAGATTGTCTACTTTTCTCTCGAGGAGAATATACAGTTTTTTCTTATTGCAAGTCAGAAGTATAACCAGCTTATTTATTGCAATAATTTATCACTGATGAAAAATCAATAAATATAAAAATATCACGATGAATTCTGCTGCTCTCGACCGAATATGCCCTACCTTTCTCACAACTGTTTTTTCGTGAAGGCTAGGTGTCAAGTAAGTCGAATTAAAATTTAAATAAAAAAGAACAAAATAAAAAAAAGAAAACTCTATAAATAAAATTGACACTAAACCCCACTAAATTTACACTAGATTTATTAACTACACTTATTCAAATAAAAGCAATAAATAAAAAACAACACTTATGCAAAAAAGGCCAAACGCCATAAAAAACCCCAATTTATTAAAAACTATAGAAATTGAATTGATAAACACTAAAATTAGAAACTGAAAGAATCGCTGGTAACGTCACAACGTGCGCTTGGATTCTAAGAAACGCAACTAAAAGTATTCAAACGCTCGCATAAGATGTATGCAAACGCACGCACTTGTGTAATAAAAGATTTTTTATATACTTGAATTAGATTCGAGAGGGTTGTAAACCCTGTTTATGAAGAGTTGAGTTTCAATAAAACTCAAATTAAAATCGAAAAGGTCATGGATCTTGATTGAACTCGTTGTTCAATTCACTTTGTTAAAAGGAACTGCAATAAACGTATTATTTATTAATATCAAGTTGATGTTAGCGCGTGGAAAATTAGCTTTGATTTAACTAAGATGCAATGTATTCGTGTATTCTGCTGGCGCTGTCCAAAGACTGCCTGGTCCAAAAAAAAGCAAAAGGGCAAGGACACTGATCCCTCCTTCCTAGCACGAATAAGAAACACGCAAGGAAGGAAGGGCTGGTGGCCGTAAAGTGCTGCAACGACCAATATACGTGTTACAACGGAACAACAATAGTTAATAATTCATAAAAATAAATAAAGTTAAATTTCAAAACAAATTGTTTTAATAAATTTTAATTGAGCTACATAAGTATTGTTTAACTCGACTAAATTTTTTGTTTAAGTCAAGTAAAAATTTTGATTTATTTTTGAAACAATAAAAAAAACGATTTTCATATCAATAAATAAGTTTTGAAAGATATTTTTTATACTACAACTTGTTAAAATATTTCAGATATATTACAAGTATAAATAATAACAATGGTATAACGATATTCCTTGCATAAAAAATGTATTTATCCTAAAACAACATTACAAAACAGATTTAGTTGCAATAAATAATTCATTTTCATATTCAATAAGAATGCATTGGGTAATTTGTTAATATTTTTTAAAATATACGTTTTTCTTGCTTCAATTTTGTATGGAAAAATTTTTCATCGAAATAAACATTTACAAGGGATTTCATAAGTAAATAGATATTATAATTTTTGATAAATATTTGTTTAACCCTTCCAAAATAAAGCCTATTATCAACATTCATTTCAATCACTCGGTCATTGTATTACATACTTTAGATATAAGTAGGCGACACTTAACCCTCAAAGAGCCGAGGTTTGAGAGGTCAGTATCTCTCCATAAACATGAGATAAAAAGTCCCCCGCTTTTGATCAAACTATTGCCAAATGTCGGCTAGTCGTTGGTATGACGCCTGAAGGCGTTATCGCCGCCCTCAAAGGGTTAACAGTGGAACAGTATCAATTTGCTAGCCGAAGAGCAATATCTGCTCTGGTCTGCAGTGTAGCGCTAGCTTACCTTCTTTCCGGGAGGGGCAGCTCCTGAACGATACACCATATATTGCTGTCTTTGTTTAGCATATTGATTTCATATCTTCTGTCCTTGTGATAGTACAGTCTGCAGAGCAGCCCTCAAGGTGGAGCTGATGTAAAACGGAAAATCAGTAAGCTATAGCGCTACTCTATTAACCAGAGCAAATACTGTTCTATGGGTAGTATTATATTAAAACTGTTTCACTATTAAGTATTGTATTAAGTATTGCTAACATCTGATATCGATCATTATACATGAATGAAAACATTATTAAGTTTTAATTTAGATGCATATTTTAGCTTTACTTCGTTTAAATTGTCCAAGAAAATCATTATTTTAACATCTAATACTGAGTTAAATGTTATCCAATATTACATAGACACGATCTTTGACAAAAATGATTATTGATGATACGCTTTATAATGGAAAAGTTGAACAAATATTTATCAAAAATGATAATAATAATAATAATAGTATTAATTAGATTGTATCAAATAAAAAATATATAAGGATCCTTTAAATATATAAATTTACCACAGTTTTTGTTTTCCGAATTATTTGGACGTTTACAAACAAGCGATTGATGATTTTGATCCTCCATGATTTCCATTTTTAAATTTTTTTTATTAAGAACTATTAAAATATTTATAAAAACAAACAAAAAGATGTTATTTCACAGTTCAATCCACTAAACAGTAATTGAGGAGCCATGTTTAATACTGAATTTAGCTTTCTACTTACACTGCGCACGCTCTTATTAAGCAAGGGACTAAAATCTTTCCAGAGTATATACTGTTCCATAAAAAAAGTCTGAGTGAGCAGCTGGTCCTAGCGACAGTGCTGCCAACGAAGATAGACGCTTGTAGAATTAAATTTTTGTAGTTAAACTCAGATCATCTTTATACCAACAAAACCTTTAAAAAGGTAAAATTACAGCACGATAGCTTTCGAAAAATTCTTTTACACCATCACAAAAGTAACAAATATTTTGTTAAAAATTAAAATAAATTTATAATACCTCTAAAAAAAGACTTCAACATTATAATTAAGTTTTATAGATAACAAAAAAGTGAGAATTCAATTATAACAAAAGTACACTTAAAAAAGTACTGAAATCAATAATGTATGGTCAAATTTTGATACGATTTAAAATAATAATGCTTACAAATGATTTTGTACTTATATTTTGAAGATAATAATGTGTCAATAAAAATTTCTTTGTTAAAAACAGGAGTATAAAATAAAAGCCATATAAAATGTTATAGAAAACATAAAACTATCTTTAAGAAAATTAAAAATAATTATACAACTTTAATTTTAATAATTAACATAAAACTAAGAATAAAAGTAATGTTACAGATATAAACTTGCCAGGCCCCAAAAGTTATACCTTTTAAAAAACTGAATTCGTTTTCTGTAACTCAAATCTTATTTTCCATAAAAATTCACTTTAACAGGAGAATTGTTTTTGTCTTATTCAAAATATTCATTATCGAAATTTCTTGACGTTTCAAAAACTAGCAAAAATATTGAAAAAATAATCATAACCGCTGTTGCTATATTTCTTAAAAATTGATTGCGAGCCGATACTGCATCATGATATACTAATTCTTGACCATCCTTATCGTATCTTCTGCCATAGATACCAAATATCATAACATCATTTCTAGGCTTTTTTAAATAAATTCGGTTTGAACTGCAATATGAATTTTTAAGACTTACGCTTTCGTAAGTAAAATCTTGATTTCTCATAGGTTCTAATTTTTGTGTAAGGGTTGACGGCATATATAAAGCGCTACTGGTAAAATTGAAAGATATAAGTGAAATCGTTATGTATTCAAATGTTACTGGCGTCACGATGTCTGAATCTTCAGGATATAAATTGGCACAGTCTTCTAGATTTTTACCTGAACAAGCAATCAACGCGCAACTTTCCATTCCAAGTGAAGGTATTATTGAATTAAACTGAAATACATTATCGAATGCAATTAAGCGATACCTAAAAACATATTAAAAATTGTGTTTTAATGTAATGATAGTTATTTTCGATACTGAAAACTACTATAATAAAAATTTTTTTAACTTATCTTGATAGAAGATTTAAAAAAGCTTTAGATAATATTAAATATATTTTTCGAAAAAGTGAATTCAAAAGTATTTTTTAACAGTTTGTTCTTTTTGAACAATAATTTATAATTTTCAAATATTAATGATATTTTTCAACATTACAAACATTAAATCCTTGCATAATATTAAATTCAAATGTATTTAAATATTTTAATTGTAATATTTATCATTTGATATTTTTAATTCAAAGATATAAGTTATTTAAAATAAATATTTTCTGATTAATCATGAATCAATAAATTATTACTAATTCTTTTTTCTAATATATGAAAAATTCAAAAATATTTATCCTAGTCTTCTTACATGTAGTGTTTACTTCCTAGTTTTGTTGCAAGTTTTTCATCGTTATTCATTTTTATATGGAAAAGACACCCAATATCTCCATCGATTAGTGTTATATCATGCGAATTTTGTTTCGGGTCTAAAAGTACAGATTTTCTTAATTTTAAATCACCTTTAAAGTGTTGAAATTTCCAAGTGTTAGAAGCATTGAAAGAAGTATTTGTAATAGTTTCTAATTCAGTTTGCTTGATCAAACAAACAAAAGATTTAAAATTTTGATTTTTCTTTAAACAATTCCTATGGTTGCGCTTTGGAATTTCGGCAATTATTAAAGCATGTGTTGTCTTATCTAAATTTCGAAATACAACTGGACCATTTGTACCCGCAAAAATGCCGCTACCTAGAATGTGTAAAATTTTTAATTAAGTCACTGTCAAAGTAAACTGGTTTATTGAAATTATTTATTGAAAATATGGGGAATATTTATATTGAAAATTATAATTAGAGTATTATCTCTAAAACTTTTTTTTAATGAGCAAAAAAAAGTTTGAGAACTTATAAAAACTGTTATGTTTTTGGTTCACCCAAAAATTATGAAAAATGTTTGATTGCATATTGTACACCTTGGGAAATAAAGATTTGGTCAGTTTAGTTAACCGAATTTTCTCTTGAGGTACGTAAAGTTAAAAATACATTTCATTTCCAGCATCTAGTGTTGAGAAAAATAATTTATCTAATATTCTGTGAAAAATTCTAAAATATACTTACACTGAGAAAAATTTTCTCGTAAAAATTATAGGATACATTGGTAGCAAAGGCACAGAACGCCATTATAGCGAAAAATTACTATGCTACATGGTAAAATTTACAAGAAATATAATAAATATTCCTATTTCTTATTTACTATAATTTTTCGCTCTAATGACATCCTGTACCTTCGCTACCATTGTACCTTGTAATTTTTAAAAGAAAATTTTTCTCTGTATAATATTACACTAAATCATATTATAATAGTTAAGGGGATGTAAAACGGATACTACACCTGTACTTATGAATTTGGCCTCTTTTCATTTTATTGCAAAACTTGAGGAAAAGAAATGCTTTAGCTTGTAGTACTTACCACGAAGATTATCCAGTTAAATTTTCAAATAAATTTAACTGAATAATCTTCGTGGTATCGAAAAATCAAAGAGTATGCAAAGAGTAAGATGAGTATTTGAAAAAATCAGAGAGTATGCAAAGAGTAAGTTGAGTATTTGAAAAATCAGAGAGTATGCAAAGAGTAAGATGAATATTCAAAATAATTAAAGAGCGTGTAAAGAATACAATGAGTATTCAAAAAAATTATTGAATATTCAAAAGATTAAGGAGTACGGAAATTTTAGATAGAGTATTCATTTAAAAATCGATGTTTCAAGTTCTTTTTTCAGTTGAGTTGAATATAAATCTATGTTATTTTGGGTTGTTATATTTATGAATTAATCGGTAGATGGGTTGATAAATCAATGGGTTGATGGGTGGATATATAAATCTATCGATAGCTTGATCGGTTAATGAGTCAATAGGTTGATAATAATCAATCAATAATTAATTAATAATAATTAATTATTAAATTGTGAAATAAGGTAAGAAATTATTTTAAGTAACATTTCAATTATTTTAAAATTGAATGTTATTATAAGAAATTTTTACTAAAAATAAGTGATTATTACATCAATTTTTAATAAAATAAATCCAGCTATTGATTCGCTTAGAATATAGTGAATAAAAAGGAAAATTAAATTATAAGCTTAATATTATGTAATTAATATTTTGTATGTTACTGGTTACATTTCATATACATATTTTATGTAATATTCTAAAATAATTAAAATAATAGTAATAATTAATTTTCTACATTGTAAATATCAAACTAAATAAAAAATAATTGATGAATCGGCCATCTTAGTTAGCAAAATTTCTATTAGGGCTATTTTTAAATTATAAAATACACAGATATATAAAAATGCATTTTTATATATTTAATAAAGTAGTTTAGTCCAATAAAAACACATATCTTTTTATGATTACAATTTTTTATAGTTTTCACTATTACTTTATTTATTTTATATAATTACCCTGGTGGAAATTGAAACGTTTTTTTTACCATTTTTTGGCCAATAGAAATGAAAACGCTTTTTTTAACATTTATTGGCCATTTATTTGGCATTTTTATTACTAATAACCTCAAATTTTTATACACACCATTTTTAATGCTCACATTTCTACCAGGGTATTTACCGACATATTACCGGTTGAACACGATAAGATTTTTTTTTTAATTTTGATAAGGTATTTAATATTGCTTATACCAAACATAATAGCATAATAAATAACTTTTTCTTATCCACGGTGGCAAAATCTATTAACTATTCGTAGCTTAAATTTAACTATTTCTAAATATAGGTATGTTTTACGTGAAATTTTAAACAAAAAATGTTGCGATTTATTTTATTTAAAAATAAATACTTTTCAGAAAATAAAATCAGAAATTTAACTATTAAAAATAATGTTTGGCAAAAAATAAGTTGTATATTACATGTCATTCCCAACAAAAAATATTCTTATTACCAAAAGTTAATTACTAGTGAAAAATGGATTTAAAAGTTGATCTATGCAAGGGATAAAGTTGAATTTAAACATTTGAGAAAAATAAAATATTGGCAAAATGAAAAAATATAACTTTTAGAATTACTATTTTACAAAAATATTATAAAAACCAGTTATTTGTCCTCACTAGATTAAAGTATAATAATATTTCATAAAGTTGACGAAAAATTTTATTGTCTCCTGTTGAGAAAAAGTCGGAAAAAGTTTTACCTACGAAAATTTCATAAATTGATATAAGTACATCAACAATCGTTTTATAGGTACATTTTTTTAAAAACTATATTTCTCTTATTAAATAAATTTTTTTTAATTATAACTTTGTTATAATTAATAATTTTTACGTAAACGTAACTAATATTGATAAAGAGATGGGTTGTTAGATAAAGACTCAGAATTCAGCGTTATATTAATAAGATCTATTCTATTTATCAAACATGATATAAAATGACTTATCGTCGAAATCAATAAAATAATAAAATCAATATTACTAAAATTCTATTTGTACTCTTGCGTACTCTTGAATACTCATTAGTACTCTTACATACTTTTCAATATTCATTCGTATTCTACAAATACTCATTCTTACTCTTGCATACTCACTAAATCTCTTTCAAACTTTTTCGTATTCATTTACTTAAAGCGTTCACCAAAAGAGTATTGGAGAGTACGCATGAGAACTAAAGAATGCTTGAGAGTACGGAAGAGTTTTTCTATGAGTATTTTAGTGAGAAACCCCTCGATTTATTATTTTAGTAATTCGAGATAAAATATATTGTTAAAGTAAAAATCGACTTTATATTTTGCTCACTCTAGAATAAAAATTTGCAAAGATTATTTCAAACATTTCTCATCAAACTTATTTGAATGGAAATGGTCTCTCGATCATATAAAAAATTATTCTTCACCTCTATCGTAACCAGAAGAAAGAAGAGTTTTGTCAGTCCCATAAGCCCATGAAGCATAATACTGCATTCCAAGTTGAAACGGTAATTCACTTTTAGACCAATGCGTTGTAAGTATAATATCAGTTATATTTGGATTTCTCACATAGTGCATAGCTGGCATTTCAGAGATTACAATATCAGCGGAAATTAATTGACCAAATGTAACGCCAAAATCTGTTTGGAAAGTAGATATTTCAGGTTCAGAAGTTATGTTCGTACCTTCTTCTTTCCATGAATTATGTTTCCGATAGCGAGCTATAACTTCTCCTAATCGATTGAATACTATATTGGTATTGTATAATAAAAAACCATCATCCGGGCAATTTGCTTCTTCTTGTAAATCACAATAAAATTTTTCATGGTGATTTACAACGACGTACATGTTGTACTTTTTAGCTGCGCATGAAATTAACTGCAACGACTGTCCAATATAATTATTATTCTTTTAATGTCAATAACATTTATTTTTCAGCTTATAAATAAATATACTTCCAATCACAAAGTTTTTAAAATTATTAACGTAAGTATAGGTAGCTTAAAAAATCTTATTGGGCATTGAAGCTAATATAAAAATCTTTAAAATAAGCTGGTTAAGGTATAAAAAAACTTGAAATTAAGTTCTTCACAGGGAATAAAATATGGAAAAAAATATTAAATCCTTTTGCGACAAAAAAGTTATGACCAAATCCATAGAAGTTATGCTAGTGCCATAAAATCAATTTGTATTAGTGTATTTCTTTTTAAAATGAGGGTCCACGCATATCTCTAAGATAATTCTTTAATAAGTTATATCATTGTTTCTAAAAAGCAAGCCTTTTTCTATAATCACAGACATTTTAAAATCTGCTATTTTTTTACATTTTTTATCCCCTGCAAAAAAATTAATTTTAAGTTTTTATACCTTACCCAACTTATTTTCAAGATTTTTACATAAGCTTTGTGTCCAATAAGATTTTTCAAGCTACCTACACTTGCGTCAAAGATATTGAAATTTTAGTTTTTCATAATATTTGCCAAAGTGGACCAAAGTTTGTGACTGGGAGTGTATTTAATAATTTATAATATACTTCAATACTATGTGACTGGTATGTAGGTCTATAAAAAGTAATCATAAACCATAATAGGTAGTATTATAAAAATTTTTTAGACTTACAAAAACTATATATTTATGAGATTATAAGAAATATTGAAATACCTTTTTATAAATATTATTCGAAGTGATGTTACAAAGGGACATTGTTTCACTTGGATTTGGAATATGCGAGGCTGCATAGCGATAATAATTTCGTAAATCGATCTCGGTAAATTGTATATCTACATCTTCAACTTTTGGTAAACTGGTCAGACCATATTCTGCAAAAACTATGATGTCTACGTCCTATAGTTTTAAGTTTAACATAATTTTTACAGATTAATGGAAAATCATAAGATTTGTTAAATCAAAGTAGAAAATTTTCTTACATAATTTGAAGCTTTTTCAATAATTTTTACATAATTTTTGGCGTTACTTTCAGCTACGTTCTGAGCATTTTCTCCGGTTATTGGATAATACTCTACTACAGCTGCTGTGTAAATAGAGGGATCTTTAACCAGTTCCTAAAATATACATAAAATTAAAAATTCATTACTCTTAATTTATGATAATACAAAATTGTATTAGAGGTTATTATTATAATAAAATCACTTTATTATTATCATAATAAGTGTTTATTTTTTTAAAAAGATCTGAGGTATATTTTTAATATATTTAAGCAAAAATTATTTTATTTTTTGAACTAATAAAAAAATTAGACCGGTTGTACGATAATTAAAAAATTATCATTCCATTAAAATATTTATGTGTATAAAATAGCGACATCATAGTTTTACAAAATTTTAATTCTTGATCCAAAATTTTAAAAAATATCTCATTATTACAACTTTTTATTGCAACTAATAAAAAGCATGATGTAGAGATATTTCGGAAAATTTTTTAGTAAAGATTCAAAATTCGAGAAACTGCAATTTCGGTCATTACGTAAGAATCATAAATCTTATTTACATCACCTTAAAATAACGTACTTGATTTGATAAATTTACTACCATCAATACGACTCCAATACTCAAATAATGATAGAACATAGTTACTTATATATTTATTTCCTGAAAGACAAAGTAATACTAGTCTACACTTTGATGCAACAAACGTGTGAAGTGATACTTCATATACGAATTGTCGAAGAATCTAATATGTAAATAAATTTTAAGTAAGCCAAACGATACTGCGCTTTACACAAGTGCAGCGGTTTTAACTGTATAGACTTTTGATATCACTTTAAATTCAATAAATTCATCTTAATGCACAGAGTTATATTAAAAAAAGTTTAACGAATTAATATTTTATAATAATTTATTTAAAATGGTTTTTGTACTCTCACATATATTTTGATTGTTAATTACTATTTACAATAATCAATTATAATGTTCTTTATTTATAACTTTATATGTATATAAAGTGGTTGGAAACGATAAATATTTTAATGTAAAAATTATTTTCTAATGGTTACTCTTTGATTTTCTCACAAAAAATAACTACCTAATGATGAGTAAAAAATTTTATCTTCAGCAAAATTAAAATATCGTACCAACGATCTTCAAGATGATTCATTTTTTTAAATTTTTTTATCTCAACTGTTATCAGATGCCAAAAGATCCATCTAACATATATATTCAAAAGATCTATACAAACTTTGTTGATAATAACTTACTTTCTTGGTCAAACAGAGTACTGTAGTTTCAATCGAGGATTAATATGTAAAATCAACCTTATAACTATTTGTCATCTTAATATTAAGCTCAAAATTTTTTAAATAATTATTTTTAAATGATTTAGGGTTGAAGGTTCAAAATTTGTTAATTCAAAAATTGAATATTAAAAATTATGGCAGTCATTTTTTCAATAGTTTTTAATAACATATTACATTATGTTCACTACTTTAAGGTTTAAGAATTTTAAAATTTGTAAAATCAATTTCATTATATAAAAAATGTGAATAATGAAATAAAGAATAAAAGAATTAAACTACTGTACATTTCAATTCTCAAGCAACAATTTTTTTGCATTGGTTCATTAGTGGGGATACGAAACTGCACCTCGGCTGATCAATGAAGTTGAGCAGAGCTGGGCACGGTTACTAGTTGGATGGATGACCGCTATTGCCTATATGCAACTTCGTTGATCGATTAAGTGATTGTTCGTGTACAGAGGTGTAAAGAACAACGTAACAACCTTCAGATTTTCGGCCTGAGGTAGAAATCTGGTTAAAAAGGCTGCTTGGAGGGTCGCATGATTGAAAAAGATTTGAAAAAAAGGTATGGACAAAGATTGAAAGAGACTTTAGGTGGGTAAACCCAAGTACATACAAGCAACAGTTTTCTTAATGAAAAATGGATACGTAATAAAACTTAAATAATTTATATTTTTTTCTGCGTATATTTATAAAACTTGCAAACTTATTTTAATACATTATACAATTATTACAAAATTTAAATTTATTAATTATATTTATAATACTTTTAATAATATGAATTATTGACATATTATGTTTCTACAATGCTTAAATAGCTGCTTACATAACTGCTCCAGTAACTTCTTAGCCAATTAAATAAGAAAAACAGCACGAAAAAAATAACACAGGTTAACAACAAGTTAATAGATTTTTGAGTTTCTTTCGCATCATTAAAGCTTGCATCCAAAGTTATTTCACACAACACAGTCAATTCGTCGTTTTCAAGTAAACCATTTGTTTCGTCAAGCAAATAATTTCGCTTTATAAATTGACCGAATCCCCAGCCAGAATTAGTGCTTGTAAATAAGTGGGGTGGCATGTAACTTTCCATCACTTTTTTATTTTTTTTATTCAAAAGCGTCAATACAACGGATGCTGCAATTGGTTCTTCGACTTCTTTGTTGAATAAAAAAATTGATATGTAGTCTTTATTGGCTGAACGATTACCTTTTGGATACATGGTTAAGCTCCATTGAATATTTCTATTGTTAAAATTTGTTACGAATACTGGCGAATTAAATGATTCCCCTGTCTTCAAGCAACCGTGACAAAAATTCTTAATAATCCACTTATAGGTCACTTTTGTCACATTAAGTTCACTAGTGTTACAGTTACATTTATGTATTGAAAAATTTGTCAAACTCATTTTTATTAATGGCCTTTTTTCTTTAAATTTTTTTCAAAGAATAATTAAAAATTTATTTGTTCGTACTTTAAAAAAAAATTTTTTACTTCACTGTTTGAATTAGATGTTGCTAAACTTATTGCAAGTGAAACTATAATCACAATTTTATTCTTATCTTTACTTCAAAGATATTGATTGAATATACCTAATGTAAAAATAGAATTTTAACTTCTTTACTCTTTTTACTAAAATTGTATTGTATCCGATATGATAAACTGAAGGATAATTTAGTTCGTTTGAACATATAGTTTAATTGTTATAGATTTTATGTCACACTATCTCTTATAATTATCGCAAACTGATATAGACGTATGAGTCATTATTGTCAACTATGCGCCAATCTCAAATTCTTATATATTTTACACGTTCAACATAATTTACTAATATCAGGGGCGGATTAAAGGGGGGGCTAGGTAGGGCTATAGCCCCGGGCCCCGGTTATCAGGGGGCCCCGAATAGAATAAGGTTATTGAAAAAATGTTTGCGAGTATTAAATTAAAAAAGTTTTTTTAGTTTGTAAAATTTATATAGTAAAGTGGGGTAAGATGCCATACAGGAAGAAAGTTTTTATATCTTAATTTAGTAAAGAATATTATAATCTATTAAATAAATATGAAAACTTTTGTATCGATGATCGCTATAAGTTTTTATATTTATCAAACAGATTGTTATGTTCTTAACTAAATTAAGATATAAAGATTTTTTCCCTTAAATATGATATCTTCCGCTTTACTATAAGAATTTTAGTAGAATTGCAAATTACAATACTTTAAAACAAAGCCATATTTATTTGTTAACGTATTATTGTTTTAGAATGAAATTTGATCTTAAAATCCAAATTTTTTTGAGTGCAACAAATTTAAAAATTTGTTTTGTAACGTTCTGAATTTATTCTGTTTTCTCTTAATCGCTATTTGTACCGTTTATTTAATTTCAACCTTACTTTCCCAAGAAGGAAAAATACATATCACAAACTCAACGCAATAATATATACACCATCAACTTTTTTTCAAAATTTTTTAAAATCTTTTTTCAAATACGTTTAAAGTAGAAAACAAGGATCAAACAAAAAAATAAAATTTCTCTCTTCTTTTAGTTTTTAATCTTTGCAAAAGTATTTGCACTGAAAAACTATTGATACTTCTCAATAAAACAAATAAATTTTATTATTTTTTGTATACGATAAATATTTAATTTATCTATAGTAGTTCGATCAAAGAATATAAAATTAAATAATCTAGATAAAAAATATAAAAATGTTAAGATGTAAAAATATAAAATTTGTGAAAGAAAAAGTATAGAGATATGAAGTATGAAATATTCAATTATACCTATAGCTATGAGCAAAAAATTAATAAATAATTAATCTATAAAGGAAATTGTTTGAAATATTTCGTCAGAATACAATCATTTAAAAAAAATTGTATTATGCTGTTACATAAAACGTCGCTGTTTGGGTGTATAATACTATCATGCGATGCTAATTAGTGAAAAAGTTTGGCAGCATGTTTATTAATAAAGCACATGTAACGTAGAGTATATAGTGCTTGTATTAATCGGTCGATACAGAAATTAGAACTCGGATCATCGAGTTACGGACCCATCACTAAGCCACGAAAAACCTCAAAAATACAATTATGTTTGACAAAATATTCCAAATAATTAATAAATCCTTATAAAATAATGTAAATTGATTTTGATAAATGATTTTTTTATAAACATAATATCAATTTTTTAAAGATTTTAAAAGAAAGTAAAAATTTGTTTATCATTATTTTATTCATATTTTGATCATCGATAATAAAAACATGGAATTTACTACTATTTAAAATAAGACTATTATTAAACAATTAAATCTCTCTTAATTTGCAAATTGTGAGTTTAAAAGGTCATTTTCAGTTTTAAAACGATTAAAAAATCTATTGCGAGCAAATATGCTAGATAAAAGATTATCGTCTTCAGCTAGATTTGGAAATAAATTACTTCGAAATTTAAGTTATGATTTAATTGATAGATCTGCCAATGATAAAGCGAAGAAAAAAGCTTTCAAAGTTTAATTATATGAATTTCAATTGAAATTTTTTATATTGATCATATATTCTAGTTTTTAATACATAAAATGTTTAAAGATAATTAAAAATTTACTGACTAATTTATTGTAAGGTAAATGTATCTATTATTGGCCGTTTAGGGACGCGTGGAACATTTGATAAGATTATTATTAACATAAATTTCAAAAATGATTAAAATTTTTGGATATATAGACAAACGTTGATTTATTTGATTGTTGAAAATGAAAAAAAGTCATTTAATCAACAAAAATAGTGAAATAAACGTAAAAGTATTATCATTTCAAAGTACCAGTACTTAAACCAGCAAAATAATGATGTCCTAGTGTCCCAAAATACTGGTACGATTTATTGGCCACTTGTATATCCAAACATTTATAATTTTATATTTATTTTATAATATTTTTAATTATTTTATAGATAGTTATTTATGAAATAATTAAAAATTTACAATTAATTTACAATTAATTGATAGAATAAAAAATCAATTATTCAAGTGTATCAATTAGAGTGCGCTTTAAGGTTAGGTTTGATATCATATGATTTTAGCTGTAGGTAGCCCCCTGCCAATTACTGAGACGTTGAATTACGAACTGATTTATCAATACCAATAGATACTCACAAAATTTTAATATAAAATATGTATAAAATTCATTTTTTTTTTAATGTGAAATATATTTTAATGTACATAAATAATGTAGCAACTAATTTGATGTGCATAAAAAAATTCTATTACAATTTTATTTCCTTACTCGTGAACGCACTTTTCTTCATCAGTACGTAAGAAATACATGGACACTCGCCATATTTTGTTTCTTTAAGTAATTTAACGTATACAAAACAATAATTAACGGTAGTTCATAGTCTACTTTGCACTAAAATCTTAAAAATTAATATATTTTTTTATGCGGGCAAGTACTGGTCAGTGGCCAATGATAGGTACTTTTACCTTATCTGATTTATTTTAATAACTTTGAAAATATCATATAAAAATTAATAATTTCTTCTACTCTAAACAAATCTTTATTGCCTATTTGCACTTCTAACCTGTTACGTAGTTTTAAGAATATGGTTTAAAAAAGAAAGGTAATAAATTTGCTATCCACCAGAAGTCATAATTTACTTCTAAGTAGAAAAAATTATTTAAAATATAAACATTATTAAATTTTTTATATCGGAAAAACATTGTCTTTAAAGGGGCCCCGTTATGTTCATAGCCCAGGGCCCCACGGAACCTTAATCCGCCCCTGACTAATATTATAAAAATTAAATTCTTTCAGTATAATCTATGACACCAATCAATCAATTTTTCTATAAGATTATTATTAAATGATCCTTTTTTCTGTTGAAATTTCTAGTATCATTTTTTTATTTTAATAATTAATCATAGTTTGCAGATAATCAAATGTTATTTTATTTTTTCCGTGAAATTTGAAAAATTTGAATTTATTTATTCTAAATTAGAACATAATTTAAACACGATTTGCAGCTGAGATCATGGTTTAACTTTGTTAAAATTAATAACCTATATTGTATCAACTTATTGACTACTCAATAATTTTAGTGATTTTCGGAAAAACCTCAAAATTAAACAGTAAAAATAAAAAAAAAAGACCAGAAAAAATTTAAATCTTTTGGAATTTTCAAAATTTTAACATAAATAAACAATTTAAATGGGTTCAACTCCAAATATTGACGTTGAAGGTGCTGGAGAAGTTAATCCAACTGTAATAGGTTACAAATGGAATGTAAATATTACTACCGATAATTGTTTAAACGTCGGTGAAAAATTGATATCGCCAATATTTTCGACAACGTGTGAACATGAATTGAAATGGAGAATATGGTTATATCCAAAAGGAGAGGACGAATCAGTGAAAGATTATTTATCTATTTACATCGAATACAAAAGTGAATTTAACGTTACAGCGGCAATCGTATTTTGTATTTTAAATATTAAAAACGAAAGAGTCGTGCAAAAAGTTAGCAATCTGTATAAATTTACGAATGATTTGAACGATACTTGGGGATTTCCAAAATTCAAAGAACAAAGTTTCGTGCTTGACGAGAAAAATGAAATACTCCATAATGACAAGTTAACAATATTGTGTGAAATAATAATTGATCAAAAGGTCACAGTTGTCGGTGATATTCAATCAGTTGGTTCAAGCCCATTACCAAAACGATCAAATGAACAACAATCGGGAGAATCCGAAACAACAGAATGTCCACGAAGAGTTAAGGAATTTAATGATTTTGAAAAACTGTTCGAAAGTGGAAAGTACAGTGATCTTACCATAACATCGGGTGAAAAAGCTTTTCACGTTCACAAAAGCATATTATCGGCACGTAGTACAGTTTTCGATGCAATGATTGAAAGCAAAGTTAAAGAAAATGATCACACCAATATGGAAATAACTGGTATCAAACATCACGTATTAAATGAACTATTTCGTTTTATATATTCAGCAAAAGTTAATGATATTGACAAATTAGCAAACGATCTCTTAATTGCTTCAGATAAATATAATGTTAAAGGTTTGAAGTTTGTATGTGAAAAAATTTTATACAAAAATCTTAGTCTTCGTAATGCGTTTGAATATCTTAAATTAGCCGATACTTCTAAAGCTCCACAATTAAAATCTCAAGCAATCAAATATATTGTACCACATTTGGAGCACATTCTTGATAAGCCAGATTTTAGGTTGGTCGGTGAACTGCATTCAGATTCGATATGTGATTTTGTTCGAGCGATAATACTGAAGGATAAGAAGAATTAATGAATAATGTTGTTAAAAATTAATTCAAGAAATATGTGAAAAATCGACGATTGTTTAAATGAAATCATGATAAAGTGAATTTGAAATAAAGAATTTCATTGTATTTTATAAACCTACATCTATATTATTTTTTATGAAATCTCCATATAAAAATAAAGATAAATGGATAGTTGTTTTTTTTTTAAATAATACTCAAATATACTGGACAACCCTTTATTCAAGAAGATATCAATAAAAACACTTTTAAAAAATTTTGTAATAAAGCAGTCTTTATTTAATACGTATTTGTTTTAAAAAATATAAAAATAAGTAACAATAAAATATTTATGAAGATCTTTTTTGTCTTGATTGAAAATATAAAATCATTAAAAAAACAATCACTTCTACAAAACTGATACACATTGCGTATAACAAATTGATTTAACATAAAAAGCATTTCTCAAAAGGAACTTTAAAATATTAAAATTGAAATAAACTTAAGTGGACGGTTTAGTTAATTCAGATCCATCTTTCGCAAGATTTCTTCCATATATAGCAAAAGTCATGAGACTATTTTCACTCTTCGTTAAAGCCATTTTCAAAATTCCATTTTTACCGGATGATACTTTGTATGACATTTTAGAAGCATCAATTGGTAATAAGCTCTTAGTTAAAGTTACAGGAAGATACAATTTTCTATCATCTTGATCATTCTTTCTTTCAATGGCAATTGAATGAAAAGTTGTTGGTTCAACAATATTAACGTCAGTACCAAATCTTTCACCACAACTAGCGATACTATCATTTTTACAAAAGAATACACCGCAAACTTCAATACCAACTGTAAACTTTCCTGCGAAGAGTCTTACTCCGTTGAATACTCCCACGCGATATCTAAAACATAAAAATTAGCGCTTGTAAAAATTTGAAGATTTTATTTATAATTCTTAATTCTTTCAATAAATAATCATTATTGTTCAATCAATACATACCTATAATAATGAACTCCTGATCCTTCAATAAGTTTTTCATTAAAACTGCTTTGAAGTTTAAAATCGCAGCAAAGACCACGATTACAAATAGTTTTATTATATGAAGAATATTTCAGATCAATTTTTTCCGTTGTGTAAACATTAAAATTATCCTTGTACAAGAAATCTTTTGTGTTATCCCAAACTGTTGGAATTTCTTCTTGAGTAAATTTATAAACTTTTGGACTGACTGAATTTGGCAAATTCTGACGATGGCCATTAATGATTTTTGGGATTTCAGAAACAATCAGAACATTGGCTGATACGTTTGGTATTGTTGCTTTAACTACTCCTTTTCTTCCTATATAAATTCCGCTACCTAGAAAAATTATTTCCCTGGTGTATCAATCAAATATAAATTAAATGAAAAATTAAAATGGAACATATTTCATTTCATAATAATTAAATTATAAAGTTTGTGGCAATTACTATATATTTTACATTTTATAACTTTATTATTGAAATAAATATCCAAGTTGGAAGCCATGACAAGAATTATACCACCTGATTGATTAATATATATGAAATCACGCATTAATATGCAGCTATCTATTTAATGGTATCATAATAAAACAAAATTTTATAAATAATTTATTATTAATTCTTCATAAAAATAAATTTATAAATATCATTTTTATCACTCGTTTCATTCGATGATAATTCATAGTTTTGTGTAATCTTTTGTGCGAATAATTACAATGAAATTTAACAATATTTACATTAATTATACTTACAGCCAAATATTAGTCTTTTCATTTTCACAGTTATTATACTTGACATTTATTACATAAGATATTAGATTTAAGATTCTGTTTCATAAAAAAAGTTAAAGATAATTTTATTGCTTTGATAGTCAAATATCGATGGTAAAAGCTGCAACCAAAGAAAAATTTTGTTGCTTAATTTTAAAAGCAGCTAATCTTACAAATATAATTTATTAAGTTGTTCCTCAATTGTTGTTTCTTATAAATCATTAAAAAAAAAACTTCGTTTATTATTACACACGGATATCTATCCAAGAGTGAAATTATTTCATTTTATTTAACGTCGCTGTATTTATATGCTATCATCACGATGCTAATTAGCGACGGAGGTCGTCAGTGTGTTTATGAACTGCAGCACATGTAATATACAGTGGTGCTTGTATAAATCGCTCGAAAGCGGGAGTCGAACTCGAAACCTCGAGTTTACCATTGCATCGCTTTACTAAGTGAGCCACTGACGACCTCTTTGATAAATTTGTTTTAAGGTGATGTAGAGTATGTCATTCATACATAGTTACCAACATTGCAGTTTTACAAATTTTTAATTATCATTAAAATTTTTCAGAGATATCTCTTCATTATGTTTTTTATTAATCGAAATGGAAGACTGCAATATAGAGATATTTAAAAATTTTCGAATTCAGAATTAAAAATTAAGAAATCTATGATGTCAGTACAGACTAATGTGTAGCAGCGATGTTTCAATTTGAAAATTCGTAAAATTTGCATAGAATAGTATTAGTACAGTCATTTTAACTTGGAAAAAAGGAAATCAAATCAAATTCTATTAAAAATTGGTTTCATTATAATTAAAAGTTATGAAATGCATATAATATTGCTTATAATATCATATATTATGTAAATTAATAAATGTTTACTCTGTTTTACCATGTATACTTCATTTACCGATGCTTACTAGCCGTTAATAATTATGTGAAACTCGCTATACTGCTTTATTTATGGAATGTAAAATACCGACATTACAGTTTTTCAAATTTTTTATTCTTAATCCAAAAGTTCAAGAAAAAATCTCTATATTATAGCCTTCTATTTTTACTAATAAAAAGCCTAATACACAGATACTTCGGAAAATTTTCGGATAAAGCTTAAAAATTTGGAATACTGCAATGTCGGTAACTATGCATATATCATATACCCTACACATCTATTTAATTAATTATATAATAACAAATGTAATAATTACAAATCTGTAATGTATACACAGAATTACAGAAAAATAATTATTTGATAAAGTTTCAAAATAATATTTTTTAATACAAAAAATATTTTGCTAACGAATGTATATAATATTTTTTACGTTCATTCGCTAAAATATGTATTATCTTACAAGTTTTAATTAAGAATTATTTCATAAATTTTAAATCTTAAACTTTATTTTCAATTATACAGGAGCAGATGAGCATATATCATTTCGAGTCATCAAATTATTCTTATCACGTTGGTCTAATGGCTAACTTGCGCTCATTTGGTTTTTGCTGCTCAGGTTCAAATCCCAGTGCAAATATTTTTTTAACGATTTTAATTATTTTTTATATATTTTATTTTTTCATAAAAATATTCTTTTTGGATAAAATATTTAACTTTTTTGTGTGTGAATAATTTTTTTTACGTTACTTTCAAATCATATTTGTAGTCAATAAAATTAAATGAATCAATAATAAATGATTAATTGATTTAATTAAATTATTAAATTCATTCAATCAGTGATAAAGAATAATTTTTTAATTCGTTGATGTGAGGATTAGATAAAAAAAATAAACATATTAGTACAAATTTTAATTAATTTATTTTATACAAAATCTAGAAAAATTATCTTTTTTATCTAGAAATATATTAAATTTTGTAAACAAGAATTGGTAAAAACGTATTAGTTATTTTTTTCATAAAAATTTACTAATTTGAATAAAAAATTAATTTTTTTATACAAAAAAATTAAATTTAAAGATCTTTATTTATTATTTGTTTTCATTAATAACTTATAATTAATTGATGGAAATGTATTTTTAAACATTATAAAAAAATTGAGAAACTCACAAAAAAAGATATTTGCAAAGATATTAATTACGATCTAATAATATAAATTATCTTACTCATATATTCGCAAAAATCTTAAATTCTTTGTAATAATTTTTAAGAATACATTTTTTTTATAAAATTCTTGTTACTTTCAATGTTAATAAAGTTAAATATATTTATAGTAAAAATCGATTAATAATAAGTTATTAATAATTTATTAATAATAAATAACAAATAAAGACTTTTAAAATTAATTTTCTTGTATTAGAAAATTTTAATTTATTTCCATTTCGATGGCCACTTGATTAAATCGAAAAGCGGTCTTTTACGAAAAGCATATTTTACGTCTAAAACTTAGCTAAATTATATTTTTGTTGTTTAATCGTTACGTTTTTTTACTTTGAGGTCGTCATTTATAAAAAAAAACTGTGTTTTCACCATTATTTTTTTTTTATTTTAGTATATTATCTATTATTTTGAATTAATGAATTTTAATTCCTGTAAATGCAAAATAAGACAAAATTTCACAAATAATTTATTATTTATTCTTCATAAAAATAAATTTATAAATATCATATTTATCATTCGTTCTATTCGATGATAAGTTCATAAACTTTAAATATACGAAAAAGTTTAGTTTTGCGTGATTTCAGCAAATAATTGAAATAACATTTAACTATTTACATTAATACTTACAGCCAAACGTTAGTCTTTTTATTGGCACAACTGTTATACTTAACATTTATCACATAAGATATTAGATTTGAAATTCTGTTTCATACAAAAAGTTAAAGTTGTTCCTCAATCATCGTTGCTTATAAATCGTTAAAAAAAAATACAAGAATGACTAATTTGATTCTCATCCTTGATATCCTGTATTTTTATTATTGCAAGAAAGTGCAACAAAAAGAACAAATATCATTACTCTTGGATACTCTTAAGTGACATTTTGTTTTATTTAACGTCGCTGTATTTATATGCTATCATTACGATGCTAATTAGCGACGGAGGTCGTCAGTGTGTTAATGAGCAAAGCACATGTAACTTACAGTGGTGCTTGTATGAATCGGTCGAAAGCGGGAGTCGAACTCGAAACCTCGAGTTTACGAATGCATCGCTTTACTAAGTGAGCCACTGACGACCTCTTTGATAAATTTGTTTTAAGGTGATGTAGAGTATGTCATTCATACATAGTTACCAACATTGCAGTTTTACGAATTTTTAATTACCATTAAAATTTTTCGGAGATATCTCTTTATTATGCTTTTTATTAGTTGAAATGGAAGACTGTAATGTAGTGATATTTAAAAAAATTTTGAATTAAGAATTAAAAATTAGGGAATCTATGATGTCAATATAGACTAATGCGTAGCAGCGATCTTTTAATTTGAAAATTCGTAAAGTATGCAAAGGATAGTATTAAAAAAATATACTTATGATTTTATAATTAAGATAATTAATAAGATATTTAAAAAAATAATAAAATTACTATAATAAAATAAATTTTTTATTATCGTTCATACTTTTTCTAAGTTGAAAAACATTAGCTCTCATGCGTAAATTATTTTTTCGGTAGAGTCATTTCAACTTGCAAAAGAGTAAATAAAGTCAAAATCTACTAAAAATTGGTTTTATTATAATTACAAATTATAAAATATATATAATATTTCTTATAACATCAATTATTATGTAAATTAATAAATGTTCACTCTGTTTTACCATGTATATCTCATCATTTACCGACGTTTGCTAGCCGATATTATATGAAACCCGCTACACTTCTTTATTTATGGAATGTAAAATACCGACATCACAGTTTTTCAAATTTTTGATTCTTAATCCAAAAGTTTTAAAAATATCTCTATGGTATAGCCTTCTATTTTTACTAATAAAAAGCCTAATATAGAAATATTTCGGAAAATTTTCGGATAAGGCTGAAGTGTTTGGAAAACTGCAATGTCGGTAACTATATATAAATCATATACCCTATTACATCTCTTTAAACTAATTAAATGATAACAAATATAATAATTACGAATCTGTATATACAATGTAGTACATACAATTACAGAAAAATAATTGTTTGATAAAGTTCTAAAATAATATTTTTTAATACAAAAAATATTTTGCTAATTAATATATATAATATTTTGTACCTGCATTCGATAAAATATGTATTACCTTACTAGTTTTAATTAAGAATTATTTCATAAATTTTAAATCTTAAACTTTATTTTCAATGGTACAGGAGCAGATAAACATGTGTCATTTCGTGTCATCAAATTATTCATATCGCGGTGGTTTAACGGCTTACACGTAATAGGTTTTTGCAGCTCAGATTCAAATCCCGGTGTAAACATTTCTTTTAACGAGTTTTTTTAATTATTTTTTATATATTTTATTTTTACATAAAAATATTCTTTTTGGATAAAATATTTAATTTTTTTTTATTTAAATAATTTTTTTTTACCTCACTTTTAAATCATATTTATAGTCAATAAAATTAAATGAATCAATACTAAATGATCAATTGATTTAATTACATTATTAAATTCATTTAATCAGTGATAAAGAGCAATTTTTTTCGATTTTATGTGAGGATTATATAAAAAAAAGCATATGTTAGTAAAAATTTAAATTAAAGTACTTTATATAAAATCTAGGAAGTTATCTATTTTGTTTAAAAATATATTAAATTTTGTAAACAAGAAATATATTATTAGTAAGAATGTAATAATTATTTTTTTCATGAAAATTTACTAATTTGAATAAAAAATTAATTTTTCTTATACAAGAAAATTAATTTTAAAGATCTTTATTTATTATTTATTTTCATTATTAACTTATTATTAATTGATGGAAACGTATTTTTAAACATTATAAAAAAAAATTAAGAAATCCACAAAAAAAGATATTTGCGAAGATATTAATTACAATCCAATAATATAAATTATCTTACAAAAATATATACGCAAATATCTCAAATTCTTTGTTATAATTCTTAAGAATTCATTTTTTTTAAACAAAATTCTTGTTACTTTCAATGTTAATAAAGCTAAATGTATTTATAATAAATACTCGATTAATAATAAATAATGAATAAAGCCTTTTAAAATTAATTTTCTTGTATAGGAAATTTTAATTTATTTCCATTTCGATAGAAATGACCACTTGATGAACTCGAAAAGTGGTCGAAAGAAAACCATATTTCACGTCTAAAACTTAGCTAAATTATATTTTTGTTGTTTAATCGTTACGTTTTTTCACGTTGAGGTCATGATTTTTTAAAACTGTTTTCCCAATTATTTTTTTATTTTATTTTAGTATTATCCATTGTTTTGCATTTATAAACGTTAATTTCCGTAAATATAAAATAAAACAAAATTTTATAAATAATTTATTATTTATTCTTCAAAAAGAAATGAATTTATAAGTATCATATTTTTCATTCGATGATAAATTGCGTAATCTTTTGTGAGAACAATAAAAATGAAATTTAACACTATTTACATTAATTAAAGTTAACTTCATCGCTTCGATAGTCAAATATCGACGGTAAGAACTACAACCAAAGAAAAATTTTATTGCCTCATTTTAAGAGCAGCTAATCATACAAACACATAATTTATTAAGTTATTCCTCAATTGTCGTTGCTTACAAATTATTAGAAAAAAAAATTCAAAAATGGTTCGTTCGATTATCATCGTTTATAAGCCAATATTCTTCTGCGACGAACAACGCACATAATTATCCATGACATATAAATGGTTATCATGCTCATTATCAGTGGCATTTTTTTAAATTATATTTAACGTCGCTGTATTTATGCTATCATTGCGATGCTAACTAGTGACGGAGGTCGTCAGTGTGTTTATGAACAAAGCACATGTAACATACAGTGGTGCTTGTATGAATCAGGTGAGAGCGGGAGTCGAACTCGAAACCTCGAGATTGCGAATCCGTCGCTCTAACAAGTGAGCCACTGACGACCTCTATATGTTTGTTTTAAGGTGATGATGCGGTATATGATTCACACATATTACCGACATTGCAATTTCGCGAATTTTTAAATAAATATTAAATAGATATTAAAATTTTCCGAAATATTTCTATTGTAATAAACTTTTAAACTAACCTCCATTAGTGATAGCTGGTTCATTAAATCCAGAACTCAGTAAATTAACATCATTGGCCAAAGCCCAAGCAGAATGTATTTGAATAGACGTAAGAAAAGGTAGCTCAGAAAACCATTCCGCTGAATAAGCAACATCCGTGACATTATGATTTTTTAATAATTCAAGAGCAGGTCTAACATATAAAATATCATTGCAAATAATCTGACCAAATTTAACACCAAAATCAGTATTAAATATTGACAATTCAGGTTCAGCGGTAATGTTGATTCCAGGCTCGTAGAATAAGTTGTACTTGCGATATCGAGCTATCAGGTGACCTGATCGATCAAATACAACATTGGTATTGTATAAAAGAAAGCCATCTTTTGAGCAATCACGTTGAGGACAATCAACTTTTTCATAGTGGTTTACGACAACGTATGTTTTGTAATCTCGTGCTATGCAAGATATGCTTTTAAGGGCCTGCAATAAAAAAATGATGTAACTATTAATACAACAATTTTTGTATAAACAAATAAATTAATGAACAATAGGTAATCATTCAAGAATAAAAAAAAATTTAATTTATTCTGGAAACAATTTTTTTAAAAATATATTTTAAATAATTTACCTGAGTATATTTATTATTTGAATTACATAGTACCACATTCTCCTTAGGATCTGGTATATAAGAAGCTGCAAAATAATAATGTTCTCGTATTTTATCGACCGTCCAACTAAAATTCACTGATAAACTGGTCAAACTATTTTCCGGAAAAACAATAATATCGACGTTCTTGAAAACAAATGAATAATTTATTATCAATTGAAATTATTTTAATCTGCATTTTATAAAAATCATCAATTTTATGTAAACTTACATATTTAGATGCCTTTTTAACGATTGTTTTAAAATGATCAGCATTTTGTTGTGCAACTTCTAAACCATTTTTACCTTCTGTTATCGGACGATAATCAACCACTGCACCAATATAACTTGGAGATAAGCAACTAGAGGCCTTAAATATATATCTATGTAATATTATCTTTGCTGTTTATTCATAAAAATGAATAAAAATATTAATTTTTTCTAGCTTATAGAATAACTGAATTATAAATATGTAAAATATATGCTTACACTAATTCCTACTGCAAATAATAACAGCGTATACGTTTGTACTTTATTCATTTTTAAAACCTGCCAAATAATATATTGATGAAAATATAAAAAATAAATTATATATTTTTAAAGTGAAGACTTATGTGCATGATAATTTTATCAAAATCGCATGAAAATACTATTTTTAGTATAAACTAAAATTAAATCTTTTTATGTATGCTTTTATCGTAATCTACATTAAAATTCATTATGATTGTCTTAAATTTATTTAACATATTAATTTTATGTTTACAAATCCAAACATATACTACTGATAAGAATAACGGATTTAGTATGAAACTTTGGATTTATTTGGTGGAAAAAAAAATTTTTCCTTGTTTAATCAAGTATTAAATTATTGTAAAATTATTTAAATTTTTTTCAAGATTTTTTTTTTAATGTTAAAAAGTGATTTAATCACGGATGTATACTGTTGTCTTTTAGAGGTGATTCTTTATTCTTATCAAAATAATGAAAAAAAACTTTAATACTTTTTCTTTCGAACGCGTGTACTTTGATTTCTTGGAATTAATCTAGTATAACAAATAATAGTTGTAGCAATAATGTAAAATAATGAAAAACGGCGAAAGCTAATTTTAACATAAATGAAAAGGAAGTATCGATATGAAGATTTATAGATAAAAAAAATTTTATCTTAATTTACAAGTTGAAAACAATGATGATTCCTAGAAATCTGTATTGATTCGATTGGAAAAAAAATTACTTATAAAACTCTAAAATACTACATTAACATTAAATTATTTAGTTTGAAAAATGATTAATTCTTTGAATACACTTCTAAGATGTTTTATTTATTAATAAAAAAAAAATAATTTCAAAGAATCAATTTATTCTCATATAGAAACAAAATTTTTCAAAAAATTATAATTTTCCTTATTTATTATCGAAATTAAAATTCCATTACTTTTTATTCTAATCAATAAATTTATATTTAATCAATTGAAGAAAAAAAAATAAAAAAAATAAACAAACACGCCTTTAATCTCCACAAGTTTTATTAGTAAAAAACGTATAAACTATCGCGTAAAATGCGCAATCTTAACGCGTCACAACAAAATACAGTCGCGTCATTCAAGAAAGACATTTTATTTAAAATTACATAAGAAAGAACATATTCGAACGCGTGGCCAATTATCATCGACTTATAATAACGTCTATATACATATATCGATAAAATAAACATTAAAACGTAACGAATTAATAAGAAGAATATCATCCGGAAGAAAAAAAAATAGCACGAGCCGTACGCCTGTTTGTTTCATTGAAGTTCATAAATTCTATATAAACGCGTCTTTTATCAATTTAACACTTTTTTAAAACTTTTTCTTTGACATCCCCGACCTCAGCGTTACATTTATACGATAAGGAATGTATCTGGACACGAACTGGATTGATGATCATTTTTAATGTACACATGTGCATTATAATTGTGTTTGAGTTTATCGCCCTTTAAAATTTATTAATCATTGTCTTATTCTTTTTTCTTCGATTTACTTGTGATTATATTTTAAATAGGTGTAAAAGTTTAATTATGAATTACAAATTTTTGTATATTTGTTTTTTTTTTTTAATAACGTATTTATTTTTCTGAATAAAGAGCTCATTTTTCAAAATATATTGTATTTAAATTGACATAACAGTGATATGATTAATTTTTAAAATGGAATAATTTTAATTTATACTGTAAATATATATGTTTTAATATTTTTTTTATAAATTGTTGATTATCCTTAATTGCGTTTCGGTGCAAGATGACTCCTATACGAGATCCTCGTCTTGAACTCAAAAAAATATCAGAATTTATTGCTAAATGCCCAAAAAACAATATTTATGTGAATATAGCACAAAAATTTCATAAACAATGGAGTTTTTTCTTTATTTAACGTCACTGTAATGATGGTATCATTAACGATGCTAATTAGCGACGGAGATTTCTCAGTGTGTTTATGAACAAAGTATATGTATCGTATACGGCGATGCTTGTATCATTCAGCCGAGAACAGGATTCGAACTCGAGTCCTCGAGATTATGAATCCATTGCTCTACTGACTGAGCCACAGAAAGCCTCTACACCTTTGTCATTATCTGGCGTTCACACACAAATGTACATTATATGTAGCGGGAAAAAAAATTTTTTTAATCTCTTACTGTAATCTACCAAGTATACAATATTATAATAAGATTATTGAAATATATATATTTCGAGTAATTATAATTAATAGAAAAATTATTTATTTTAAATTTTTATTAGTTTATATTGAGTGTTTTTATTTAATCGACATTATTTAATGATCAAATTTAATATCATAAACGTAATATTTTAGTTGATAAGATATATTCATTCTAAACACGCCGTTTATATCATAAATTACATAAAAAAAATTTATCAAACTTAGAAAAAAAAACTAAAAACAGTTCGCAGATTAGCGTAAATAAATAAGTCATATGTTTATGTGTAATTTGTTAGCGAATAAAAATCGATAAAATTACCGAGAATTTCACAAGGTGACGAAAATTCACTTGCACTGGTCGTGTACTATAACCGAGGAATAAAAATGCACTGAACAATTTAACGCAAAAAACTTAATCTATATAGAAGAGCACGCGTATAAAACAAGGTGAATCCCCTACATATACTGTCACGATTTCTATTCATATTTCAATGGTAAGAGGAAAAAAGTTTAAACTTGATAAAATGTGTTTGTAAGCAAAGAGAATGTGTGTTATACGCATGCTATTGTAAATAGGTATATCTAATTATATTTACTAATAGCAAATAAGTTCATTTTGTCAAACACGAATCATCGCGATAAAAAAATTATTGATAAAAATTTTATTGTCTTATTTTATTATATATTTTGATTTTAGGGCATTACTCTTAAAAGCTCCTGTAATTATGCAATCATTTAAGTCATTTAATCAAGCGTATGAAAATCATTCACTAATTATAAAATAATCATTTTATCAATCTTTATGATTTTAACATTATTGGTTAAAATATCGAAATAATAAATATATTAAAATACATAACAATATAAAAGAATTAGTATTAATGATTTGAACATAAATAAGATAAAATTATGTTTACATTTTAAATTTTTGTTATTGTTATTTTTATGTAATTTATATTTTTGTATTGCATTGATATTAATTTTACTGTTATACGAGCATTTATTTATAGCTTTACTATGTGAATTTTGATTATTCGTGATGCCACTTTTCAAGTGACTTATTTATACAGTAATATTAATTTTAGTTTATTAGTTATTATGTTATCACTCTTCTATGTAATTTTAATATGTTTATTTGATATTGTTTCATACGGAATTTTTCTACTTTTATCACAAAATAAACAAATATATATCTATCAATAAAAATGAAATATTTTCATTATTAAACTATTATAAAATAGTAGTTTAACAATTTCAACATTTTATTTTTATAAATAGTTTTTTTTTGAAACACGTAAAAGCAATAAAAAATATTATGTTAATATCCTCCTTTGAAAGAGATATACAAATCTCTATCAAATGAATAAAAACACTAGAAAGTTTTTTTTTTGCTTTAAAATATGTGTAATTTTAATTGATGAAAATTTGTGCTCACTGAAACTTTATTTTGAAATCTAATGTAAAATAATGTTATTAAATTGTTGAATACAACATTAACTAATAAACGCCTTGAATTATTTTAAAAATTTGATTATTTTATTAAAAAGATCTTTAAACTCCGTCTCACGAAATTCCAAACTCTCACAGCGATATGCAGAAGCAGTATGCTCATACGAATTATTCGATTATTTTACATTGCTTCTATTTTAAATCGACTTCATGTAATTTATCAGTATGAGTTTTTAATAATGAAAAGTATTTAAGTTCATAATTGTAAATCTCAATTAATTTTTTGTTCATGAACATAAAAAAGCAATTTAAGATAAAATATCTATAGAGTATATATACGCATAAATTTTGAACTTTTAGTGACATTCATAAATTTTGGTATTTGATAGCATGATAGATGGTATAAAGTTTTAATTTAGAATTGATACGACGTATTAAAAATTTCCGTACTTCGAAAAATCTAGGATATCAAAATTTTAATGAATATGAAAGCAAAAAAGAAAAAATAATCTGTATTTTTATAGATACAACGAATCTCTTTAGTCACGACCGCTACACGGAGTGCCTTATATTTTTACCGTCGAAAAAAAGTTTTTCTCCGAAAGTTTTTGTTAAAACAAGATAAAATAAAATAAATTGTATTTGTATTATTAAAAACTAAAATACGTATTTTCTTTTTTTTTCAAATTCGTCCTATATATCGAATTACCCATAAAACATGTATTTTTTGTATAAAAAAAGTTTGTTTTTATTTTAAAAAATTAAATTTTTTTGAAAGAAAGTTAATTTATTATAAATAACTTAAATTTTCAATAAACAATCGCGTAGCTATGATTTTAATAATTTTATAGAAATACAATCGTTATTCCAGCAGCTATAAATATTTATCTTTGAAACAATGTATACTCCATTATCCATTAACTTCACTAACCGACTTTCAATGAATACAATGTTATCGAGCCAATTGTTAATTATCAATTAGTTGAATTAAAAATAAAAAGAAATCTCTATTACGTCTTTTCTCAATTCCGATATTAGTATCAACAGAACAAAAGATAGAATAGTACATGCATATAGCTATACACGTGTATGTAAACATGCACATACGGAAATAGGAAACAATAAAATTTCAATAAAATCGTTAAAATCGAGTTACATATAAATTAAAAATTAAAAACTGTAAATTTTAATAAATAATAATAATTGATTATATAAAAAGAAAGTCAATGAATATATAAAAGTCGCTTAAGGTGTTTAATTTTCAAGCTATAATACAATATTGTGTATTACTGTTGTATAGTTCAGTAAACTCGAGTAACGTTGGTCAAGCTGGTTTTATTATAAACATATATATATATATATATATATATATATAAAAGTATATAACATATCTGACACGAAAATTCTCTCTTTCGTCTTTCATATTACATGTAATTTAAACATCAGACAGTGGGGAAAAATAGTCTATCTTTCTTCCTCGTTCTTTCTCTCTCTCTGTCTATCTTTCATAAGTTTTTTCCTTTCAAATCGGCTGTCGTTTATCCCGCGCTAAGAATTCCAGTACGAACCGCGACCTCGTCAGTTTCCCAACTAAAGCCAATGCATTTTGTGTATACATGAGTTACTTCAGCTCGGAACTTCATTTGTGCGCGAAGAGAAATTTTTACGAATCTCATAGCTAAAACAGCTCTTGTTGCTTTAATCTTTTCATGAATGGTTAATATACATTTTTTTTATTGGAATATTTAGCAGGATTTTATTTTATTTTGTTATTTTAATTACAACTAACGATTAAATTTTTTTAATAAGTGATGACAAGTATAGAATTAGAATATAGTTATAGATTAGAACTTAATTTAATAGAATTTCATCAAATTTAATTTTTTTCGAAAAAAACATAGATTATGCATTTTATAACTATCAAATTATTTAATTAGCATAAAAAATTTTAATATCAAGTGAACGTTTTATAGAAAGTCGTTAATAAAAATTTAATTCTTATTAATATTACAGTTGTAAAGAGAAATATTGAAGAAGACAGTTCGGTTTATTCAGTACATAATAAGGTAAATATTAATTTATTGTTTTTAAATTACAAAAGTTATCATTTATTTTACGTGCTAAAATTTAAAAATATTATCCACACAATGTTCCTCAAACAATTTTCATGATTGAAGTTTGAGTGAAAGGAAAAATTATGATGTATGCTTCTTAAGGTTCACTGTAATATTTTCATTTTTTCTCACATGTTTCATTGTCGTAGCTCCTTTCACTGAAGTTTTTAATTTGCACCTTGACTCAACAATTATTTATTTATAAATTGAAAACAATTTGTTAATCAGTCTTAGTATTATTTAATTTTAATTTTAATTATTACAACAAATAAAAAATTCAGATTAAGATTTAACTACTATTTTAAAAGAGGAAAAATAGATTTTTTAAAAATATGAACGGATTTTATTCATAATTTTCTTATTTATTTAGTATAGTTTAATAATAAATAGATAAACATGAAAAAAATGTAATGATAAATTTTAAAAGATATGACAAAAAAAAATCATTGTACATCCATAAATTGAAAAAATTTTAATGATTCAACTTTGAAAATTTGGACCGCAATAACTCAGGTTTTGAGCGTTGTCAAGAACATAATTTATAATAGTAATATAAAAATTCTAATTTTCTATTAATTTTAAACATTTACAGATTAAAAAAATGGGAAAACTAAAGGTCGCCATTATCGGACAGAGTAACTTTGCAGCTGAAGTATATCAATCTTTAAAAAGAGATGGTCATGAGATAACAGGAGTTTTCACGATACCAGACAAGAACAATCGTGAAGATCCACTCGGTAAGAATAAAAGTTTATTTTTAATTATTAATTATTAATCTTATTTAAGTTCTGATAAGATAAGAGAAAAGATTTTCTTTGATTTCAAAAATATGAGAAAAATGATAAGATTTATGCAATTTATTTAAAGTGAATTTTGTGCATTGTTTTTTTTTATTTGTTCATTAGATTGGAAATCTGATTCTCTGAAACGTGGTTTTCTTTTTCATTCATAAAATTAAAACAAACTTAATATAAGTAATATGGGATTCACTTAATCAATTAAAAAATTTAATCTCTATTAAAAACGTCATTTCTCTGGTGTGACATGAAATTTTCAAAGTATTATACATTGTGATGTAATTGTTATGAAATAAGATTAATAAGTGTTACGTATTAAAAAAAGAAGCTTGACACTTATCAATGGTTGGATGGAAAATTATCTAATATCATATCACATAAGCAGTGAAAATTCTTCCGTAGAAATTATATATAGTTTTATCCGATAAGACTGACGCACGTGTTACAATAAAAATTCTTTCTTTGTCCTTGATCTTTTATGCAATTCTAATACTTGCATTAAAAATTTTAAAAAAATAATGGAAATTTATTTCTTGCATCTTCTATTATGTTCATTAAATTTTCTTTCTAAATTTCTTTTAAACAACAATATGTTTATAAATTAACTTGAAATCAGTGGCATAAAATGAGCCAAAATAATTATTAATACAGAAATTTATAATAAGTGAAAAGAAAATTAAAAATATATTAGTTAAATTTTAGATGAAATAAAGAAAAAATTTAAATTAAAAAAGATATTTATGAAAATTGATACACTACATCAGCATAGTACCTTTTTTATATATATAAAAGCATGTTATGGATACATTTAAGGTATTAATAAAATGCAGCCTGATTTCTCTGGCATATGAAAATAAAGACGCTGTATCGAAGATTTAAGAAAGTGTATAGCGTTAGAAAGTAGTTCTTCAAGTACTTAAAGTAGTTCTTCATGATTGAGACCAATACATATAAGAGTTTAGAAAAGCGTGCGATTGTACGTTTAACTATTTAATCAAAATTTAATTACGTTAATACAATAATAAATATTATTGTAAAAATGATATTTATACTTAAAATTACGAAAAAAACTTTTTTAATATAAAAATGAAGAATACTTATGGATAAAAAAAAGTACTTTTTTCATAATAAATGATAATCATTTTTATAATCG
This sequence comes from Anastatus disparis, assembly GCA_017163975.1. Taxonomy (NCBI): domain Eukaryota; kingdom Metazoa; phylum Arthropoda; class Insecta; order Hymenoptera; family Eupelmidae; genus Anastatus; species Anastatus disparis. The sequence continues at coordinate 623,348 of JAFFSR010000261.1, forward strand.
TTTACTATAATGATGTAACAATACGCAATGACTACAATTTTTATGGTATCGAATTTGCGTTTGAAATTGATTAAATTTTTTATTTTTGTAAATTATCAAATATAAATAATAACAAATCAACATCTGACGATGCAAACAATGTTTGTTTACATCATCAAAATAAACATCACGATTCATCATCTCTAATAAATTGCACAAGAAAACGCAAAACTTATTAATTAATGAAAAATATTAAAAATTTTTCATTTATTTATTTAAAAATTAATCTTTTATTTTTAAATTCTTTTATTTAGCCATGGTAGCCAAAGCTGACGGTACGCCAGTTTTCAAGATCAAGGCTTGGCGAAGCAAGGGAGTTCCTTTACCCGAAGTTCTTGAAACTTATCGTAGCATTGACGTTGATCTTAACGTTTTACCATTCTGTACGCAATTTATACCAATGGACGTTATCAATTATCCAAAGTATCGCAGTATTTGTTACCATCCCTCGATATTACCTAAGCATCGCGGTGCTAGTGCCATTAGTTGGTAAGTTCATTTTTAATTTTTTTTTTAATTAGTGTTAATTTAATCATATAAGGTGTATTATTGGGGATTTAGAAATGATAAGTATGATAATTTAAATGATTAAGAAAAAAAATTATCAATATAATTTTGAAAACACGAAATGCGTATTAATATAGTTTCGATTATAACTCAAAGTCATTGTTTTTACAACTATTTATTTTCTTATCGTGTTATATATTTCGTAGAATCTTTTTTATGTTTATTGCGCATTCTTTTTAGGCTCATAAATTTTAATTTCATTGTTTTTAATAGAAAAAAATGTAATCAATTACATTGGAATTTTTAGTAGTCGTTAATGTATCGATAACCATGAAAAATTCAGTAACTATAATTTTTAATTTCATATATTTTCTTTAATTTTAACTTTATCAATATTTTAAATAAAAATAAAAAATACAACAGTTATATACGTTTATAATATTAAAAGAAAAAAATTTTTGAAACCACTTTTTAAAAAATTGATGGTGAAAATCTGTCATCATAATAAGATTGTTGTGATTAGTTTAAATAAAACATGAGATGAATAAGTAACACTGAAATTTCAGATTTGAATTTTAAAATAAATAGTTTATCAAAAATAAAACATTATTATGGTTTTTAAAATTTATGATTTTAGAATAGAGTTATTTAAAACTTTTAATATTTAATAAGAATACGATTTTTCACTTTAACAAATTATTATATTTTTTAATTTACGAAACATTCAAGATTCTGTTTGTAAATATGTTTTAATTTGGTTACAATTATTAATTAAGAACGATAATTTATTCAATTTAATATATTATAGAAATTTCTTATATATTAAATTTTATATAATAATTTTTAAGATATTATAATATGTTATATTAATATATATTTAAATGTATAGTTGATGTCTATTAATATTCTCTGGTAGTAAATCGACCATATTTTGGGCTGAATTCCTGGTCACCATAAATTAAAATGATACTTTTATAAAAATTCTTTAAACTAAATTTTTAGATAAATGTCATTTTAACTTATGTTGATCGGAAATTCTGCCCAAAATATGATCAATTTTCTACCAAGATACATTTAAATGTATACTGCATTGTAAATGTGCATCAAATCCTTTGAATTTGTTATTACTGACTGTATCTATTTAATTGCTAATACTCTGTAAGTATAGAGCGATCTGGAGAGTTTAGTTGTGGTTACCGAAATATTTAGTTTGGCATATTTGTAACTACGTTAAACTATCATAGTCTCAAATTTTTTTATCTTCTAATGTACTTTAAAATGTTCATCAATTTTAAACATGCCCTGAAATATGTCTATTTTTTGCCTGTAAAATTTTACCAAATTTCGGGGACCCACTATCTTCTCAGAGTGGTTCGATAACTATTTACTGCAGTAGCGTTGCTTGTAATTAACAGTTGACTGTTCGAAAGTCGAATAGAATCAGCATGTGCTTAGATAATTCAAAGCTATATTTATACGCACTTTAATTGCCTTTTTTATTTATGAATAAACAAATATATTATGTTGAATAAAAAAAATTAGACTTATACAGGTCAAAATACTTCTAATGAAAGTTCAATGTTAAAAGTTTCTTAGAATTGCTAAAATCATTAATCTTTGGAGTTTATGGCAATTTTCGTAATAAAAATCGTATAGAAATAATAAAAATTTGTATTCTTTCAGGACATTAATCGAAGGTGACGAGACAGCAGGTTTCACAGTATTTTGGGCCGACGATGGTTTGGACACTGGACCAATATTATTGCAACGTAGTTGTAAAGTTGATCCAAACGATACTCTTGATTCGCTTTACAAGAGATTCATGTATCCAGAGGGCATAAAAGCAATGGCCGAATCGGTTAATCTTGTAGCCGAGGGTAAAGCACCGATGATACCGCAAACGGAGGAAGGTGCAACTTACGATGCGATGCTTAATAAAGCTGATTTGCAGAGATTGAATTGGAAGGGTAAAAATGCTAAAAGAGCACATGATTTTATAAGAGCGTTGGATTCAACACCTGGTGCTTGGACGCTTATTAATGGCGAAGAAGCGAGGTTGTATGGAAGTACCATTTGGACAGGTAAGAATTTTGTAGTGACATTAAAAATTTAATTTTTAAATATGTATGTTTAAAAAAAGTTTTAAAAGTTATCATATGGTAACATGTTTAAATAGAGAAAATAATACATGCTTTATTTTAAAAAGCTGCAAAAATTGTATTCATGAACATGATTACATTCTGTTTGAATTATAAAACAGACTTAATTGATAATGAAATTTATATTATATTTATATTTTCATTTTTACGATGCTTATAACAATTTATAAGTGAATCCTAGTATGTTTCATAGTAAATATTGTAATTGTTAATTACAAAATTTATCTTTAAGTTTTATTCATATTTGCACTCAAAGCTAACATTATATTTTTCTCCTAATTGCAATATTTTTGAAATTTCTTTATTTAGCCGAATGTTGAGTCTATTAGATATTCATAGAAATTTATTATTTTTCTAAACGATTCTCTTTTTGCATAAAGATAAACGCAATGTAATTTAAAAACATTTATTAATTATAAATTATCTATATTGATAAATATTATCAACCTTACGTTAAAAAGATATTAATGACTTTTTAATTATTAAAAATAAACGTATAAAGTTTCAAAAAAATCCCATTCAAGAAATAAAATTCTCCGAAAAAAAACCTCAAAATCTTATCCCATAACGCCCTATGCATCAAGCTTATCTAATCACAACTCTTGTAAATTTAAACTTCATACAGGAAATCAGATACCAGATGGTGATATAATCGACGTCGATGGTCACAAAGGAATTGTACACGATGGTGGTTTGCTAATTGAAGCCGAAGACAATAGTTGGATCAACGTTGAAGTGCTTAAAATTGGCAATAGAACAATAAGCGCTAATAAATATGGCAAAGCCCAAGCGAATGGTACTTCGGTTGAATTTACCGAAGAAGAAAAACAAGCTGTTGAAAAGATTAGAAAAATTTGGCAAGACATTCTTAAGATCGAAATTGATAGTGATACCGATTTCTTTGCTTGTGGTGAGTGAAATTATTTTGTTTTTAGATTTATTTTTTGGATTTCTTTTTTTGGATTTTTTTCAAGAGAAGGGGACGGATATAGGTGAAATGTGACGCTTAGGAAGATTTGGTTATCGCGTTGATTTCAAAATTATGATAATATTTTACTTTCTTTTCTTATCAGTCGTCCTAAAACAAAGAATTTATTTTGTTATAATACGTAACAGAAAAAATCTTAATTTTTTTATTTGAAAAAAAAAGTAATTTTTTCGTATGATAATAAAATGTCTAATAAAAGGTTCCTATTATTATAAAAATTTACATTTAGAATTAGAAATTCATTTCAGCACAATCGGGAATCACAAAAATAAGAAATATTTACAATTATAGATTTTTTTTCATCCCAAAATATTTTTTTAATATTTCAAGTATAAATATTTTATTAAAACTTGATAAAAAGCTTCCTAAAAAATTTCGATTTAGATAACATTATGAATTCCAAGAAACAAATAAATTAATGTTGATCATTATCGCAATGCATTTTATCTCTTTTATGAAACTGTTCTAGTAAATTTTATAGTAGAAAAGTAGCTAATAGACAGTAGCTATTTCTCATATATCTTTGTATAAATGTTTTGCTTTTTCAAATAATTCGTACATTAATAAAAAAAAAACTTGTTTTATTTGTGTAGAAAAAAAACATTGATATTTTCATGCTATCCAATTTATGGATAAACAAACTAAATTAATAAATTTATACAAACTATTCAACTTATAACTAAAATTAAAAAAATAATAATCACTTAAACATAATAATTTCATAATTAAATAAAAATATAAACAGTCTTTATTCACTTTCACTTTTAAACAAATTATAAACATTCACTTTAACTTATGTTTAAAAGGCTTTTTGTTCTTCCCTCTGGAATCGTTATCGACATAGCCATGTTTTTCTATTTTTTTACAAACAGTAGCAACCCACTGATTGGATATACCCAAGGTATTCAAGAACATCGGTCTGCAAACTTTTTCGATATCGTTACCAATTTCAAAGAAATACGATCTCGTGTTCGATCTTCTCGATTCCCCGCGTTCGGTCGTACATTTGACCTTCGGCAGTACGACGATATTGCGCGCAATAAAGTGCCACTGGGCCGTGTGATTAGCTTCGTTCCAAAATTCATCGAATATTTTTTTACGTTCCTGTGGCTCGATGCGCTCGAAGCACTTTAATCTGCACGTCGATTGACACGGTGGACCTTGTTTACGCGGTGGCATCTGTTTCCCACCGAACGTTCTGTAAGCTTCGCCTCGATTTCTCGCTATCTTAGCAGCCTCAAGATTTGATCTTTTTGGTTTGGAACATCGTCTTAATCTTGTTCTTAATTTCGGCTTTTGCGGTTCTGTATTTTCGGATTTTTCAGGCTCCTCCGACAGTTTCGTTGCATCGAAATCGTTCGTTTCATCATAGTCTAGCTCGTCGCCAAATATCAAATCCTCTAGAAGTTGTTTTTCGAATTAATTTCTTTATTATTGAATAAATTAATTAAATTAAATAAATTTTATAATTAAGTATAATTTATTATTTTATGCGTTTAAATGTAATTATGCCTAAAGTAAGAGATTTTTTTTTACTGATAAAGTTTATTTAATTAATAAAAGATATTTTATTTTAATTTACTTAATAATTCGTAAAGAAGTTAATAGATAATTTTAAAACTACGTTAATTTTCCTTAATCATTAAGCGTACTAGGCTTTAAAAATATACATAGAAAATTAAAATATTTACCTTCGGTCAATTCTGGCAATTCCTCTAGTGCATTGATATAATCTGTAAACAGAAAATTTAAAAGATTTAACAAAAAAATTTTTATTCTTTTTGCAACTTGCTCCAGTAATTATTTTTTCACACAAACAATACATAAAGCCAAAAATGTCATATCTAGCTTTTAATTTTTATCTACTCGTTAGAGAAAAAATGTTTGAAAAACAAATTTTTTTAAATATTTGTATCCTTATAACAAAAAAGAAAGTGAAAATTATTAAAAAATATTTCTTTAAGTTGGATCTTGTACACTAGATAAAAAGTTCAAAGAATTTTTTTTTTAATAAAATCATTTTATTCGGTTTATTAGTATTGTACTTTTATGTATAAACAACAATATAAAATCATAGATCTAAACTCATCATTACTATTATCATCAATGGCACTTTATTACCAAATACTTAATCTTTAACTAATTAGGTATAACTTTATCTTTTCAAGGTTGATATATCTTAATCGTTTAATTATGTCTTTAACTAAAATTTATAATTTTTTCTTCGTCTTTGTATTTCTTTACTTTTTCATTAATTTCCACGTTAGAATATTTTACTAAAAAATTTTTTTCATAATTGAATTGATAACCGGACTTGACCTATTTATTCGGAGCAATGTTAAATTTAGTCCATTAAAATGTTATCAGATAATCTTAAATTTTAATTTTGTACAAGACCTATCTTAAAATAAAAAGAGCCCACTTTTTATTATTATTATATCTTTGGCTTGCTCTGTTGATAAAGAACTGCAGTTTAACGGATTAATTGAAAAATTACATTAGGGTCGGTCAGCCGGTATCTAGACGAAATTCTTGAACATTCGATTTCCTTACATATGACCAGGTTTCTTCATGTAGATTAATTACATTCAATGATATTAGTCAAATAAATTATATAATTTATTGTGGCAATGTTAATCTAACAACATTATTTAAACTGCCCTGCTACGAGTCTTAACGTCCATTTACCGGCTGGTTGACCCTAATGCAGAGAAAAAAAATTAGTTTGTTAATATTACAAAAAATTACATTTTATCATCTTATAATTTATAATAATAGCATCCATAAAAAAATAAAAGAATCCTTAAAAAATACCTGGAGTTAAAACTATCCAAATTTTGAAAATATTTTACTTTTTTCTCAGCGTTTAAAAGAAAACGTGTTTTGAAAGGTCCCCCAAATAGCCCTCTGATATTTGAGAATCATTAAAATTCATGAATTCGATCGAAAAACGTAGAACGATTAAAAAAAAAAACAACAATTGATGTAAATCAGTCCGAAATCGATGTTAACTTAAACTTAAAATATCATAGAAATGCACATATTTATAATACGACTTTCCAATTTTATCATAAATAACAATTCTTTTGTAATAGAAATTAGTAACTTTTTGAAAAATAAGATGTATGTAGGACTTTAGTTAATTCATATTTTTAAAATTATATGCATAACATAATAAAAAAATGTCCTTACATAAAGTAAAAAGCAATCTTTTGATTATAGTTTACGTAACTATTAATAAGTGTTATTAGTGATAAATTTTTTTCAATAATAAAAATTTTGTTGGTATTGCATATAGCACTAAAATTAAGTGAAAAAGTCAATGGTTTAAATATTTCTCATGTTTTTCATCACTAAGATGGATGAATTATATCATCTATATTGATATAATAAACACACGACCGTTACAGTTTTACTGATTAAACGTCCCGTTCAACTTTATTTACATCATTCGAGAAACGATGACATAATAAAGTTATTTATTAAGTCTACTGGTAAAAGAATGTGAATAAAATGTTTAATAAAATTGACCAATTTATTAAAAAATATTGCACCATTGGCATGAAACAATAACTTAAATTATCAATTATACTTACCACAACCAAAGAGAGATTGTAAGAGTGCCTCCAATTTATCACATGTTTCCATCATCGTAAACTCACGAACCACGTGCTCCGCAACGAACGAAAAGAAATATTTTCGATCCCAAACTTTCTTGTTATACCTGAGAACGAAACACTTATCGAATATGCTTACCCCAAGAAGGTTGACGCGCGACTGCGTTTCTCGAGACTTATACTTTAAGAAGCAACGATATACACACAGGCCACGAGCGATTATAAAAAGAGAGAAAAAAAAAATATATATATATATAAAAGAAGCTATTTAAAATGGCTTTTCTTCACATGTACGTATAAATATATCTCGCTGTTTTGTGTGTATCTCCTGTACGAGTTTTTCGTAAAACACAAAAAGCGATATTATATTTAGAGATGTTGATAGACTCCTCTTATCTCGACTGTTATGTATTTTCTTAATGTACTGATATACACTAAAAAGAGACGAAGGAAAGTGCCGTTTATAGAGCTCGTGTGTTATGAAATTGTTATGCGTGTTATACCGAGCTCCCCGATCTATCTACCAAAGGCTTGTTTATTAATGTAAGGTTAACGAGTGAGCTTGATGTGTATACTTTTATGAATGGAAAATTTTTAGATTTCATATAAATGTTTTTATTTTTTTCGAATTTTATTTTATATTGTATTTAATAATTTATATTTTATTAAAATTATGTTAGATATTGATTTGATTTGAGATAGAAATCAATAAATATCGTGTATATTTGGTAAATATTTAAAAAATCGTAACATCCTCAAATAATATAAGTCATATATTTTGGAAATTAACTTTTAAAATGATCATTTTATCACAATAACTATTTTAAATACTGTGGCATTTGTTATTAAAAATTTCAAGAATGATTCTCTCTTGAAATATTATTTATTCTTCATTTAAGATTGCATGAGCTTTACAGTCCAATTAAAAGTTAGTATTTAAAAAAAATAATCTTTTGACTTTAAGGTGATATAATAGAGTGATTTATACATATTTACCGACATGGTAACTTCCTGGATTTTTTATCTTTATTCAAAAATTTTTTTTGATATCTCTGAAACATGCTCTTTATTATTTAAAATAGAAGAGTATAATATGAAGATATTTTCTACAATTTTAATTTTTCCGAGATAACTTGCAAAAATCATTAAACTAAAATTAAAGAAATTTTTCAATTTAAGCTAATGAATCAATGGAGAATATAGACCTAAAAATTTTTAATTTATAAAAATTAAAATTCAAGAATAAGAAAAAATTTAGTGTTATTGAAAATAATATCATGTGTTCGTCTCATACAAACCACGATAATGAAATAATTTTTAATTTCATACTTTTTGCATACTTGAGCTTTTACGAATAAAATGCTTCGTTACAAAAATATCCAAAATTTTAACTTACAGTTCTGAAAATTAAACAAATTTTTAAACTTAATTTTTAAGTAAAAATAACTTTGGAACGTATTACACAGCTAGATCAATCTCGAATCAAACTTGCAAAAATTTTTAAATAAACATGCAACTATAATAAAACGTAAGAAAAGTTATATTAAATAAAATTAAATATACTGAAACGTACACTAAAATTTCTGCAGTATTTTGATTTTTCTAAAAACTTTATTTATATTTAATGTTTATTTAAATAATTCAACTTTTATAAAAAATTAATTAAAAAAATCAATTTTCTAGGTGCCGGTAGTATGGACGTGGTCCGATTAGTAGAAGAGATCAAAGACAGTTTGGACATTCATCTACAAAATACAGACGTATTCATGGCACCAGTTTTTATTGAGCTTGCAACAACTGCAATAATGGCAAAACGCGGATCGAACGCTAGTCAAAATATAATGTACGATGCAGTTGAGTTGCGTGCCAATAACATGGATCTACGTTTTCCACGTCAATTGTTCATCGATGGACAATTTGTCAACGGCCGTGGAAAGCCCATACCCACGATCAATCCTCACGATGAAAGTCTTATTTGTTCCGTTGAAAGTGGGTCGGTTGAAGATGTTGACGTTGCTGTTAAAGCTGCTAAGAAAGCTTACGAAGAAGGTGAATGGAGCAAGATTAGCGCTCGGGAAAGAGGTGCTTTACTCTTTAAGTGAGTTTATTTTCTCTATATTATGATTAAAAAATTTTTTTTAATCTCGTTAAAAAACACGTGCTTTACTCTTTAAGTGAGTTTATTTTCTCTATATTATGATTAAAAAAATTTTTATTAATCTCGTTAAAAAACATTCATATAGAAATCATTTTTGTGAATAACTATTAAAAGTTGTTCAAATTGAGATATTAATAACAATTATTCACAGTCATTAACAGTTATTTAAAGTTATAAACAGTCAGTAACAATTTTTCACAGATGTGCACATAAAAAATCATGTAAAGAATAACTTGTAATTATTAATTATCAAAAGTTATTAAAATTTCCATATAGACATTAATGTGTCATTGAGTGTAGACAAGTAATTTTACGTGAACATTGAAATAATACTAATCTCAAAAGTTTGTTGAAAATGAAATAGCTTAATAAGCTGATTGAAAAAGGTCCACATTGTGTATTCTAGGCATAATGATAAGGTTTTGATATAATAAGGTCTTCTTAAAAAGATTATCAAATGGCTCTAATGAAAGATTTGTCAGATTTCATTAGTAGAGCTCATACAAAATGACACTATATATCTTATATAATGCTATTTTATAAATTCAAAAATTTATCTTTTCTAATTTCCAACGATTATTTAAATATGAAATGTACATAAAAATAATTCTGTTAATTTTTATTACAGACTTGCTGATTTAATGGAACAGCACAAAGAAGAACTAGCAACACTCGAAAGTCTCGATTCAGGCGCAGTTTACACATTAGCATTAAAAACCCACGTTGGCATGTCGATAGAAACATGGCGTTACTTTGCCGGTTGGTGTGATAAAATTCAAGGTGCAACCGTACCAATATCACACGCAAGACCCAATCGTAATTTAACCATTACGCGCAAAGAACCTATCGGTGTTTGTGGTCTCGTAACACCTTGGAATTATCCGCTTATGATGCTTTCGTGGAAAATGGCTGCTTGTCTTGCGGCTGGCAATACAGTTGTTATGAAACCTGCGCAAACGTCACCTCTTACAGCACTTAAATTTGCTGAATTATCGGCTAAAGCTGGTATACCACCAGGTAAACTACTAATCTTTATAATACAATTAGATTAAATTTGAAATTATTATTTTAAATTTGCTAACAAATAAAAACTAATAATTTTATTTTTTATTTTTATAATTAATTAGGTGTTATCAATATCGTGCCTGGATCTGGTTCAGTAACTGGTAATGCAATTGTGACTCATCACTTGATCAGAAAACTTGGATTCACTGGCTCAACGGAAATCGGTCAGACAATAATGAAATCATGCGCGGAAAGTAATCTAAAGAAAGTTTCATTAGAATTAGGAGGCAAAAGTCCACTGGTGATATTCGAAGATGCAGATATGCAGCAGGCTGTGAGATTAGCGATGGGTAGTGTTTTCTTCAATAAAGGAGAAAATTGTATTGCTGCCGGTAAGCACTATATCAAAATCATAAATTAAATTTTTGTCTGTAAGGTAATTTATTATTTTTTAACATATTTTGATGCAGCGTGAGTTAAATTACATTTTATGCAACGCAACTACATTTTTAACGTGAAATTTTATACATTCAATTTAAAAAAATGTTTTTCTATACAAGTGCGTTAAGGATATGTAACAGAGTATATAATTTATACATAGTTACCGACATTGCAGTTTTTCAAATTATTAATCTTCATTCAAAAATTTGCCGAAATATCTCTATATTAGGCTCTTTATTACTAAAAATGAAAGGCTGTAATATAGAGATATTTTAAAAATTTTTGGATTAAAAATCGAAAATTCGGAAAACTGTAATGTCGGTATTTTACGTCCCCTTAAATTATAAATTTTCGTGCGATTGATATGTACGAATTAAAAGTAGTAACATAGTAATACCTTCCATATCGTAATAATAGTATAATAATACTTTACGTATAGGAGAACCACTACATCATAATCGTATGATACTCGAAAATAAAATTTTAAAATAAACTTAAAATGGGAGGTTCTTTCTCTATCTTTTATCCGACAGTAATCACTATATAGTTTTCAAAGTTACGCATGTCATTCATTCTTTTTCCGGTTAGCAAGATAAACGCTTTTAACAAAGAAAGATAAACAACAAATAACAATGTCATTGACTTTATCCTTTTATTATGTTTCTATCAGAGCAGTGACATCTCTTTTTACAGGAAAATATTTTCGTGATAAAATTTTTTACGATAACGTGAATACTATGAAAACTTCAAAGATAAATTCTCCCTCTTCATTTAGATCTTGAATGATTACTAATCTTTTCTCGTACAAAAATTTTAATCTAAAACTGTAATTACGATTTTAAAAATAATCTCAATGAATTATCAATTTTTTCAGGTCGTATCTTCGTAGAGGAAACCATCCACGAGGAATTTCTGAAACGCGTTGTCGCAGAAACTAAAAAGATAGCAATAGGCGATCCATTGAATCGTGGCACATCCCACGGTCCACAAAATCACAAAGCACATTTAGAAAAGTTGCTTGAATTCGTTGAACGCGGCGTTAAAGAAGGTGCCCGTCTCGTTCACGGTGGCAACAGATTGCCAGGCAAAGGATATTACTTCGAACCAACGATATTCGCGGATGTGCAAGACGGTACTTTCCTTGCAACTGAAGAATCATTTGGTCCGATCATGATAATATCAAGCTTCAATTCTAAAGATCTTGATAAAGTTATCGCACGCGCGAACGCAACTGAATATGGTTTGGCGTCTGGTGTACTCACCAAAGATATCAGTAAAGCACTTAGGTTTGCTGAAAAAATTGAAGCTGGCACGGTGTTTATTAACACGTACAATAAAACGGACGTTGCCGCGCCATTCGGTGGCTTTAAGAAATCTGGTTTTGGAAAGGATTTGGGACAGGAGGCTCTTAATGAATATCTTAAGACCAAAACTATTACGATTGAATATTAGGTGGGAATTTGGATGAATTGAATTATCATTTGGAGATGTTTTTCTCACTGTTGTAAATTTTATTATCATTTCAACTTTTTATCTTTAATTATTAAGAGATGATATCAATATTTGAAATTTTTATTTTATTTTGTTTTGATTTTACGAGTTAAATCTTAGTGTAATATAAATATGCGTTTAATAGTTATTGATAAGTTATTGTTTGTATTGTTCATTTTTCGAAACATGTTATGATGAAATTTAAAAATTGTAACTAAATATTTGTGATTATAAAGATTAATACTATTCGTTGTTATAAAAAATTTAATTTTAATTATTGAAATGTTAATTTCTAATTTTATTTTTTCTTCAATCTAAAAATTCTATTATAAATTAAAAATAAATTTAAATATTTTAATAAAAATGTCAATAATTCTTTAATTAGCGGAAAATTAAGATGTAAATAATTATTTTAGTGTTCTTTAGTTTTTATATTTTTGTATATTTATGAAACAAATTAATAATTTGCAAGTTAATTATATAAATAGATTTAATATATGAGGTCGTCAGTGGCTCAGTCGGTAGAGCGATGGATTTGTAATCTCGAGGTTCCGAGTTCAAATCCCGCTCTCGGTTGATTGATACAAGCACCACTGTACATTACATGTGCTTTGTTCACAAACGCAGCGACATTCAATTAAAAAAAAATCTAGTTGTTAAGATCAGTATATTTATTGTATTCTAAATTTTATTTTATATTTCATTAATAAAATTCCGATTTAAAATTATATTGTGTCAAATCTTTATTTTAACCTTATTGTTGTTTAAATAAACCTTTTTACAAATGCATAATCAAATAAACAATGATTTACAGTAAATAATTTACATTATTATTCTGTTAATATTGTTTTATTTATGTCTAAAACAATTAATTTTTTTATTGTTTAATAAAAACATATACGATATTTCTTTTTATTTCAATTTTATCGAAATCAATTAAGTTTGATAAAAAAATTAATGGACAGGAATAAAACATAAATCGATATTTAAAATCATCGTAATGTTAAGTAATCATAATCATATATGCACAAGTTTATTATACAATTAAATATTAATCTTGAAAATCAACATTTCTAAAATAAATATTTAATTTTCATTGACAAAAGTTATATATTTAAGTTTCTCATATCAAATTATTGCTTGAATTTGATTTCCAAACTATAAAAAAATTTTAAAAACGTTATGATGAATTAAAAATTGAAAATTGTCTGAATAAAAAAATACCCTACACGTCAATAAAAAGGTATTCTTTCATTAATTTCATTGTAAACAATAAGTCAAAATTTATTCCTGTAAAAAAACATCATTGGAAAATTATGAGAGAATAGACGGCAACTGTTTTAGTGACTAAGAAAAATAGATTTTTACCAAAACCCATGTGGTATCGATTCCTTCAAGGACACTAAGGGACTAAATTAAATCTCCAGATGTTACATGAAACTTCTGTTTGAATATGTGCCTTTTGACTAATATGTGCCATTAATCAGTTTTTTCTCAATTCATTGGCTGTTCGACACTATGTGAAAAATATATATATTTTTTAAATTTATTTAGTTTCACTGTATTTCAGCTATCATTACGATGCTAATTAGCGATATGGAGGTCGTCAGTGTGCTTGTGAACAAAGTACATGTAACGTACAGTGGTACTTGTATCAATCGGCCGAGAGCAAGATTCGAACTCGGAACCTTTGATTATGAATTCATCGCTCTACCTAAACCACGTGAAAAATATGTTTAAATCTCTTTTAGAGTTAAAATTAAACTTCAAAGTACTTTTCATATTGAAATCGTTAATCAAATCTATCTTAAGCTAACAATAATTTTATTTTATTAAATATAAATTTCAATTTTGTGAACTGATTCATTTTAAAATTGTTATAAATATTTCCAATGTATTAAAATAATCAACTTAATTTTTAAGCATATTTGATTGTTAATTAAATATTTTTTGTTAACTATTTTTCTCTTTAATTTTAATAATTCAATAAATTAAATGTAAAAGCAGTGTTAATCATTTGCCTAAAATAATTAATTAGATGTACCGATTAATCGTTTACGCGCTCACAAAGTACACAAAACCAGATATGAAAAAAAAAACCCAATACAGAATAAAAAATCTTCCTTTGTATTAACACAACAACAGTACCTTAACCACGTTGCTTCTGATTTAGCATATTTTATACCCAAGCACGTATATATAGCATCATGAAGAAATGCAAATTTTATCGGTTAGCCCCTTACGTCTACGCACACAAACAACAAAAAACTTCAAGCGCGCACGCCTTACTTTCGGCCACTGTCCTTTGACCCCTTTGACAATAAGCAATATATGTCTATATATATGCGTGTATGTTATACTATACTCATTCAATCTTCTTTTACGTTCACACGTGCGTATGGGTATAGTATTTTTTTATTCTTTTTTTTTCTGTTTCTTGTTACGGTTCAATTGTGTATATGTAATAGGTGTTCTTTTCTCCAGAATATTTTTTTCTCTTTGGATTTTGTAAACAAGCTTTACTTTGCACTCAATTTCAGGTCTTTTCGGTGTTATAAAATACCCTTTTATTTTTTAAATTGTTTGTTACAAGATATTTAAAAATATATTCATATTTTTATACTGAAAAAATTGGTTGTATTTAATAAATATTCATTAAAATTATTAGGAATAAATATTTGATTCAATCAAGAAAATATTAATTAAAAAAAACTGAGTTAAATTCATGTGTATATGATGAAAATAAATATTAACCATTTTAATAAAAATCTATTGAGTAGAACCAATTTTTTTTTTCAGTGTATTGATTAGTATTTTTTCCAAAATTTTTATAAATTAGGAAAACATTCACCATTATATAATTTTAGAAATTGTTGAATTACTATGCAAATATTAAACTCAAAATAATAAAAATTAAATTTTAGAATTTGGAAAAAATTCAAATATATTTTTACTTGACAATCAATTTCTTTGTAAGAGTATTTAAAAAAAAATTTTTAATAAAAGATAGAAACAATACATCCCTAACATTTCAATTAAATTAAAATTCATACCTAAATTTCTTACGTCTGTATTATGAAGCTTTTACAATGAGAAATATATTCATAAGATAAATATGCATAAATTTTTCTGAAAGGTGTAGAAAATAAACACATTTTGCTCATTGTTTGACATTTATTTAAATTAACGAGTTTTTAATTCAATTCGTTCTTCAAACAAGAGAAACCGTAATTTCGATATTCAAACAGCTTTATAAAACACCAAGTTTATATTTATTTTTTTGCTCAGCAAACATCCAATGCTCTCTCTCTCTCCCTGTATAACTGAAGAGCGAATTTTTAAAATATTAAAAGAGTCACGATCGTTTGTCGAAGGATTAAAAAAATCCAGTTTTATAAGGGAAAAAAAGAAGGATAAAAAAGAAAAACAGCCATACGTATAGATGGAAGGCAAACAATAAAAAAAAGGTGAAAAGATTCCGTTAAATTTAGGGTTTTTATTTGCAAACGGGGCTAACCCATAGGCGATCTCTCAATTCGACACGTTTGAAGTTACATATTATACACAACATGTATATAAGCGACATGAAAAATCTTTGAAACTTCGTTTACATTTGTGTACATTGCCATTCACACGTTATTTACATATAACACATTTTTATAATGTATACATTATGCATTGCTTAAACAAAGTCACCCGTTCATGCATATTACACATACATACACACACAAATCTCAAGTGAAGTAGGAAGTTAGAAGAAAAAGAAAGATATATGACAATAAAAACCTTAAAAAAAGGAGAGAAACTTTCTCTTTCTCTCTTTATCTTTTGAAATTATTATATATGTAACAAGCGTTATGTCGCAAACACGTGTGTGAGAAAAAGGGAGGGAAAAGAAACGTCCTACGGTTGCAGATGCATCACACATTTTTTTTTCTCTATACATATATATTGCTTATGTTATTACTCATTCCTTCTCTTTTCTTCCCATTGTAAATGTACGTGTACACGATGTACGTATCATATGAGATGTAAGAGAAGAAAAAAAAAAATGAGTAGAGAAGGGAGGGAGAGGGGTTACACGAAAAACGCAGCAGTTTTGTGTATATATAGGACTTGTACTGCATTTCGAGATTTTTCAAACCTATAGAAATTCATGAGTCTATCTCGAGACTTCAACAAGCGCGCCGCTTCCATTCTTATTTCTCTTTTTTTTTTACAAATAACTCGCACAGTAGCCGAAAAGCGGTTTAGTTTGTAGTATCAGTGTTGAATCGGTGTTGTGCTGAGATACTAGAAGTGTTTTTGTGAACATCTTTTGAAACTAAGGTTGAAAGTTAAGTTTTTTTGTTATAGTTGACGTTTTATTAAATATTTTGAAAATTTTGTTCAATTTTATTATTTATACTTGTTTTCATTTTCGATAAATTTGATTAACTAATTAGCAATGTTTACTAGTTATGTTATATTGGATGAAATAATGAGATAATGAAAACTAATACTTTTAAAATTAATTTTTATGAAAAGTTTACACTATTTAATATTCAGAATGAATTATCAAGTAGTAGATACAATAAAAAATTTAATATTTTGTTGTAACTCCAAGCAGGAAGTATGTATATTAATTTTTATTAATTTTATATTTCAATTTCATAATTTTCTCAAGCTTGATTATTTTTATAAAATATTATTGTCATCAACTAATAAAAAAAATTTTAATTTATAAATCATTCAAAGTTATTTAAATAAAAATTAAACTTTTTGAAATTAATTATTTCAAATCTTTTTTTGCAAACTTACTGGCTAAAAAGAAATTTATTTAACAATTAAAAAAAAAAATACAAAATTTATAAAAAAAATTTAAGTTAAATCAGCAAATGATTTTATTTTCTTGAAAAAATAAAATTTTAAGACACAATGACATGTAGTAACTGAAAACGCACGCGCGCTTACGCTAACTAAAACGCTCTGATCTCCTCTTTTGTTATTCAAAATTGGAAATATCGTCGAGTCGTTGGTATGCTTACTTATATAAAATTTCAAAGTGAGATTAAGAGCTTCTATAATCAATTCAAGAAATCAGAAACTATTAAAATACAAGAAAAGAAACATAGCTTAAAAAAAATGATTTTTTGTATGTACACATCCAACTCAAGAACAGAGTAATTTAATTTTTAATTAATTTTTTATAAAACTTTTCAATATTAATGTAAAATTATAAAAAAAGAAACAGAATAATAAATTAAGGGAAAAAAGAAAAAAAAAGTGCAATACTTGTATTTACTGTTGCAAAACAGAAATGCAGCTTGGATGGAAAAACCGGTCGGATAAATACACATATGCAAGTACGTAAGTACAATGCAGTTGTCCTAGGTGCGGTGTACGTGCATATATATATATATATATATATATATATATGGGAACCACGTGTATCGTTTCGCGCGTAAACGTCCTCACCCTCGTTGTGTACGTTTATAAGGTATATAGGTTTTCATTATATTAACTTGACATGGGTTGAAAAGACGAAGAAAAGAAGGACGTAGAAAAGCATACAAGAGGGTAACAAACTTTCGAAGAAAAGAGAAAGGGAGATAAAGCGTGCGAAAGAAAATATAAATGAGTGCCTTGCGAGCACAGCTTCGGTATTTTTTTTCTTCTTGTAAAATACATGTGGGTAAGAATTTTCAAAATGTGGTCAACATATGCAAATGATATTTTTTTAGAGAAATAGTCAATTTTATTTGTTTTAGATATTATTTAGGATGAAATTTGAAATTTTCCATTTTACAGTCCATTGAATTTTAAAATTATTACAATTAAAGACAAATATAAACTATTATTTGAAAATTCGATTTTTAAAGTTTAAAAGTCAATTTATAAATTAGTAATGGGGCGTTTCATTAGAATTATAATAACTTTTTTAGTAATTTAATACTTTAAACAATTTTACTTTCGGAGATTTAGAATTTTTAAACTAAAAAATTTAATCATGTTATTTTAAAAAGTTTCGTTTTTTTAAATACTTATACACATATGAATTTGTGAAATATGTGTTATGATGAAATCTTAATGTTTTTAAGTTATATTCAATTTCTCAGTTTTATTTTAATGATATAAATGAATTAAAATTAAAATATTTTTTATAAATTAAAAAAAAAAAGGTTGATTTTGCTAAAAATATACTAAAAATATAATTACTTTTTTTCTTTAAAAGGTTCTCTTACAATGTAGTAAAATAAATCTGAGTTATTTTATACTCATTAATAATTTGATAAAAAAAATTATAATACTATAAAACATAAAATTAAAAAAATAAAATAAAATCAAAATAAAAAAAAATACTAATTAAATAAAAGCTTTTACGAACACAATATACACAAGCGAAAGAAAAAAAAACGATAGTGTGAAAAGGAAATAGATACGCATAAAAAAAGTTGAGATAAAATAAAAAGAATAAGATAGAAAGTGGAAAAGATATAGGATTCGGGCATGAACAATTAGTCTCGGTTCAAAAGTCAACGTCAATCGTTGCTCCCTTTACTAGTTTAGGGTAAATATACTAGTGTCATTGAATTATTTAAAGAAAGAAAGAAGTGGTCAAATAAATACAACTCAATATTATCCTTAATTCAACGCGATTGCTAAGCAAGCATCTGTAGTAATATGTACTTATATTTCTTGTTTATGTTTTGATTTAACATAATATAATATAGTGAGTGTACATCGGGATAGAATGATAAAAGTAACAATTTCTTTTTTTTAATTAACCATTCTAATATTTATAAGTTGAGGTCTTTAGTGGCTCAGTCGGTAGAGCGATGGATTCGTAAACTCAAAGACCCGAGTTCGAATGATTCATAGATGGACGACTCATTTTATATTATTTTTTGTTAATTTATTTATTTAAATTTTTATTATATTTGTAATCAAAAGAATAAATATTTATTTTAAAACATATTTTTAATAATATTAATTTAATAAATTATATAGTTTTTTTTTAACTAAAATTACGTCTACAAAGCAGTAACAAACATAACTAATAAACTGTTTTGACATTATCAAAATAAATTTTTTTAAAATATGAATAATATAAAGGTTTTTATTATTTCATATAAAAATAAAATAAAATCATTTTAAGAATTGATTAAATAATCATTTAAAATATACGATTGTCAAACCTAAAGGAAAGAAAAAAATATAAGTTCTAACGCTTCGGTATCGCGGTCTCTCGATACCCGCCTCTTCCTGTTTCTCACTCGGCGAATCGCTTGTTCACATAAACACCGAGGTATGTGACATCCTGTGTGGGTGAAGAAAACAGAAAACTAATTTTCTTTCTTGTGCTCTCTTACATTTTTTTTTACATATTTAAAAAAAAAAGGAAAAATAAAAAGATTTGATCCTGCATTTTGTTGGTGTCAAAAAAATTGAGTCGGTTTTCATCCACTGAAAATTAAGTTCAACGACCTCGGAGGGTAGATATATCTTTTATATTATTTTGAATTGCTTCAAAATAAAAAGAAACTCAAAGTATTTTTTTTAAAGGAATTTATTATGATTAGGGTGAATGCACTAGTAGCTGGACGATCACCAGACGATTTTCTAAATATTGGAGTCATGTATAAAAATGATTTTAAAATTTGTTAGTCCACAAAAGTTTATTGTTTTGGCAAATGAAAATGTCACATGATCCGTCCATCTATTGGTTGTTTCGCCCTATATGGTCTATAATCAATAATTAGTATTTAAATGTTGATAAAAACTTCTAATAGACAATTAATATTTTGTTTATTTGATTTTAAATTTTGCATCTCAGTAATTATTTTGAATAAATAAAAAAAAACATTTTTTCTTATTAATACAATCTTGCCAGATTTAGCTTAAAAATTAATAACCGTGTTAAAAAAGAAATCAAAATGATTAAGGGATTAATAAAGATTATTAATTTAACAAATAAAATAATAAAATGCTTAATTTAATCAAATTGCGAATACTAAATAATATAATTTTTATAAAATTTAATCTGAGTAATTTTACGTAATAAAATTAATTTTCTGCTACTCTAATTTTCATTGAAATGAATATTTATAAAAAAAATTCATTCATTCAGATAGAATTTGAATAAATAAATTCACTTTTAGTAGGGATTAATCCTCACTTTTGTTTATTTTTTTTTGTCCTAGTACATGTTCAGTACTACAGTAAAAATTTAAATTTTTTTTCAATATTTCATTAATAAACATTGAAAGATATGAACAGTAAACTCTTAACAAAAGATTTTCGAAGATTCTCTATTTACACAGAAGAAGAAAATATTTACTCGTTCGAATACATTTTTTTTGTTTAACTATTATTATTATTTCTTTTAAACTATTATAAATAATAATATTTGATAAGAATTAAATACTCGTCTATGATTGCACTGCATTGAAATACATTGAATTAATATTTTTTTTTTAATTAATATCATATTTTTTTTGTTTTCAGATGATTCGAACTTCTCAAATTTTTACATTGAAAAATTAAAATCATTATTGATAAATAATTTTTTTCGTAAGACTTAAAACACGTATTTAATTTACGCAATTTCATTAAAGCTATTGCACCTTGCACTTAATAAATGTTTAGCTATGATATTTAAAAAATTTTTTTGTTGCATATTACTAAACTAAAAGATTTTTTAAATAATATTTTTCAATGTAGAAATTCATCTTTTTCTTTCATCTCGAAGACAAGTCAACATTTGTAAGCGGAAGAAGAAATTTTCATTGAATATATATAAATACGGTTACGGCGCGGCTCGTCACAGGGCAACTTCGCTTGTTACATTAATTTTATTGCGAGCTGCCCCCTGATGGGCATCGCCGTGGTCGAAATTAAATCAACGATTTGTTTCCTTTTTTTATATTGTTTTGGTTTCTTTCTTTTTAATGCAAATATATCCTGCGAAAAAACACTTAATTCTTTCTCAAGAAGAATATATATAAATTGGTATTGTCAACATGCATGCAAAAATTTGATGTGATAAATACATATGGTAATATAAACGTAACTAAATACATTTTTATTTAATTGTAAGTTTATGTATTGTAATATTATTTGTGTTATACTGTTTTTAAAAATTTTTTTTGTATATTGTTGATAAATTAAAAATAAAGAAAAAAAATTAAAAATAAATAAAATGCCAATTCGTTTTCAAATTGAAACTTTATAAAATTTTTCCCATAATTAATTTTACATTCTTATATAAAATGTCCTTTTTTCCATTTAAATCTACACATATTCTTAATCAATGTAATTTTTTTTTATGTAACAATAGTAATGTCTTCTTTATTATTTTTTCATTTCTTTTAAAGTCAATTCATAACATCTGCATTAAAACATTCATTACATCGTTAGAAATTGTATAGAGACTTCACAAGCAATTAACGCAATTTTACTTTTTTTTTATCAATAGAATTTGCAATGTAAGTCTTATTACTCGTAAAAAAAGTTTTTTTTTCAATTTTTATCTTTTTTTTCGATTCTCCGACATTATTATTATTATATATGTACAAAATACAGTAGGTTATAGCAGTAATTTTGCGAAATTATCAAATAATTTCGCAACAAAATCTGCGATACACTTTATATTTCATTATTTTTTTTTCTTCAAAATAAAAAATATGAACGAAAGAGAATATCGAAAAAAAGTTATCATTCTAGAAAAAAAAAAGAAAAAACAAGAACGATCGAAGTAATAACACGAACGACAATCGGAGCCTTATACATTATTTGGTATTTACATGAACGATGTTAATTCTCGCAATGGTAACCCAATCATTTCATGTTTTACTAATATTTTATTTTTAATAATAAAGTATGTATATATGAATAAAAGAAAAAAAAAACATTATCAGTAGCAAATTGCGACAAGGATATCTAACATTTATTATCTTTGCATATTTTTTTTTTATTTTTTTTTTTTAATTTTCTGTTTTTAAAGAAGTAAGGAAGTTTAACTAGGAACGTATGATTCGGCTACCTTGTGTCTCTTGTGTCATTTTTAATATTTTTTTTCCTACGGTAAAGCGTGATGAGAAAATTTGAGATTTAATAACGATACTTCTTAAGATTCCTATTACTAAATACAATTGGACATCTTGAATTCATTAGAAAAAGATATCCATTGCAAGTTGTATAAATATCTTTGTTATTATTTTTTTTTCTTTTGTAAAAAATAGCAAAGTAGAAAAATTAATTTCAATGACTTTAACTTTTTTATACTAAAAAAATGCAGTTTCCGTCACAAAAAAAGTTTTTTGTGCAGAATTTAATAAGGTTACAAATTTATTTTTGTATCTATCTACTATGATAACAAATTTTAATTTTATCATTGCTACAAAATGTAGCTTTTAATAGTATAAAAACCTTCCATGATTTGAATTATTTTATTATTTTTTTTAACTTTTATTTTATGATTTTTAACATATGCATAATCACAATAGATTTTTATTATGAAATCGCGTTAATTTTCTCAATTTAATCTAAATACATACTAAGCATTTGTATACGTACTCGTACGGTGTTACTTAATTATTTTTTATTGTATCATGCAAAAAAAATTTGTAAGCATTTGTCTTATCACGATCAACAATTTTAAATATTTTTCGTTAGTATCATATAAATTCTAATTGCTACGTGTATTAAATTCAAAACAATTATTTCCATCCATCGGAAAAAACTTATTTTTTAATTACATTCAATAAAAAAATAAGTTTTTAAAAAATAAGAAATAATTGCTTTGAATCGCGAGAGACTATTAACGAAAATTTTTGTATAAATCCCTCCATTTATGTAATTATTAATAGATCGTTATTAATTTAAAGCAAAAAATGAATTGAAAATTGATAACTTTGTTTTATGTGTAAATTAAGCTGCAAGTTTAAATTTTTTTTCTTTTTTTCGCGTTCTATTTAATATTTTCAAAATCAGGCACAAAAACTTTCGCAAATTTATAAAAAAAGAAAGAAAGAACAAAGGAAATCTTTGCCTAAGTAATTAGATGTCCAACAATACATGGCTATCAAAAACCTCATTTTTTTTTTTGGACGAAGGAATATGCTATGCCACGCCAACGTCCAAAGGGTATACGAAACAAAGTACACTTTGCACGACGCTGCGCCCGATATGCACATCAAAGCATTTACATTTGGTTCTAGACGTAGTAGAACAAGGAATGGGCACTTATTATGTTTTTTTTTTTTTAATTTTTTTAAATATTTTTTTTATCATTCGGGATTGGCGTGTTGTATGATCTTACGATGAAAAAACATTACTTGGTAACATTAATTTAATGTAATACTATAGTAACACTCTAGTATAACATTATGACGCAGCGTAAATATTCAATGTACTTGAATAACGTTATAAGAAAAGTAATAATAAATGACAGATTGCATATTCACGTGTATTATAACATTTTTATACATTTAATAACGTAGAATCTTTAATAATGATGTAGCTAAGAAAAATCTAATCTTGTTATTGATATTCACTAAATTGAAACTAATTGTTATAAATATTCTAAGATACGACAATAATACTTAATGCTAATAAATCAAAAAGCTCTTTTTAACGATGATATATAATTTTACATACAATATTGATTGAAAAACATTACATAGCTTATAGAGGTGATATAATATATCTTATAACGTTACTCGGCACAAGTTATAATTTAAAGCGTTACACAATAATGTTACAATATAGTGAAGCACTATAATGTTTTTCTTTTGTAAAATGGTATTCAACAACCTCACCGCATCGCGCGCTTTTACTAATGCTTTCTTCTTCTTCTTCCTTTTTTTAATTTTTCGAGTTTTTTGTGACTTACTCCCTCAAACGAGTTTTCGAAATGGTTGACTCGTTAAATGTTTCATTTTTAAATTCATTATTAATTTTCGCTAATTCATTCATTTACAATATAAAGTCGTAGCGACTGATATACATATACAAAAATTATTTGAAGTAATTACGCGGTGCTATTCTCCGAATAATCGAGGCAGTGGTGCACGCATACAAATGTCACTTACCTTTAAACTCTTATGTAAAAAGTCAGTCTTACATTTCCTAAACAACGACGCGATTATTTTAAAAAGAGGGGGGGTGCGGAGCGCGTCTTCGCTTCGACTTAGGAATTCTCAAAGTTTCTCAATTTAATAAAACAAAAAAAAGAAAAAAAAATTTATGCTTTTTTTTAATGGGATTTCGAATTTATTTAGCTACTATTTATTTTTATATTTTCCAGTTTTTTTTAGTTGTTCCTCTAGTGTAAATACATCTATGCTAAATCACACTGAGCAAAAATTATTTCGTTCCTTTACGTTATTGATCTTTTATCTCATAATCACAGATAAATCAATAAAATTTAAAAAAAATGTAACTGTTAATTTAATATTATTAAAATATTACCGAAAAACATCTATGACATGACAACGTATTAATAAAATAAAATGAACAATCGAAGGTAGTTTATCCAACGCATAATTTTTCCTCAGTATGGATATAATATTATTCATTTCGCAAGTCGGTGTAATAAGAATTTAATAAAAAAAAAAATATTATCTAGATAACGCTAATAGTATTTTCTTCGTTTCAAGTAGCAAATTTCTTACATTAAAAATTAATTAAAATTTTTTCAACCACCTAACTAAATAGGTGAACAATATTCGTGAAAAATTGAAAAGAATTACTTTTCAACACTAGATTCGAACATAAACGAATCAAACATAAAAATATCATATACATATACATTAAGAATCTAGAAAGTAAAAATTGCCAAATCTAAATCATTATCTCATTCAAGGAATATTTTAAACATGCATAACTACATTTTTTTCTGGTTTTTCTTCTAGTTAGAAAAAAAAGGAGCGTCCAAATTAAGATAAAACTTTTGCTATTCAGAGATGTTATTCGCATCTCAATCATTCAAAGCTCTCGACTAAAAATAAAAAGGAAAAAAAAAAATAAATGTACATTAACAACACATAGAACTCTGCATGTGGCAAATACGAAAGCCACTATTCTCTCTCTCTCTCTCGCTTCATCTCGATGTACAAAAAGAAAAAAAAAATCATTAAACGAAAAATTCGCTGATATCTTGATCTTACATATTATCGTCTTGTCCTCCTTCGCTAGCTTATTTTTTTTTTTTTTTTTTTTGTATTTTTTAATTTTTTTATTCACGATAAATTCCTTTTATTTGACGGACGGACGTAGGCAGCTAAAGAGGAAAAATGCCAAAACGGTCCTTCCGCGTCGTGGAAGCGTAAGGATTGAAACGCTGACTCCTCCACGTCGCTGCTTTGATCGGAACACATTGCCTCATTTTCGGAATTTCTGTAATCGTACATTAAATCATTATGATTATTCATATTGCAAAATATAAATTCGTAATAGAAAGAAAAAGTTTAAATCATAAATTCTTAGAATCATGCGACACCATAAAATTAGCTTGGAATTAATAGTATTGCATTACAACTTTTCATCAAGTTAATTTCGCAATATTACAAACTTAGTATCATAATTATATCAAGGTTGTAAAATTTAATAAATGTTACTAAATTTATAACTGACGAGCGTTAAAATAGTTTTTATAAATTCCTGTTAATTTTAATGCTAATGCATTTTGATATTTTTAATATTATATTTTTAGCACTTAAAATCATTAATTTTACAGAGTAAGTGACTCGGTTAATGAGCCAGATTTATTTCTATTTTTACGTTTGAAATACTAACACGCCTAAATTTTTAGACTTTCGATAAATGATAGCGCACCTGCTTTCTTGAGCATTATCATAAATTATCGGTGATTAAAAAGATTTTAATTCATATCTTTTTTTGAAAAAAAAAGAAGAAAAAACAACAAAAAAAAATAAAGAAATTAACTTTAAAGTAAAAAACAAATTAATTTGAAAATAATTGATAAAAAAATAAAGATTCTCTATAATTTATTAGATTATCCTAATTTACATTAATTAAAAAATGACTTGATGCTCAAAAACTGAAAAAAGCTTTATTTATAAACTTTTAATTAACGCTTAGCAAAGTAGCATCAACAGCGAAGTTTCAACACTTAACTAAATATTTTAAAATCTTCAAATAATTTAACGATGTTGTATCAAATGGAAAACTAAGAAATCTTATTAAGTTTTTGGAAAACTTTGGCACGCAGCCCAAAGGCCGACTTATTTTATTTATATAAAATTAGTAACTCATGTTTAATAAATCTAAGAAATATTTAACAACAAACTAAGTGCTTATTAATTATGAATGTAGACTCATTATATCAATTAGAATATTGTACATGTGCAAAAATTAAATGTTAGTACAAAATTATATTACAAAATTAAATTATTAATAATTAGAGGAATTTGTTTATGACTAAAGTCTATAAATACGCATATGATTATTAAAATGTGACATATTAAATTAAGTTATTTGAAAATTCAGTTACAGAAGAAAACATTTAAATAATTTTTAATTAATTTGATATTAATATTTTTTATAAATGCAATTAGAATATATTTACATATAAAAAATGTATTGAAAATCATCATATTTCATTAATGAAATAAATGCTCTTTGAAGATGCAAAAGAATTTTCAGATAATTTTAATAATAACTAAGAATTGAATTTCTTTTTATATTCGTTAAAAACCTGAAAAATAAAATAAAAAAAAAAGAATAAGGTTAATACTTACATCTCTAAAAAACGGTGTTAAGCGAGGGTGCAATTTGCTTAGTACCACGTCACCAGAAATGTGGTTGAGCATAACCACCCGGTGCACTTGCACCGCCGGCAGCTCCAGCAGCAGCGCCGCTCATGCCCAATGGATTAAAACGATGCGGATGTAATTTTTCCATGCGTACTGCACCGGGACCACCACCAAAACCATGATGACCAGCACCAGCAGCACTGCCACGTCCGCCAAAACCACCGCGACCAGCTAACATTGCAGGTGGACCACCAGCAGCTAAACCAGCACCACCACCAAGTCCCATACCAATACCTGGTACACCATAACCACCACGACCACGTCCCATAACTCCACCTCCACCGCTACCTCCACCTGTAATTCGACCTTTTTTGTCTGCACAAAAACTTTTTCATTCTTAAAAAGATTGATATTAGTAGCTGAAATTTTATTTCAACTGGGACAATTACATAATAATTTTTGTTATTTTTAAAATAATATTTATATTTTATGATTTATTTTAATAATATGACTACTTCATTAAAATGATAATGAGAAAATTATATTATAATGATCATGAATAATATTTTAATTATCTTGCATTTTAATAAATATGTTCTAGTTGGATTATTATAATTCGGAGTCTCAGCGTACGCCATGTATTTTTGTTATTCAGAAAACAATCAGAAGTTAGTCTGAAAAAAAAATATATATTTCATATGAAGTTAACAATAATGTTATTTCTATGTTAGTATTGTTAGAGAAAAATCGTAGAACTCATAGTGTTAAATAATAGTAAGACGTCGTGATAATTTCCATGTACTTTATTTTCCATATTGTTTATAGTATGATCGCAATTCACATTATTATCAACAATTGTTAGTAATGAAAGGAAAAAATAAAGCGAGATCAACGAAGATAAAAATATCTTGGTTATTGAAATTTGAAGAGAAATTAATGTAGAATCTCAAATTACCCTAAACATCAAATCGTATTTTTCATTTCTAACCATACATATTCTAGTTTTATAGGTAGTTAAAGACTTTAACAATTTTTTTAACATTTTAGATCAATATTAGATTGATAAAGACAGTATACGATTTTTTTATTCTTATTAATATCATAATATCGTTAAATTTTCGTTGTATCAATTTACTTTCTACTTAGTATTTAAAAGTTAATTAGTTCAAAAATATCTACAAGCATTTTAAATTTTTAAAATACACAATATAAATATTTCATATTTCCCACTGTGCATTAACTGTTATAACGAACACTTGATGGTCATTTCTACATTATGCAATAATGCACACATTTAACAACAGCACTGTATTCATAATTTATGCTTAACAATACCAGAAATATTATTGCTTTTTTTTTCGTTTACATTATCTAAGAAGGTATAAATGTATCTAAGGCCTATCTATAGCTATCGATTTGATAAATCACAGATTGAATTTTTATAGTTTTAACTACAAAATTTTATGCTATTTTTAAATTTAATTATTTTTAATGAAATTTAAATATAGATTCTATACTTAAGAATCAATTAAAATGAACAACACAAAATTTGTTTTTTTCACAAGCGATTAAAACGCTTACAAAATTAAATGAATAGAAATTTGCACTTATAAATTGTTAATTTTCATATTACCCACTATTTTAATTAAGATAATATATTATTTTTTAAATTTATGAAAATATAAATTTTAAATATATCTTATGACGATCTAAATTAATTTTATTAAAAAAATATCTTAAATTTAAATCCAATTTTTAATCATGTATACAAATTTTCATTATTGAATTCGTGAAAAAGATATCATTAGAACGACAATAATGTACATATATAATGTAATAAACTTACATGTAAGTACAATATATAAGTGAGAAAAATTATTTAAATTTTAAATTACTTTGAAACTTTTTTTAAAGTTTTAAAATTTTTATAAATTTTAAAGTCCACAAATATTAACAATATGTAAATTATGTGAATTATTGTGGACTTGGATTGTCAAACTACGTATAACGTTTTAGCACCGATAATCGGCCTAGAAATTTATTATTATTTTTTTAAATAGATAAAGTTGTTTAGGTGAAAGATAAAATGTTTCAGAAAAGCGAAAATTTTAAGTTGTGCGCAATTCGACGTTAAATTTTATTAGTTTTATTTTCGCTTAGGCATTAGGTTAAGCTTGGTGCTTTTATACCTTTATTAGAGTTTGAAATATTATATTTTAAATTATTAAACTAATATTTCTTTAAAAGAAATAATTACAACTTTGAATAACAAATGTAACTGAAAATATAATATATATACGTATATCGTTGCGATTGTTTAAAAAAAAAAACAAACCTTTTCAATTATTTTTTGTGTAAACCATTTACTTGTCTTTTACATCACTGATACTGTGAATTCAATTAAAATCAATGTTATGCAAATACTTTACAAGAGGAAAAAACAACTATTTTTTTTGTTGTAACAATACACGTGTTATGAATCTAAAAATAAATTTTGTAGAGCATGTGTTCATAATAATTTAAAATAGTTTTAAATTATAGTAATTAAAGTAAAACGAGTAAAAAATGAAGTGTATAAATAACATTTTTACACTCATCTTTTACATTGAATACATTTAAAAAAATGATGTAAAAAACAGCGTCAATATTTCTAAATTATTAAACTTAACAACATCTCAGTAAAGAGAAAATGGTTCCCATTCGAAACCTATAAATTTTTTTCCTAATCCGCTTATTTTCTGTGGTCTCATATTTTTTTAAATTTATTTATTGTGTAGTGAAATTTTGGTAGTTTTGGAACTTTTTTCTTGTCGCGTACAGACACTCTCCTTCGTTGATTGGTAGGCATTAAACAGAGTTAAAGAAAGGAAGAGTTAGTTAAAACTCGTTACTTTCATAGTTATGCAATAAGATTAAAAAATTTTAAGGTAATCCCAACGTTTTAAATTTATGTTATGCAAATATTTCATAACTATCTTAATTTATTATCAATAGGTAAAATCCTTTATAAACATTTATCCAATTTTTTAAATAAAGTTTTAGAATTCATGAAAAATTAAATGTTGTTTGGACTACCTTAAAAATTAAGATGGAAGAACAAAATTATTAAAAAAAGAATTCGAAAATGATTGTTACAAAAAATGTATAATTTTTAAAATTTATGATAAAATTTACTTTTTACTTTTGATTCAAACAATTAAGAATTTAGTACAAATGTTGTTTTTAAATTAAAAAAGGACTATCTTAGTATTTCAGTAATAAAATATTTACATGAATATTTGTGATACAAGAACAGTATTAATAATGTATGATCATTTGAAATTTATGAAATCTTATAAACATGTAATAATAGAAAAGTTATGTTAAAATAATATTGTGAACATATTTTTTGTAACAACTCACAAAGCGCAACAAGAAGAAAATTAGAAAGAAAAAAAATCTCGTACTAGCCATGCATTTGTCAATCAGCAAAAGCGCGGATCGCATTATGCAGGCACAGCCAAATAAACGATTTATAAAAATGAACGAAGGAGAAAATCATAATGCGTTGTTCATTAGATATATATGTTAAAAGCTTTAACGATTAATCTAAAAAATTGTTAAATATAAATTTAAAACATTACAATAAAATTCAATCGAGTTTTCAAACTGTTATAACATTTTTTTTACGTCATTACAGATTGATGTTTTTGGTAATGAGAGTATATAATGAAATGAATCACTATGAGTTCTACTAAATCCATGATAATGATAAACATTCAAATAATGAAAATTGAATTAAAACAAGTATTACTACTAAGTAATACAACTTTAACAGTTACTATTGTTTTAAAAGACAATACTCTTTATTATATTAAAACATTACTAAAATTAGTAATAAAATAATATAAAAATAAATAATTACCTGTAAATATAAAAAATAAATTTTTTGTGAAAATTATAAATAAAAATAAAAAAAACAAAATGATAAAATCGAAAATGTCTATAAATATAAAAATAAAAATAAATAATCATAACAGAAAATTAGATAAAAATTCATAAATAAATATTAACTGTAAAAATAAAAATAAAAAAAGAATTGAATAAACAAAAGAGAAAACAAAAAAGAAATAATTTATCAGGAAGTGTAAGGAAAGTGAAAAAGAAATATTAGTTGCAAGAAAATAGACGCATAGATGTTGGCGCACACCCAAGTACGCATAGAAATTGTATTTCTCCGATACAACATCAGTTGTGGATAGTAACGATTTACAGAGAAACAGATAAAGTATATAAAATAATTTAACATAAATATTACGCACCGAGAGTTACAAATGAATGAAAAAAAAATTTCCGCTATAATGAGTAAAACTTCCTTCAAATCAAATGAATATTTTTATATCTTAATACTAGATTAAATTAATAACAGAAAAATTACAAAAAAAACTTACTTAAACAATTTTTAAATAAACATTTACGTTAACAATGAAGTTTTTTTTTTAACTAAAAATATTCATTAGATATAAGGAAATTTTTTTTTCTCAATAGTAGCTTCGTATAAACAATGAGTATCGCGCCGCGAAGAATAAAACAACCAAGTTTTGGTCGAACGCGGATAGAAATAATAAACTTTGATCGTAACGCTCTTTCTTACAAATAGATGTACTTTGGATCGCAATAGTTGCGCATAGACTGTACAAATTTACTTTCATTAAATATTAAATAAATAAACACGTTGTATAAATATTTTAACGGCAAAATAGTACAAAAAATATTTTTAAGCTACAATATGAGCAAAAAAGAATGAAAAAAATATAATAAATTACATGATTCCCTAATTGAGCGTATCGCAAAAAATTTTTGAGTTTATAAATATAGTTTGCTCTCCAAGTAAACGCATCTTGATTTAAAAACAAAAAATTTTTTTCAAAAAATAAAAACAAAAAATTATTTCGCGATCTGGACTCGTTAATCTCTTAGTGCCAGATGTCATGGTATCCCGACTTTGACGAAGATGAGCCAAACTTATCTATATTGCAAAAAAAATTAATTGGATCATATTATTTTTGATTTTAAACAATTTAATACACAAGAAAAACTTATGCGATGTTTTTCTTTTATTGTCAGAAAAAAGACTCACTATTTCTCCTGTGTGCTTTTTTAACAGGATGTCTTGTCTGGTCGTTTAAGCTGAGATCTCTGAATTCATCCTCGAACATAGCTAGATTAATTTTCTTTTCTAACAATGCTACCCATATGAGTACCATTTTCGATTTTAATATTTTTTTTAGCAAGCGAAGCAAAAAAGAAAATTTTAGATAATATGTTGAAAATGGAATTGGGGAAATTTATGAATTTTATAAATTTTTCAGGGGAGGTCCTTATTTGAGGATATCTAAAATTCAGAGTGAGACATTAAAATTATTTTAATAAATTATAATTTTTCGATAATTTCATAGTTTGATTAAACTTTTCTGGCATAATTAATTTAGTTTCAATATGAAAAAAATATCAAATTTGAATTTTAGTTATCCTGAAACTATGACCTTTCTAACATAATGTCAATAAAAATAATTGAAATTGGAAAAAAATATATGTAAATTTAGAAAAAAAACTACGGAAAATTTTTAAATTATTTAACAATTGATAAATATAATTAAACTGACAAATTTGAAGAATAATGTGTTTAAAGGCTTTCGTGCATGTCTCCTGACTAAGAAAATACAAAGCATAATGTGCCATGTAAATAGATAAATTTACATTCAAATCAACGTTTTCTAATCAAAAACAAAACTTAAACATAATAATTTGAAAAAAGGGGGGGGGGGATTAAACAATTAAGAATTATTGAAAATCATATTCCTTACCACGACTCTGATTGTAGCCTGCTTGCCATCCAGCATAATAAGCTGCCTTTTGTTTACCATGTTCTTCAGCAATCTTAACACTTAGAGGTTCCGAGCCTCCATCTGGTATCGTACCATGGAGCTTATTAATTGCCTCTTGTGCTTCTTCCCGTTTGTCATACCTGCAAGAAATTTAAGAAGATTTATTAGTACAAAAAAGTAATATTTTATATGTAACTGAAAAGTTATAATATCTCTATGAATGCCAATGAAAAACATTAATTTATCACATTCAGTTTTTGGAACTACTAAAATATGAAAATTTTAATATAAACATATTTCTTAACATAAATAAGTTGTATATTTATAAATAATATTTATAAAATAAGGTTAAAACTATTTCAAAGCTATTAAATGACATACAAAATCTATAGGGGAAGCTATAAATTTTATATTTTAAATGGGTCACATCGTATGCCTAGCAAAAGGATAGAAATACACTCTGGCAACGAGCGTAAATGCGTAAATATAAGCGAAATAGTACGACATTGTAGTTGCATAATAATTTCTTTAATTCTAACATCTAACACCTGCCCGGCTGCAGGTTGAATACGTTCCAAGTTTATGCTACTTGTGAAAGATGGAATGGTTATTTGAAATTTTAATGAGCTTCTAAAAATTTGCTAGTTACCTTAACTAGAAATTCAGATTGGTTTGTAAAATAAAACATGATAATTATAATGTATGCAATGATAAAAAAAATATATTCTTACCTTACAAAGGCAACTCCTCGTGGCAATCCAGTAAGTTTGTCTTTTAGTATGTTTTTTTGGACTATGCGGCCGAATTTACTGAAAATTTCTTCAACTTGCTTTTCTGTGATGTTTCTGAAAAAATAAAAATTATATATAAATTAAACTTAATTTTAGAAAAATTTACTTTCTTTTAAAATTTCTATTCGTGACAGTGAGTATAATTAAAACTAATTTCTGGACAATAAATTATTAATTTACTCACCTTGGTAAATTTGTGACATAGAGATTTGTTTCCTTAATCTCTTCTCCAGATGGCCTAGCAAAAGAAACCTTTAGTCGTTTGTTTTGAACTTGAAGTCCATTTAATGTGTTGATAGCTGTAGATGCATCTTCAGCTTTCGCATAATTAACAAAGCCAAACCCATAACTGTAGCCCGTCTATAAAATAATTGTAATTGGATAAAAATGAAAAAAATTTATTGTAAAATATCAAGATTTATAATTAAAAATTTTGTTTATTCAAATATATAAAATACCATACTCAAATATACCAAACATTATTAAATGTTAATTTAAGCTCACGTACTGGGATGAAAAAATTAATTGAATAATCATGTAATACAAACATTTAAAATCTTACCTTGTAATCTTTCATAACCCGACATGATTCAACTGGACCAATTGTAACAAACATACTGTAAAGTTCTTTTTCAGTCATGCTTTGGGGTAAATAATTGATGATCAAATTTGTACGATCATCATTGTTGCTGTGTTTAATCTGTTGATCATTCATCTTGCTATCTTCTTGGATATTTTTTCCTTCTTCTAACTGAAGATCTGGTGTTGATATGGCGTTCCCTGACTGATTCACCGGCAGCGTCTGATGAACTTGCAAGCTTCCACTGTTTCCATTGAGAATAACCATCCGTATGGTCGGCAAATACAAAAAATATAAACAAATACATTACTACTTCTTTCATGGACACGGCCATGATTATCCAGGCAGCTTTTCTCTCTAGTTTTTTTTTTTTATTAAAAGAAATATTAAAAAAAATAAAATAGAAAATAAATGTGATAATAAAATACGCGTTGTCAGACCTGTTTATCAGAAACAAACAAACAAAAGTGCGTAAGGATCAAGCTGGGCAAGAATGTTTGCATGTAATAAAATAATAAGCTGGTACAATTATTTATGTTTTTCTTACATTGATGAAATATTTTTTTTATTCTAAAATCTTGAAAAATTTTAGTTATACTATTTTTATAACAAAATTTTGAAAATTTTTGAATTAACAAAAATTGTACCATAATTTTATTAAATAGTTTAATTAGATAATAGATATTATCCATTTAAACTTCAACATGCCCATAATCGAATATAAAAAGAGGTTAACTAATGTTAATATTTTTTTTTATTAAATTAAAATTTAAATAAACAAATTATTGATTTCTACGATTCGATTATGCACATTTATCTTATAATAATTAATACTAGCCAACAAATCACTAAAAAAATGGTTCAATCAATAAATGCAAGAAGTAAAAAGTGCAAACATGCTTAAAAAAAATTTAACTTGATTCAAAATTGCATTCATAATAAAAAATGTTTAATAAACCTTAAAGAGAAAAATGCATTATTAGGATTTATTATAAATATAAAAAAAAAGTAAAATAAAAGACACAAAAACAATATCTTCAAAATTAAAAAAAAAACGAAAAGAAAAAATTTAAAAATTGGTGAAAGATACCTGAAAGAAAAAAAATAGGTTAGGAATGAGTAACAGGAGTAAATGAAGTCGGAGGAGCTCGCTCTCGCGAATGGCACACAATATACTAACACCAACTTGTATAAAGTAACTTGTAACCTAAAGAGTCAAAGGAGCCGAGAATGTGAATGAAAGGAAAATCCAAACTACACTCGAAAGGGGCGCTCCAAATGTGTGTATATATATTGCATGTATATATAAAACTATAGTAAATAATAACAAACGAAAAGGTTGCAGTATACTTATATGTGCACCAGACAAACTGGGATTATAATGAAAACAAAAAAAACAAGAATTTTCATATATATATGAATACTGTAATATATCCGCACAGGCATCGAGCGCAATAATAATGAGGCCGACCAAAAAGTGGGACACACACACGAATAGTTAGCAAATAGATACACACTAATACGGAGTATAACGAAAAAAAAGAAGCTTAAAAAAGTGAGACAGACTCACCGCCGAGTTTCCGCATTTATTTTTTTTTTATAAGAGGAAAAAAAACGGAAGGGTGTGAAAAGCAGAAAAAAAACAATGCTGCGTCGCGTGGAAAAGTGATGCAGCGTACACGACAATTAGAAAGACGCGCAATTTTATGGCGCACGAATACAATTGCAATCGTGAAGGAAAGGGAATGTTTTAAAAAGCCGCTTTTACACTTTACTGACTATGGGCTAACATCGCGGAAGGAACTTTGCTAATTTTAGGACTTTTGATGGGATTTTACAGAGTTTGGTTTTTGTTTATTTACTCTCTTTTTTTTTCTTTCTTTCTTTTCTTTTTTGAGCTGCTCTTTTATTCTTGAAGTGATTTTGAAGATAGAGCTGCAAATTTTGCGGTGCATGTAAAATCGATATTAAAAAAAAATGAATTTTCAAGTGTTTGCATAAAATGAATACTTTTTTTCAATTTTTGAAATGACCTAGATTACAATAATTAATGTTTACATTAATTTATATTAAAAAAAAATTTTTCAACATTTTAAATAATTTTATGCAAAATTAAAAATTAAATTCTAAATGTACAATTATTTTTTTAACTGAAATTCGTATAAAATAGGTTATTAAAATTATCTCAATGGTAATAATTTTGAAATCAGCTTAGAGAAACATTGTTTAACTTTGCTAAGTAGATAAATTAGATGTGTGAACAACTACGTTGTATGTTCTATAATAAGCGCAACATTGTTTGAAGGTATTTGAATAATGGACTAATCTATCTATACACTGTTCTAAATTAGAGGGGGGAAGAATAAAACTACTTTAAAACTTCTGATGCATTTCCAATCGCTATAGATATTTCAATAATGGTTTAATCTATCTTTATACTTATCTGTAATAATACTTTAAAACTTCTGATTCGCATGTTGCAAGAAAATTATCAATATATTCCTGACAATAATTATATAAATAATTTAATATTAATTTTTGAAATATTATTATTTCAATGATAAACACACGAACATTTTAAAAATTTCTAACTGTTTATGTCAATGACTTTTAAAAGGTTAAACAATGTTTCCAAAATTGATAAATATGAAAATAAGAAAAAAAAATAAACGTACAAAAGACATTTACATGCACTTACATTCCTCTAAAAAATATTAATAATTTGCAAGAGCAGCTCATGAAAATATTTTGCTCTGTAAAAATATCCAAGTGGTAGCATGTGGCAATTAAATTTAAAAACTATTTTGACAACTATGCTAAAACATGTATAATACATTTAAAATACCTAATATTCTACTTTTGTTTATTGAATTATTAATTGCTTTTTTAACAAGCCATTCAATTATTAAAACTTTTAAATATTTTATGAAATTTTTAAAGTAAATAATGCTTGTTTTAATAAATAATATTGAAATTTAATTATTTTTAATCAATTACCTTATGATTATTTACTATTCAGTATTTTGGAGCATTTCCATTTACTTTAATGAACTTTATTTTAAACAAAATTTAAAAAATATTTAATTTATAACTGATTATGAACATTTTTAACTTTTGCAATCAAAATTTATAAGATTTAAAATCAACATTAAAATGATAAAATAATTTTAAAAAAACATACCACCTTTCCTCCATTGAAATAAAAATTCTTGAATTAAAATTAAAGACAAAATATATGACAAAATAAAAACAAAAACGAAAAAGAAATAAGACAGTCAATGCTTCAAAATTGAAAAAAAAAAAAAAAACAACTACCCAGCTAAGTGTAAAAACGGCTTAGTCGGGGCGTTTTAGAAACGATGTACATATACAACCAAGTAACAAATTTACAATGCTAAAGTAACATAGCTACCTCTTTCACGAGAGCGAGATAATGAAAAGAAAAAAAAATAATTATTTTCTCTCTTCAGTAAAAAAAAAAGAGTGCACGTCTCATATATATGTACACGCTGCCGCTCACGCGTCCCCAACACTATACGCTGCAGAGGAGGCGCGAGCGATGCGCGCCCCGAGACGCAAAGCCAAGAGAGGCAGAATCGAACTCGTGCTATATGTATGCGAGAGAGTATGAGGAAACGGAGACAGAACGAAAAATAAAAAAAAAAGAAAAATAAAACCACACGTTACGATTCATGAACATCGAAATATAACCTCAATTCAAATTTTTTACGGCTCGATATTTTTTCTTTCTTTTTTCTACAGCAATTTTTATGCTTTATTTTTTGTTACTCCAAGATTAATTAGTCAGTGGTGTTGCGCGCAAAAGTTGCGTTCTCACGTTATGTAAGTTATGCGGTGTGTGAATATACACACACGCATACATACATATAAAACAACTAGGCAAAAGTATCTAAGTATGCGCGAATTCATAATGTGTAGGTGCACACCTGGCTAAGTGGTGTGTGGAGGTATATATAAGAACATTGACTATATGTATATTATATGCTAACAAAACTCTTTTGAAGGGCTGCCGGGACGCGCAAGTGCGCGGGCGGCTTCAATATTTTTCTTTTTTTTTTTCTTTCTCTCTTTTCATTGTACGTGGTACTTGTATGCATTGCAGGAAACCTACTTTTTTTTTCTTCTCTATTTCTCTTTTACAACAAACGCTAGCTATACAATATGTAAAACAAAGATAGAGATACGGAAACACGCGAGAATCGACAATATAGTATATATAAATGCTTGACTACACGTTACGGAAAAAAAATGAAAAAAAAGTATAAAACAACTGTCCACTCGACTTTATTGCTATTCTGCTTCTTCTCGCGCTTTCTAAATAAAAAAAAAATTTTTGCACGAATAAGCAAAATTACAAGAATAAAGAGAAAAAGAAGAGAGAAAAAAAGGCGAAAGAACCGAAAAAAATGGAGTCGAGAAAGAGAGAGAGAAAAAAACAAGCGCTGCAGTAGCGGCGGTATTATTTTGTTCTCCATCTCTGTCTCTCGCATACACAGTCACTGCACTGTTAATATACCGGGAGAGAGAGACTCTCCCAGTAAAGAAAACATAAGACCGCGCACCAACAATTAAAACACACGCGTCCTGTTCTTTTGCACACTTGCACAATTTATATATATATAATCATTAATTAAACTCACGATTTTTATTTATCATCCACTATTACATTAGCCACGTGATATTATTAACAAAAAAAAAATCTTACAAACAAAAAAAAATTTTCAAGCAAAAAAAAATGTGATTTGTTTTTGCGTCTTTTTTGTATGGTTGGAAAAAAAAACACTACCTGGCCACGACGAGCGCCAATGACGGAATGCGTCGAGCTAGAGAGAGAACGCGCGCGCGCACCGTGGCTATACACCGGGAAGAGGAGTCGTAGCAAATATTACCCCCACTCTTTAGCTATGCATCCCAACGCCGCAGAACTGACCTAGACGACGCGTGTTACCACTAGCGACATCTAGCGGTTACACCATCAACTTTTAAGATTTTGCGCGGGAACTTTAGGGTTTTCGTGATTATTTTAATTTATTTCATTGATTTTTTCGATATTGATCATGTTTGACGGATAAAATTATGATTATAAATGAAATAATTAGGAAAAATTAACTGTTTAATTTAACTTTAAAGAATTTCCATTGTTTAAATAATAAGATAAAATAATTTAAAACTAAATATTTTAAAAGAAAGCTAGCGTTAAATATTAGAGGTCAATATTTCAATAAAATTGCTTTTATTTCTTTTCCTTTGTTACCTAGATGCGAAAAGCTGAATTCCAGGAAAATATTGAAGACAAAGGAAAATTGAGGAAAAGCCCACGTTTTCATGCATCTCTCCCGACTCTTTTGTATATACGCGATTTATAATATTATGATTTATGATTTTATTAACGAATAAAAATTAAAATTTTGAAAAGGTCACAATTGAAAATAAAGCTTTTTTCCTTTAATAAAATTCATATTTCTCATTATAAAAAATCAATAAAATGCTTATTAAATTATTTTATCACATTTATTTTAATTTTCTAACAAAGAATATTTTGAAAAATTTACATTCTTAAAATTCTTTTTCCTACTTTTAATTCATTTATTCAAAATGTTTTTGCAATAATAATTTATATTCAGGAAACGACTAAATATGTATGATTTCGTGCTTTTCATTTTTATCTCGACGGTTTATCAATAAAACTTTTTAAAATGTTGAATAAACGCTAAAGAAAATTACCTTTATTCAAATTCACACATTATAAATTTTACGCGAAAAAAAAAGCTCCGTCTCGTTATTGATTTTCTTTTTCTCTAGTTTTAATTCACGAGCTCTATTATGACTGCAACAAAGAGAATAATTACGCGCATTCTCACGTAGATACTGGCTAGATATGAGCTTTAGAAAAATTTTGATTTTAATTTAAATTGCGTTATTCTTTAATCATTGTTCAAAATTCGTCGGGTAAGCTTTGCGTATTGAATATAAAAGAAAAAAAATTGAAATATGAATTAAAAGTAAAATTAATATTTATAAATTATAGATAAATAAATTAATAAAATGATGAAATGAATATATAAATTTTATATTAAATAAAATTTATATAATTAACCTCGAAAAAGTAAATTTAAGATTAAAACAGCTTTTTAAATATATTTAAAAGTATATGAAAAAGTAGATCAGATTGTTAAATTTAATATAACACGATATGGAATTGTATTAATGCAATAAACATAATATTCTTAGAAAATACGAAATTAGAATTTCGGAAAGGAAACAATAACCCTACTCCTATATCAACATATTTAAAACAATATTGTAATACGAACCTGGATACGAAGTTCCAACCGGGAAACATCATGCATATAATTATATCCTCAGCTTCGATAGTTTGATATTTCAATTTTCATGTGTGAAAACTAATATTCTTGGAAACTCTAAATTAGGATCCTTTTTTTATTTAAGAGATTTTTTACTTAGAAGAAGTATAAGAGATTTTTTGAAAGAATTTTTCTTCTTTTTTTTTTAATTTAAAAAGCGCTTGAAGCGCTTTTCTTTCGTTGATGAAAAATCGTTTGTAAACAAACGACTATTTCGTTCAATGTTTCTTTTGTTTTGATTTTTTTACCCTGAAAGAATGCTCAAG
Organism: Anastatus disparis; assembly: GCA_017163975.1. Classification (NCBI taxonomy): domain Eukaryota; kingdom Metazoa; phylum Arthropoda; class Insecta; order Hymenoptera; family Eupelmidae; genus Anastatus; species Anastatus disparis. The sequence continues at coordinate 664,402 of JAFFSR010000261.1, forward strand.
TAAATATATATATAAACTATGACCTACTTTACTTTTTATAAAAAATATATCTGCTGCAAAATAATTATAAATATTTTTCTTAAACAAATTGAAGAATATTTTACTTTTTTTATAACCAAATAAATCGAAATTGACTTTAATATCGCGTTATTTTCCATAATTACTTTGTTCTTTTAATGTAAAGATTATTGAATGAAAATGTTTAATTTTTATTTCTAAGAAAACATTGAAAAATTTAAATTGTCGAAAATTAAATCATTATACAATCTAGTAAAAAAAATTAAAAATAAAATTTATATAAAACTTTTTGTTACTATTTTGAGTTTTATTTAATAATCACAAAAAAATGTTTTCATATTTTTTCACGAGATTTAATAATTAATACTAAATAAATAATGAATTAAAACTTTTTTATTTTCAAAATAATATTTAATTTTAATATGAAAGGAAAATTTTTTTCACAAGGAAAAATCTATAAATAATCAACAAATATTTAATATATATTCAGTACTTTATTTAGAGTACCTGCTCAGATACATATTGTTCAAATAATCATGCTACATATTATTATAAAAGTACAAAAGTAGAAAAGGCAAGTTTTGAAGAAAAATTGCGCACTGGTAGAAAAAGCTAGAATCACAAAATTTAGCGATTCTTTATAAAACATATATCTCTTATTTAGTCTACCTTATCAATAACTCTCCTCTCAAATCCAATGATATGTTGGATTTGTACAACGTTTTACGTTATTTAGAATATTTTTTTATTGATATGACTTTTTTTGATTGAGTAACGGCTTGATTATTATACGAAATCGAAATACGGAAATTAAATACTTTTAATTTTATTTTCGGCAGTCATCGGTTATATCGTCGGCAGTAATGAGAGACATATTGAAGGAAAAAAAGTTAAATAAAAAACATGCAGGAAGACGAAACACAAAAAATACATACTCAGTATAAATCTTATAAACATTATTATCAAAAAAATAGACAGTCTTACAAAGTTCTGAAGTTATGACTGCACAATGTATACAATGAAAATAATAAATAAAAAAACTTAATTATAAAAATACTAGGGAGATTCGTTGCCTGAACACTGGACAGAGCTTAAAATTTATTTCGATGAAGCATGGATTACTTATTTAAAACAGTCTCACAATCACTTAAAATTACACGTTATTAAATAAATTTCAAGCATTTATCATAATTACCAATCTATATCGCCTTAATCCTATTTTTTTGCGCTAAATTTCAACAGTGAATTTTAAAGATCATACCGTTTTTTTTAATTAAGTAATCACCCGTATCTTCAAATTTTTTGTAAAAATCGAAAGAATACAAATAAGTAAGCCGGTCATACCAGCTTATCTCAAAGCACAAAAGCCATTCACCTTTGAAAAGCGAAATAGACGATGACGCTTATTCTCACTAATATCTTTGGAGATACTACTTGAAGGTGTACCGTCGTTTTCTTTATCCCAAGCAGTTCGCGGCGATTCAATACCAAAAGGACTATACAACTTTGTAGGCGTACGACCAAGTAAATTGCGGGATCTTGATTGTGGCGTTTGTGATTTACAAGCACTGCTCGTCGGTGACTGTTGTTCTTCAAGACGCTGGCGTCGCCGAGTCGAGCTTTTGAATTTCTATAATTAGAGTATAGACAATGGTTGCAATGAGGCTGATTTGAAATAGTGACTTTTTCGCGAGAAATAGAGAAGTGGGATATTTAATGTCGTTTATTGTAAGTGCTGACTTGTTAAGAACCTCATATATCAATTTGTCAAAAAATAGAATTTAAATAATGGAACCAGTGATAATCTCATTCTCATTAACCATTTTAATAATAATATATCTTTTAAAGTGATTATAATCAATAGTTAAGAAATTAAATTTTATCTAAATAAAATAATAAAATTTAATAATTTTCTGAAATTTTAATAATTTATAGGTAATACAATTATTTAGATTATTATAGTTTATTTTGATTATTATTACTAAGTTAATGACCCAAGTTTTATTTTAAAAAAAATGTTAAAACAAAAATTTTTTTATACTTTAAAATATAATTAATAAATCATATTTAACAATGTAATTGAAATAAAAAATTTATACGAACCTGTGATATTGAACCAAATGTTGTTCTAACAGATGAAATAGTTTTTGAAATCTTATCTGCTCCATTTCGCAGGGCTCTTTTAGAGTCTGTGGAAACTTGTCCTAAACTGATATTGTGCCATGGCCTGTCTGAAGATTCTTTATCTGATTTGTCTTTTATCCCATCAATTTGTTCTTTGTCAAATTTATCTTGCAATCTTCGTCTGAAATTTTTGTGAATTCTTGCATCCTCAGGAGTGCTTTTTCCATTAATGTTTTCACGGTGGAAAATGAAAGACACACTTCTTGAATCTGGTGGCATCTTGTTTATTATATTTTATTTATCCTGAAAAAAAATATTGTTAATTAATTAATAATGTATATCAACATCAATTATTTATTAAATAAAAATATAATTAACGTTTTTTATAACAAAAAATATATTTAAAATTAAAAATTATTAAATATAATTTAAAATATACATAAAATTCTTTTTTTGTACTTTCATATAATATCAATGCTCTTTTTGTACTTTTATTTAATATCAATGCTTTTATTTGGTATTAAATATTGATTAACTATCGAGATGACATTGAGTAGATGTAATAAAATATTTGCCAAAGTGACAAAGACAAAAAATAAAAGATAAAGTAATCTAGAACACTTGTCTCATGTTTATTTAGCTAAGTAGTACACTACCTGTATTACTAAAAAAATATATTTTTACAAAATGTATAATAATTTCATAAATTTTATAAAAAAAAATTGAAACTATAATTATTCAACATTCTATATAATAAAATAATTTAAATACTGGTCAAAAACATATTAAAAAATATTATAAATACTTTTACAAGGAAATGACTTTCTAAAAAAAAAAATTAATTCTTTCCTTAAACATTATTATAATCAGTTAACCCCAATTCCTGGTTGCATACTGAAGTATTGCAGAATATATATCTATATTTTAACAGAGTTCATTAATCCCGATATGCAGCATGAAAAAGAAACACCATATAAAGTTATTTAAATCTCGTATATACAAACACTTTTTAAAGTCCTTGAAAATTAAATAACTTGATCTTTCAATAAAAGAATGTTACCTACAAAATCATCGACCAAAAAAACTAATTTTTCAATCCCATTTGATGCTGTTAACATATTAAATCAAGAAAAAAAGTTTAACTGCAAGAAAATCCTTCGAATCGATTAACCCAAATTCCGTTAAAAACCCATGCACAACTCACACCCATACACTTACAATCTCCTCTATCAACTTGATATTAAAACGTTCTAAGTATTGAATATTTAAATATGCGATATACTCACCCTCTTTCTATTTCTTGTTGAAATATTTCTTGTGTACTTAAATATAAACGTTCGTTCACTTATTTAACAGCATTTAACAAAACACACGAACCAGCGAGCGATTTGTATTGGACTGTATATATAAATGAAAAAGATTTTTCGGAGAGCAGCAATGTATAGCGAAGGCCAACGGTTACGCACCTGCCTTCTCCTACCTTCGTGTTTTTTTTCTTTTTTTTTCTTTTTCCTTCCTTGTTATATTATACCTTAGCGAAGAAAACGGAGCTGCGAGGGACGACGACTTTAAGAAGATATATAACTCACGCTTTATCTCTCTTACTCTGTCTCGCGCGCTCTCTCTCTCTCTCTCTCTCTCTCTCTATCTTTCTCCTATACCCATAAGAGTGGTTTTTCAAACCTCCAACGACTTTCCCCCCCGGCGTCGGCTTGCGCTTATATACTCGAATTCCTTTCTATATTTTTTCTTCTTTTTTAAATGTCCGTTCCTTCTTTTCTTTCTCTTGCATTTTTCGAGAAACTATAAAAAGAAGGAGGAAGTGCAAGGAAAATTTCAAAGATGAATTTTTTTCAAGTTGAAGAATTTATTCAGGCTTTACGAAAAGTGTTTATAGTACAGTTTATAAACAAAATAATGCGGCGCACGCGTTTATGTTATATATGTATATACATAAGTATATATATAAGTATAGTGTATTTAGGATGCGGCGCGAGTGAAGCGACCGTTGATTGATGATTTTCAGTTTGGTTTAAGTCATGTATAGTAACATCGTAAAGGGAGATTTTTATCCTTTTCTCTCTCTCTCGTTTTCTCTCTATCTTTCTCTTACACGCACTTTAGTTAAGCTCTCAAGCACTCTGCGGTTTCGTTTTGATGATAGAAATGCGACGTTGCCAACATAAATAATTTTATTATTTAAATATTAAACTATATTTTATAATTCAATAAAATTATATAAAAGAAAAAAAATTGTTTTCTTTATTAATTTTACCACTTTGATTCATCATTACGGTCGTGATACTTTAAAACACTGATTATAAAATGTACTTATTTTTTTTTTAATAGAACAAAATAGAACAATAAAGTAATGAAGATAAAAACAGTATTTAATAGAATAATTTACTTTTATTATACATAAATGCTCTTACGATATTCAAAGATGTATTAAAAATAACAATTTTAGATATTGAACTTATTTTTACAATTTAATTATTTAAAAATAGCGCTATCTCTTATAGAAAAAATATGGCAACGTCGCAAAGAGAAGCATTTTCCCTGCAACTCTAACCTCTTCAAGTCGTGATGTATCAAAGTTGACAAAATAGAAAAAAAAACAAGCTGTTTACATTAGTGAATAATTATGTATTTATGAGTGAAAAATTATTTGCGATGATCTATTTTAAAATTTTAATCACGCATAATTTAATAAACAAATTTTTGGATTTAAAAAGTTGAAAAAAAATTTTTAATCTCAGGACTGGCAATGATTTTTATTGTAATTTGAAACAGGTAAATTATTCGTGAATAATTATTTTATATTTTTAAATTGTTTATTAAACTTATTAATATTATTGTAGATTTAGATTGTACATAAAATTTAAAACAATTATACTATGATTTATTTATTAAATTTGTTTTTTTCTTCTCAATTTTAGAACAAAATTAAATTAAAACAATGAGTTTCAATAAGAAGGTATCCTACTTTTACAATCCTGATGTTGGAAATTTTCATTATGGACCTGGCCATCCAATGAAACCTCATAGATTATCAGTTATACATAGTTTAGTATTAAATTATGGTCTCCACAAAAAAATGCAAATCTATCGACCTTACAGAGCAAGTACACATGATATGTGTCGTTTTCATTCGGATGAATATGTTGAATTTTTACAAAGGGTAACACCACAAAATATTCAAGGATATACAAAGTATTTATCTCATTTTAATGTTGGCGATGATTGTCCAGTTTTTGAAGGTTTATTTGACTTTTGTTCAATGTATACTGGAGCATCATTAGAAGGTATAACAATTATTTTTGATTCTTTAATAAATACAGTTTATATATATTTTGTTTCTTTCCTACTATGTGATAAATAACAGTTCATGTACTTGAATATTTTTTTACAATGCAAAATATGTGTATTAAAAATATTTAACTTTTTTATTGGTTTTGATGTATAAATAGTTGAACGACTAATGTTAAACTACTCAAGCAAATTTAATACTAAATTTAAAAAAGTGTAGAGTATTATTTCTTTGACAATATATAAAAACTATATAACTTCTTTCTAAGTTGAAAAGAAAATTAGTAATTTGATAAAATATAAAATGATTAATTTCAAATATGCAAAGTATTTGAGCTATTATTAAAACAAATTTTAATTTATGCTTTTTATATTAAAATATTTCATGTTTAAATTCTACTTTTGATTCAAAAATTTCTTAGGATTTCCAAAATAACAATATAAAATAAAACAAAAAAAGACTTGCTTATAAATTACTGAAAAAACTTTATTTTAGGTGCAACAAAGTTAAACAATAAAAGCTGCGATATTGCAATAAATTGGAGCGGTGGTCTACATCATGCGAAGAAGTTTGAAGCCTCAGGTTTTTGCTACATTAACGACATTGTAATCGCTATCCTAGAATTGTTGAAATATCACGCACGTGTTCTTTACATAGACATTGATGTGCATCATGGTGATGGTGTCCAAGAAGCATTTTATTTAACTGATCGCGTAATGACAGTCTCCTTCCATAAATATGGTAATTATTTCTTCCCAGGTACAGGTGATATGTACGAAATTGGTGCTGAAAGTGGTAGATATTATTCTGTGAATGTACCTTTAAAAGAAGGGATTGATGATGCTTCTTATGTTCAAGTTTTCAAACCTGTCATTTCTCATGTAATGGAATTCTTCCAACCAACAGCAATAGTATTGCAATGTGGTGCTGATTCCTTAGCAAATGATAGATTGGGTTGTTTCAGTTTAAGTACTAAGGGACATGGTGAATGTGTAAGATTTGTTAGAGATTTAAATGTACCTTTATTGACTGTTGGTGGAGGAGGTTACACATTGAGAAATGTAGCGAGATGTTGGACTTATGAAACTTCTTTGCTAGTAGATGAACAAATTAGCAATGAACTACCACTTACTGAATATATTGAATATTTTGGACCTGATTTCACATTACATCCAGAAGTTGTTACTAGGCAAGACAATGCTAATAGTAAGCAGTATCTTGAAGCTATTACTAGGCATGTTTATGATAATTTAAAAATGATTCAGCATTCGCCTAGTGTGCAGATGCAAGATGTACCCTGTGATGCACTGCCACCTGAAGCAGACAGACAACCTGAACCCGATCCTGATTCAAGACAAAATCCTCAAGATTTAGATAAAGCTGTCGAGCCTGCTAATGAATATTATTCAGGAGATAAAGACCAGGATAAAATGGATACTGCAGATTCATAACTTTAACTAACTTTTCTTGTTCATTGTGTTGTATAATTTTATTTTTTTATTTAAAGAGTATCATTGTGTTACAAATTTTTTGCAAAAACTATTTTTAACTTCTAGAACTGTTTTTAAAAAATATAAATTTTATATTTCTTTAATAGGGTTAATTGGCTGATAAATAGACGCTCTAGATGTAAATAGTCAATTTTTTGACTTGTTAGATTAATGTTATTATAACCATAAATCTCTTGCATTAATAATTTTCAATGTAATTACTCTAATTATATAGGATGTATGTGAAAAATCCATTATTCAAAAATTATCTTTAATTTTGTATAGCTACCAGCTGGTATTCAAATATCTGCCGATCAACCCTATGTTTTTTCAACAAAACAAAATTAGATGTTAAATATTAAAAAGTTTTGTTTGCAATTTAAAATAACTTTCTTATAAAACTATGTATATATATAAAAAAAAATGCCAAGTATATATTTTTTAATTGATTAACAAATCGATTTTAAAATATTGAATGTATATTGCACAATTTACTTTTTAATTTATTTGTATGACTTAAAACTATATTTATTGAAAAATATTGTGAAAAGAAATTGTTAAAAATTTAGCAACGCAATGATCTTGAATATCCAGACAAGAGGAACAAATTCAATTGTATCCTCACATAGACTGCATAATCAAAGTGCAAAAAATTAATTTTTTTTTTAAACCAATTGTAAATAGGAAAAGGAATGAAGAGATATATTAAGGTGATAAAATAAAAATTTGTACACATTCTATTACAACTTCAATTCATTGTCAAAGTCACAATTCCCACATAGATTTTTGTAGAATATTTATACGAAAATACAGTTATATGAAAGCGCATTTCTAGCGTACTCTCGCCTTCTTAATATCAATTTCACAAATAGAGAAACGTACTTTCAAACGTCACAAATAGTAAAAATCCTTATATTGATCTCTGATAAAAATTTTGGACATTATAAAATTTTTCTGCTTAAAAATCGCATTATTCATAATTATTTGCATATTACATATACTGCAATGGACAGACATGTATATAAAAACAGCACCTTAAAATTTAAAAAAATTAATTCCTCTTAAAATACAGAGTAATAATAAAATTGTTAACAATCGTTGGGATTAGCCAAAAAAAATTTACATTATGTAGAAAAACAATTCTTAGCCTCGAAATAAAAGAAACAATTGTTTATTGTTATAAAAATTGTTAAATTATTAAAAATATTTATTGTTTCTTCTCGAAAAATAATATTTTTTTTCAAAATCTTAAGGCGACAGTCTCCTAATGAAATAAACTTTTGCGTATTTAAAAAAAAAGCAAAAAATATGAAAAAAAGTACATTACAGCAACAATATAACGTCGCGCAATCAGTCCGAGGAATAAATATAATTAAATTGATAAAATGTTCGTTTCTTTTATTTTGGAGTGCATGATGGACTTTTTTATTCCTACGCCACCAGGGCGAAGCAGCAACAAGGGTGAGAGATGCTTAACACACATACAATAAGTGAAAAATAATTAATGAATGCAAATAATAATCGTAAACGCGTGTGTATCTCTGTTTCTGAGACTATCATTGCTATATCACAGAGAACTTAGCTTAAGCCGTTGCTTATTTTTCCTTATTGGAATATCTGCACAATCGATACAATAAATTAGAATTTTTATACAAATAAATGCGCTTCTCACACATTCTCTCAACTTCATACGATTTTCTTTCGTTCCTGTACAAATATAGCGTGTATGCAACTAAAAAAAAAAAAAAAAGAATAATAACACGTCAAAAAAAAAATAATAATACAAATAAGAAAATACTTATGGTATGCTGAAAAACATGCGACACAATTCACGATTCACTATAATAACAATTCAGTAGCTAGCAATTATTTCCAAGTTCGGCATTTAATATAATATATATATAAAAGAACTTTTATATACGATGACTCGCAAACTATATATGCTTAATCTCTTAACTACATTTATGTAATCTGTCACACGTCTTGCAATTATTTTCTTTAATCTTCACAACATTTATATATATAAAAACATATACTGTATGAATAATTTTCAGTCTCATAATGTTAATAGAAGGAATCATACATCGCCACGCCCTAAATTCATAATCACATTTCTTCAAGCATCGAATGAAGAAATTTTTCTGCTAATGCAAAATATTATAAAAAATAAAGGGCTCAAATAGGCGCTCTTCCAATATATTTTTTATCGATGAACAAAGAAATATATATATAAATATGTAAATATGTATATGAGCCCTGTCTATTTTATTTTGCGCAAACAATCATTACGAACTACTTTCTTTTTTTTCGAGGACTCTCGAGGAAGCTGCTCTTTATTTCTGTCAGAAGTGAGATTATCTCCCCCTGATATTTAGTTGACTAGATGACGTTGCTTTTCCTCGTTGTCAAGTTTTTTTAGAACAAAAGAAAGAAAGAGAAAGTAAAGTAATTATAAATAGCAAGCTCCGTAAACAAAATTAATTTCTGTCTTTCTGTTGTCTTGAATCAGGTCTCGAAGTGCTTGTAGATACTCGTTACGTAGGTCATAACCTGCTGCCAATCAGGTCGTTCGAGTTGACACATATCGCCTATATTCTGTTGAAAAAGCTTATTTTAAATCTCGGCATAAAAAATTGTTTAAAATAATTTACTACTTAAAAAATTTTTACTTTAAATTTTTAAAAACAAATATTTTTTAATAAAATTGAAAAATTTTTTAAAATAAAAAACAGTATAAAATATGTAAGTTAAATAAAATATATAGTTAAAGATAATACTTGAAAAAAATGTAATTATTACAAAATCAAAACTTTTTTTATGGGTAGATAACATTCATTTAAAAATAAACTTACCAAAGTAGTTGGTATACCGACACTTTCTGCAGCGGAGAAAGCTAATGAAAAATTGCGTCGCTTTTCGTTAGGCGTGAGCGAATCATAAGGTATTTTATCAGGCAGATAAGTATGAAGAATTGCGCATAATGCAAGTCCATCATTCCATGAGCTGCTGAAATTTGTGATGTCTATATTTCGATAACCAACCGTTTTATTTTGGCACCACTTCAGCAAAGCATTTCGTCGTGAACCGCCATTTTTAACAAGACCACAAAGTGGATCTTTGCGATCTGACAAATCAGTAACGCTATTTCGCCTAACAAAGTCCATAGCTTTGGCATTAAGCGCGGCAGTTTCCAACAGTTGACCCGATGTCAGAACACTTGGTACTGCACTTTTTGTTTCTAAAAAGCATATAATTTTAATTAAAAACATATTCATATAAAACTCAGTAGAATTTATGATTGATTTATATAAGGTAGAAGAATCAATTACTGTACACTATAATATTTGATAATTTAATAAAAATACATAGAAAAATTAAATAACGTAATATTAATGATCAATAATAGATTAGTTTTTTGCAAAAAATAAACAGAAACCTTCAATAAATTGTTTCAGCCATTAACTTAGACCGCATTAAATGGTGCATTTACTTTAAATATACGTTGAATAGAATAATACTTAGAGTATCAGATCATCTTGAATAGAGTATTAGAGAAATACTTAAATTATATAAAAAAAAAGATTATAAATGCAACTAAATTTATGTAATTATTCTTACCTGTAAAGGTTTTCTTTGTATTACTCGATTGAGTTTTATTATTGTTATTCGTTGAATTTGTTGTACATATGAGATTATTAATTTGTTGATCTCTAAGAGGAGTTTTCAGAGAAATGACTTCATTGGTACCGATCGAATTAAGAGACGATGTTGAACTACTACGACTTCCAGGTCCTGAAAATAAAATACTTTTTACAAAGAGAATTATAAATAATAAAAAATTGTAGTAAGAAAAATACTAACCAGCTTTAGCCTGTTTTGTTGCGTTTTCAATGCTTTCAATCAGACACTTTACAGAGAGTCGAGAATCTTGCCGAGTAATATTTGCTTTACGCCGAGCTGCCATTTCATTCTGGACACTAGTTATAACGGATTGCTGTGTGTCTGTAGGCGTTGTTACTATTCTCGACGTTGGTTGTGTACTTTTTTGCGTTGCTGAAAAAAGAAAAAATTTCTTTCAAATCTAATAAATTTTTATTGTTTTTTTAATAATTAAAAATAAAATAAAAGTTCAAAGCAAAAAGCAAAAAATTGTATTAATTTAAACACAAAAAGAAAACAATACAAAAAAAATTATAAAAAATGATTAAAATTAAAACGTTAGATTGAAATGTTCTTAATTTTCATTTTTATAACATTTTTTATTTTTGATGAATGAAATGATATAAAATCAGTAGGAATGAAGTAATCAGGACATGGACATAACTCTGTTACAAAAAATATTCGGATTTTGGAATAAAGGTTTTATACGAATAAGTAAATATGAAAAAATAAGTAATTTGATAAATAATTCTATGCAATTAATAAACAAAAATAAATATTTAAAATTAAAGAATTCAGAAAGTTATAGAAAAATAGAAACTGATTATGAATTCGCCCATGTCCGATTAAAAATGACAAAACACTGATGTACCGAATTTAGGGTAACACACAAAGCAATCCCCAATACTGCAAAGTATTTTTCTTCGTATTTAGAAGAAATGAAAAAAGCTCCACAATTTAGATTACAGCATGGGTAGTTGGTAGCAATAATTCACTCAAAGATCGCACACTGATTCTTTTGGATTAATGAAATTCAAATTGAAAAGGTATAACAGCAGATTTTGCACACAAATTTTGTAGAACCGTATATGTATATAAACTTGAACCATTTTAATTCGTCAACCTCGTGAGCCAATGAAAAAAGTAACACAAAAATGTAAAAAAAAACACGCAGAAAGCCTACGTTTGAGGATTTTTGTAGCTTTTACAGTGGTGGGTAAAAAATTCGCTTTTGATTTTTTACACTGATTTATAAATTTGTCTTATTTTGATTCTTTTTAACGACTTACTGCCGATTAAACGCCGAGGCATCGGTTTAGGCTTGGCACTGTCTACCACATCGTCGAAATTTCCTGCGTGTCGTCGATTTGCAGTTGCCGCCGTAAAATTGTTTTGCTTAAGCGATTTTTCATCTTTTAGTCGTAACGAAGGTAAGTCCTCGAATTTTTGACGAATCGTTGATACTAATTTTGGTGTTGTCGGAAATCTCGAGGTTGCAGAAGGTGTTAACTCCAACGAATTCCGGAAGAACGAGTGCCTGCTATTTTTTTTAACAGATATTGATTCTCAAATTTTATTTGATAATTTTGTGTTTATAACATTTACTTTGTACTTTAAAATGTTGATTAGTTTAACTTTATAAGTTTCAAACACCAAATTTTTTAGTAATTAACAATTTATTATCTATGATTTTAATATATTTTTAATATATATGAATTATTGATTTAATACGAATTGACTTTTTGAAGGTAAGACTGGTTAGTATTCTGGCTTAAATAGAAACATTTAAACTGTATATGCATAGTTATGTTCTCCATATTTAAGAAACATAAAATAAGTATTAATATTTAGCCAATATACTTATCAGTCTTATTTTCAAATGGTTGAATCATCAATTCATTACAATGAAAAATGTAAAAAAAAAACGTATTTATAAAAGTTTTTATATCAAGTTAAAAAAATGATTGAAAACTATTTGAATAATTCGTAAAAAATAAAGCTGAGGTCGTATTTTATGTATGTAAATGTTATAAACTATAAAACTATCAAATAAAAATTTGAAGAAAATCAATGAAAAGAATTAATACCTCCTAAATGCTAAATTTGCATTATAACTTGGCTGTGATTCATGTATAGAATTTCTAAGGAAAGCAGATCTTGATAGTTGTAAGGATTCTGTTAAAGGTCGTTTTCTTTGATCTAATTTTATGTCTGCTGAATCTGATTTATTTGTTGAAGATTTTACTGACTCAAACCCATTGAGTTCTTGATTTCTTACATGTGAATCTTCTGAATATGATTTTCTGACTAAAGGCTTTCTTAATTGTACTTCATCAAATTCTTTATCTGTAAATAGTGGATCTTTCGTTTTATTTAATAAAGATTTTTTAGTATCCGTACTACAATCTTTACTATCATATGTTACATTTTTGGATGATTTACTTTTAGAATTTGATTCGTTTAACAATGGCCTTCTCAATTTAACAGCATCACATTCATCTCGTTTTTCAGGCACTTTATCTTTTAAGTTGACGTTTTGTGTTTTTTGGCTATTTATCTTTGGTTCTAGCTTTATTTCAATTATATGTTCCTTTGGATTGCGCAATTTTTCATACTGACTTGTATTGCTAATAGATTTACTGTCGTTGATTAAAGATTTTTCTAATGTATCAGTAATATCAGGCATACTTTTAGTTTTTTTTTCTAAACTTTTCCGTAAAGCATTAGTTACTTCAGGATCTACTTTAAAACTTAGATCATCCATAGAATGATCATATTTTGTGAAAACATAATTATTGGGAACGAAAAACCGGCTATTTGAAACATTAATGCTATAAACGTTTTGACCAGTATTTTGAATGCCCGTTATTTTTTCTAACAAATCATTTTGTTCGTTTGATTTATCTACGATTGGACTTTGTTTGAGATTCGAATTTACAACCTTACTTTCTTCATTAATATAAAATTTCGAATTTTGACCTTTAGAGCTATTTGAATCATGTACTTGTCTATGATGAACTTTTGGAGTTAAGTCAACAATTACTGGAACGTGCTTTTCTTTAGATAATTGAGAATTGTTTTTTAATACTTCATCATCGTTATGGACGTTTGAATCATTAAGTTTTGAATTGTCTTGTCTATCTATTTTTTCTATGGGAGTGTTGGGAGTTGAATCGATTATCTTTGGTATAGAGTTTTTTACGGATGAATGGGATGTAATGTCTAAATGTTTATTTAAATCGTGACTGTCTTTAGCACCATTAGTATCCACTTTTTTAATATTATTGAATTGCGTTTTAGCATCAATTAATTCTGATTTACAATTCATTGATTCAGTGCTATCAATTGGTTTTGAATTAAAATTCATTGATTTTCTATCATCAACTGGTTTTGAATTAAAATCCATTGATTCACTTAAATCAAACCAAACACTGTTTCCTTGTATATTTGTGTGATTTTTTAAAATACTTTTTATTTTTGGTGAATTATTTTTCGGGATACTTTTAGTTCTTGATATATCACTTTTCATGTGTTTCTTTGGTTCAAAACGTTTTTTAATAATTGTACGTCCACGTTTTAAAATAGTGCTCCTTGGCGTTTGGGTGTCAGTGCCTGATGTGCATTTATAATTAACAAAATGAAAAAAAAATTATGATATAACAAAATCATAAAATAAAAAAAAAGTGCTATTAACACATGATTACACCTTTTAACATTGAAAAATTTTTTTTTGCAAAGAGAAATTTTAAAAACTAAAAATGACAAATTTAATCACATTAATCTAATTTTGCTTTTCATTAAATTTTATATTTAACAGTATATATAATATAAAGAATTAATGATGTTTTATAAAATTTTTTCAATATTTTAGTGTAACTGCTATAGTAATTAAAAAATGATTTAAATAAATTCACTTACTCATATTATTCAGCTTATCCAGCTGAGCCTCCAGCGCTCTGACTTTATCTCTCTGCGCTTTATTTTCCAGAACAACTCTTTCCAGTTCACTTTGTGCTTCAGTCTTGAAATCATTAGCAACGCGCACAGTCATAAGCAAATCCGTTTGGAACTGCTGCCATTCAGCGTTTTCTTCTTTCCTAAGTTTACGTTCTTCGGCAAGGGCAGATTCAAGTTCATATTGACGACTTTGGGCTTCACGTTCACGTCGCTGAAGCTCGCTCAGTACCGCCTTCATTTCACGTTTATCTTCGAGATGACGTTGACATTGAGATTGTAGCTCCGCAAGTGAATCACGTACAAGTTGAAGTTCGGCATTTACAGATACCCGTTCTTCTTTAAACTGAGAAAGGCGATACTCAAGATCTTCTATTGCGGATTTGGCGTTGTTACGGGTGACCTGCAACAAATAGAATAAGAACTAAATAAAAGAAGTGTATCAATTTATTAAAAATGTTTTAAAATTATGAATATTTAAAAATAAAGTAAAATATAAACTAAGAACATGAAATTTAAATTAGTTTATAATATATACATAATGAATAAAAAAGTAGACTATGTTGCTTTCATATGGCAAAGTTTCGATGAAACGGTATTACTGGCAATAAGCGTAAGAGAACAGAGAGAATGATTTTCATTCTTGTTGCATTTTCAGAAATATTTCGTTCTTAGTCTACTTACATAAAAAATAACATTATGTAAAATTATATAAGAATTATTTATGGATGTATAAATATGTAAACTTTCATGCAAAGAGATATGTCAAAAAAATACATATATAATTAAAAAATTAGCAGTTTTCTTATAAACAATTTTTGCAGTTAATTTTATTGGATGATATTTTTTTTTAAATAATTTAAATTTCATTCTTAGTTTTATTTTAAAAAATTAATTTAATTTTCAACTAGCCATCACTGTAAAGTATTCTAGTTTTTATTTATAAATTAAAAATTTTATTTAAGAAGATCACGGAAGTTTTTAAAGCAAATTTAGCTAAGTCAGCGTTTAGTTTTTTCAATGTGCAAAGCAATCGTTTTTCCTTGAAAAGACCTTTTGCTTTGTTAATGGCATCAAATGTTTAGCACGCGGCATCATATGTACGTCAATTTACATTTATTTTATTTGTTGCTAATAGTTATATTTCATTTAATTCATAGGTTTAATAATAAATTCATAAAAGTTTTTGTAAAAAGTCTACAACATTTTTTTAGAATATTAAGTAAATCTTAATGCTTACATTTGTTAAAAATGAATTGTTAATTTTATTAGATTCAGTCAGACAGGTTTTTATTAATATACTGACAATATGTATGTTCCATTATATTTTTATTAATATAAAATTATGATGATGATAAAAAAAATTTATTTACCTTAAACTCTTCTTGAAGTTGTGAATATTGATCTTTCAAACGATCGTGATCACAATGTGATCTTGCTAACTGTTCCTGTAAAGCAGCTGCTTGTGTTTCTAATGTATCCTTTTCTCTTCTTGCTGCATCTAACATTTCATCGGCTTCACTTTTATTTTCAAGCTGCCTAGATTGTTCCAGCTCTTCAATTTTGGCGCGCGCATTTTCTAATAACGTAGCTAGCCTACTTATTTCAATATTGCGATTTGCGCTCTCTTGTTTGGACTCAGCAAGTTCCAAATCTAGAAGTTTACGATCGACATTCGCTGCGTCGATCGTTGACTCTAGAAAATGCACACGCTTTGTTAACCGTTCAACTTCAGTTGAACTTGCATCTGCAGTGGCTCGGAGGGATTTCAATTCAGAGGTTAACTCTTCTTGCTTTCGTAGGAGACTTTCTCGTTCTTCTTGTGCGCTCTGAAAGAATTGAAATTTTCAATGTAAAATAGGTTATTTGAAATGATATATTTATATAATTTATACTAAATGATATCTGAGATTACAAGAAATGCTATTTTTTGAAATAATAAAAATTTAAATTTTCATGCTATCTTTACACAACTAAATTTATGTTTATCAATTGATAAATCCTCACCTTCAATAAATCAACAAGTTTTTGTTCTCTCTCTGTATTATATCCTTTTGATTCTTGCGGCTGTTCATCTCTCAAAAGCAATCCTTGTAATGTGTCAACCTTTGATCGAGAATCTTCTAACTTTTCAGTTTGTCTACATAGAGACTCCAATAGGACTCCTTTTTCTTCTGCAAGCCTCTCATTATCTGCTTGCAGTTCAGTTAATTGAGCCTATAAATTAAAGATTGAATTTAAATATTATCAAGTATTTAAATTTGTTATTGGTACTATTAAAGAATTATTAATTATTTATTCATTTATGTGATTAACTATAAAGTTCATTACCTGCAAATCGCTTAATTCTTGTATGGTAGCTTGCAGCTCCTCGTTTGTAGAGTAATGTGTTTCCTCCATTTGTAATATTCGATCCTGTAAACAGGCAACTGAAACTTCTGAACTAGAGGATCGTTTATCCCATTCAGGTGTGGTACTCCTGGCATTTTCTTGTGTCATATTACCAGAACTGGCACAGCTATCCTCTTGCAGGACTGCAATGGATGCTGGCGCTGAATTGTGCAGTCTAGATGCATCTAGAAGCTGCTGTTTTTCTGAATCTGAAAGTGGCGAATGAACAACATCACGTAATCTGCTTCGCAGTGCTTCATTCTCTTTGGAAAGACGCTCCAGTTCTAAGCTATGCTGTTCCTGCAAATATAAACATACAAAATAGTTAAGAATATATTCCTATTTCACATTATATAAATTTGATGAGAAAGTGCACTCAAAATGTTACTCATTATTTCTAAATTTCAAAATATTACCTTTGATATAATAATATAATAAAAATCATGTATATTTAACAGTCTTAATATAATTTTATAATTTTAATACTTGACTTATTAACTCAACAATATTCATAACTTAGTGACGAGTAGTTTCAGATTTAAAAGTATTTACAAGTTAAATTATAAATTTAATGGGAGGCAAAAGAAAAATAATCATAAGAATCCGTTACATAAATAATAATTTAAAAATTCAACACAAATAACTAAAGATAGAAATTAATATAATCATGAAAGAGAATGATAAGAGATCTTTAATAAATGAAAACAGTAATGCCATTTCCTAATTATAAAAAAAACTTAACATACGTAATCTTTAACGCTTAGTTATCTTTTCTGTTTTTATATCTAAAATCCACAACCGAAAGGTGTGTAAACACACTTTAAGGTCATAATAAATCCAAAAGATAAAATCAACTTAAATATTGATAACGTACATTTGAATTCATTGACTTATAGGTGATTGATCGTCAATAAATTTTTACCTTTTCACCAAAAGACTTAAACACTAATCCTAACCAAAACTTTAGTAGCGGAGTACTGTTCAACAATATTGAACACTCGAAAGAGAAGAATCAAAAGAATAGTAAAAGTTTCGTCAACAAAAACACAAACAAGACCAGCAACAGAAGCAACAGCTCATGAGCTCATATCTGTTAACTTTACAATAGCCTTTACTACGTGTATACAATTGAAATGCGCGTGCGTAACTCCAAAATGTTTTTGTATATGCTTGAGAATGGGGAAAAACGTACTATACGAAAAAATTTTTTACGTTACTCTCCTTTAACCAATAGCACGCACAGTAAAGTATCCTTATATAATTAAGTAAGAAGAGAAAAAAAAGGCGAAAAGTGAAAGAATGAAATAACTTCAGACCTCGTTATAATCCATGTAAATCAATATGTAGCTTGACGGATATCAGTCTCCGGAACAAGCTGCGGCGCGAAACACATTATAACACAGAGTTTATACATATAGAATATATATATTGAAAAAAGCGGGTTTAGTTCAAGGCGCGCGCGAAAAAGACCGTCTTCAAGGTTATGTAACGCGCCTCGCGCGACACCCCCTCCTATAATATTTCCATTACCCTAAGCCTAGATTATTATATCTATATACATATATATGTATATTTTTTCACATACTATATATATCTATATACATATATATATATAACTCTACATATATATGCGTGTCCCTCCCGTGTGTTTTTTTCTTGCCTCCAGTTTTATTTACAACACTTATATCTTGGAGCACAAAATTCTTTTCTCAGACACGAAGTTTAATATTGTCTAGATGTATTATAACTTGAATAAAATTAATGATTGTTTTGTTATATGCATATGTCTATATATATAAATATAAATGTGTATGTATATTACATATACCGTTGGAGACAGCAGAGGTTGCTTAATCATATCGGGACGCTCCTCGCCTATGCACTGATCTCCTTTTTCCTCTCTCTCTCTTTCTGTTTCTCTTGTTTTCTCTGTCTTTCTATCTCTTTCTCTCTCTCTCTCTCTCTCTCTCTCTCTCTCTCTCTCTATTCGTTCTTATAACGCTACTTGTATATATGTATATATATAGATGTATGCGTGGTATGTGTGTATGTGTTGGGGAGGGAATTTTATGCCGCGGCGCTTATATATCGTGTATAAATATATCTATATATATGTATGTATATTCTGTCTTTCTCTCATCGTAGATTTTCTTTCTCTTTCTTTTATTCCTTCGACTGTCTCTTTCCCTTCCCCCTTTCATTTCTTTCTTTTTCTCTCTTTTTTTTTTATTTTCACTTTTTTTTACGAAGCATACATACCATAAGGAGTGAGAGTTTAGTTGAGGGCTTAGGTATGCCTCTCTTTTCCTTGTTTTTTTCTTTCTCTCTCTCTCTCTCTCTCTCTCTCTCTCTCTTTCTTTTTTTATTTTTCTTCCTGTCTTTTATTAGCCCACCAGCCGCAAATGCCGATGCTTCTTATTTCTCTTTTTCCTTTTTTTCTTTTCTTTTTAAGGAATCGTTTTTCTTTTCTTATACACCAGGTGTTTGCTAAGAAAATATTAGGATATGGATTGTTACGTGTCAGAAGAAAAAGAGAGAGAGAGAGAGAGAAAGGATTCAGTTAAATGCTAATTAAAAGTTTAGGCGTTGGCTTTTTTTAATCGGTGAACTTGGTATATTGGATGGTTGAGGTTATTGAACTTTCCAATATATATATATATATATATATATATATATATATATTTGTATGTATGTGTAAGAAAACTGACAGATTATTTCTGTTTATTTATTCAGGCGAATAAAACGAGTTTTTTTTTTGGTATCCTAAAGTTAATTTAATTATTCAATAAGACATAATTATTTTATTTCAAAAATTATCAATTGACGATTTGCCAATTAAATTTTGTGTTTTTTAATTCTTATAATTAATATTTTGACAATTAATTATTATTAGACGTACATACGGAAATATCAAGTGCCGTCTATTTTCAAAAGTAATTTATGAAACGAAATAAGAAAAGAGAAAAAAAAATGTTAAGTCTGTGAATTTTCGAAACGAAACTCGTCTAAAACGTCTAAAGCCACTAGTGTCTGTTTATAGATCTGTCTCTCACTTTTTTTTTCTCTCTCTCGTTTCTGTCTTTGGATCTTGGTTGTTCTTATTCGTCGTTTTATTAATCCTCCGAGACCATTTAAGAAAGCATTTTCAAATGTTTATTTAGAAAATACCGAAGCGATTAATTTTAAAGTAGCGATGAAAATATTAATTAAACGATGAAAAAAAATTCATTATTTATGAGTTGATGAAATTATAATGCTTTTTCGTCGAGCGTGAATAATTTTTTTAAATGTATTTTTTATATGAATTTTTTAAAACGAAATTAAGAAAATTTAGTTTTTGTATTTTTTTATTCATTAATTTTTATTTCGTGTTGAAATATGCCTATTTATTTTATATTTTAGAACTCCTTCATAAAAAGTAAGTCTTTGATATTTAAATTTTTTTAATAAAAATTAATAGCAAAAGCAATTTAAAAAAATTTTTAATTTCTTGCTATAATAATAAAATTAAAAAAAATAATAATAATAAAGTGTTAACCACTTAAAAATTCGTTATCATTTAGTCTTACTCATTCATCAAACCATCATTTTATGTTTATTTAGAAAACATCTTCAATAACAAGTCGCTCAACTCATCAGTCGAAGCTTTTTATACACAACACTCAATAAACTTAAAAATTAAAGAAAAACAAATAATTTAAAAAAAAATAAGCTAATAAAGAAACTATTTTCCCAACTTTATCGCTTATCCGTACTTCAAACATCTAAGTACATAAATAAATAAGAAAAAAAAAATTCCTAATCAATAATAAAAATGTCGAAATTAATCTTTATTTTCATTCATTATCTCTGGCAAACGTAATTAATTGATCAATCCATCGAGACATTATAAAAAGACATTATAATTGTCGTCTTTTCTTATCAAATAACGTCCTCACGATGCGCGCTTGGCGCCACACTTTTTCTCTCGCTCGTTCTTTCTTATTCTCACACAGCATACACACACACACACATGTATATAGATATCAATGCATATATAAAAGTTTAGCGATCGATTGTCGTTATACGCTATATATTGGTTGCGCAATGCATCTTCTAAGCGCAATGCGCCTCCTTTTTTTTATTTTTATTTTTCTTCTATTTTTCTTTTTTTAAATCGCACTTATACACTTTTAATCGTCGGCGATTAGCTACCGTGCAACTGTTTCTCTCTTTTTTTTCTCTCGTGCCTTTTGGACATATGACGCGTTATGAAAGAAACGAGATATTAAAAGAAACACAGTTGCAAGGTTGATTAAAATTGCTTTTTTTTTAGACGTTGTGTATTAGGATTTGATTGATTTTCGTTTAAGGTGATTAAAGAGACTACATTGAAATTCAATATTATTATCTGAATATGATTGTGATTCTTATGAGATCGAATTATTATTTAAATAGTAAAAATATATATGTTTAATATTTAATGAAGTTTATTCAATTTACTTCACAACGTACACTGTTAAATAATTCAATAAATTTAAAATTTAATATTTTGATGCATTTCTATAATAAACTAATAAGCTTTTGAAAATATTGATAAAATGGTCTACGGCTAAATGAAATATTTTTACATCTAATGAAAATATTAATGAAAAATGTTAAAAAGCCTTATAGTACAAGTAAATGAACAAAAATCACTAGTTTTGAAAAAATTTTATTAAATAAACATTAACATAGCATTTGTTAGTGTTGAAGAATTAAAATTTTCTACAATTTTGATGTTTAATATCATCACATTATTATTCTTATTATTATTTATAGAATCGTTTTAATAATGTTAAAATATGTTCAATATATACACGATTATAAAATTATGAATAATTAATTCAATGTTATATGCTCGCATGAAATGGTTGTCTTAAACAAAATCAAAAAGAAAAAAAAGAAAAGGAAAGAATATTTACGTAGTCTAAGAGTTAATCTTAATGAATTATTTATTAATATGCTCACATGGATTATTAATTTTTTTCTTTTTTATATAAATTACAACTAAAATTTATTAAGCTAAAATGTTAATTCTAATATGATTATTTTTTCTTTTTAGAAAGTCTTTTTTTTTCAGTGTTAAGGAGAGTAAATCTGTGTTTTTTTTTTAATAAATAAAAATATTTACCATGATCATTGAGTTGGCGCATATTATAAATTTCACAAGGCAGTGGAATTGAAAACGAGTTGAAAGTCACTTTATAAAGAATTAAGTTTTTCTATTTAACGATTTATTAGTTCGGCGAACGATTCATTTTGAAATTGCAAATTAACGCCTTTTTTTTTATTTAATACGGTCAATAAAACGAGCCATTAATGGTTGTTTATGTAGCTGTTGATGACCCTCACTTGATTATTTTAACATTGATTAAATTATAATTTTATATTTTTCTCTTTTTTTTTCATTTTAAATACACATGAGTCTTTCAAATACATAAGTTGTAATATTAATTTTTACATTGAGATTTCAAAATGCGATTCTATTATGTTCGTTTATAAAAACAAAGTATAATCAAATAATGGTAAATCCAAACTTTGAAATATAAATAGTATTCAAAAAATTAAAAAAATAAACAATGCGATCAAAGAAATTTATCAAAATACGTTTATTTATATATACATGTGGATACCGAAATAATCGTCGAAAATTTCCGAGTAGTCTTAAAAATCCTTTTTATTTCATCGTCTCGTTTGACTGCAAAGCTACAAGGAGTGTTAGGTATATACTTCACTCAAAAATAGTTTCTCTTTGTCCATAAAGTAATAATTTATATCGTAGCTTTAAGACTTTTGAAGTTTTGAAAAGCAAAAGTTCAAGCACGTGACTTCAATTAAAATTTTTGTCATATAAAACCAATTTTAATGAGACTAAAGTGTTAATAAAAATTATACAATTAATGCGATTTAATTTACTTAATAATTTATTGTTTCCTTTTTTTGAAGCTATACTTAACAGTAAAATGGTAAATTAGGTCAAAATTTTTTTGTGAAATATATCTAATCCTTGTGCGTACAATAATTTACATTATAAATATATCAAGGAAAATACTAAAATTTAAACAATAAATCATCATTTAAAAATTTTTTATTTTTAATTAAAAAAGATTTTTAATTATAATTACACTTTAGACTACTAATTAAAAGTTAAAGAGATAATGAAAATATTTTATTCCATTAAAAAAATTAATTTCACTTTATTTAAAATAAATCATTAAAGAATTTTTCATCTAAATTTTACAAGAAAAGAAAATTAATTATTATTTTATTATTATTCATAACGAAAAAAGTAAGATTATTATAATTTTTAGAATATTTGTTATATTTATAATTAAATTTTTCCAAACACAATAAATAGTAAATTTCGATAAAAATAAATATTTAGAATTTAAAAACAAATAGTTAAAATAAAATGATATCTAAAAAATCAGATTTAATTATATTTGAAAAAATCAAAATTCTGCAACGGTATTTCCCTTAAAAAATTCTCTTTGAAAAAAGTCAAAAAGTCACGTAACACCATCCTAAAACACCCACACAAAATATCACAAAAAAAAAGATAACATAAAAGTCAAATACCAATATAATCCCTGCTGATCAAACAAAAGTTTTTCCCCCGATACACTTAAGACAAGTACACCAGTCAAAAAAAAAGAAAAAACAACACACGATACTTGAAAAAAAAAAAAAAATATAATAATAAAAAAAAAGAGAGAGCTTGGATATATAAGACTCTCTGATATAAGAGGCGTTTGGTTCAAGTGCGCGTAAGCCACTAGTAACTATACTAACTATAAGAATATACTTGTGTCGAGTGGGTGCGCTCTTTTACTCTTGAAAGCCGAAGCGCAAAGAGAGGAGCGCGCGCTTTTTCGCATATAACCATGCCCAGGCTTTTGCAGATGCTTCTTCTATGCACAAACGCATTTTACCTCCCCGCTCTTTTCATACATATGTGTGTTTATACATGTATATGCACACATCATACGCGTATAACCATATATTCTTTCGTATGTTAGCCACGTGTTTTTCCCCGGATTCTAGTATGTACGCTAACGCGCTTCGTTGCCTTTTGGTGTATATAAGATACGTATATATATATTTTTTTGTATTTTCATGCTAAGAATTATGGTATTATATGTGTTTGTCTGAAACGATCTTTAGATATGTGTACTGTATGTTAACGAACAGATGACGGCTCAATAGAAGTTAATAAGTAGTTGTTATTTTCTTTTGCTCTTTTTTTTTAAGGGTGAATTGATAATATTGTGAGTTTGCATTTCAAGTAGAATTTTGTACATTTGGTAAGCTTAAAAGAATTTCGCATGATTTCAATTTGTGATAGACGAAGTGTAGAATTATTTTTTTATACAATTTTACGTTAAGTTTTTATAATTTGAAACGGTAACAAAATATCGCCAGAAATAATTTTAAATTATTTCATATAAACTAACATATTTTTTTATTTAAAATTAAAAATTGTGGTACAATTTTGTATTTGTAAATATCCAAAATGAAGAATAAAAAATAATTTTTTAAGCTTTCGTTAGCACATAAAAAAGAAAAGCTTTTAATATTTACGTAATTTTATTAAATAAATAATCAAAATATATTCGCTTTTTTATGATACAATTTAAAAATTTTGTTGAGTTGTGTAATCAAAATATAAATAATTCTTTTTTTTAAAACATTTGGACTTGACACAAATCCAAACTTTTATCTTATAATAGTTGTTATGACGATCTGATCTGTATTAGGGTATCTAAAATATTTATAGAAATTAAAACAAATGTTCATTTGTGCGATATTAATTATTATGAAACCCTTGAAAAAACATCTGTTGGATTAGCACAATAAACATGAAAATTATGTAAATAAAAATATTTTTTAGTTCAAATATACAATTAAAAATATCTCAAGAGATAAGCAAGATTTTTAGTGATCTCAGTTAAAAAATACAGATAAGATAAAATGTTTCATTGAGAGTTTAGCGTATTATAATGCGTACAATGCAGTAAAAATTATAATTTCAAATGAAATGCTGTTCTCACAAAAAATTAAAATTTGACTAGAAAAATCTAGTCCAACGAGCCAAAAACATAATAATAAAACATCTTCGAATTTGTTTAAGTCGTTAATTATTAAGTCATTAATAATTTATTTGGCTTAATAAATAATAATTTGAACAAGAAATTCAAAGTCATTTTATTATTAGTATGTTTTTTGGCTTGTTGGATCGAAAGATTTAAACAAATTATAATATGCAAACAACAGAGTTTGATTACCATGAAATTAAAATTTATTATTTAATTTAAACAAATTATAAAATTCATTATTATAAAAATCAAAATCAAACTAATGTAAAATCTCCAAATAGGGTAGATGTGGGTATTACAGCGGAATCGATGTATGATGAATTTTAAACTCATAAATAAAAGCTTATAGATGAAGAAAACTTATCACTTTTATTTTTAATAAAATATTTAAACATTGATTAACTAGAAAAAAATTAATTTAGCATTTAATTATAGAGTTAAAATTAAGAAAAAACGAATTTAAAATAAAATGTATTTGTGGCTATTGCTGCGGCCGTGTTTCTAATGCTGTGTGCCAGTTACTATTGACACTTTTATATATTCCGTTCGAAAAGTTGAGGTTAGGTTTACCACGTGTTATAATAATAAAAGGATGCCACAGTAATTCATATTTGGTGATTTTAATGACGCATAATACTAAGGTGTAAAATTAAAATATTAAATATGTGTTAGGTGAAATTTCCAAAAAATATATAACAAGCAAAGATATATTTTATTTAATAATGATCTTATTTTACATAAAAAAGAATAAAAACAGAAAATATTGTCAAATTTAGGATGCATACGTGATCGCGATTTTATGAAATTTATCAAGATTTTAGAACAGTTCAATTTCAAATAACCAATATTAAATATTTTTAGACTTTTTTTGTGAGATATATTTTTTAAAATATTAAATAATACTTATAATATTTGATTATGCATTCAAATATTATTTATGGACTTGGAAAAAATTATTTTTACGAATTTTATATGAAAAAACAGTAATTAGCACCTCCGTAGCAATACCCACATCTACCCTAATAAAAATGTTAAGATTAATTAAAATAAAGTAAAATTTTATTTAATTGAAATTAAAGAAATCAGAAAAGAAAAGAATTATAATTTGAAAATTCTCCGATGAATGTGAGCATCAGCAATAAAGTAAAAAAATTAAAAAAATTCAGCCTACTCTCTTTTTTAAATTACAAATGTTCCGCTCTTAAAATTTTGCACTAAACTTTTTTTTTCTTCTTAATTACACACTTAAAACTGACCACAATCTTGTAAACAGTACATGTCAGTCTTGCATTTAATGTTAAAAATAAAGGAAAAAAAATAAGAAACGGAAAGAGGGAGAGAAGAAGGAGATGTAAGGGACGAAAAACGAGAAAAAAAGTAAGAAAGAAAGAGAGATAGAGAGAGAGAGCGTAACGAGGCTAATGTATGAAAAAGCGGAACTCGGAAAAGGCTGTGGCGCGGAAAAATTGAGAACGTATAATACATGTAAGCTAGAGAACGATGTATGCGCACGATTATAATGTATATACACACGTGTATGAAGGATGAGGGGTATTGGAGCAAGGAAAAAATATTAGCGGTTTTTATTATACCGTTTCACTTTGCCAAGTATCTTTGAAATTTTTTTTTTTAATTTTCTTTTTTGTTTGTGTTAGTAATATACACCTTTATGATTGTTGAATTATTTTGCAAAATTGTTTGTATCCTTTTATCTCTATTGATAGTTTAATTGAATAAAATTTTATCTAAATTAATATCTTATTCAAGCCTTTTAAATTAGATTAGAATCTAATCTTATTAACTATTGCTGATAAAAGATTTATGAGATTACGAAAAATCAATCTTATAAACTCATTTTTCACCTTACTGACCTAAAATCTATACAATTTTTTTTTTTTTCGTTTTACGTGCAAACTTACACGTTTGGTGTCTGATTAATTTCAAAATTTATTATGTAACGTTGGCATGAAGTTGTATTCTGAGATAAAATTGGAAAAAGCAAACTAGAAATACTACAAGTAATAACGGAATGTTTATAAATCCATATAAACATTTACAAAATAAAAATATTGGTACTACTGTACTTGATTATACAAAAATTTCCGCGAAATACCGTGAAACACAATGTGTAAATCCATAAATTTATAATTCAATTCGAATACCAAATTGAATTTCTCTAAGATTTTCCATTTATTTATTGCCGTAATAAAAAAAAATCGTAATTGAAGTATAAAATATTTACAGTACGCAATTATACAAAAATAGAAATTAAAAACTTTTACATTCAATAAATTATTGATACGTAAGGCATGCACACAATTAAGTAGATAGAATGAATGTTTAATCGGACGATAATTCAAAGAAAGCAAACAAATAATTGTCTATAAAAAAAGAGATTCGTTCTAACAATAAAAAAAAAGGAAAAAAAGAAAACAAAACCACGTCACTATAAACTCTGGCAACCAAATATAAATCATTCTGACCATGAAAATTTAATTAGCGATTTCTAATTTAAAAGAAAAACTGTTATTTTAAATTCGTGCAAAACACAATATACGTACTTCAGATATATAAACAACAAGATCTTGGACTCGTCAAAACTTGGAGAATCTAGTAGCACTTTAAGTAAATTATCATCAAGTTTTCTATCTTCACTTCGAGAAAAAGATGCTAACTTCAAAAATTAAACTGAAAAAAAAAGAAGAAGAAATTCACACGCACTGTCGCCTCTCTCTTATACACTTGTGAACGTTATAATAAAAATGAACAGAGGCTCACTTCAGAAGCTTTACTAAGAAGAAACGGTTTTCCCTCCGATTATCATTTTATGTATATAACATTACCCCTACCCTATTTCCATCTTATACGTATATACATATATTTTGCTCGACTTTAAGGTTTCGTTTTGCGTGCGCGCAATGCTCTTTACCATTATATACATATATGTATGTTCTTCTTCGAGCTTTGTATATTCAAAGCTTCTTTTTTTTTATGGCTTCTGTCGACGTTCGTTCTCACTTTCTTTTTTTTTTCTCTTTTCCTTTTGAAAAATTATTACCGTAATTGACGTCGAGTTAAAGTTTTATTGTCAATTCGAAAATTTATGTCTGACTTAAGAGATTTTTTTTAAAATAGATTTCTGTTATGTTTTAAAAATGAGATTTTCACTTCTACAGAATAATTTAGTGAAAGAACCATAAAAATAATTCTTATTTCACAGTTTTTGTTTGATCAATACAACGAAAAATCTTAAAACTATTCAGAGATGTAATTGATTCTTTGAAAAACGAAAATTTACATATTATTATTGATTAAATATTTTATAATAGAATTTAATTATGAGTAATTTGTGTAAATGGTCAAAGCTATCATTTATAATAAAAAGTAAAGATATCATCTTCTTTTTAATGAATATTTTCAATGCATTATAATGTATTACAATTATTAAATAAAAATTAGATATTATTATTGATAAAAAATTGTATAATAGAATTTGATTATGAGTGATTAATGTAAATACTTAAAAATATCATAATAAAAAGTATAGATAACACCTTCTTAATGAAGAAAATTAAATTTAAATTGATTACAGATAATCATTTAATTAATTTTTATATAGTGTATAATACCGATTTTAAGATTAACTATTATTGTAGTATTTTTTAAGTTATTATGAATCAAAAATACTTCAACTGTCACCACAATAATTTTTAATTTTTAATAAAGCATTTTCATGTCTCACAAGATTACATAGTCAAAGTTAATAACACAATTTTCTAAAAATAGCTCAATCGATATCTGATTTAAAATATACAATTATTTTTTTTCTTTCTTTTTTTTCAAACATTTTCAACCGTTGCAATCCTACGCAAAATTTTTCAAGACGCAATATATTTTCAAACGTATGCATATATATGTGGTAGAGACAACAAACGTGTAATCATAACGCGCGGGCGCATAGAGAAAATAATAAAAAAGAAAAAAGAAAGAGAAAAAAGAAGAGAGGAAGAGAAGTACAATAGATGCGTGCATGCACGCGAGAAGGTAATATAGAAAAGATTGTTTGGTAACGAACGGAGGTGTCGCGTCGCGTCATTTGAAAATAGTCATTACGTCGTTAAACAGCCTAGCGATGATAATGGACAATTTTGTAGCCAAAGTATACTCTTGGTGCTAAGAGTTTTTAAAACGAAAATGTGAGTTGGTGGTATAATGACGAAGAGGATGGTCTTATTTTATTTTGTATATATTTTTTTCTTCTTTTTAGAGTTGTGCATAAAATTGTGGTTTTAAAAGATAATACAGTTTGTTTTGGAAGTTGAGAAAGTATTGTGTTGAAATAGAGATGAATAAAGATAGTGATTTTCGTTGTTTAAGTTTTTGCAGTTTAAATTAAAATA
Organism: Anastatus disparis; assembly: GCA_017163975.1. Taxonomy (NCBI): domain Eukaryota; kingdom Metazoa; phylum Arthropoda; class Insecta; order Hymenoptera; family Eupelmidae; genus Anastatus; species Anastatus disparis. The sequence goes on from JAFFSR010000261.1 coordinate 693,866, forward strand.
ATGGAAATAAAAATTTATGACTACTGTACATTTCTTATTGTTTATTTATTGATTGTTATTGAATGTAAAAAACCACGATGAACAATAAGTATTATATATTTAATCAAATGTGTTTTTTTTACAAGAACTTATATAAATTTCTATTGTTAAAATTTTTTAGGAATTGAAAATTTAATAATTATATTTTATACAATTAGTGATGATAAATAAGCAGTTTTTTAATGATTCAATTACATTATATAAAATTAATCGTTTGGTATTCAAATTTTAATAAACGCTATTTCAAATTACTTTGAAAGCTTTTTAAAACATTAAAATTAAATACAACATAAAACTTTTTAATAATATAAAGATGTATAGAACCAACAACTCAAACACTTAACTTTTTATTATTTATAATAAATAAAATTGTATTACAAATTATTTAACAGTATAATTTTATATTATTATATGTATATGAATGTCTTGATGAAGAACAAATACATAATTTTTTATTCTTATTATCTAATTACATTTATTTTAATTGAACATTTTCCTTTTATACATATGATCAATAATGATGATGCATAAAATAATTAGAGGAAATGATTGTCTTTCAGAATAGAAAGAAAAAAAACGAAAAAAAAAACATCAATAACATACCTTGAGATGAGCAATTTCAGCATATTGTTCTTCGTAGCGCCTGCTATCCGCGTTCCTAAAACTTGCTTCGAGACGTGCCCGGTCCATCCTGAGGGCTTCGTTCTCACGCTCTAATTCTTGCATCCGAGCGATACAATCCGCGGCCGCAATTGCTGTAGCCGACTGTCTCGAACCAGTCGAGACTTTAGACGACGTTGTCGTCGTATTTGTCGTAGTCAGTGCACTCGACGAGTTTGAACTCTGCAAATAAAAACATATGTCAATATTTTTGTCCATGATAGTTTAAATTAAAATACAGATCACTATTTAAAAATAAATAAAATACGTAAAAAGCTATTTCAAATAAGTATGTACATAGTGTTACATATCAATATTACATTAATTAACTGTTAAATTTATTTTTGATATTTTTTAATAACATTTTTTGTAATTAGAAAGGAAATTTGATTTTATCAAAATACAATTTTTTAAATTAAAATACTTATATGGTACTTATTACATAAAAAATATGAATCTATTTAAATAAAATTGTTTAGGGTCATTAAGAACATACTGAATATAATGCATTCACAGTGTTATAAATTCATTGATCTTCTCCAAAGTACAATAAAAATAATTTATTTATTTGTTTTTCTAAACTAAAATGTTTTTTAGTTCGTTTTCTTGCTTATATTTCTTTTTACGTAGTTTTTAAAATAAATTCCTAAAAATCAAAAGATTTTTAGATACCTGAATATTGCTTTGACTTTTGCAAGCAGAAGTTGCTTGAGGTCCGTTGCTTCTAGATTCACGATAACCCAATGAAGTAGAAGAAGAGGAAAGCCAATCGTTACTAGACCTTCTAGTTTTGCCTTCTGAAGCAGAGGCTTGATGCTGGCTTTGACTTTGGGGAGCTGCCACCTGTTGCTGTTGACTGGGTCTTTGTCGATGCTGTTTCTGATGGGACGAGTGACTCTGCTGTCCTCTTCGGAACAGGGATTTGAACTTCATCATGGTCACTCACGATGATGTAATCCTTGTGTCGAACAGACAATGAGTTCATTAACTCCAAGAGTTAACTTCTATCTTTTTCTGTCTCTTTATCTTTCTTCTCTCTTTATTCTTTTATGCATATATACACAGCCTCCTCCTCAACTCTTGCTTTCTTTTTGTCCTTATTTTGCCTGCTGATTATTCTCAATGACTTCTGCCAACTGTTGCTGTCCCTATAAATAGAAATGTAATGTTAAATCTGGTGTAATATTTATGTAATTTGTTAACAAGATTCTTTATTATTGACAGACTTGATGGTGATATTAAGTTTATTAAGTTTCATAAAATATTGTAAGTTACTTTGTACATTACTTTTCATTATTTTTAAATAGAAAATTTTAAATTGAAGTAATGATTATTTTAAAAATGTTAAATAAAAAATTAATTAATAAATAATAATTAAAATTCATAATTTTTACACAGAAGTGATGTTGAGAATTATATTCGTTTATCATATTTTTATTCATTTATGAGAATAATTGTGGATAACAGATCTTTTAATGTTTTTCAATTACCTTCAATGTATATTACGATGTATATAATTTTTTTCACAAAGTTTATATTAATAAAATAAATTCATTATTCAAGTGATATTGTACTATGAAAAGATGAAATTTTAAAATAATTGCAGCACACATTACATATAATAAAACTGTAATTTTATATTATTTCATTTAAGTTTACTACAACAGCTTTATATAATTACTGATTGTACACATGGTTGTTTTTTTATTAAAGTAAATCTAAAGTGAAGCTTGCATAATATATATTCTTTATCTTTGTTACATAAAAAATTTTAAAGTATTACTTATCAATTTCGTAAACAGATGTTTCATGTGTTACATTTTATTATCGCACACAATTCATTAATTAATAAATAAAAATTTAATTGTTATTTACTTCTTAACTGGAGTTATTTAATTTTAAATTATGAATCATTTTTTTCAAATAAACTACTTATTAAAATAAATAAATTCTCATTCTAGTTGCAGTTAAGTTTAAAATTTAGAATTTGTTAGCTAAAGAAAAAAAAAAGAATTTTTATTTGAATGATTTGTCGCATGATTATTTGTTTTTGATTACTTAATTTTTCATAATTTGTATAGTTTATGTTTCATTTAAAATTAATAATTTAATACGTTTGCAACATTGTTTAAAAATCTATTTAAAAACATTTTTAAAAATTAGTTTACAAAATATATTTAATTTTACATTATTTAAAAGTAATTTCCATTCATGTATTAAATTAACTTTAAACAATTAAATAAATTGTTTAGAAAATTAAGAATAATCTTTTAAGAGTCAAATTAAAGACAAATCATCAATTAAAATAACATTAAATAATCATTACTTTTTTTTTTTAAAATAACATACCTTCTTCAACAATGAGAAAAATTTGAAGACGAAGAAGAAAGAGAGCCAAGCTCGTGCAGAGTCACGTTTTTCTCGTCGTTCAATCAACAGCGTGCATCGTTATATGTATACATATATTTTCTCTCTGTCTTACTTTTGTATACGACAGTTCCCAAAAGCATCGATCATCAACGTAGCGGACGTCACTAGCTGACTGCTAGCTCTTCTACGTCGAGCGTTACCACTAATCGTGCCACAATTAAAATTTCTCATGATAATCTCGTTTTCTTCTTTTTCTTTTTTGAAGCTTTTGATGGTTACCACACTGTGACTTGGTGAAAATTTTTCAATGTCCTCTTTGAAATTTTCTTGACCCTTTGTGCTCCGATGGCTATTGGTGTCCTTCCATTTACTGCTGATTCTGTAAAGAAATCGGTAATATTTAGTTTCAAGTTTTTTTTATTTGCTATTTTATTTATATTCTAATCAAGTTATTTTTTTTATTAATTAGAAGATAAGAATTTAAAAATCTTAATTTTATCGACGTATTAAAATTTTAATTAATAATAAAATTCAAATAAAAGTGTTTTTAGATATTTATAAATTAAAGGATAAAAAAATAAAAAATCATCAAACGATAAATATGTTAAACTAAATATAAAAAAGTAATTTAACGCTATTAACTTTTTTTCGAGCTAAAATCTTGTTTACTAAGATTAATTAATGGCTTGGTTTTAAATTTAGAGAGATATGATGAATAGACTAAATTTTTTTGCGCGTCTGCTTTAAAAAAGAAGCTAAAAAAAAGAAACAAATTATTCAACAAAATAAAAAAGTCCGTAGTGAAAAAAAATATTGTTTAATTACTACCAGCATTAAGGCATTTAATAAACAGACATTCGATTCATATATCACATACTAACGAACATTAAAATTTATCGTTTATATTTCTAAAAACACTTAACATAAACTCTCGCATAACGGACTTGATATTTTACTGCAAACTTATTCCACTTTATTTCAAACTGTTTCCCAACAAATCTCAATACTCGTATATATATATTTTTTTATTTTTCGCATGGTAAAATATTGGCATAAAATAAATTATATTCTTAAAAACGTATATTTATAATTTTTCTATACGACGGAAAAATAAACATGCAAGTATAATATCTACATCTATACATATGTATACAGTAAAAAAGGAGGTGAGAGAAAGAGCAAAAGATCCCCCTCTCTGTTAAAAAAAAAAGAAAAAAAAACGTTTTTTCCAACTGACACGCACACGCACACCGCTGTACTCAAGAGGTAAGTGTACATGTGCACACGTATAAGTACCGAAACAACGAACTTTCCAACGGTATATTAAAAATTCTTTGCTCCTGCGGAGGGACACTTTCAAAATAAAAATAAATAACCAGAAAACTACATCCTTACAAACTTTGTATACATGTAAAAATTACCTTGTTCCCCTTTTTGAACTTTATTTGTTTTCTTTTTTCTCAAAAACTAATTCAACGAATTAAATTTAATAATCTTGATGCACTTATTCTCACAATAATAATCACTTGAAAATGTTTCTCAAGCTCGTTGCAGCATCTAACGTATATATGCATTAAGTATGAAAAAAAATATAGAACACTCACTATACGACTGTTTTATTTTAGCATACGCATGCTGTTTGAAAAGAAAAAAAAACTAAGAAAAATACAAAATGAGTAAGATCGTATGTTATGCTTGTCGCTGAATGTATAATATTGCATGTGTTACAAAGTTAGGTCCTCAAGAAAAGCATCGCTTATTTTTTCTTTTTTCATTTTATGCACACTCTTTTTTCTCTCGTTGCAGCTGCAACGGCAGCAGCAGCCTCTTCGGAGCACACCGAAAAAAAGCGCACACACACATATTTATTTACCCACGATGACTTCTTATATACGCTATATAAGCAACAGTACCAACAATGAGCCACTCTAAAATTTTATATATATACACACTACACGCGTATAACACAATACAGGCCGAGAAAGGAGGCCGCGTTGAGTTTTCTCTCTCTCTTTTTCTTATAAACACACAAACTAGATATATATGTATCGCGTGCGAAAAACGTGGCCTTTTTACTGATTCCTCTTCTTCTTCTTCTTCTCTTCCTCTTTCTTCTGATACTTTTCGAAATCACGCACAGACACGAGTATATAATTCTCCAAAGTTATAGGAAGTCAAAAAGAAAGAAACACAAAACAAAAAATAAAGATCGAAAAACGATATATATTATAAAGATTATAAAAGAAGTTTCTGTTTAAACGTTATACACGTTCGTTTCTTTCTACAGTTGTGTTGTATATGTCTCTCTCTCGCTCTCTCTGGCCGTGTGTGTCTCTTCTCTCATGGCCTGACTACTCTCTCTCTCTTTCTCTTTCTCTCCTTGCAAACAGCATCTCTCGCACGCCGTTACTTTTACCGTGAAAGTCGCGCTGCTGCTGTTACTGCTGTTGCCGCTGCTGCTGCTGCTCCTGCTACTCTTTGGCCCATGTGCAACCGGTCGCTCTCCTTCTCTCTTTTTTTTTCTTCTTCTGTATATACACACATATACAACTGTGCAAACCCTATACAGCACAATTTTTCTCTCTCTTTCTAACTCTTTTATACACATATATATGTACACTCAGACATCGAAAGAATTAGAGAAAGATATATGTATACAATATTAGAAACGTAAGAAGCCACTTGTTGCTGTATAGCCTCATGCGAAAAAGAGAAAGACGGAGAGAGGGGGAGACGAGGAAGTGCACGAGAACTCTCTGCTTGCAGGCTGCTGTTACTGTAGCTGTATGCGCGCACCTCTTCAGAACACACGTATACTCTCTATAGCAACATATGTGTGTATGTATTAAAAAGAGGCCTCTCTTTCTCTTTCTCGATCAAAGTACTCTTATTCGCTCGACTTGTCTCTTGATGATGCGAGAGAGGAGAGAGAGAGAGAGAGAGAAAGAGGATTTATCGAATAAAATTTACCCTCCTTTTTTTTCTTTTATTTTTATAAAAGAGTTATTGGGTTACTCCTCTCTTGTGTAATTTTTTTTCTCTTTCGTTATTTTTTTTTCTGCTGAAAATACGGTTAGCAACAGGCTAACGAACGTGTATACATTTTTCTTAAAACGTTTTTGCAACATTTATTTGTTAATTACATTTATGAGATTCACTTTGGTTTTATGCTATAGTTCACGATCTAAAGTTTTAAAAGATCATTCGATAAATGTATTCGCGACTACATTAGCTTTTCTTTTTCCTGTTTTTTTTTGTTTTCGAAATAATTATCATTTAAAATGTTTAAGCCGCAACTAATTTAAATTAAATTTGAAATTTAAAGTAAATTAAAGGCTAAAGAAATAGAAAGTAATTGTCATGCTCGGATAAACTCTTTCTAAGTCCTTTCTTTTTTTTTCATTAATCATAAAACTAGTTTAATTTTCGAGTCTTCCCAGGACATAGACTGATGATACTTTTCGAAGTTTAACAAATCGTGTAATTAGCTTTTACACGATTCATTTAATTTGAAATTTTTTGTATTTTAACGTTTTTTTTATAGACGAAGTATTTTAATGATTACAAAAACAGTGTAACTTGTTTTTCATGGATGTATATGTACATTGTTATATCACCCAAAATGACCATCAAACTCAAAAACACAAATGAATCAAACGGACTTTTATTTATTTTTATTATTAATTTTTTTTTTAAAGAAAAATTAAAAAATTATTTTATTGCGTATACATTAATAATATTAAATTTAAATCAATTTCTGGTGGTTAATAGATTTATTAAAGTTCAAAAGGGGTCATTAAACTAAGTCCTGTAATTTGACCGAAACATCTTGGTTGGTTAAATAAACTAAAGACAGACTTTGCGTTCGCCTTTTTTTTTCTTCAAATACTAAACATCATTGATGATTCAAGCTTATTATTTTGAACGAACTAAAATTCAATATTATAATTCTGCTAATAATGTTTATTGTTATTAAAAATGAATAACTATTAGATCATTCGAACAATAAATAAAAAAAATTATGTACAAAATAACAAAAAGTTAATTTCTTAATAAATTTAGTAATTAAAACATTCTGTGTTTAATCTAGCAGTAAATTACTCATTCGGCTTTATTTGTATAATTTGGAACTCTTTTTTTCAATTGTGCTTCAAAGACTTTTTGTTCGGTAAACAAACTCGGTTTCTTTCAAAGCGAAATAGAAGCTCTCGACCAATTTCTTTTGTCGTTCAAACCACAGGAACTTTTTTTTTGTTGTCTTTAGAATCGGTCAAAGTCAAATGGCACGAAAAGTATATTTTCAACGAATTTTCTGAGAATTAAATTATTGTAACAAGCTCGCTCGAGCATGTAAAAACTAAAGATTATTACGAGAGAAAAAAATGTTATTTTCAGCTGAAAGATTTTATTGGTATTTCTGCAATTGAAAAATTTATAATTATTAATTATAAGTTTGACTAGAACTTATTTTTAATGATTTTAAGTAAAATAACATAAAAAAAAATATTGTAGAAAAATAATAAAATAAACAATTTAATTTCTAAAAATTCTGTTCAATTATTTATTAACATTTTCATTAAAAAAAAAATTTTATAATGTCTGATACGAATTAAATTGGTATCAATAAAATTTTTCTTTCCTGCATTACAAATTTTATTTTGTAAAACGCTTAAACAATCATTACAAACAAGGCAACGTTTATAAATAAAATTGTTTGAAAAATTTTTTTTAATTATAACAATTACAGCATGATCAAATTGAAAGTAAAATTAAATAGTAGTTAGATTTTATCTTAATTTCAAAGCAGTAAAGAATATCTATTATTTTCTAATTCTTTAACCCATTGTCTTGACTAAAAATTGCTATCTAATTAACATCGTGCCTACTTAAAAATTTCAAATATTTTTCTTAACATATACCAATAAATAATTAATGAAACATTAAGCAAAGAAAAAAAAGAATAAAAAAAAGAAACAAAAACAACTGAGATTCTTCTAAAAGAATTGATACAATCTTATTCACATATACTTATATAGAAAGAAATGTCTGAAATTCCAAAGACAACCTAGTTACATCTAGTCTTCAATCAAACGATATATTAACTCCGACCAACTGTGCCATCGGTAAACTCAGTAAGAAAGAAATAAGTGAAGTACATAATAATTGATTTCAAAATCGAGCTTTAAAAACAATTAGAAAATATTTTCAACATTACGTGTCCTGCGATCTCGAGTAATTTTCTAAAATTATTAATGTATAATACATATTCTCAACGTGGCTGTGTTACACGTGCGTTTTATACATATACATGTACCGTACCTATATAAGTATAAGTATATCCAGGATATATATTATTCCTTTCGCGCGCGTTTTCGCTTCCAACACGCTTATGGTTTATATATAGAGAACAGTGAAACTAGATTACGTTATGCATATATATATATACATGTAGATATGTGGTGCAGTATATTATATATATAAACGTACGGTACATACGAAGGAACGTAATTAGCATTATAATGACGATATTGAGTATTCAAATTGTCACTTTGAGCGCTTATACTAACCGCATTTACCTTGGAACTTGCAAAAAATAAAAATAAGAGAATAGCGTATATATAACATTATAATATAGACATATATACACGGGATTTCTCTTTTTAACTTGTACGATTATTACACGTGCTAGAGTTTTATTATGTGGATCAACTTTTTTTTCCTTGTTTTTTTTCTTTTTCTACGATCGTTAATGTGCTGTGAACGTCTTATTTTCAAGTCATTGGTTATATTGAGGGAATGACAACGAGAAAATATGATATTTTATAGCTACGACTTTTAATGATTTTTTTTTAAATCTAGACTTAAGTGGTATACATTATCACGTTGTGTTTGCATTTATTATTAAAGTTTATTAGAGGAAAAATAAATGTTCTCTCTTTTTTTCACTTTTTTTATCGATGAATTATGTAAACAAGTGCATGTTATTTGAATTTAATCAATGACATTATAAAAAAGAGATTTTTTTTTCCTCTAGTAACGTGTGTACAAGAAAAATTTGTAAGTACGTAACTATGTTTTTGCGTCGTCTAAATGAGAATATAATTTTGTAAAGTTTGACAGGATGTATTTAAAGAAAAAAAAGAGAATTTTTCTTTTCAATTGTCTGACACTTTTTACTGTTGGGATTATTAAAACAAACATTTGAATATTGAATAGGTGTGAGTATGCAAATAAGAAAAAGCGCCGATTATTTGCTCAGCTGCGATCTCATTTCTGTTAAATCCAAACAAATTCATATCTCTTGAAAAAAATTTTTTTTCTTTTATTACATCTATTTTAAGACTTTATTCGATTCAAATGAAACATTTTTATTAATTATAAATTGTTTATATCAATTTATTGGATTTTACAATAAAAAATTTAATTGATTTTAAAATGATTAATTACTTTTAGTTTCAGTTTTATTTTTATGAAAAGCTTAAAATTTATTACATCCTGATTTATCTATTCAAGATAATTATTTTTAACTAATTGTTTTAAAAAAGATACAAAAAACAACGTAAGATTATAACTTATTTGATATCTATTCGTTTCCTACAATTTAGGAAGTGATTAAAGTTCAATTTTGAAATATTTTTCTTGGAAATTAGTTTGATACACCTATCCAATTAAAACTACGAATCACAAGTTCTATTTTGATAAGTATTAATCTTATCTGTTATCAATGTATTGCACCATAAGATTACAAAGTACACAACAATTCCAATATACAAAACGACTTAAACCATTCGACTATCTATATTCTATTCATTGATAAAGTTAAATTTCAAAATCAGTATGACTAATTGAAATTTATCATTAAATCCATTGTATTTGAAAAAAAATTTCCATAATTTTTCTTTTAATTTGAAATTTTTTAACTTTTAAACACCTCATATTTTTTATTCCCATTTCTCTCCCTATCTCACGGTTAATTAACGTAAAATTTCTCCTTTTTTTCTCTCTAGGTCTGTACATACCGTCGTTTGAACGATGCGCTCGTAAACTCTCTTTGGCTTTTAAAGAATCACGGTGTAAAATCACTTCTTTGCAACTAACTCCCCTTTTTTTCATGTATGTATATAGCATTGGAGGCCTTGCTGCACCTCCTTTTTTGCCGCCATGCCATAAGACACAAAGAGGAAGCGCAAGCAAGTACATACAGAAGTAATGGTGCTATAAAATTTCTTTTTCTTTTTTTAAGATAACTTGAGTAATGGCAATTTTTCCTAATTGCCTTCTTCGTGCACAATTAGATAATGCGACATTTACAAATATTTCAAATTTTTTTAGTTTATTTTTATAAATTTATGGTATTTCTTTTGTGAAATCTGATCAGGAAATCGTTCATAACAAACATAAGATAGAAATTTTATATTCTCATTTATTCTTGTAATTTAATTTTAGAGACAAAATCAAAGATATTTTTATACACTGCGGCATTTACAAATTTTTCAAATTCTTAAATTTATTCTCAAGATTTATGACATTTTTTTATAAAATCTGATCAGGAAATCGTTGGTAGGAAGCATAAAGCAGAGATTATCTATTCTTATTTATTTTTTAAATTCAATTTCAGAGACAAAATTAAAGATATATTTTTCGTTAATACATTAAATTTTCGTCGTTTGTTATTAAACAATGCGATTTCTATCCAAACCATTGACAAAAAAAAAATCTCCATTAGAAATTATCATAAGGTTTACGGTTTCACATAGAATTTAGAATACGCTTTCACAATGTTTCGAATGAACATTGTGCCAAGTCACGATCTTTATACATATATACATATATATATATTACCTGTTGAAGCCTTACAGGCTTTTCCTTATTAATAGTATTTTTCATAATAATGCGAAGCTAAAAAGATATTTATCTCGCTCGATCTTTCACAATCTTATTTCTGTTCGTATATAAATTTTTTATCCTTTTCTTCTTAATAATGACGCACCGTACGGTATCTATTACATTTTTCAATGTGTTTTCTCATCGTTATCGTTACATCGTTTATCGCAGTATATGTCGCGGATTTCATATTTTTTAACAAACAATAATGGATGTTTTTCTCTACATTTTTTAGCATCGACTAACGAGAAAAATAACGTTTATTTTAACTTATTTACATTTCAATGAGTTTTTTATAAAAAAAAGTTAGAGAAGTACTGAAGTATATACTAAGAAATGTTGTTTATATATCATTGTTATTGTATTAATTGATAAAATATTTTTTTTTATTATTCTTAATCTTTTATAACCGTTACCTTATACGGTATCATGTTATTAAGATTCGCGCGATATCGGTATTAGTGTCACCGATAATATTAGTAGTAAAAAATAATTTTATGACAATTTTAAGAACTTCAATTAAAATCTGGAATTTTTATAACAAAATTAAACCAAATCTTTCATAGACTTGTTTTTAAAATCAAAATAATTGCATTTTTCACTGGACGAAGTGTATAGATCGTGCGAATCGAAAAAATTATCCACGTTGAGTAATTAGAACCCATAAGCGAAAAAGGTAATACCAATTTAAAATTAACAACAATTTCATAAACTTATTCGCATTATAATTTAAAAAAACTCCGCCTCTTCGAATATTAGTCACCGTAATGTAATTATTCTTGAACCGTCTTTAATAGCTTTGACCGTATGTGTAAGCATGAAACTATATAATAATAACAAAGCATCGCTTTACTTGCACTAATAACTGCTGCAACGATCAATTAAGTGTCTTTTTTACTTTTTTCATAATCCATGTAAACTAATCTCAATTAGTATGTGGGATTTATTTTGTAATTAAGTTACGGTATACCGATTTTGATTTAAAAAAAGAGGAAAAAATAGTAAACAATGCTTATACTGTAACTACTTACTCTTTTCAGTTTGAGTAAGTTCTTCATTCAACATTATGAACCACCTTCACTTTGTGTTAACTTAACCCTTTCTCTTTTTATATTTTTAACAAAAAACAATAATAAATCTTACACTTCACTAATGTAAAAAAAAATCTCTTTTTTTTTTATTAAAAAGTACACGATAAAGACACGTAGGCAGAACGAGCTTCTAAAAAAAAGATAAGAAAAGTCTACATGGAAAGTCACATATACACAGCGAAATAAGAGTTACATAGATGTACATATATATATATGTATGTATGAAGAGGTTTTATAAACTCGCGATAATCGGTGTACGGTGCATCGACGGTGACTGAAGCCGCCGAATATGTTGCAAAGAGAGAACCTCGCCCGGCCTTCCTATCTCTCTCTCTTTCTCTCTCGCTCTTTTTCTCATGTGCCTCTCTTCCCCTACCCCTTTTTTTTCCTTCAACAAGTCTCTTTCTCTCACTATATGTATATATAAAATGCTTAACAGGAGAATACTGCCTTTTCCTTTGCTTTCAATGTGTGTATGTGTCCTGTATATGTATATGAAAAAGTAAAAGAGAAGAACTTTGATATTGTATAGGTATGTATGTACCTTGACATCATGATGTGCTTCGGCAGACGATGACAATGACGACGACAAACGGAGTGAGAAAAGATATATAATTGACGCCAAGGGGAGAAGCTAAGAGAAGATGATTAAGCAATTCTTTGGAGAGATCTTTTTATTTTTATTTTTTTCTTATAGGATTTTTCGAAATTTTTATTTAATCCTTTTCAATAAGGATTTGTTTATTTGATTCTTAACTGATATTTTTTTTGCAAACGTATCTTGAAAATTTTTGAGAGCAAGCAGGTATTCTTTTGTGTAAGGTAAATGCTCACTTTAATAAGAGTGAAAGGTCATTCCACAAATGTAAATGATGATTATGGTTGGATATTATTAAAAAAAGGTAGAAACATGCAGGATTATCGATGATTTTTTAATTTAAAGTGATTATTTTATAACGATCATACAGTTAAAGGTAGTTGATATAGTTTAAATATCGGTTTTGAGCTGACGATTTTTATTAAGATTCAAGGCTGTTTTTTTGAAAATTTTTAATCAAGAATTTGCTCAATTGATTGCCAACATTGTGCGAAAATTAAAAGGCTATAAATCTTTGTTAAATCTTTGATCAACATTAAAACGTTGTCAAAAACTTTTTATTTTCTTCAATATCTTGAAAAATACGTCATTCCATTAACTCGAAATTGTAAAATAAAATTCTTTTGTCAATAAAATAACGAATAAAATTTTATTAATTAAAAAAAAAAATTATAATTGAAGACCTTAATAATTCAGCAATACAGAAGACTCATTGACAAGAACTTTTATGGCGAATTCCTCAGAAAACTTCATTTATATTTTATTGTCTTGTAACATTAAACATTAATAAATGATGCATTTAATACTTCGATACCAGTAAAAAATTTCTTGTATACAAAATTAACATGAATGAATCAATAAACTATGAATAATTGTGTAGTTCAATTTACATAAACGATTTATAAAAGAAAATCATTGAGAAGAAGATTAAGCAATTCTATTCCTTTCCTAACGCATTATTTACTGCTTTATTAAAGGCACAGTACAATTGAAAAATAATATTTTAAATGATTCGTTTCGAAAGAATTGCAAAAAAGGGTTTTTAAATGTCATTATATTATCTTATTGACTTCGCTAATATTATGCACATTTTAATGAATTTTGTAATATTTTTTTAAATATTATTCTTGTTTAATAGATTTAATAATTTTATGAAGATTAAAAACAATTTTAAGAAATTGAGAAATGCTGGCAGTTTTATAATCGTATTTATTAAAATTTTTACGTTCCGGAATTGCTATAATGATAGGAGATAAAAGACATTTTCTCGAGTTTTATAAAGATACAAATACAAATTTAAAAGTAGATCATACGATAAAGAGTCTTATATGGTATTATACAACGTGATAAGGCCTAGAAACTTTTGAAGGCAATAAAATAATTTTAGTTTCTTTTTAAATCTTATCATTTTCAGAATAATAAAAAATATTTTAAAACAAATTTAACAAGAAAGAAAAATTTACAAGCTACAGCTGCACGTGTTACTTGTTTCTTCAAAATTATTTTAAGTATCGTAAGAAAAATAAAGGCAAGTTCTACTTTTTAACAGCTCCATTCAGTCAAGACATTTCAGTACATGTTATTCAAGTAAAAGAAAAGTGTCAAATATATTTTTAGACGTATATAATAGTTTCCAGTTAGAGCCATTAATAAAGTTTGCCTATCAACTTTGTGTGTTGATCTATTAAAGAAAACTTCTTAAATGACATTGATTTAGTTTATATAGTTAAATGACTCTTTCTCTTATCCTTTCTCGGAACTAAAAATAGGCTCTCTTTTTATTAGTTTTTTTTTTCTCTTTTAAGACGACTCATTGTAAATTTTATTATTCAATAGATAAGAAAGTGTATGTGACAACAATAGTATATAAACTTCCTGTCATAGGACAAAGGAAAATTTCAAAGATGTACTTTGAAAAACGATATTGTACTTGTTGCTTAAGCAATATTATTTGCAATACAATATTTACAAGAGTGTACTTGCACAAGGAACTTAGGAAAACTTAATATAGATCCTTGAGTTTTAAAAAGGTCCACACATTAACAAAAAATTTTAATTGATCAACGTTTTTATATTCGTTCAAATATTCATATTTAAAATTGCAGACGTAAGTGTAAATAATTGAATAATAAATAATGAATTTACTTAAGTGATGAAATTGTGCGAAAATAATTGTACATTATTATAAATTTAGATAATATATTTATCGTATTTTAACTCATCACAAAATACTATAAAATATGTAAACTTGTATATGATAAAGAGTATCAAAATAAATAATTTACATTCTAAAATTACATAAAAATAAACATTTGAAAAATTATTGTTATTTGTAAAATAAAGCAAATGGGTAACATGATTTTCTTTTACTTTGATATTAGATTTTTTTGGAATTTCATTGATCTATTACTTTATTTTTTTTTATTTCCTGTTGGAATAGATTTTGGTTGAAAATATGTGTTAAATTTACCACAATCTATAATTTAGAAAATTTCAAAACAAAATAAAAAGCTTCATGCTAATAAATCGATGGAACATTCCAAATCTAAAATTGGAGGAAAAGATAAAATTTATCATCGTTAGACATGATATTATATTACCCATTCGCCTTATCTTATAAATCAAAAAATAATTTATTAACTGTTTATTTTTATAAAATTTAAAATTGTTTTGAATAAAAATCCACTATTAATTTATCAATTCAAACATTCAAAATTTCGAGAATAGTTGAAATAGAAACGATTTTTAAAATCGGCTAACTCGACTTTAATTGAATGTAAGTAACAGCTTTAAAGATTTGATTAATTCAATTTATTTATTGTATTTTTTTAATAAAGCACTTAAATTTACTTATTCAAGATTTATTAAACGAGAATTATTGAATAAACTTTTTTGTATGTATTGATTAAATATTATAATTGAGTTTTTAAGTAACTTTTTAGTTAATACGTTTATTAATTTATTATAATTTATTATATGAGATATTTAGATTTGAATTTAATTTTGGCACTTCAAAGCGATGTAGGCCCAAGGCTTTTTGATCTCATAAAACAATCCTCAATATTCATATTGGTATTTTAAAAAAATTTGGTGACGTAAAAACGAAGGATAAAAAAACATATGAAATAATATCGGAAAAGTGTCAAATTTAAAAAGAGGGGAGAGAAGATGTAATTAGATGAGTAAAAAGTAACCCTATATGATATGAACCATATAGAATAACGTAGATGGGTATAAAAGAGAACAAATACACATATACGTTATTATTAAAAAAATCAATAAATCTGATGCACCAGCAATCGTAATGTAGAATTGGTTAAATCTAATAATGCGATAAGAACAGCATTTCTATAAATAAAAAGAATCGATAAGGCAAGTTAACTAAATTCTTTCAATAATTAAACAATTCTGAATGATATAATTAAAGAATAATTTTATCTTTCCAAAATATTTGCATTGAGGATAAAAATTTTTTACAATATTTCGTATCTTTACAATATTATTTGAACGAAGAACGAAAAATTTTGATAATATTTGGTGTATTTCAGATTTAAAAAAATTTTTACCCAGGAAAAATAACGCTGAGCGAACAAATAAGTATGCATTGACAGGAAAACAGTATGCTATATTTACTGCAATTCATTAAAAGCTATTTTTATTTATTACAAGCGCAGACAAAAAACTTTACAGCTGAATTTACTGGATAATGCTTCCGGCATACGTAATGTATTTTTATAATTACAATACAGCGGTCTATGAAGAGTTAAAAAAAAAAATTTTTTTGAGAGTGAATTGAATACGTTGACTATGCTTCTTTTAATTCAAAAATATGACATTGTTGAAATATTCATTTTTTTCTGTCGAAGAATTATTACTATTTATTATTATGTATTTGATTATTAAGTATTCAAATGTATTCTACAGTCCGTAGACACAATAAATAATTATAATAAAGAGTAATATTGCATAAATATTAATGATTTATTTAAAGTATATAAAAACATTTAAAAAATGAAGGGGAATAAAAGAAAATAACAAGCATTTCTAAAGCCATCCGTTTGAATTTTTTTCCATAATTATAATTCACCTCGATGATTTTAAGGTAGCTTACGAAAATATTTCGACCAGACACGTTATACAATAGCTCACCCACGAGAAGAAGAAAAAAAGAAAGAAAGAAAAAGAAATACGAAGAAAAAAAAGAGAGTGAGAGAACGAGACTTACGGCTGGATAGGAATAAAAGACCCGACCGATGAGGATCAGACTGAAAGACGAGAGCAGCAAAGAAGCTTGAGACTCTTGAAAATAAGAAGGGGGACACCCGTAGCACGCGACGTTTTAACTTTAAAGCCACGATGCACGTAAAGTCGAGGGCACGAACTGCGTTTTATACTTGCTTTTCTATACTATGCGACCAAAGAAGAGGAGGATGCGCGCTCATGGCTTTTACGAGGTTCTGATGCTCTCTTTACGATGTCTTTTTTATAGGAAGAGCCAAGCTTAAGAGAACACGAGAAAAATCGCTGCAAATTCTCAGAGAAACAGAGAAATTTTTTTTCTCCTTTTTTTTTGATTGTACAAAGAGGAAGAAAGAGTCTTTTTACGATCTTTCCGCGTAATCGTTTTTTTTATGGCACAATATTGAGAGTTACGATGGATATTTCAATTTGAATTATGTATTAAATAATGTATCACTTAAGAATAGTTTTATTACTGGTTGTTTTTTTGTTAATAGCGTTTTAATGTTCTATTGACAATGGAAATTCATAGCAATATTTAAAAAATTTCAAATTCAATATTTATTTCAGATTTTTAATACTGCTCTAATAAAAATAAAATTTTAATATGTATATAAAAAATTCGAACTTTGCATATGTCTCTTACAAATTGGATCTAATAAAGTGCCCATCGAATCAAATGCGAAAGAAAGCAAAAGAAAATTAATTCTTAACATTGCTTTATCGTTCGATTATAAAAGGCTATTAATATACGAAATTGAAAATAAACGATTGAAGGTTTCTTCAGTTGTAAAGCCCATTGAAATAAGCTAACTTCCAAATTAACCATTCTTTATTTCTCATCTCTCGGCAACGTCTTTCCCAAGTCTCTCTTCTTATCTTTATGTGACTTTAGATGTGCGTTGGTGAGAGTCAAGATATTTTATGTACGCAAGCGTTTTCTATACTCCAACTCAGACTAAGAGACACACTTTGCTACATTACGACGTGGAAGAATCTATAAGTATACAGCTTAGAATAAAAAAAAAGCTACTGTATACTATTATGTGTGTTTCCAGAGTGCTAAACTGTCACAACGACAGTTTGTCCTAGTAAGACCTAGATTCGATAAAAATTTTCTTCAATATTTTTTTAATGAACTATTTTATAAATTTTAGGTGAAACCTTTTGTAATAAACGTTCTGAAATATAAACACATTTTTTCTCAAAAGATTTTGCATTAAAAATTGTTATTGTCAAGTAATATGTAATCAAAAATATATTTAATATGTTAATCTAAATTGGAAAAATTAAATATTTTTCAATATTCCATTGATTTATTAAAAATTTTTGTTCCATTTTAAAATGTTTCTAATAGTTTCATATGGATCATTTTGTTATTGCCAGATGTCGAGCTAAAATCTGCGATCAGAATAGCGACTCTTAAAAAATATCAAAGCAACGAAAAAAGTCAATCTGAGAGAAATAATTAAGAATATTTTATTGAAGTTAGTTTTTCTTTTCTTGAAATTTATGATGAGGGAGTAAAGTCGCATATTTCTCCCGAGAGGAAGAAATTCTTTGCTCCCGAGTTGCATATTGTGCTTTATTCCTACCTCAACAGTGACCACTTTAATAACATAAGGTAGTTAAATACCAACT
Source organism: Anastatus disparis (assembly GCA_017163975.1). NCBI lineage: Eukaryota > Metazoa > Arthropoda > Insecta > Hymenoptera > Eupelmidae > Anastatus > Anastatus disparis. The sequence continues at coordinate 712,388 of JAFFSR010000261.1, forward strand.
ACGGAATTCAAATAGAAAAATTTTGAGCAAGTCGCACATTTGAGCCATGTAGCTATCGTAACATCTGAATGAATCTATTTATCATTTAAATAAATTAACTATTACAGCTTTCTGCAGTGTCGAGCAATTATGCTGACAGAAAGATTTTTGCGTGGCAGAGGATATAGGCAATTGTGGAATAAGAAGTAAAAAAAGTAGAAGGAAAATATAACGACTAATCAATCTCTTACTTTAAATTGATTAATATAGTTGAACCTTTATTGCTGATATATTGATACACTTTGTATAGATTCAAATCCTTTTTTTTTATTTTTAAATTTTGGTAGTTATAACGAACGATATAAAAATAGATTCTGTGGCGTTAAGGAAAAAGGGCATAAGTCACATTTTTTCGAAAATCAAGATAACATTATTTTTATATTCTTTAAATGTCATTCTAATAGTTTGAAAAAGGGCATATGTCCATTTTCAGATCATAAATTTACATAAAGACGTAAGTTCAAATAACAATACCTCGAAAACTTTTTGAAGTGACTTTTGCCCTTTTTTCTTAACGCCACAGAATTATGCAATAATGTTGAAAGAAAAATGTAAGTACACTGACTCTAAGTAAAAATTATTAACTGTAATGCCTTCGATGGCTTATTATAAAAATGAAAAAGAAAATGCAAAGATTTGTCCTAACATCCTAGGATTTGCAGTTATAAGTATTTATACAGACTGTCTAGAACAATATAAGTGACCGCTAAGGTAACGAATTTAAGTATTTTTATATGATTTCAGAAAAGTTGAAAATTGTGAAGGAAAAACATTATGAACTCTCAGTAACTTATTTTTCTAGTCGAAGTCACTTTGCAAGCGTACCAGCCTAATTAAGAAAGTGGGGAGACGTTTTTTTATTAAAATTAGACCTATACGTATACACATATTTCTCGATGCTTTTATAAATGTTTATAACCTACAGGTTAGCATGGTTTAGTTGTAAATATATCATTGCGAATATGGTATAAAGGGCGTTTTAAAAAGGAAAATTTTTTATCTTGTATGGAGAAATGCAGGAAAGGTCTTGCTAAAAAACACCAAGATTAGTGCAACATGCAAAACGATGACAAGAGAAATTTAATTTGCGAAGGAAGGCGTACTGTCGACTTAAATATCTCGGCAAAAATTTTAAATATCAAAAGTATCAACAAATACTTTTATTAGAAAATATAAAGAATGAAAGTTAAAAAGAGCAAAATTCAATTTTAACTATTGGATGCCAAATTTGTGCGACTTTAATTCAAGTTCACTACAAATTCATACAGGGAATTATCACTTTGTGAAGCAGTAAAACTTTTTCTCAAAGATAAAATACATAATAATGTCAGAACAAATGCAGTTTTAGGTAAGATAATTCTAATTTTTTATAAAGGTGGTTATTCTTTTAAAGTACTGTTCATAAGCTTTTCTTACAAATATTTATTTTGGAAACATATCATGTTGCAGTAGAAAGCACAGAAATGAATAAAATTTTATCATGTTTAGATGTGCTCATTATATCATCCAATGTATTAAAAAAATGAGCAAGTAGTTGGGCCAGCGAGTGAGAAAGCTGCCAAACGTAGCTGTAGATCAGAAGCTGAGAAGAAACGTAAACTTGTCATTGAGAAAATGGAAGAATTATACACTGAATTGTAAATAGTTCAAAATCTTTATTATTAAGATTAGATCGAGTTTAAGAAAAATTTTTACAAATCATAAAAATCATTTTATACATTTTGGTTGTGCTAGTATACTTTTAGATAAGAATTTTTTATTACTGTAAAATATTGAGTTGATTTATGAAACTTGTATTTTTAAAGTATGTATTGAATATTGATTAAATATTTAAATACTGATTTTCCTTTTTGAATCAAATGATAACTTATTAATTATTGCCAAACTTTTCTTATAGGCCTGAAGAAATAAGTAGTTTTTTGACGCAAGAGTGATTAAAAAATGTTTTTCACTTGTTGATAAAAATAATAATACCAAAGAATTTGACAAAATCGTATTTTCCACAGTCAATATTATAGTTTCATACGATATGGATTGGCCGAAAAGAGGCAATGGAAGATCATATGATAGTTTGAATGGGTATGGGGTTATCATTAGATTTCCAACCGGTAAAAATGAAACCGATTCGGGAAAAAATAAAACCGATTATGATTGTTGGAAAATTTTTTTTGGAGTTGAAAGCTATGAAGGCTGATGCAGGAATAGAATTGGTTAATCGCAGCGATATTTTAAAAGATGCTGACTTAAATGTCAAAGTTATTATAGACGACGAAGACAGATCGTTAATAGCTGCTATCAATTGAGAAAATATGAAGAAAAATCATGTAAAAAAATTTATCTAAAAAATTTTATGCTTTGAAAACATAATTTAAAGAGTTAAACAAGAAAGGTCTAATAAGCCACATAGAAAAATGTTTTTCATTTGCCGTCGTTCAAAATAAAGGAAAGGCCGTTAAATTAGCTGCTAATGTTTATTGTATCCCTGATCACATGTATAATGTGCATGAAAATTGCGTTACATAGTGTAAAAAAAAAATCGCACACGAACTTTGGTACGAGAACAAATTTATTTTGAATAATGAAGAGCTTTATAGAGTGCTTAAGGGCATGACTGAGCTCGCTACTTTCTAAAATAATTCATTAATATTTTAATTCTAAGTTCAAAATAAGTAAACGGTACGTTGGATCGAGTTCTTTCATTACAGTAAGAAAATTTGTAATATTAAACTTGAGTGCGGACAACTTACAGAATTTACCAGAACACTGTACATAAAAAGTTATAAACAATTTTTCGGTATATAATATTTTGAGGTTAGGTTTATCGAGCTTGATATCTAATTTCCATTCCAAGCTCATAAAAAAATAACAAGTCCAAATGAATTTTTATTTTAACAAAAATTATTGAATTAACATAGCTTTAGTGCGGACAAGTCATTACAATTGTTTAAATTACAAATTTAAAAAGATAATAAAATAATAAAAGCAAAAATTGTGTCCAGCAGCTCCGACATCCCGTTAAACAAATATTTTCAATATTTGCTGATAATGCATCAAAGTATTGTATAATATAGTTGGTCATAAGTTTTAAAAAAATAAAAATTAGAAGTTAATCTTTAAATGTGCTCATAAGAACTAATTAAAAAACTTGTCAATCAAACGATAATAGACTCAGAAGAGCTGAAAAGACAAAAAATGTTGACGAAAGTATGAAGAATTAGACTAGTTCAAAAACGGGAACAGTTAAGGTAATGTCGTGTATCGATCAACGGGATGGATTTCAGTGAAATTTAAATCATAGTTTTATATTGATACCAGAATGACTTAAATAAATTTTTGCGAATCTTTGGTGCTCGTGAAAAAAGTTATTGATGTTTTTAATTGTCAGCATTTAACAAGTAGTCTTATGGGCTGAAACGTTTTTCGCGTAATGAATTTTCTGAAATATACATGAACTTCATAGAAAGAATATGATTTTGAAAATACTGACATTATTTAAATATATGAAAGCTGCGCGTTATCCTTACAAAGAATTTATACATCCATGTATGCAATACTAATATCATAAATTGACATAACTCAATAAACAAGGAACAAGCAACACATGATTTTTATAGTAGTGGCCCTTGTAGTAGACAACAATATGACCTGGGGAAAACCGAGAGGCGTAAACATGTGAGGTCTAAGAGGAAAGTGGATATGCAGAACAGTTCGAAAGAAAGGGGCTGTAAGGGTTAAAGGTACGAGTCAAGAGTTCAAGCCCTCACACACTGTAGTTCAATTGTCAAGGTTTTATGTATACAACCAAACAACTCAATACTTTTCAAAATAATATATTTTCATTACAAATGAAATCAGAGTTTTTATTTGTGCTTTATTTCCTCTATTTGATCGATATTTACTTATATTATTTCATCTAATACATAATAATAATTTTTCATTTAGTTATTTACATTTTTGCTGGAAATATTCAAAGAGTTTCCGAAATTTTTTTATTTTTCGTTACTTTAATAGTTTTATTTTCATCTTTACCCAAAAGATTTGATAATCCTTCGAGTTTATTAATTTTATAAGCATCAATTGCCATTTCATCAGTAATATCAGCGGCAACTATTTTTTCCCTCAAACTAAGTGATAAACAGCTACTTAAAATACCTAAATTATTAAGATACCTGAATTATTAAGAGCAATTGGTAAATTTTTCAAAATCTGTTGTCTTTTTTTCAATATCAATCCAAGTGAGAGAACATTTTTTCAATTCACCGTTAAAAATTTTTAATTTGTCAATTACATTTCTTAACATTATTACATCGTTTAGAGTATCATGTCCTTTATCATAAGTTATATTGTATACTTTTGCTAAATTATCTAATTTATTAGAGCCTTTACTTTTCTTCCCCGTAATTTTTCATATAATTAAAAGGGTATCGCAAAATCCATATATAATTCTTTTATAATGATCCACCATATAAACTTTTTTATAAACAGCCATCAATTGTGGACTGTGAGCAATTAAAATACATTTTTTCATGAACATAAAAATTGGTAAAATCCTAACAGTGACTCTAATAACGAAACAGTGATGAGAGGTTTACTGTGTAATTGCAATATTCCATCTATTACTCGCGAATTTTAAACCTGACTAGCTTTTGAAATATTTAGAGACGGTTTAATGCACGCAGAAAATTCATATTCTTCATACTTTGCTGCTAATTAAAGAATATCACATGTTCTCGAAAAACTTCCAGTTTCCAAATCAAAATAGACGTATACTATATTTGCATTTTAATCAACCACAGCCATTGCAATTAAATCTGGTAAATTATTTAATAATCCTATATAAGATTCATACGCGATACCTTCTTTGGTATCATTTTTACTATTCAATTCAGATTTTTATTTCTAATATTCATTTTAATTTTGCTGTATGAGTTACTGATTTGACGTGCCTTTCAGCACTGAACTTGTCTACATTAAAGTCAGTTTCGTAGCTAGTTTTGTATTATAAATCTCTCCAGTATTTTTTTATTGTCAGCATAAGCCACTCTTATATCACTGGATGCAGTCTTTCCATAAAGTCTTGTTTCAGGTGCCTTACAATCATTGCGTGGCTTTTATTTGCATTGCTTTAGGCTCCAAAAACAAATTGACTAGCTTTACTTGCTAAAGCACTAAAAATCTTCCCAAGTTTCAAATAAAATTTCACTATGAAAATCATCACCAATATTAGAATGTGCATAATTTTCTGAATCTGTATGATAACTGTACGAACTGCCACAATTATTATGATGATTGAAACAGTAATAAAAAATATTTTAAATGACTTTTGCCATTGCTATATTGGTGTCTTAATTTTGTCAAACACAATAAGTAAAGCATTTCCTGAGATATTGAATACTTGAACTATTTAATTCATTATAAATTTTGCTTATCTTATAAAGTGCATTTACTATTCTTTTTATAGTGTTATTTTAATCCGATTGATTCGAAACTTTATGACTGCTTACTTCACGTACACAGCTACAAAATCTACGATCTCACATGGCTTGATTTTATAAATTTAAGTAATTTACTGCCTAGTAGTATAATCACAGAATTAATATCTCTTCTGACGTAATTTGGACCTTTCCGAAATAATGTTGCAATAGATGTTGTACAACATTTCAACGATGGGATTTCAATCGTCAATATTCTTAGTTTTCAAATATTCTCTTTTCTTTTATGACGCTTTATAGCATCATCATTTTGATCGAGTAACTAAAGAATGCCTTAAATCGTATGTTTGTTACCCGAGCCGAAGGCGAGGGTAACAATTTTCATACGATTTAAAACATTCTTTAATTCCTTCCCTAGATGAAAAATATACTATTTGCATTGCATGAAAATGATGGCACGCTTACTAATTGAATAACAAGAAAATTCGATCAACTGTTTTTACAATTTGTCAATAATACCGAATACAGTAGTATATGTTAAAAAAAATTATGATCTGAAACGTTAACTTGATCAATTATTTTTTTTTTTAGAACATTTACAAATCTTCCTTAACAGTTTTTCATCAGTAATCCACCAAAACTTATTATTCTTGAGCTGGGAGACGTCAAAGTTATTCATTGGAGGTATAGACTCTATAAGAGTATTTGGATGGACTATTGACGATGATATCGTTTATTTTTTTTTCATCTTTGTGCCTAGATTAGTCACAAATAATGAGTGCATTGCTGTAATTTCGTAGTAGATATTGATTGTCTAGAAAAATAAATAGCTCAGGTGGCATATAGCCAGATTTTATGCATCTTCCCGTTTATACGAAATAAATGTACAGTATTAGTTAATATAACTAATACTATAATATTTATTTCGCATACGTGATAATTGGTTGAATAATTAATATATAGCAGATGACTTTTGCTTTGCTTTGAGCATGTTTGTTATAGAAGCGGTTACTAAGCGATCTAATCGCTTTTCTTGCCTTCTCGACTTGTGCAACTGGATGAGTAGATATTCGTAGCAAGTTGTCTGATTTGGCTGATGTAAAAAATTTGAAATTATCTTCAGTTTGTTTTTTCTTTTTTATTTTGGCTTGTCCACTGGAAGTCTGAAAAGGATTATTTCACATTTATTTACATGTAATTCTAAGAACCATGTACTTTAATAGTTGTAGCTTTTGTAAACTATTGTTACTAATATTTCTAGCTTATTTCTGACTTTCTCGGGATGTTTTTCTGCAACATATAAAATAATAATTTGTTTTTTATTTTTGATACTATAAGTATTAAATATTTAGTTTTATTTACTATATATTCAGTAGGCTGTGCTCATTCAATATTAAAATAAAAATGTATTTCTATCTATTCAATAAAAAAAAATATATATTGAAGAAAAATTACAATTTCAATGTATTTTTTGATAATTAATAAAAAAATTGCAAAAAATTCGCCCAACGTGGGGCTCGAACCCACGACCCTGAGATTAAGAGTCTCATGCTCTACCGACTGAGCTAGCCGGGCTTGACATTGCAGGTAGTAAAATTCTCTTATATTCTACTAGACTTCTTTACAATTTAAAAAAATCTTTAAATGAAGTATTTTTTAAAATAAAATATATAGTTACAAAAATTAATTTATTTTTAATAATAATCAATAAAAATAAAAAAAAAAGAGGAATCAGAACGTTATATCAATAAACATTATAATTATAAATACTTCCATGAAAATATTAAAGTTTTCTGCGAACAAGTGTATAATTATTATATTAAGTTATAATTTTAAAAATAAAAAAATTTCTCAAATTAATTCCAAAAAATTAAAGATTCTTTAGTATGAAGAATCTTCATTGAATTGTATGTCAATTAAGTGGCGACATCTGGTTACAGTACTATAACTAAGTAATTTCATCTTTAATTTTATTAATTTCATTTTTTTAATTTTATATCTCGAATTGAATACTAACATGATTTATTGATAGCGTTAAGTTTAATTATAACAAAAAAAGATTATTATAACGCTAGCATAATTAGATTTTACAACTATTAAATTTAACAAGCCCGACTTTATCGATCGTTCAACATTATCCTATAACTTATTTCTCCGCACGCGCAGACGGGGAACGATACTTAAAATTATTCCAATATGGCTGCCACGTCATGTCCTCTTTTATGTTCTACATATATTGGTTATAATGCGATGGCGTCTTTTCGCCTCATATATTTTAGCAAAAATTTTTATTTTTTTTTTTTTGAAAATTAGATATTTACCTGCAAAAAATTATGAAAATGTATATTATGTATTTATTAAGTTAACATAAAAAAAATATTTTATGACCTTTGAAAAATATATAAAAGTAATTCATGTATTAACTTATACGTAATTACTAGAAATTTTTAAGAATTATTAATTCTTCAATCACTTGAGGATATTCAAGTTTAAAAATTTAAATAAATTATTGAAATTTGTTTGGCATAAATATGATGAATTGTATGTTGGACTTAATTTTTAAGGTTCATTCACATCACATAAATCATAATGGTAATTCAAAGGAAAAATCAAACTTTTTAAGAGAATATGGGATCAAAACAAAAACAAAAATAATAAGTTTTCATGAAAATAAATTATTTGTATTCAAGAATTTCAGGAATTAAAGTTTACAATAAGAGGATCATAATACACTATTGTGACAATAAGCTTAAAAGTTAGTGGAAAAGTAGTATACCCACCCGACAAATAATTTTTACTGATCCTATCATATGGACAACATGAGGTTGTCGAGAATTAGGAATTTTCCACAAAGACAGCAGGCAATCATTTGGATTGACTTTACCGTCCAATTTTACATCTCAGCCAATGAGAATCATGACCATCCTGATTTCCTTAAACTTCCATAATTTTCTTGAGCAAATTCCAGTAAACTACGAGTCTCGCTATTATAAACTGATTCTAATAAAGAATTTATGATTTTGAATTTAAAATGTATTGTATTAAAATAACAATCTTAGATTCGAAATTATTTATGATACACGAAAAATAAATTACCATTTTCCTATATATATTTAAAAAAAATATTTTATTAAAAATTAAAATCATATTCAACATACTAATTACGTTCAAATCTTTAAAAATTAAGTCATATTTGAAATATAAATTGAGTATGAGCCTGTAAAACATAAAAATCTAAAAATAAACTTGCATGAAGAAAGTAAGCGAGAAATTTTCTAAGTAGAGAAAGACTTTCGAACGATGTTTGCGTAAGAATAAAACCGGGAATCACTTGGGATGTTTTTTCTGAAGAGGATTCACATACGACCAAAGGCTCTTGTGAAAGTTTCCGCCGTCTTCGAGATAGGCAGAAGACTTGTATAGCTAAAGTTAAAGAGGAAAAGGGACAGAACGATACGAGAAGGAGAATGTGCGATGGAGTCATAAGTGGGAGAAAACCGAAGGGGAAATACCGTTTCTCGTTACCGCAGTCGGTATATCGTATAGATAGATACTGGCAATAATTTCTGTATAAAATGCATGCACTGTGTGAGTGCACATATGCATGTGTGCATACACTAAGAAAAACATCGGGTAACATTTAATTTGGTGCATTTACTATTAAAATATATATTTTTGACTATGCAAATAAATGTTATATTGATAATTAAGATACCATACTCTTTGAAAAGATACAAATAATTTGATGGTAAATATATAAAGTTATTAACTCATATGATCAGATGAAAATATAGATTTTGAACTGTTAAATTATAACTGACATTAAATTGAATCAACATAAATATGCCTGAATAAATTTATATAAAATTAATTAAAAAGCTTTGAAATCAAGTAGAAGTAATGAAACGTTTAAATTAAAATATTAATACTAATTGGTTATATTAAGCAATAATTAGTAATAATTTAAAAAAATCAAGTTTACAAAAAAAATTTTAAATTAACTTTTTTTAAATTAACATACAAGTTTAATTGAAATAAATTTTCAACAAATTGCTTATAGTTATATTTCTATTTATTCAAAATTTTTTTATAAAACAATTAAATTTAAGATATAAATAAATATGATATAAATACTTGTTTTAATATCTTTAGTCAAATTACCTAAATTTCTACATCTTATTTCAAGTTTACCATTTATCGATTTATTTAATTTTATGGATCTCCAATAAAAATTAAAATTGTATAATTCATAATTATTTTGGGAAATACAATTTCGTAACATTAAATATGGTCATCAAAACAAGGATTTTTAGGGAAATTAAGTTTTTAGGTTAGGTATACGTTATGAATAGTATACAAATAATTGATTATACTGTATTTTCAATCATTCAGATCATATAAAAATTATTTTTTTTATTCAACTGTACTTATCATCTAGAGTAGAATAACAGCTTTTAGAAAAGTATATTTTTAGTTAATCTTCCCATGTTATAAAAGCAACAAGAATATGTGCTTTTTGTACCTCCGTATGTGGGGGTTCCAAGCTCACTGTAATGCCATCTAACAAGCATTTATTCACCTCTACTTTTAACATGTTAACGATTAAAATACAAAATTGAAATTCAAAAATGCCACGATACTTAAATTGAATTTACATATTTTATTCTTTAAGAACTAATATTTGTTGTTAATATTAGTTACAAATATAAATAAAATAACATTCTTACAATATTCTGCCTATCATCAAACTTTTTACTCAGTATATATACATATATATTTCTCATCTACGTCATTGCGCTCCTCTCTGCCGTTATTTCCCCACTGCGTCAGCATAGAAACCGTATATATTTTCAAATGAGAAAATTCCCTCGTTTTTTTTTGTATACTTACTTATCTTTGAAGCTTCCGTGCATCATTTCAAATGATGTTTCGTATTCATTTTTACAAATTCTTTGATGATAAAAGTATTTGAAGCTTTTCTAAAACTTGTACTTTAGGCTTACTGTGAAACATCTGGCAAGATACGAATTTTTCCGTAACGTTTATACGCTTAAAAAAGAAGTAGAAACAGGCACTGGCATGCTCGATACGGTAATGCAAAAAACAAAAACCATCAACCTTTCAACGTGTATTTTATATTCCGCGTGACATTAGATTGCGCGCTCTTTTACATGAAGCACGTGGTAAATGATAAGTGACATGAGAAAAAAAACAAAAAATAATAGAATCAAAATAAACAAAAATGAACATATGACTGTGATTGAAAACATTCATAATAATAATAACAATAATGATAATGTATTTTGAAAAAAAAATTAATTTTATAAATATTAACATATGATGTAATTTTTAGAAAATTGATGTTAATAATTTATCTTAAGCAAATTGTTCACGGTATCATTTTGTGGTATCAAAATCATCTAAATTAATCATTCAAAATTTATGATACTAACATTTTAGAGTATTAAAATAAAATTTTATATACCGTAACTTGAGCACATACAAAAATATATGTTTGGCCCACGCACTAATTCCGCTAAAAAATTTAAGAGATGTGTACGTGCTAATTTTTATTTACAAAAACAATATTTGCGAAACATAAAAGCATAAACTTTCACCCACTACAAGAAAAGTACAATTATAAAACATTTTGAACAAAAACCCAAATGCCAAATAAAAAGTAAGCAGTTCGATATTCAAAAAAAGAACAATGAAAATTTGATAAAAATGACAATATTAGAAGAACAGATTTTAAAAAAAGGATCAAAATATGCGATCTATAAGTCAAATCCACCTGTTTGACCCGCCGAAAAAGCCCCTCGTATTTATGTTACCGAGAAAAAATAAAACTTGTTCGATCGAGAAAGAGAAAGACGGTAAATATATCGTGCAAAAAAAAAGATAAACTTACCTGAAATACAGTTGTATAAGCAGGATGCAAGAATATTATCAGCACTATACATATGTGAGCATGACCTCCTTACAATGGCCGTCCTTGTCTTGCTTATTTAGCTGTCAGTCATGCTTTCTTTATCCCGGCCCCCACTTTAGTTCCACTGCTGGTACTCAAATATATTCTGGTGGCCTTTTCTTTGAAGTATGATCTAAAAAAATCTTTGAAATTATTTATAATGCATAATTATTACTAAAATTTCTCATCTTCGTCAAATATCTTTATGAAATCAAAGCTGTCCTGTAAATAAATTTGAATGTCAGCTAATAATTGAACGTTACAATTGTTTGAAAATTTAAATATAACTGCTTACAAAATGCCAACAAAGGAATATCATATTCGCTTCTCTTTCTCCCCAACGGATTTGAGCATTTGTTTGTCTTTCTTATTTTACCCAGGCGCCATGTTTTTCCTTCAAATCGACAGGCGACAGGCGCTGCCTGCACCCACACAATTACAAGCTCCGTTAAAATCACGTACAATATATAGCTCTCAAAGTAAACTCTGTGTGAGTGCGAGATTGGATGCGTGCGCATCTGAGCGCGAGAAAGAGGGAACTATTGCGAGCGCGCCTTCTACACAACAGATTCTCTCAACCTCAACCTCAACGATGATATTTTCAGTAAGCGCGAGGCTTCCGTTTGAGGTGTGTGCTATGTATGTTACAAAAGGAAAGAGAACGCGAAAGTGCGCGCGAGGTGTGCGCGTGTGAAAAGATTTGATATATTCTTAAATTTGTATCATAAAGCAAGTTGAGGATTAGAATAAACAGGAAAACAATAAACGAAAGATAAATATTAAAAGATACTTGTTGAAGTCAAGGTGTGGCGTGTTCATACAAAAGAGAAACAAGAATATATCTTGTCGACGTCGTCATCGTCGTCTCTCTTTTTCAAGTGAGAGTGTGTATATAAACACATACACACACATGCGCAGCTCCCGTTTTGTAAAGCAAGAGGCGCGAGGTAAATGAAAACAAGAGAGACATCAAAAAAAGGGTTCGAAGGTTAGGAGTTTGTTTAATTGTTGATTGAAATTTTTTATAAAAGTATATCAACAATGCCGTTAAGCATTGGAGTTAATTTAAGAGTGACAGGCCACTGTAATCAGGGCGGTCGTAAATATATGGAGGACATGTTTAGTGTTGCTTACCAGCAATCATCAAACGATCGCGAACTTGAATATGCATTTTTTGGTATATTCGATGGTCATGGTGGCGGTGAAGCAGCAACATTTGCTAAAGAAAATCTCATGGATATTATTGTTAAGCAGAAGAACTTTTGGAGTGATAATGACGAAGATGTGCTCAAAGCCATTCGCGATGGATACGTCAACACGCATTACGCTATGTGGCGTGAACTTGGTGAGAATAAGTCCTACAATTTTATTACATGGCTCATTTTTTATCATTTATTTTTGTCAACAATTGTTATTGTTGTGTAGTGGGTGAAGTGTGATTCAAAAAAAGGGCTATGTTAAACAGGAAAACAGATTCGTCCCGCGTATTTTCTATCCCCACTATTGGCATGATTGTGCGGATGTATGTTGAATGCTTTTATACATATGTATGTTTTGTTGTCTTTGTCTAACCAACGTGTTGCACGCTCATATCTATCTCGCTTGGAGCGAAAGAGCGAGCGAGACAGGAAGCGCGGAGCAGTAAAAAAACAGAGAAAGGCCGAAGTTGAGAATATTGGGGTTATGTAACACAAAATACAGCCGATGAGCGCTGTTGGCATACTTTTTAAGAGGCGCGAAATTTGAATTTTTATTTCTATTCTTTGGATTTAATTTGTTTATTTAATTAAATAATTTTTAGTGAATCTTATCATATGAAATTTTAGAAGAGTATGGTGCTTATGTGTAATTTCACTAAAACTTACATCATTTTATAATAAACGCATTTTTTTAGAAATTTATTTGTTTATATCTCCATGTAAACATTGTTCAAATTTTCTTAAGCAGTGTTAAAATAAAATGAACTTTTTGTCAAAAAGTGAAAGAAATAATTATTGTTAATTGTTATTATGTCATAATATCTAATGTAAAAAATATTAATCGTTATTTTTAAAATCAATTATTATAAATGTGAAACATTCTTTGTTATGATTACTAAGAGTTTATTTTGAATATCATTGTTATATAAATAATATGAATCGGAATTTATGATGAAAGACAAAACTATTACAACAGATATACTTATATTTAAGATTTTAATGATAACAACATTGTTTAAACGTTACCAAGACATTAATTGTTAATTTCTTAACAATCTTTATTTATAAACATATATTTATAACAGAATTTTAATAAGTATGCATAAATGTATGTGTATTAGATAATATTATCGATTACTTTTAATTATTACTTTAAGTAGTTTAATATTTTTATAAAAATATGTTCTTTAGATAAATGGCCAAGAACAGCATCTGGATTGCCATCAACAGCTGGAACAACTGCCAGCATTGCATTCATTCGCAAAGGAAAAATCTATATTGGTCATGTAGGTGATTCTGGTATAATTTTGGGATACCAAGAAAAAGGAGAACCTTTATGGAAGTCCAGAGCATTAACAAGAGATCATAAACCAGAAAGTGGAGATGAAATGACGAGAATTCAAGAATCAGGTGGAAAAGTTGTTAGTAAATCTGGAGTTCCTAGAGTCGTATGGAATAGGCCAAGATTAGGCCACAAAGGTCCAGTTCGAAGATCAACTCATATTGATGAAATTCCTTTCTTAGCTGTTGCTAGATCTTTAGGTAAATAATTATAATACTTTTCAATACATTTTTTTTATACTGTATAATTTTCAACATAGAAACAAATCTTAAAAATTATTTTTCATTTTAATTAGGTGATCTATGGAGTTATAACTCTGAATTAAACACGTTTGTAGTCTCGCCAGAGCCAGATGTTAAAGTAATAAAAATTGATGTAAAGTCACATAGGTGTCTTATTTTTGGAACAGATGGTTTGTGGAACATGCTAACACCACAATCTGCAGTAGCTATCGTACAGGCTGCTGAAAGGCATAATGAAAAACATTTAATTGCTTCACAGCAAACTGGAAATGGGGTATGTTAAAAAATTTGTTCATTGATAATATTACTAATTTCAAACCAATAGTGAATTTTTTTTATAAAATTTGATATAACTTTAAACTTGATATAAAATATAATTTGTTTTTTAATTATTATTTCATAAAAAATTATAATTTTTAATATTTACGTAAGTTGAATTGAAAATCATAAAGTATTTTCTTATACATTCTAGCAAGGTGATGTACAAATGTGGATTAATCCTTCAAAAAGTTTAGTTGATAGAGCACTTGACAGGTGGTCCTCAACAAGATTAAGAGCCGATAACACCAGTGTTGTAACATTAATGCTTGATCCACCTGGACCGACACATAGTGAGGTATGGAATACATATCGTTAGTATATGATAAAAAAAATATTTATAAAAATGTTTTTTTCTAAAAAGATATAACTTTTCAATAATTTGAATTATAACTTATTATTTATATTTTCAGATACTGCTAAGCCAAAAACGTGAACAAATGGCTGCTCGTCCATTGATACATCCAATGCCAGAACCACTGAGCCCAGAACCACCTATACTACCAAGTGAAAATATTCATTCTCCTTATGCATCAACTTTATATAAACCTCAGCCAAGTTGTCCAGAACCTGTAGTTTATCCTTTTCCTACAACTCCTATGACTGCGAGTCCACCTAGTTACTCTGATATTCAAAAACATCCAGATTCCTCTGATCTTTTACCGGACGATTCTACAACAACTCTCACAAATCTTGAAAACTCCAACTGTAGTAACAGCAATAGCTTTAGTAGTAGTAAATATTCAGCTTTTGCTTCCAAAGTGGAAAATACGTTAAACCAAACTTTTGAACATCCCCCGCAAGAGGACGAAAGTATTCAAGTTGCAGAGATATCTTCCAGTAATGTTTCCGAGGAACATAATACTATTAATTCCAATGAAGAAGATAATACCTCAATCGTAGAATCAGAGACATCAATGGTTGAGAGTAGTTTGTGCGTAGAAGAAGAGACAAACGCAGATGGTGTAACAACAATAACAGAAACAGAGACGACGTTTTTGGTAGAGCGAGAAAGTTGGTTGCAAAAAGTGCCTGAAGCTGAAAAATATCCAGAAAATAATGCTGACTTACAACCTATTAGATTTAGTGAGCCAATTCAAGGGCCACGTCTTAGGCGAGGCATTCACGATACATCTAGTAACAACAGTAATAATACATTAACGAAACGAATCACTACTAGTAGTTCAAGTTACAGTAGTGTCGTCATTCGACAAGCCAGTAGAAGACGACATAGTACTGGAGCACCACCTAATAATCAAAGGTCACAACAAAAGCAGCGAAGATCATTAACACCAAAATCGGCAGCGACAACTGCATCTTATTTATCAACTAGTAATAAGTTAAAGAGAGGCTCTAGAGCAATGTTAGAGTGTAGTGAGTTTGCAGAACCAAGGGTTGGTGTTGGTACGGTAAATAATACAGGAGAGCGTAAATACGATACCAAAGACAGTGCAAGTGATGAAATTAGTGAACCATGTCTTAAGAGAAGGACAAGGTCGGAAGATTTAAGGAATATGCAGATGGAGAATGATCTAATAAATCAACGTAACAGGTTAAGATGGATTGCTAAAGATTCAACAATATCGAGAAACAGTAAGCGTAACACCTTATTCTTATTTATTCAAGTATTTTATTTCTACTTCAAAATATTCTAATTATTATTTTTGAAACTTATAACAGTAAATATTTTATTTTTTCACAAAATTTTTATTATTAAAAAAATTTTGAATCTTGACTCACTGTATCATTTTTACAGGTGGAGGTTTGAATTCTAGTACGAATGGAATTCAAGAGCGACGACTCTCATCTCCAAATTCATTTAAGCGCCGTAATCTTGAAAAAAAGATAACGCCAGTGAAGACGATTAGAAGGCCGTCAATCAATCGGTCAACGAGTCGTATTCAAATGCGCGAAAAGTTTTGGGGAGATCAAAGTAGAGCAAGTCGAACAGGTGCCAGCTGTTCTGGTAACCGTAGACAAACAGTTGTAGGCCTTATTAATTCAATGGCTGATACAGTAGGTACAGCCATAACGTCTTCATCATCAGCACCTAAACGATGGCTGAGATCTGATACAATCGCTGCTACACCAATTAAAACTCTTAGGTCGAGAAATGTCGACATTGCAGGACATACTGTACCTGCACAGATAGCTCATCAGTATGGCACTGTTAAATCCAGCCATAGGATACTGGAACCCACAAATAAATTAAAGCCGCAAGCCACAACAAGCGCTGGAATTTTAACAAATTCTTCCACTTCACAAACACCAGGTTCGTAAATTTTCTTAAAATTAAAACATAAAAAGATTTTTTAATTAAAAATATATATTAATTTTTTTTCCATTATTTAAAGAACTAAATTTTTCAGCTGTATCAAAAGTAAAAACGAACAGTTGTCCAACGACGCCTTCATCAACTTTAACGCCAAATAGGACAAAACAGTCTTGTAATAGTGTTACTCCAGTAAGCAATTCGGCCTCAAGCTCTTCATCGACATCTGCGGGCTCGATTTCTAAACGAGCAAAAACACCATACAATCCGAGTGCAAGATCACTATCAACGAGATCGCGAATTAAGAGGTTTAGCAAGTGAACTAATGTCTCTTGAACTCTTCTCCCCCTAACCCTCTATGAATCGAACATTAAACATTGATAATACTTACTTTTGTAGATAGGTCAACTTGAGTAGAAATTAACAGAGTTTATAGTCACATTATTTAAATTATGTACATTTTTATTTCTGAAAACAAATATTTGTGGATTTTAGTAATAAAAATTTTGATACTTTTAAATATGTGTACATTCCTAAATAACAATATTTTATTGGATTAAAAAAAAAATTGTTTACTTAAAAGCAGTCGTTTTTAAATCATAAATATTTGTTGATTCTGGAAAAGTATTACTGTTAAAAAGTATTAAGAAAATATCATTTAAATTCTAAAATATTTTTGTTTCCAGTTTATCATTTTTTTGCGTATCTTTTCATATAAACCATTGACCGATCTATAGGATGTCTTATTTTATTAATTGTTTATTTGTACGCATCGGTTGTGCTAATATAACCCTTTTATGAAAAATTTTTACGTTCTATTTTAAAATATATTAGGATCTTATGGTAAAATATACCGAACGTAAGTCGTTCTTCTTAATAGTAACAGTGATAAATTTAATCTATCTTCTTTCAAATAAGAAAATGTTGTAATTAATTTACAATATCTTATAAAGTTTCTAAAATATTTGTTCTTGTTAAAGCTGTATATTTAAATTAATTTTGAATACATTCTTTTACTTTCTAAAATATTCATTAAATACTATAGTTTCAATTAATTCATAAATTTAAAAATACTGAAATTGCGTTTTAAAATAGAAATCTTTTGAGTGATTTTTTAATTCTAATAATAATGATAATTGTAATGAAGCTTTTGCAATTATTATTAATAACGAATTTATTTCGGACACAAATACAACATTACAGGTTTAATAAGAATGACATCTCATTTCTAGAAATTTTATAAGAAAATATATATTATTAATTTGAAAATTAATTCATTCTATTTTTGATAAGAATTGATGTCGCCATCAAATTATAATTATTATATTGCTTAGTAGCAACTATTATTACGATTTTTGAAACAATCATTAAAATCATGAGCACATTTTTGTTTGTCAATTCAAAAGAATTTCCAATAGTTGAATTTGTAAATACTTTTAAGTAAATCTTTTCAAACTAATTAAAAAATTTTCATTTTACTAATTAATAACTATCAATTTTCATAAAAGCGAATCAAATAAGGAATTTATTTGTAAGATAAGAAAAAAATGTATTTTTCCTAAAGTTTGAAAAGACTGTCTTCTTAAAAGTATCTAGATATTGTAAATCGATTTTCAGAAGTAATTGCTATCTATGAAGCTGTGCTACTTTTACTTAAATTATTGAGTATATACTTTATTATATACATTTTGTATAAGCAAAAGAAAAAAATGGTTAAAAAAAAATAGGGCAATTGAGATCTTCTATACTTTAAGCGCTAATTTTAAATGTAGATATATTGTTATCCTTTTCCGTTAAAACTGATGGCGAAGTTTAGAAATATGACCTCTTTTTGTGTGATAAGGTATGTCGGTACTATTTAGACAAAGAAAAAAAAATGTGAACCGAATAATGTGACAAGCCAACGAGACTCGTGAAGAAAGAAGATGACGAAGAAAAGAAAAATGGGGGAGCATTTATTATTAAATGATATATAAATATATATTCAGTGAATTGTGTCTTGACTTACGTGAAACCTTCGCGAGGACATGCGGTTAATAGATTTCCTTGTATAGTATATAATTCTAATCCGATGCGTACTCTAAAGAGGTTTTTCGTGCATTATGAAGAAAAAGAAGAGAAAAGATATATTATATATATATATAAATATTATATAATGAACTTAAGTTTAAGATAAACATTTTCATATATCTTAATAAAAGAGAGCTGTTGGAAGTTCTTAATATTGTAAGGGGCAACGATGCCTCATACGCATAGTTTATTTCGTGTATAAAAATCGCGAAAATATAAAAGAAATATTATAATTATTTAAATGGCACTTGCCATTGGAAATTAAAAAAAATTATAATATTTAGAAATGAGGGTTGTAAAAGTATTTTTTTAATTAAAAAAAAAAACGAAAAAGGTAAATTTAACTGCGTGAATCGAGAATTAGAAAGGTTAAAATATATTGTAAGTAGAGCGATAGTTATGAGAAGAAGAAGTGAAAAAAGTGCGTTATAGGTAAAATTTAAATGATTAATGGGTTTGCGGAGGCGACCACAAAACAAATGTGTGATCAATTGTTTAACCTATATATATATACTGTATATTTTAATAAAAAATAAATTATATGAAGAAACAAGGAAAAAGTAAATTTTTTACCTTAAATTATAAATTTTTTTAAATATTAATTTTTTTAATAAATGTAAAGTCATCTAAACTAAAGCTTTTCAGTTTTCTTTTTCCTTGATTTTGTTCATTTATAATTATACCATCAAGAATTCATATTTTATTTCAGCTCCTTGTTCTCATTAGATGTAGAAAATATCTAAGACACTTCAAATTAATTTTCCAACCTGGTAGGTTAGCGACAACTCGTAGTAGTTAATTCGTGTTGCGTATAAAAAAATGTATTAAATAAATACCTAAAACACAAGTTTTCAATGTATTTTTCCTCAACTTTCGAAAAATATTCTGAAATTTTTTATTTTTGTCAGTCATAGAATTATCAGAGTGATTTTGATGAAATTAAATTTATTTAATGGAAAATAATGCACTTGAAATCAATTATAGATTGTGAAATTACTAAAGTAATTGTATACAATAATATTTTTAACGAATAATAAAATCATCATGTTAAATAAGAACCTTTGGTCACATAGATATTTAGCATAAGAAGAGATGACAATATTTCCGAAATGTTAATAGGATTTAAAATTATGCTCATAAGACTAATGTATCATGTATCTAAAATCAACATGAATTAAATCATTCAACCGACAAATTCATCTTTCAAATTTTCAAATTTTTTAGATAATAAATCATAAAAATATAGAAAATTTGGAAAGATTTGATCATATTTTTAAAAGATGAGAAAATAAAAATAGAACATTTTTAATGAACATGTTAATATCGCAAACAACTCAAATTTAATTTTTTTTTTTAATTTTTAATGTTTTTTGTTTCAAAAAACTTTGAATCAAAAGCAAGAAATTTTCTTTACAGTCCCTTTAATGCTTTTCCCTGATAAATTTATAATTAAATATATAGTTAAAAAATTTACACTTTTTTATATTTCTATCAGTTTTACTATGTCATTTATAAATTATATATGAAATTTCACGTAAATATTATAGGAGTTCTGATAATTTACGTTTGAAATAAAGATATTTTTTTTTTCGAAAAACAAAAACTTAAAAAAATAAATCTGATTTTTATGATGCATATATGTATTTTAAATTTATTTTGTAAAAATCAAATTTTTATGTCTTCGGACAGTACTTTCTTGTATTTTTGATCGGTGTAACACCCTTATTACATCCCAGACCTTTAATTATCAACACTAGGCTTTTTTTATTACTTGAAATAAATTAAAATTTTTATTGTTTTCTTGGCATTAAACAATGCTGTTTAATAATCCGTTTGAATTTTACAGTACGATTCACTAGAAAAATTGCTTATTCAGCCATAGTCAGCTTATTTTATAGTGATACGCTTTCTAATAAAATGCTTCTTTTTATATTTATAATATTTTCAACACCATTATCCAATTTTTCTCTTATTTATATCTTCCTTATATTAACAATGTCACAATATTTTTTTTTGTCTTATAAAATAAAATTTTGATTGACGACTTTTCATAAATTTTAGTAAATTAAATTTATACTTATCATTTCTATAATTTTTAAATTTTGTACTATTATATTCAATAAATTGTAAATAAAAAATTTAAAAAAAAAACGATAAAACTTAGTATGATGTACAGTTTACTTACTGGTGTGATGTGTTACTGCTCATTTATATTATTTGATTAAAAAATAAAAATTATAGCGAACATTTGTTAATTTAGTAAAGCCAATATTAAAGTGATGGTGTTAATTTGACTTAAAATTCTTTTAACATTTTGAATTTAGAATTCAAAAAATGATAAATTTCAATTTAAATTTGTTAGTTTTGATTCACGCTCTTTAATATTATTTGTCGATCCACTATACAAAAAAAATAATTTGATTGTATTTTTTATAAAAATTTAACTTTAAATATATTTTATTTTCGCGCTTTAATTTGATAATCAATCTTACACATGGTAAATATAAGTGGTTATCAGTGATTCATTCATTCCACAAATTTAAGATGATACGAAAGATGAATAAAAATAAAACTAAGATTATCGTTATCTATTGCAAGGCGCTTTCAGTTTAGTTTAGGTAACTGTTAATATCGGACATTAATAAAGCATTTTATTACTTGCAAATTTTTTAAGTTTCATTAATTATTCAACAATATGAATTTTCACCTGAATATTTTTCTAAAAGTGATTTTGATTCTTGGACTATTGAATGTCTGTGCATCTCTTGAAAATGAAGAAAACAGTAATTTTGAACTTTCTATTATTCATTTTAGTGATTTTCACTCAAGGTAATATTATTAAATACTTTTATAATTTAATTTTTAAGTTTTAAAGTCGGATATGGTTGAATTAAACAATGATTGTTACATATTCTTGATTTAACTTTTGAAAATGTTTTTCGAGTTGAAATCTTTTTTCTTTATATTTAAGCATCATAAAATAAATATTTATTTCAAAAATAAATACATATTATTAAATTATTAAAAATTTTTTTTTAATATATGATACGTAAATTATATGATTCTAAGTAGTCATTTAGTCGGTGAATGAATAAAATTAATGATCATTTTTTTAAATTGAATTATCTTATACGCGATCAAGCTTCTATAAGTAAATTTATTCAATTGAAAAATCTAAATGCAAAAATTTTTGAATTATTTCAATTTTATTAATTTAACAAGCCTTTAAAAACTGTCCATCCAAGTTTCATAGGTATCCATTTACCGATTTACAAAAAAAATGAAATAATCTAAATAAAATTACAAATAATTTGTTACTTCCAAAGCAAACATGTAAACAACCACAAATTCCGTCATATTAAAAAAAAAGTTTAATTTTTTTTAACGTTGTTTTAAATTTTTATAAACTTAATTGGACACCACGAAATTATTGCCTAATAAGAAATAAAAAAAATTTTTCTGCATTTTTATATTATACTTTCTTAATCCAAATGAATAAAAATTAAATTTACTTAATGCTGACATAGTACCATCCAGGAAACCGACACGTTCTTTTTCCTATTAGACCACACGATTAAAATTTTTATTTTATTACTGAATAATGACTTAGAAATATTATACTTTTTTCAAAGTAATATTTATAATTACTATAGTATTTGTAACTTCTCATAGAAAAAATTTTTTATGAACTTTAGGAGTAAAAAAAATAAATTGTCATACACAAAATCCAAAAATTAGCCTTATGTTTTTATAAATTTTTTTAGATACCTAGAAGTAGCTCCAGATGGAGGATTATGCTATGATTATTTGAAGGATAAATGCGTCGGTGGAATAGCTCGAGTCGCAACAATTGTCAATAAACTCAAAAGTATACGTCCAAATGCAATATTTTTAAATGCTGGTGATTGTTTTCAAGGAACTTTGTATTACGACGTTTATCGTGGCAACATAACTTCTTATTTTATGAACAAATTACCGCATGATGCCATTGTAAGTGTATAAGATTTTCAAAAAAAGTTCAAATTATTATAATTTATTTATTTGCGAAAAGAGAACATTACATTATAACCGTAATTTTCTTTTAATTAGGATATTTTTGTTACATAAAATTATACAAAAATTACGAACATTAGGTCCAATAATTTTTTTATCTTATGAATTATATTGTCCGATATAAATTCCTTTTATTTGGCCTCTTTTCTCAGATTTTTACTTATTATTTTAGAGCATTTTTCAGAAATATGTAAAATTTCAAATCGAAACCTTTCGATTAAAAAAAAAGATTCATTCAAAAGCTAATTTTGTTTAAACATTATAAAAAATTAAGAATTAAAATCGAATTTGACGTAAAATGTATAATTTATTTTTCATAAATACTTTCTAAGTTAAATTTCTGAATAAAATTCAGTCCTTTAAAACTTTTGAACCTATTGAGTTGTATAATCAATTTTTTTCATTAAAAAAATTTTTATCTAAAATGTTTGACAAACACACTAAAAATCTCTATCGCCAATCAGCATCGCAATGATGGCATAATTACAGCGGCGTTGGATAAAAAATAAAAAAAAATTATTTTTATTAGTGATTTCGTTTTTTTTATAATTTATAGACCATCGGAAACCATGATTTTGACGATCAAGTATCTGGTCTAGTTTCTTACTTAAAACAACTAAAAGCTCCCGTTGTTATGACTAATATTGATTATAGTGACGAACCTTCTTTGCAGGTAATTTCTTATGTTTAAATAAACATTTTTTTATACATAAAAACTATTTCTATGTTATACTTTAAACATAAATATTTTATAGAACATTTACACTAACAGCACAATCATTCGCAAAGGTAACAAAAATATCGGAATCATAGGTGTAATTAATTCCGAGACTGACGTAAGTTTCATTACACCAAATACAGTAAAAATTCGATTTATTTTGAAATAAATAAATTTTTTTCAATATTAATAATTTAGAAAATATCAACGACAACTGGTAAAGTGAAATTTTTGAACGAAGTCGAAACAATAAGTTTAGAAGCTAAAAAGTTAAAAGCTAGAGGTGTTAACATAATCATTGTTTTAAGTCACTGTGGCATTGACCATGATAAAGTAATAGCATATAATTGCCCAGACATTGATGTAATTGTCGGTGGACATTCACATATTCTACTTTATAATGGTATTACTTTTGATTTCAAGACAAAAATATAAATATGTCAAATTTTTTGCCGATTTTAAAATATTTACTTTTTTATGATTGACGTCATGGACAAATAAAAAGTTTCTTAGATTTTTAGAATGATTTTTTTCACATAAATTTATAAAATAAGCCGCATTTATTCGATTTAATATCCTCGATTTTTTTAAATATACAAGCTATTTTATGTTAATTTTTTGTTTAGAATCTTTTAGAATTATTAGCTCAAAAATTATGTCAAAGTCAATGCCTTCTCTCTATAAATAACCAAAAAACAATAAAATATAAAATTAAAAAAAAAGACTGAACGTGGTTCACTGAGAAAAAGTATCCTTTACAGTAAAGAAATAATTTATTTGACATACAAAAAATAGGCATCCTTTGAGCTAAAGTATGCATTTCTTAACAATTAAGAAATAATTTCTTACAGTTAAAGCGAGAGCGACAGTTGATCGGTAGGATGCATGTTTTAGTAATAAAAATAAGAAAGTTTGACAGTGGAGCACCCTGTCAAAAAAAATCAGGTGACAAATCACCTGATTTTTTTTAACAAGGCAAGTTTTGATCAAATTGAGTTTTCCATAACTATTAACAAATTTTAATAGATATATATATATATTAATTAGTTCAAACTAGATCTTTCTGAACTGAACAGTCGCGTAATTTTTTTTTAGGCTATGGTTGCTTGATTTTTGTTTTTACTTTGCTTATTTTTTTAGGAACAAAGAATGATATACAAGATTTTGAAAATCAAGCATGAAATATAGAACTTTTTACAAATCAAATGTGGTTATTGAATTTAAAAAGAAATATAGATTTTAATTTTCATATAACCAGTAAAAGTACATATGATTGTTTGTAATTACTTATTTTAAAATAAATAAATTTTGCATAATATTTAAATGTATTATATGATTTCTTTCTTTTATACTTTCATTCGTTTATTCTCAAAGAAATAAAATTCATCGAATGAACTAGATAATTTTTCCATCAGAGTATTGTTGAATTTTTTAAGCTAAAACAGAAATCACCAGATTCGAGTTCACAAATTTTTAATTATTAATGATGAGTAACATTCGAGTATGTGATTTATTATAGATTTGAAGGACGCATTTATGGATCCAATTATACGATTCCTTAACCAGTTAAAAAATCTGAATTCGTTCTATTAAAATCCGTATTTCTTAACTATTAAGAAAAATTATTAATTATAAAAAATCTTTTTTCTCAGTGTTCCTTTTATGATTTTACGTAAAAAAATTATGTCAAGATTTCAAAAATATCCTAATCCCTTACATTCTCGTTGTTAGCTTGTTAGATTTGGGTTAAGAAGTGAATCGTTTTACCACTTTCCTTTAAAAGTGTAACTCAACATATGCTTAAAATTCAGTTAATAAAAAAAATTTGACTTATTTGATATTTTCGATAACTCACAAGTGTACATATTTAATTAATAATTTTTTTTTATGATTATAATCAATCATCAAGGTAAACCACCAGGTAATGATGTAGCTTACGATAAGTATCCAATTGTTGTAGCTCAGAAAGTAGGTAATCGAAAAGTATTGATTGTTCACGCAAGTGCATTTACGAAGTAAGTTTTAAATAATATTTAATTTACAATGATAGCAATTAAAAGAATAATTGATAATGCATGTCATAAACGTTATTCCTCTTTTACAATCAAATAAAAATAAAAAATTTTAATTGAATGAATATAAAAACATTTTTTTAATTAAAATTATATGGATTCGGTTATTATAACATATTTTTTTATTTATACAGTTAAAAGTATTTTATAAAACTGCATGAAAATTTACAAAATAACATCTCTTCTAAAAAATAAAAATTATTACTGCGTTATTAATTTTAATATATACGTGTTTAAGATATATGGGAGATATAAGAATTGTTTTCGATGATAAAGACGAAGTCGCGCACTGGAAAGGAAATCCAATTTATTTAGACAAATTTATAAAAGAAGGTTAAAATACATTATTTTTTTTTTCACGAAAAGAAAAAAATTTCAATAAATAATAGAAGAATAATATTTTCAGATGAATTAATAGTTAAAGAATTGGAACCTTGGAAAGAAGGTGTTAATAAAATAGCTAAAAAATTGATAGGTGAAACCAAAGTATTTTTAAACGGCTCTTGTTTTACCGGAGAATGTAATTTTGGTAATTTAATATCAGATGCTATGGTTGATACAGTAAGTAACTTCCAATATTTATAAATTTTTTCTATTCTTTATTTTATTATAATTTTCTAAAAAAAATATTTGTATTCAGTATTCAAATAAGGCATCGATTGGTCTTATATGTGCCATCAGTATGGCAAATAGTATTCCCGTAGGTCCAATTGTATTTGAAGATATTTATATGACACTGCCTTATAATAATACTTGGGATTTAATAGAACTTCAGGGAGCTGATCTTCTTCAGGTAAGAAATAAATAACTTTAAAAAAATTTATTTGTTTCTTGTAAATTTTTTTTCATAAATTGTAAAGTACTGTTTTTTTTATTTTATTGAAATTAATCAAAATTTTTAATTAAATTTTTCAATTTATTTTTATTTTGAAAATTATATTCGTTATTAATTAGAGATTCAAAGTTTATTTTACTTGATAAAAGATTGATTATTAAAAAATTTCTTTTGTCAAGAATTTCGATATCAAAATAGAAGTTTTTTTTTATTCTAAATGAAACATCTGTACATTATTTATTAAAAATAATCTGAAACAATGAATTATATTTTAGGTTCTTGAAAGTAACGTTGACGTTAAAAATACTCATAATTTTATGAATCTTAGACTTCTCCAATGGTCTGGATTAAAAGTTGTTTATAATTTGACTAACAAAGGCTCCAAAGTTGTTAGCGCAAGAGTTAGGTATGTATATTTCGAAATATATATTAATAACCATAATGATCATAGTTTTTACTTATGATTTAATTTTTCTCACTGTTTTAGATGCTCAGATTGCCAAGATAAAAGATTTGAACAACTGGATAAAGATAAATGGTATAAAATTGTCCTGGAATCTTATATGGTCAGCGAAAGCTTTGAAATAATTTTCAAGAAGCATCGTAATAGAATAACTGGCAATACGTCTGGGGCACATAATTTGAATGATTACATAAAAAAAATTAAAGTTGTGGATATTAAAACAGAATCAAGAATGGTTTTTGTATAAATTTATCTTTTTTTTTGTTAGAAAATAAAAAATTTTTTATTCATGTATTTCTAAAACGAAAAAAATTTTACGAAATATCAATGTGCTAAAATGTTGTTATGCGAAAAATTATACTATTTGTTTTTTTTTTTAAATCACAATAAATAATTTATTAAAATTTAAAAATATTTACTTTTTATTATAAAAAACTACACAGACAGTTTTCTTTTGCTATACAGTATTTATAAATATTTCTTCTTACACAAAATTATTTGAAAAACTACTTTTCTCAAGCGCAACTTCCAATTTTTTAAAAATATTTTCTACGTTACTTCAAGTTTAAAATTTCTAAAAATCACTATCAAAATAAATAATTATATAACTTTTAAACACATGATTTGGAACATATTTTTTTTATTAATTTTATGACAATTGAGATTATAATCATTCAATTAATAACAAATTTTGATCAATCTATTATCTATTTGTAAAAAAGTAATAATCGATATAAAAAATTATTCATTTTTTTAAATATAATATAATATAAATACAAATTCGTGCGTATATAAAAAAAATTCTTATTGGCAAGTTATATATAAAAATTTCCAGGAAATAGGCGAATAAGCAACGGTTCGACACTTTTATTTCTTAGAAAAGATAGTGCATTTTCTCCCCCCTTTTTTCGAAACATCTACCCTTAATTAATTCGAATCGTAAATCGCTCTCAGTCCGTGATCAACTCTCTGTGGGAACAGTTACAAATTTCGGAGCATCGTTGTATAATTGGAGTTTTTAAAAAAATAATAGCTATCAATATTAAGTTTTATCTACGAGTGTAACGTTCGACTAAAAGAAGGTATTTTTATTATTTTTATATCGAAGTTTTATGGTTTGGATTTTCAAAAATTAATCGTTAACGATTGAAATTTTTTACTTTTTACAATTTTACTTTTTGAAGAATTAGATACATATACATTTTTTCGCAGATTTATTATCATATTATTAAAACAATGCCAAATATTAGTGATTAATTTAATATACATAAAAAATAAAGGATATTACGTATTTAAAAAATTAACATATTTTAAAATAAAAAAAAGTTACGAAATATGCTAAAGTGTTATTTATAAGAATATACTGTTTGTATCTTTTTTATTTTTTTTCATATTCTTTTAATCATGTATAATAATAAATAATTTTGAAATATTTGTTCTGACACGAAATTATTTGAAAAACTGCTTTTTGCAGGTGAAACTTTCAATTTTCTTAAAAGTTTAACTCTCTTATTCCAATTTTGTGGTTTCTCAAACTATAATATAAATTATTATAGTTTTTAAATAAACGACTTCGAACAGTTTGTTTTACTAATTTTATAAAAATGAGATCATAATAATTCAATTAATAACAAATTTTGTTCATAAAGCTCAATCTATTTGTAAAAAATTGAAATTTCAGATGTTTTATTCGGTGGATTTACTCCGTATGAAGAAAAATCGAAAAGGTCGCCTACCAAAATGTTGGCTAGCCGCTACAACAAAATCTGTCATTGGAACTGGACCTCACAAATTATCTAAAGAAGAAGTGAAATCTTTTGATATTTCTGCTGCATGGTATAATAATCAATTTTTTTTTCATTTTTCTTTCTTAAAATATTACATTCAAAATTATTAGAATAAATTAAAAAAAATACTTTCGATTAAATTAAAAATTAATAATTTTATATTAAGTTCATTTATTTATCAACAAGCTAAATTAATTAACCAATTGTTATGATAAATCGAAAAATAATTATGTTGCATTTACATATTGTCAAGAATAAAAATTAGATAAATTTATTAAATAATAAAAATGATACATCTTACAATATTTCAGTGATGATATACTAGAAGGTATCACTGGAACTGGAAATATTCCTCGTTGTAGTCTTTACTTATCATCGCAGTTAACTTTTGGGGCAGTAAAATTATTAGACAACCAGATAAATTTATTAGAAGGTTTTTAAAAATACAAATATAATTATTTTTTTTAATTTTACATGATTTAATAAAAATCTCAAAATTATATTTCTTGTTTTGCAGAGGATTGTTATAAATTATTGAAACAAGTACTTCAACCTGATGAGCCTAAATCAATTAAAAAACCGATGTTCGTAAAGTTATTATATTATTTAATTAATAATATATATGGTATAACATTATAATTAATTGTTGAATAATTACAGAAAACCGATAGAAAAAAATGAGTTTGACTTAGAAATACCAGAAGTTGATTTGACAAAGTTGTTTCCAGATAGTGAAGAAGATATGCATCTTTTACAAGAATTTGAATCAGTGGTAACATATGAGTGTCATATATTATAAAATTTACATTAAAACAAAAATTTTTTGACTTTGTCTTTTTCAGAAATATGATGACAGAACAACTCAAAAATTTAATGATGGATTTGGTGCTTTTGATCATGAGTCTCTGGATATTAGACAGTATTTATTTCTAACTTTATTTCTTATTACTAATTTAATTTAAAATTAAACTGTATTATTTTTTGCATATATTCATATTAGTAATTGTTTATAACAGAATACCAGAGTTACAAATGGTAGAAGAACCAAATGCTAATGGTAATAAATTAAAAATTTTGGTTTTATTTAGATAAATCATTAAATTAATATTTTGTAATATCACCAGAATCTGAACAGTTAAATTTTAAGTCACCATCAAAAAGTTCAAGAATTCAAGTTCCTGGAACTCCAAAGCGTAAGACACATAGACCTCACGATGAAACACCTACAAAACGAAAACGAGTGAGTGATTTTATTAGCATTGATTTTAAATTATTATAAAACAGATTGTCTTATGTAAAAGTTTTATTAAATATGTTAATTTATGTTGTAAATATTACAATAAAAATTCTTTATTATTCTAGACAACCACTGATTCAACACCACTTACACCTGATATTCAAGTAAGTTTTGATATAAAAATGGTAAAAAGTTTTATAAACATGAAATTTAAAAAATAGTAATATTTTATATTTTTTCTTCAATATTTCACTTTGATATATGCATTCAATAAAATTAAGTTTGCCCGAAATTTATTGATAATTTTTATCAACATTTTTATAAAAAATTACTTGTAAAAAAATAAAAAAACTTTTTATTTAATAAATTAGAGAATACGGCAACCATCAGAAGCAGCCATAAGTCCAAGTCATGATCCAACTGCGCGAAGATCAATTTTTCAAAGCGATATGCCAACTCTACATGCTGATACTGCACCTGGTGATGAAATAGAACCAAGTGAGTATAAATTAGTTAAAAAAATATTGTTTTATAAGTTGAGCAAAAGATTGAAGGATTTGTCTTTTTTGCGGATAGATTTTCCTCCGGAGCAACGTTTCTCCCAAACTGAAAATGTCAACGTGATACAAAATATTGAACAACTTGATGAACGATCAAAGGAAAATTTTATTCCACTTCCAGTGGTAGTTGATGAACCGATGGAGGCTACAGATATGATTCCTGCCGCGCCCGTGATCGAAGAGGCACAAATTACAGACAATGATGTGCAAGACAATGTACAGCAAGTGTAAGCATCAATTTTATAAATATTAATTATTTGATTTTATTATTAAATTATTTTTTTTTTTTTTCTCATAACTATTTGGTCTTTATATAGTACACAACCAAGTGCATATATATTTTCTATTGAATTCTAAGATTTTAAATATGATGATTTTAAAGTCATTAGTACTGAGAATCAATCTAAGTAAATCAGTATTAACAATTTATTTCAATAAAATTTCTTTTGAGCAGTATTTTCTATTATTTTTAATTATATGAATTAATGAAACATTGTGACAAAAAATTTCATATACTTCTTTTTTTTATTTATATATTTTAGAGCTGCACTACCACCTGCAGTTCAAGATGATTCTCAGAATGATAAGATATTAGAACTTGAAGAATCATTGAACTCTTCAATTTTACGGAGGCAAAGAAAATCAAAAGAAGTACCCGTTTTCGATGCTATAAAACAAGTTCAATTAGTTAAAACTGAAACCCCCATGATTTATATCAAGGTAAAATTTATTGAACATTTAACTGTTATTTACTATTTTTATTATCATCATAATTTTTTATTCAGCCTTTCAAAGTGCCCAAAGAACCACGTAAAATACGAGCTAAAATACTTTTAACTTTACCAAGTACTGGTTTAAAAAAAATAACTAATTCAAATAGAAGTGGATGTTCTTGGGGAATGACTCTTCAAAATCGTTTTCTTCCTATGTTTCAAACAGTTTGTGAAAACACTTTTGGTAATTTTTATTTAATTATATTTTAATACTTTAGTTTTTTTCTAATTTTTTGAAAAAATTATTTATTCTATTGAAAAAATTACATTATTTTTTATCAATTTTTTCAGAAGAAACTTTTCCTTTACCCAGAAACAAACAGGGTGATAAAAATATTCGATTATCTGCTTTTAAAAGTAATGCTCCACTATCATCGTCCACACCGCATACCTCTACATCAGAGGTTGGAAAAACTACTGTACAGATTTCTGAATATTATGACCCGGAACAAGATGCTACTGGATTCCCAATGTTACCTTTACAAAATGAAATAGAGCAGCAATCACAACTAAAGCATAGGTAAATCAAAATTTATTATTAAAAATATAATTTTATAGAATTCTTTTAATGTATTGAAATTTTATTAATATTTTTACGTAAACGAGATTATATATCGAAATATAACAAATTTAGATTTAATAAAAAAAGTGACAGAAACTATATTATTTTAAGAATTAAAAATCTTTTGTAATACAGCTCTAATTTATATTAGTATTTAATTTTATGCCGCACCCTATGTTTTTTTATACTTTTCTTTACGTTTAAAAATTAATTTACTATATACTTTTTTTAGCTTATAAAAAATATTTTTTACGTAATAAAATAAACTATCAAAATTAATAAATCTTTCTTAAAATTATAAAAATAGGGGAATTCCGAAACCAATTGATTCAGTAACAGCAGTGTCACCTCGACAGAGTCGTCGAGTCACTATTAATCCTGAACCAATGGTAGCTGAAAATGCTGATGAATTTCAGGAGTTACCTGTAAATATTCCAATACCTGATGATGATAATATTGACCGTACAGTAGCAGGTCCACATCAGCCTGATTCAAGAGAGATAGTACCTCATTCATCGTAAGAATTTTTTTCTTATTTTCTTTGTATTTAAAGTTTTTTTTTTTTAATTTTCTATTACACTATATAGGAATTGTTAAAAATCTTATATTTATTATTATAATTTCTTATATTAAAAAATTTCAAGTATATATTTCTATTACAAAAGATAATACAATTTATTAATTTTTGTTTGAATGAAAAACTTAATTTAGTAACAAATTACAAGTATTGAATGATTATTATAATAATAACAATTTTTTTTACAGGAGCCAAGAAATTGAAGTACAAACCAGCGACCTAATAATTTCAATGAAAGAATTTTATTTATTTTTGAAAAAAATGTGGAATCTAAAAATGATTGAAATCGATGAAGGAATTATTAAAATTAAACTTCATGAAATTTTACCGCCGTCCGAAACCTCTATCGAAGAGTTGATTAAATACTTAAACTACTGTTATGGTAAATATTTTTATTAAACATTTTAAAATTTTTGATTTCACTATTTTAATTTTGTTTTATCATATATTAGAACTTGAAAAAAGACAGAAATTGTATTTAAAACAAGAAATTGCCTATGATTCAGTGGATATTATCAAATTTCAAGAATCTGAGGAAGAATTTGATTCAACATCATCAATATAACTTCATCTTTTATGAAATACTTTACACTGTAATTGTAAATTTTTTTAATTGTATATATGATATTTTTAGTATTATTGATTAATTTAGAGTTATTTAATTAATTTTTTATTTTAATTTAAAAAGCTGAGTTAAAAATATTTATATTTTAAAAAAAAAGAAATAATCAATTTGAAAATTTAATAATTTATAGTTACAAAAAAGTCTTTGAAGGAATGTTTTGCACAAATGTTTTAATATTTTTTTTTTTTATTAGTATTTTATATATTTTAGTGCAATGTATAAAATATACATAGAATTATAAAAATCAATTAAAAATATCTGTGATGTAATAATTTAAGTTTTTAGCAATGTTTCATTTATATTTTACGTAAAATACCAAAATGTAAATCAATATTATCTATAATTTGCACTTTATTTTTGTGTTAAAAATTGATAAGAATTAGTCCTATAAAAATTTATGTACTGTATTTTTTTTAATTTTGTAATAAAGAATAAAAAAATTAATCAATATACACTTATTGGACATTTATAATTCTAAAATTAGCGAATGAAACAAAGAAAAAAGCAATGACAAAATCAGAAAAATAATTTATATATCACAATTTGTACTCTCAAAATTGTTAATATTATACTTATTAAATTGCATGTCTGAGTATTCAAATCTTTGAATAAAATATATGATAATAAAAAGAATTTATTGTTGCATAATAATTTATTTGAGTGCATGAACATTACGTATTTTTATGAATCTATGTTAACAAAAGAAATGTGTGCAAGTGACGAAATTTACCAAGAGTCACGCGCACAACTAGGATCGTTTGCACGCAAACTCTCCAGGATTACCTTTCTTTTTTTGTCAACTGTATATGTATGTGATAAATTATTCGCACACCCTCTTAGTATATTCTTTGAACATGAAATCGTTATATTACACTTTTGAAATTGTATAATTTTAATTTAATTTCTTACCACAAAACATTGTAAGAAAAAAAAGAATTAGTATTGGGATAAATAAAAATTTACTACACAGATTTTTTGATAATCTCTATATTTCTTTTAATAGTTGTTTGGATTAAATCGCCGTTCGATTCGGGCTTAGATTATCGACGTTTCGATCGGTTCTTTCAGAAATTCAAACCATTACGCTTGATGCATCTTTACACAATTAAAAAAAAGCTTTTCTTATTCGAATCGTCGTCTTACAAATATCTTTGAAGATCAACGTAATGATTTATAGAATTATAAAATAAAATTCTCAATTTTAATTGTCGTACCTAAGGCTAAGAATCATAATAACTAGAAACTTACAATATGTAAGTAATTAATGAATAGTACCATTTAATACAATTCATTTAGTCTTTCTAGCTAACGAAACAATATAACATAATGACAAAAATTGTGTAAAAGATACTACAATATTTTTTTTTTCAAATTAGACTTTTTCTCGTATACTTTGAATACATAAATGATTTCCCGTTTGAAAAAATTAATAATTTTTTTGGTAGTATATACAACGATTCTAATTTGTTAATTTTCCAGTATAAAAACAATGGTTCATTGATTAAAATTTTGAAATGATTCAAATTAAATATTATTTTGATCCAAAATAATCATATCAAGTAAAAATTTTCGGAGAATCTAAGAAAATAGAATTGTTGTATATTTAAAAAATTCAAATCCATACACGTATTAAAGACATTAACTTTACACAATGAAATGAAAAAATTTAAAATGGTGTTGCTTACTCTTATTTATTTTCTTTTTCGAAGATCTCATACATTTGTACAAGAGTATACATACATATATAAGGGGTTTATTGTTATTTTTTTTAATCATTTTTGCCGTGTTAACTTGCGGGACTCATTGTGTGTGTGGCACATCGATAAGAGCACGTATAATAATAAAAAATTAAGTCTACCGTATAACGCACAGTGCTTTCGTCCTGCCTTTTAATATTATTTAATCCCCTCATTTTTCGCATCATAATTAGCTTTATCTTTTTATAATATACATATACTGGTCAGTCAATAGACATTTACAGAGCTTATGTATATATATTTACATATTAGAATAATTAATGAAAAATATTCAGAATGCAATTAGTCGAATGATTTTTAATATTATTATTTTGGCATGTTTTATAGTATACAGTTTAATTAATTTTTTTTTTATATTAACATTATTATTTTAATAATTTTAAAAAAGTTTAAATTTAAGATTTTAAGTTGCTTAAAAGATGTTAATTATTGTTAAGTTTTATTATCAGCAAGCTAATTGCATCATGATTTTTTCCATCTTACAGTGTATATTTTATTACATAGTTTGGAGCAATAATAAAATAAATGATTGACTACTTTGGCAATAAGATTTCTCTAAAATTTTAGTATAATCAATGCTAAACAAATTTTTCAAAATCCTCAATCTTTTTTTTTACAAATTAAAATAAATATAATATTTTACACTAACTTTTAGAGAAATCATTATTCGAGGTATAATAAATGGCAAAATAAACAGAAATACTTATAGATACAGTATTTGTTAAAAATAACAACAAATAAAAATAATTTTATTTAAAATGTCAATTATGCATATAACCAACAAAGAAATAAACAGTACGAAGCTCTTCATGCGAGCTTATTGAAAGTGTATAGATAAATTTATATAAGATTGTCTAAATTATTATTAACATTATTTCATAAATTTTCAAAATTTTACTGTATACTAGGACTTGTATAAAGTTCAATAAAATTACTTTCGCTTTTTTTTTTAAAACATGATTATTTAATGACTTTTTAAAAAGTATGATCGTCGTTAAAATGATAAATTATAAACAAATTGGTTTTAAGTAACCAATGTAGTCACAAAGTAAGCACTTTTTTTCAATAAAAGCTAATATTAGTGTTCGATTCTTTTTTTTGTTCTTTCGACATATGAGTTTTACAGTTAATTATAAAGTGGTATATTTATATATTTACATATTCGCTTTCCTTAAAAATCTAGTAAATGATCTAAGGAGAATTTATTAAGTCATACTATTATAATAAATGCAATTTTACTGCACCTCGCTCAGAGACGTTTCTTACTCTATTGCTACAAAAAAATATTTCTGTATCGCAGGGTGCATACATTATTTATTTATTTTATTTATTTCGCATAAAAAGGATCATTTCGTGCCCTGTAATTATGGAAAATAATACTAATTACAAAAAATATTCTCTTTTTTCAATGAAAATTATCAATGATTATACACTCATTTCATATAATTTTAAAATTGAGTTATTCAACAAAAAAATCAATTTAAAAATAATTGAGTAAATTAAGTTAAAATACTCATATGCAAGTTATCTTATTGAATATTATATGTATTCTAGCAATTATACTAAATATAACTAATTTTTTTTCCATAATTATTATAAGCGTAAAATTTCATTTTACTAAATACATTATAATCGCAATGAATACAAAGATAAGTTGATTACAGAAATTAATAAGATAAAATAATCACAGGATAAATAAAAAAGAAAAGCGAAATATATATGAAATGTGTAACTACGAAAATTGTATTATTTCTTAGCTATCGCAACGTCTTAGGAAATGTCTCGGAAGCTGAGATTTGTTCTCTTTGTAAGGCACGGAGTATTTACACATGATACACATCATTTGTGTTATCTCTCTTTTTTTCTCTCTTTCTTTTTTTTATTATTCTTTATCAATTATACAATAATGGTCGTAAATTTTTTGTTATAGTTTATGTAGCTCGCGCGGAAAAAAATTGCACAGCCCAATGTAAAATTAATCGACAAGGAAAATGTACTAGGAACTCGCAATGCAATCAGGTTTAAGATTTAGGATTAGTTTTCTATTTGCGGAATTTTTTTTCTGTTATAAACTTTTACACAAATCAATGATTTTTTATTAAATTTTATATGATGTAAATATTGTAAAATAATTAAAATGATTTTGAAAATTCAACGTGATGAAAATAATAATGAGCTTCGATTTAATTTTTCCACTGGGATACTTTACAATTAAGATGTTTGCTCAATTTAAATTAGTAGTTGATATTTATTGAATCAACGTGTATTTTACACACATTTATAAAAAACAATGATTATTCTTTAGACAACTTATGGATTTCGTTTTGTAAGATAAAATATTCTTAAAAACACTATTTTTTGAAAATTTTGCAAAACTAAAATAATACTTTCTTCATGAAACAAAATGATCCAAATATCAATCGGACAAAATGAAAAAAGTTTTTTTTCTCTACTTTCGTCGATTTCAGTACATGATTCTGCACATTAATACACGTTCGTATAATATTTATTTCCATATTAATAATCTTATCACCACCTTCGATTTCCCTCGTCATATCATTACATGCTAGTATAAAAAATATTCAGGTTTATAATACAATGTTATGACTATATGCCTGCGTCACAGACGCGTGGTTTCTTTTTTTTTCAAATACAACCTGAAACGCATTTTTAATGCGTGCGATTTTTAAATTTATCACTTTTTGTTCTTTTTGTTCATTTCCATTGTTCATCGTCTTTTCTTTTTTTTAACTTTTTACAACAAACATCTATTTTCTTCTATCAATGATTCGGACATCATGAATTTTCATTATTTGACATTGAACCAACAATTCGATACGACATGAGTAGTATAGAAAATTTTTTCGAAACCTAATTGTCGATAACAAATCATTATAAAAAATTTTCGAATAAAAAATGCTACCTAAATTTCATTTAAGAAAAATATGAAGTAATAAATAAAATATTTCAAATAGTATAAATGTTTTTTCAAATAATCCATTTACAGATTCTACTTTTTCCAAAATTCAAACAAAGTTATACTATATTCTGACGAACAAACAATTTTTAATGTCATGCATAAACCTCCTGCGTACAACGACAAGTATAATCGTCCAGTTTCATATTTAAATACATGCGTTTCTAATTGGAACTGCAGGCAGTAGAGGATTAATGAATTGCATAACGAACGCTCATTGTAAAAAGTTTTATATTATTCGTGTGAATTGCCGGAACAAGATCAAATAATTTCAACTAGAAGAGTAATAGGGCTACTTAAGTATAATCTACGTTTAGTATACATTGCGACGAGTTTAACTGTACTTATGTATATGTGTATATATATATGTATAACGTTTAAAGTGAAAAATGCCGAGAGAGCATCATTAAAGAATTTTTCCTTGGGAAAAATTCTTGCTTGCGTATATTACATCAAATTATCAATAAACAAATACTTGTTTTATTATTGAAAAAAACTAAATGGCATTGTGCAATTACGTATTCTTATCTCTTTTTCTTTTCTATTCTTTTCTCTCTTCGTGTCTGAATTCGAAAAATTCACTGCGCTTTCCTTTATCAAACATAGGCATTTTTTTTTTTAGATTTTTAATTCAAACTGTTTCGTTGCATTTACACACAAGAACTCTTTATTTCTTAAAAAAATATTATTATTTTATATTTTGATTAGACGAAAACTCAATGATATTTGAAGTATTAGTCAATAACAATTTTACAACGTGTTCTCACTGTGAATACAACGATCAGTCAAATTTACAATACTTTATCACTTAGCAATAAATCATTGAATCTCCTTTTCATAATATACAATTATATTAAGCACCTTTAACCGCATTTAAAAAAATATTTTTTTACGATTTATAAAATCAACTTTTTTTTGTTTAAACAAGAACGTTATGAAGTTCTTTTGTTTAAACTTAATTAAGTCAAATTTGCCAGATTTATTATTTTAACTTAATAACACATTAAATATTTTCAATTTGATTTCATTTATACAATAGCCTAAATATTTTTAAAATTTTTTGATTTTATAAAAGATGAAAATTAATTTTTAATCAATTGACTTTTAAAATCGCATGAATACTTAAAGCATGAAGAATCTTAAAAAGATTCTTGAGTCGAATTAGTTTGCCTATGCTCGCACCAAAACTGAAAGCGCAGATATCGAGCATATCTTAAAGCTAAAATACGTTCCTTAAAATATCGCACTTGAACTGTTCTTTATATTTTTAGAAAAAAAAAGGAAAAAAAAAATCTTTTTTCATTTATCTCATAGAGTTCGTCTCAGTGAAATGTAAGCGCGACTTTTTGGCACTTTAACCCAGGCCCGGGTATTAGCCTCGCACTAGACGGCGCAACCTTTTCTCGTACCATAAAGCACTTTGAGTTCCGGTACGATGATTTTCTTGATTAATATATTCGTCTTGGCTGTTAATGTGTCGCGATAATTGTCTTTTTTGTAAACTTTTATACCAGGACGATGAACCAGAAACGCATTGTCCAATATGAGAAAGTCGTAGTCTAATACACATAGCGCATAGCCCTGTAATGAAAATAAATATTAATTATCTGTTATAAATTTTTTGTGAATTTAAAGTATTAATTTTGTACTATAAATGAAGATTAAGACAAATTAACTTCTTTAAAGGGTTTTTTCTTTTCGAATTTTCTAATTAAATATTCTACACTCGTCTTGCACCATTTACAATTTTAAATTATTATAAATTCAGAAATTTTTTTCATTAATTAAAGGCCTTCAAGAATTGTGTAATCTGATATTCCATCATTGAATAAATTACTCCATTAATTAAGAACAATAAAAAAAATTTATTGTACCTGTGTCATCTTATCACTTTTGCCCTCCCAGCTGAGTCGTTCATCATAAAGTGGATCATCATTAGTGCCAATGTAAATTGGTTCCCAATGAATAAAGCTACCGGTACGTTTACCAATGTGAAATACGTGTAATCCACTTGTTTCAGCGGTCTCTTGCCATTCTTTACTACGCGGCACGTTGTGACAGCCGGCACATAATTTTTTGTGAAACGGTATTGCAGTGCCTGCCTTCAACATTTGCATCTAGATTAAAGAAGAAAAAGTTAATAATATTACTTAATTTTATATTTCATAGATAAAACAATAATATTTAGAATAAAAAAATATAAAGAAATTTATCATTTCTTTTAATATATACTGATATTTTTTAAAACTTTAAAATATTAGTTAACTTAGTGATCATACTTTAATATCTAATCTCTTTAGATTTTTATTTTAATTAAAATAAAAAATTTATTTTATCGGAGACATTAAAAAGTGCTCTTGATTAAATTATATTTAATAATTATAGTTATGAGCTCATAATTTAATAATATTACACGAAGAAATTATGTTACTAAATTAAAAATTTTTCATTAAATTTGTTTATTGTGAGTTAATTATTGTTGACCAAGTTACATAATAACATAGTAAAACTATAAAAGTTTGAAATAAAATTTAATTACATTTTATGTGTTACTTTAAATTTTATTTAAATTAAATTTACTCTTTATATTTTAATAAGATAAATAAATTATTTCTACAAATAAAATAAATCATAATTTTTTATATTAAGTTAAAAATGATAGCAATAATAATGTAATTATCTTAAATAATTAATTAATATTTATTTGATTTTGTAACGTAATTAATATTAGTAAAAATCTAATAAACAAAGTAAAACCATTTGTTTTTTATTATTTAATTGTATTTAACATCGCTGAACTTGTGCTATCATTATGATGCTAATTAGCGACGGAGGTCATCATTGTGTTTGTGAACAAAGCACATATATCGTATACAGTGGTGCTTGTATCAATCGGCCGAGAGCGGGATTCGAACTCGGGTCCTTGAGATTATCAATTCATCGTTCTACCGACAGCCATTGAAGACCTCACTTAATATAATTAATTGAATATAATATTAAATGATATACTTTGAAGCCGGCGCTCAGTAATATTAAGTTAAAATTCAAACTTATTTAATTTTAATTTTATTTAAATTAAAGCAAAAGATTAAATTAAAATTCAGAAATAATGAGTTGTTCATAAATTAGCTTTTATTTAAAATAAAAATTTTTTACAAAACCAATGTTTAAATTAGTTTAATAATATTTTTGAAATTCAATTGAATATTTATGCAATATACAGAATCCAAAAAATATTTTTCCAAATTATTTTTTTATACTTTTAAAAATATTATTTCAACTGTGTAAATAGTATGCTGTTTATTTTTATCAATTGTCATTTAAATTTTTTTATATTACCAAATATATATCAATTGAATGAGAAATAATAAAAATTGTATGTCAATCACTGGCCTATATATAGAAAAATTGAAGCAATAAGTAGAAAAACAATTCTAAATATATACTCAATCGATGTATAAAATTTTTTTTAATACCAATAATAACTCACCAGTCTCGTCTTGTTGGCAGGTGGTTTACTTTTTTCATCCACCTCAAATATCGAAAGTACAAATACTTTAGGATTCGGCCTAAGCAATGCCGGCTGATTGTTTTTCCTTATCATTTCGAGAAATTTGGCGGGTAAATCAGGACTCGGATAAAGCTCAATATCGCTAGCTAATAAATAACGCGTTGGTGCTGATTCACGCGCGACGTTACGTCCAACGTTAACTGGATAAAGTAATTTACGCTCGGTTTTGTACATCTTGGCTACGTTTACGTTGATCCACGGCGCTGGCTTACTACAGTTCGCTTGGGCTGAAGCTACCTTTTCACCTGTTGGGATCTAAAACAACAAAAAATTGGATGAGTTATGATTATAAGAACAAATCTTTTTTGCAGGAATTATTACGAAAGTTAAATTTGAAGTTTAATTTTGGAGAAATCGCTTTAACAATGTAATCCAAGTTAATGCTTGGTACTTGGAAATTATCATATAGTTATGCAGGTAAAATTGAAACATTGTTGTTTTTTTTTGAGTTACGAGGAGAAAGTGAATAGAAACCTCTAATTTTGATAATGACTCGGAGAATAATTGCAGATCCATAATAGGCATATTGTATAAATCAATAATACGTCAGAAGTCGTTGAATAACCCTTTGTAATAATTGGTTTTCTATATTTTTAAGATTTGACAAACAAGATATTTTGCTTTTGAGTTTGAATGGATTCAAACTCTTGTACAAATTAAAAATGATATATAAGTAGAATACAAATTTATATTATATTTTATTTTAAATTTACAACATTTATACATGATTTTTATTTCAATGTGACTTATTTTATAATTTTCAAACATTTCAAAAAAATTGTGCACATATATTATTTTTCAATTTTAAACTTTTTTGAAAAAATTGTACAATTTTACATAACTACAATTTCACATTTTTTTTTATAATTCAATCATTTCTTAGTATTTATTATGCTTTTTTACACATTACATACTTTTATTGAAAAAAAAAAGTTATACTTATAATGGAATTGTTATTATTTTGGTAAAACCAATATTTTTTCCACATTGATTGACAAAAATTCTGAGTCAATTAATATCCATTTCTTCTTATGCTCTTTTAACAAACGAAATCAATCAATTTGTAATATCTATATTTTGATTAAACTTCTCAATTAAGGGTAACAAATGCAAAATAGATGAATACTAACTTTGATTAATTTAGTCATTTAAAATTTAACGAAATTTTACTACCGATATTATAATGTTTGTATGAAAATTAAAAAAAAAAGTTAATTAATTTTAAATGTTCAGCAGTAAATTTACTAGTTTAAAGTAAAAAAAATATATTCGGTTCATGCATACATGAATAACGAATAAGTATGCTGAAATTTAACAAATTATTATGCATATTTCATAGCTGCATATTCGATTGTTGTTTTTTTTGTGCATAATATAAATTATTCAATTAAAAATTGAATTAATATTTTAATTATGTTTGTATACACTTTTAATTAGAGCCCGAGTTCAGACCAATAAGCTAAACAAAACAAAATTGAGATGTTTTAACTTGATTGAATGTTGTTTTGCTTCGGAAAATTTGATTTTTGCCTAAAAACAAAAAATGTTTTCTTTTGTTTATTTTGAAAACGGTTCTGTAATGGAAAAGGTATGAAAATACCTGAAAGTAACTACAGTAAAAAATAACAGAAATTCGAACACAAATTTTACTTAATTTGAATTCTTTTTTTAGTTTAACTGTTATTCATTTTCAAAATTGCGAAAAAAAATTTTAACACTGGAAAAGGTAGATAATTTCAATATTTTTATATTAAAATAAAAATTCACATTAAAAAAAATAATGCAATTTTATAAAGAAACACATTGTAAAATTAATAAAATTAAAAAGAATTTAATTAAATTAAATACAGTAACATTTTTAATTAAACTTAATTTTTTGTTTCTCTAATAACGAATAATGACAGACAATCGCATCGATCTGATTAATGCCCGTTGATTTACCCTATAAACCAGTAAAGAAATTGTTTTTACACAGAAATACGAAACTAATACGCTCTGAAACTACGGCTGTCAATCAATCTTTGTTTCGTTCTCTAAAATGAGAATTTACAGATTTCAAACTTTAATTCTTACTTCAAACGATTGAATTTGAAAAAAAAAACCAAGAGATTAAATTGTTTATTATTATTTACTCGTTTTTATTATAATTAAAAAAGAAAAAAGGAAAAAAAGCGAAATAGGTTACCTGCTTTCATAACATTAATGGGGCAATTAAGTTTTAATATTTGGTCATTAAAAAAAAAACATTTCGCTTTTACAGTCAATGATTTTATTAACAAAAAAAATTATTTAGATTAATAAAATTTTCTTTTTATTCCAACCACACGTTTTTCTCATTTAAATTCAATCAAAACAAGATTACATAAAATGGAAGATGAAAATATCTTTTATATATGAAAAAAAAATACAAAATTGACCATTATATATTAAAAATAATTTAAAAGCACGTCATATTACGTAACGATAAAATTTTTCAAATTAAAAGACTCATTTTCGTTCGGGTTACATTATCATTCGAATTAGTTTCCCAATAGATAGATAATGATTACGGAAATCGTTGTCGTTTTACTCGCAATATGCCATTCGTTTTTTTTTTCTTTTCATGTCTATAACGATTTTGCACGAAGATTGCGACTACACCAAGACCATTTGCTTTTTTAGTTAGTCGATTTTGTTTTTCTTTTGCAATTTAATAATTGGCTTTGTAAGGAACTTTGGATTTATTATTATACTTCTTCGTTTTTTTTTCAGTTCGATTGTTATTTTGTTATGAAACGCATAGGATAATACTTTGTTCGTAAATTGCTGTTGGAAAGTATTTTTATATTTTCCCTTTTTTTTTATTAAATTATGTTTTAAACTAAAAGGGATTATTTTTTCATGCATGAAAAATTTTATTAAGTTGGTGGTAAATGTTATTAAAATAAAATTTGAAGTTTAAAATTATAAAAAAAAATTGTGTCATCAAATATAA
The DNA here is from genome assembly GCA_017163975.1 of Anastatus disparis. Taxonomy (NCBI): domain Eukaryota; kingdom Metazoa; phylum Arthropoda; class Insecta; order Hymenoptera; family Eupelmidae; genus Anastatus; species Anastatus disparis. The sequence continues at coordinate 756,814 of JAFFSR010000261.1, forward strand.
TTAAAAAATTTGTTTTTCTCATTTCTTATAAAATTTATGTATTCAATTACATTTAATAAATATCTAAAAAATTTCTTCTAAAACTTGCGACGATTCTACAGAGAATTTTATTAAACGTCGAATTGAAAGCAAAGTAAAACTAACACAATAAAGTGAAATCATGAATAATTGATTGAGGATAATTGGTCTAGGCAACTGAAAAATTTTTCTTCTTATATTTTTCTTTCAAGCAAAAGGTTCTTTCAATTGCAATAAGCTGCACGTCTCGTCGAGCAAATTAAATTTATTTCTCATGCTTTAATTCCGTCTTTAATAAAGAAAGCAACCTTTTGAATGTTAATATAAAATCATAATTTCGTTTTATAATAAAGTTGAAAAATCTAACTATACGAAAAATATTATTTTCTTTCATATCAATAAAGAAAATAATAAAATTACTGAAAATAAAGAAAAAAAAGGAGTTTTAAAAAATTATAGCAATGTTATAACGTGCTATTATTGCAAATAAAAAAATCATTTGAAAAAAACTTACTCTTTTGCAACTTATAACTTGCAATACAGTCATACGAGATAATATACGATTAGTATACTAATCGTGTACAAATTTAGTCATTAACGTAATAAAAAAGATGAAGGATCAACAGTTCATAAAAATAATATATGAAACAAAGTTCAACAGCTCTATAGACGCACGTACAATTTAAGCATAAGAAAAGAATAAAAAACCTGAAAGAAAAGAAAAATTTAACGTCGCATAATTTCTAGTAGCGTGATTTCGCAAAAGAGAAGTCGAACTCTCTCTCGCTGTGGAAAAATAAAAAAAAATATAAAGAGGAGATAATTAGCATCGCATCAAAACTTTTAATAGACTGGTACTTGTGAATTACTGACCGCATCATGAACTAAAAATAAGAATAAAAAGATTTTTTTTTTCATTTTTTTTAATTTCTGGTGTGATCGGTAGGAAGCAATTATATTTTTAATTTTTCTTTTCTACGCTCTAATTGAGCAATAGTTACATAATTGTAAAATAAAAGGTAACTTTAATCATCGATATTTTCTTTTTGTAAAAATTGATATTTAAATTTATTGTTTGTTTACTCAAAATTTTAATTTGTACTATACTATAACATAAACGTAAACAAACTGTTTATTAAACTTGGTATCAAATTACTTGGGTTATTGGATTATTTTTCCACGTGAAAATTTCAACTTATAGACAAATATTTGTTAATATTGATTTTACATTAAATTTGATAAAATCATTTCGTTAGAAAACGTTACATAACAAATCGATTAAAAAGATTTCTAACAAATTTGTATATAAACTGAAGGTACGACATTAAATAAAACTAGCATCAATAAAAGTTCTAAGAAATAAGAATTCAATCCTAAAAAAGAATTTAAAACCCTCACGTATAATCCATCCTTTTATTCAGTTTCCCTCTTCTCAATCGCTATAAAACCTTTAATGCTTACTCTCATTATCGTCAAACTCTAAAGTGCACCCTATAAAGTCTCTTCTAATTACCGATCCGTAAAAAAAAACAAAGCGCATAAGACTTTGAAAAAAAAAGAAGAAGCTAAAAGAAAAAAACACCGAGTAAACTAACAAAACTAAAAGGAAAAAAACATATATCTATAGAAAACAAGAGTAATCCTCGTATAAACAAGAATGAACAAAACATTAAAGAATCTAAGAGAAGGTGATGACGCATGTGTACAAGTAAAAAGAGATAAAAAAAAAGAGAAAAAAAACTTAATCTTACAGCATCTCTCTTAAGGTACATATAGACGTATTTTTCTTTACTTATTTTACACCGTTTTTATTTGCTTTAATGGCGATCAATCGAGGTCATGGAAAAATCTTTAGTATACAAGTGTCGCCCTGCTGGCACAAATTTCCCATTGAGGATAGAGAGAAGAATACCGATTCTTCAAGTATCATATATATCGTATGTTTTCTTATCCTTTTTTTTTCTCTCAACTTTATCTTATACGTATATACTTTTCTTCCTTTTTCTTCTCTACGCCCATACTTTTTACGGAATGGAAAAAAAAGTAAAAATAATGTCCGGAGAGCGCGTGTCTTTTTACGTAGAAACAGACTATACGAGTTTTATATATACGGAATTGACCCGATGTAGAATTAACTAGATTGCTTTACGGCGTGGAAAATGTAGACTGATGCTTTTGCACTGGTACAAGGAAAACTGGTGTTAACTTATTTTTTTTCTCGTAGTTTTATTTTCTTAATGATACATTTTTGGTCAGAGTATACATTTTTGTTAAATGGTTGTTTTGATTTTAATTGGTTTTGTTGTTTAATGGCGATCGATGGTTGATACCTTTATTTTAAATGATAGTTTGAACTTTGATAAATTGAATTACTTTCATTTTAATATAAAAAGTTAATAACTAATTTCTGAAATAGTTTGATTTTGATTTTTTGATTTCTTTTTTTTTAACTTTATTATAAGACGTAAAAAAAGTGTAAAAAGTTGATTTTTTTTACCACATTTATCATTTGATATCGAGGGAAAAATTTTTATAATTTTAAAAAGTTAAAAATTTAATGAAACTTAGTTCACTACAAAGTTTCTCTTAATCTTTATTAATCTTCTTTAAAAAAAATTAAATGTAACTTTCTAAAATTCCATGAAGTCAAAAACTTTTTAAACTAAATTATTTAAAATGATCCAAAATCATAAAATTTTTAATTTTTTTAACTTAAATTTCACTTTGATTAAAACTATATTCCTAAGAATATAATTTAAATATCCACAAAAATATAAAAGAAAAACATATAAAATTTAATGTATCTCCCCCCCATTAAAATAATTTTTCATATGAATTCCGTCCCCATAAAAAACATATTTTCCATACGATAAGATAGTGGCCAATATCGTTCCCTGAAACTTTTGTCTTTTATCGTCACAACAAGTCATTATACGAAGCTCGTAAAAGTTCCTAAAGGCTTTTTGTGTATGCGAGCATTTATATATCCATGATTGAATAATAAAGAAAAATATGAAAAAAAAATTTTATATACGTTAGAAAAAAAAAGAAAAGAAGAAATAAGAGCATAATATAATGGAAATAATACGGAAATGTTATAGCTGCTGAATCGAGGACGAGGGAAGTTTTAAAAAGCTAATGTTTTTTTTCTTCTTTATTTTTTCGTTTAAAAAATTCTGTATTAATATATACTCTGGTATATCTATACACACGATTCCTAGCCTCTTTTTTTTTATTTTCTCGAGTGTACGATATGTGCGCCTTTGAGTAATGAAGGAGTGTATACTCGAACGCTGTGCCATTAATTAGTATTAAATGCGATCGAGAAAACGCGTGCGTTACCAATAAAATTAGAAAAAAAATAAAAGAAACTCGTATTTATAAAGCTGTTTAATTGTATTAATTAATTGTATAATTGAGATTAATATTGAATATGATTTTTTAAGAAATAGGTTGATGCTGTTTGAACGAATTGATAATATCGCTATTTAGTTAAGCTTGTATATGATGTAGGAAATTATAATCAAGCTAATAATGACAACCGTGTAATGATGCATTTAAATTTGTTTTACATTATTAGCATAGATAAATTAATATTGAAAGCAAAATATTAATGAATCGATACGATTTTACAAAAATGAATCAATTAGAATTATTTTTCTTTTTTCATCCATAAAGCACTGATTAAAAATTCATTTTTATTCATGTTATACATTTCCTACGTATTATGATAATAGAGTGGCGAGAGGTGTATTCCGTGTATTGTATCCATAAACATATTATCCTATTTACTTATTATCTAGAGAGTGGAAGTCGCAAACTAAGCTATTCTTTTTATAAATCAGTATATCGCGTGTGCCAGATTTTTCTTTTCTTTTTCTTTCCTTTTTTTTTTAGATCGTAATCTTGCAAATTTTTCAATTGTGTACAAGTTTTCAGTTACAAATTAATGTTATTTTTTCTTTAACGCAAGATTTAACTTTTAAAACGTGATAATTTTTTTAATTCTTATTGATTTCAAGGTCAAACAGTTTTAAAAAAATGTATCGTTTTACAGTACGTTTTGAACTAAATTTAAATGAATTTATAGGGTTTTATTATAAGCTGTTTATGTGAAAAATTTATACTTTGAGCCAAGTAAAGCCTATTCAAAACTTGATTATGGCAATTTATTCGCACGAAACAATAACATTGTACCCCATTTAGACTTACAGTCACGTAAATCCATGTATAGATATATTAGATATGTGTGAGTTTTGTTTGCAAATAGACATTTAGTTTTTTATTTTATTTTATGCATTATATACATTCAACTTTTTTCAAACTTTTTTTCGTTTTTAGTTAATAAAAAATATTAGAGACTCTGCATTTTATGCCAAATTAATTCATTAAACTTTACGAAATACAAGTCTGGATAAAAAAGTAATACAATTTGAAAAGAATTTTTTTTGACCGAGTCCTAATTTTGAGTGCTTGAATAAGTAAATAAAGAAAAAGTATATTAATGAATAATTTTTAATCACAAAAATTGCGAAAGGTATGTAAAAAAAATGTGAAAAATTTGTACATGGTAAATAAATTTTATTCTATTATGCAAAGAATTTTTATTGGAAATAATTAAAAATAATATATAAAAAAATAGTACATTTTAACCTGGGGTGGAAAGGCTAGATTTACGTAATGAGTTTCGTAAAACAGCCTTTACATTAGAGGTAAATAATGATTTTTTTCGTATGTATATAAGAAGTTGCGATTTTGAGGTTAGAATGCGAAAAAAACATTTTAAATATTATTTTAATATCTGTAAAATAAAATTTTCCAAATTACAGTATTGCTTTAAATTAAATAACAGTAGCTAATTATCATCCGAGTTTAATTAAAATTCTTTTAAAATTTATTTAACGTCGCTGTATTATAGTAGGGTATGAGTCCCGGTCACTGTGCCTGAACTTAATTCTGTGTTTTCCATTTGAAATACATGTAAAGCACAGAATTAGGTTCAGGCACAGTAACCAGGACTCATACCCTACATTTAAAAATAATTTATTCACAACTATCCAGTCTTCAACTTTCTTCAAATTGTATTTAACATCGCTGAACTTATGCTATTATTGTGAAGCTAATTAGCGACGGAGGTTTTCAGTGTGTTTGTGAACTGCAGCACATGTAATGTACAGTGGTGCCTGTATAAATCGGCCAGGAGCGGGATTCGAACTCGGGTCCTCGAGATTACGAATCCAACGCTCTACCGAGTGAGCCACTGACAACCTCACGCAATTCAACTTTTTCTAGACTTAAAAGATTCAGTTCAGTGTTATTCATTAAATCACCAACTTGAATTAAAAATTTCTCTTTTTTTTCTTAAAATTTAGCGAAATTGAATGTTTAATTTAAAATGTTTAATTTTCATAGAATACACGATGGAAAATCTAAAAGCATAATATAAGCCACTTGAGAGCATATTCCCTTTTAACTTTACCAAGCAACTTTACCCCCTAAGGAGTTAGTAAACATATCATCCTCCATTCTATTCATTTTCTTACTCGCTCTCTTTCTTTCTCTCATTAATTAAGCCTTTAACGAGTTACGCACGTGTCCATCAATTTAATCCACTCAGCATGATGTTGTGTACATCCATTATGTATATGCTATATATAATATAATATAAAATATTTGAACATACCATTTTTGGCACGTGTTTACTGCTAAAGTAAACATGAAAAGTAACTAGTTGAGATACAAGAGGTCCACCGCAAGTACGTGCATATTTAATGGCCTCGATTGTTGGTGGAAAATCAGCACCGGGAGCATGTAATGCTATTGAAATTGGTGCACGCCAACGGTCTAACAATGGGCCTAGATTATCCAGGAACGTGTAGTCAGCGTGTGTCGTATACGTTACACTTTCCCAGCAATGCACCTATCAATTTCAATTAAAACCTATTATCTATTCAATACACCTACGTCTTCTTACTTAAGTTCATCTCTTTTTTTATATTTCATATTTGTTCGTTTAGAAATAAAATGTTATAAATTACATATAAAACTATAAAAATAGAATCATAAAAAATTTAATTTTTAGGTATATTAATATGACCCTTTTAACCCTCTGTTGCATGATATATCATATATGATACATCTTTTTTTATATGATTTTATGTTCTCGGAATTTTAGTTTCAAGCTTTCTTGTCATGAAATAAATTATTCTAAGGTCCAAACATATTATTTTATGGATTAGTCAAGCTTTTTAATAATTAAATTGTCGTAGTCATTTGTTATAAGCGAACAAAATGAAAAAAAACTACTTTTTTCGAGTAACAAAAGGTTAAAAAAATGTCCATTTTAATATGTAGCTTAAATATGTTAATAAATGAAGTATAATTATTCTTATTATCGAGAATCATCAAAAATAAAATATATAAAAACTGGATGAAATTCTAATAAATATTGGAATAAATTTTTATTTAAAATTTCTTTCCACATTAAATTGTAAGGCAGTAAAAGCTTTATAAATTAAGCATTTACTGCCCTAAAATTAGTCATAACATCATTTAAACATAAAATTAAACTCATGATTACCTACATTAGATCAAATTATTGAGTTTATAAAAGTCTTTAATTGATGTCAAAATATCTACGTAGAAGATGACCAGAAATTAATAGAAAAAAAATAGATTTTAATTTTAAGTAACGGTTAAATTCTTTTACCGTTTCATTATTTTAAAGATGAAATAATGACGTATTATTATATGCTATTACAATACAGCTAGATTCATGCTTTTGATCAACTATTAACAATCAACCTGAATTAACCGAAGTATTTTTAGAATAGTGGCACATTAGAAATACATTAACAGTATAATATTAGACTTCATGTATTGATTTATAAACATGATACGATATTTATATACATGAGCACTTTTTTTATGTATGCTAAAAAAATAAAATTAAATATTTTTTATTTAAAAAAGAACGAACAATAAATTCTTTGAAATTTCATATAAGAAATTTTTCCCATATTTAAACATAATAAATTCATTAATTTGACCGTAAAATATTATCAAAATTTTAATCGAAACAGGAAGGAAAATATAAATTTTTATTTTTTAAACAAGAAGAAACGCGTTCTTGCTAATGGAAAAACCATGAAACAAAATATTTTAAATTGCGGTATTACAGGTCTGACGCATCCTCGTTTTTTTAAAATCAAAACATCATGATTAAAAAGCGTTGATTTATATTGCTCATACATTCCTACGGCTTCTCGTGAAACGGAAAACGAGAAATGATGTTCATTTAAGCAAATTACAGTTTTTCTTTTTTGTACGCTTGTATATCGACCAATTCGTTGATTTTTTTTATTAAATTAAACTCTTAATTAAGTAGTAAATTGAAATACATTAAAAAGTATGTTAAAAATTTTTTTATAAAATACATTAATAATGATAAACAAAATTAATAAATAATAAATATTTTATGAATATGCTCGTTTTAAAATTTAAAACAAATTATTCATGAAATACCATGTTTTTAATAAAATATGAAACGATATAATTTTTGCTCTGAATAACGTAAATGAAGCACGTTTCATCCTACACGGTACGCTTATTAATTATTTAAATAAAAATTTTTTTGAAAATATTATATATTTAAATGAAAATAAAAATTTTTTACCTTTTGACTCATTTTCACGTAATTATATAGCACCCAATAATCACCGCGTTGGGCTGTTTTTGGCTCTGTTGATTTATCATTACAGGCTATGGCTTCCTTCAAAGTCAGTTCTTTTTTCACCTTTTGATTGGCCTGCAAACATACAAACGTAAAAATTTTTCATTTTTTTCGGAACTTAATAGTTTGATTAATCAATCATTTGTCTGGCAAAAAACTGTAAAAGTTTATTAAACTCTAAGTATACTTATAAACTATTCCATTAAAATGATTGATACAATATCTTAAAATGTTTACCTATCGGGCAACGAACTTCATTTAATAATGTATAAGGTAATTAAGGTATCCATAAATGTCTAATTATGAATGTTACTTTTTATTTTCAAATTAAATAATTTAAGTAGTCTTGTGTGAACTTTATTGTATTATTTATCTAATATAAAGAACTAATAATGGTTATACATTAATGTCGAATATTTAATGCTACATAAATTATTAATTTCATTTTTAAGATAGCTTGAACATCGACAAAATAGTATCAGTGTCTACTTTATTTTGAAGTATTTTCTTGAAAATATTTTTTAAGAAATTTCTGTAACACCTACTTATTTAATATAAAGTACGAAAACAAAAAGTTCTTTTCTCTCGAATTTTTGCTTGCGCATCGCTTTTTTATTAGTTTATATGTATATTTGAAACTTTTCATTTTCATCTTTCTCCAGTTACGCGTATATACACAGATAAAAACTGTATTCAATCGCGTATAAATGGAAACTCAATTTTAACTTTATATCAAGAACTACAATATTTCCTTTTAGAATTTAACGAAACCGAAACTTACGTACTTCTTATAAGTACAATTTTTATTTCATTTTATAAACTTTTTTTTCTCATCCTTTTTACTACTAAGTTTCCAAATTATCAGGTCACATTTATTCATATACGATGCTTGAAAAACATTATAAATTTTTATTTTCGTTGAAAGAGAAAAAGAAGCATCGAGTGCAAGAGTAATAAAACGATGTAAAAAATAGATATTTAGGTCATTGTCAAAGACAAGCTACTTTTATATTATATACGCGAATCGAATTTATTTTGTAAAAATTATAACGTTTTATGTAATCACAAGTTTCAAGGGTACTATAATAAACGTTTTATTTTCACGTAAATGTTTATTACTAATTGTTTCAACTGTAACATTGCTGTAATTATTTATAAAATTATTTCCAACAAATTACTAAATAAATAATATATTTATGAATATTTTCTTACAATTTTACTACTTGCAAAAACTATAAATTCGGTTGTAAAACTAAAATGCAACTGAATACAGCTATAAAATACATTTTCCGCAAGGATAATGATTTGCGTTGAGTAATCGGTCATTCGATTAGATGCCATTATAGAAAATGGACTTTGGCTAGTTTTGCGTTATAATGCCTTGATTGTTTCATTATCAAATTAGGTGCTTATTGTGTTTACATAGTCAATGGCTTGTAACGTTTTAGCAAACTCGTTTATTAAAGTTTTGTAAATTTCATAACAAACGATTAATATTTGTCATTGAGAAAAAAATTTATTTTCTAAATAGTAAAAATTTTAGAAAAATAAATAAATATTAATAACTTAATTATTTTAATAAATTATTTATTTTTAGTAATTATAAGTTTAATAATGAATGAATTCAAAATTATGTCAATTCATATAAATTAATAGTTTTTAAAAATATTTTCATAATCATCATAGCTTAAATTGTTTTGTATGCTTTTTAACAAGCAGCATCACAATAAAACTAAAACTTAATTAACAGTTCAAGTAAAAATATTGCATTTGTAAATTCAGCTCTTTCAAATTAAATTGAAGATAATTAGTAGAACAGGAAGAAAGATTAAAGTTTATACATTGACAAGGACTTATTCAAGTTGGAATTTTCTGTTTTACATTTTTATCTTATTTGAATCGTTATTCTATGCGTGGTACTTGAAATGTATCTTTCTCTCTAAACTGACGAAATTGGATTTTGAATCAAGAGAGCAAGGCTAGTTGTGCTGCAGTTTATGAACTAAACAGAAATAATTCTGTAATAGTAGCGCACTTAGTCCAAAACTTTTTTAATTTTACTTCTAGTAAAAGATCATTCAATTTCTCAAAGAAATCTACTAGAATTAAAACGAATATATTTTTCATCCATGAAATTAATTTGATATTAAAGTTTTTTCTTTCCATTTATTTTATTTTTTAAACAGTTTTTTGTTAGGACCAAGTAGAAATATTTTAAAATCAAACCCTGATAGAAAGTGAACCCAGAACTAGTTAAAAATCTCAAAATGAACTAGTTTTTAGCGAATTAATTTCCAATTAAGTTTTTTCTAAGAAATAGATCAAGAAGCAAATTTTATTAAGTAAATTCTGTTGCGTTGTCATTTGCTTGATCCAAGAAACTCTTTTGGTCAATATAACAAGTATTTAAATAAAAGAAAAAAAAAGAAAATAATATAAAATAAAATTAATATACTAACCGTCTGATTAACTTTCTTTTCAGTCTCTCCATTAGTAGTAGCGACAGGTGCTTCGACCAATGGTTTAGTATCATTATTCTTAAAATCAACCGAAACAATCGGTTGAATCACCGACGTGTCAACCGATTGCTGTTCCAATTTACTATCTTTTTTCTTTTTATCCTGAAACTGTTGCGCTACAGATGACAATTTTTGTTCCGTCTGCTGATTACTCGACGATGCAGCAGCGGCAGCAACAGCAGTAATGACAGTACTATTATTAGGCCTGGAAACTGTACCACTGTACATTAATTCTTGTTGTATTTGCGATTGAGATTGTCCTACGTACGAACTATTTTCTTCGATCCAAGGTCCTGATACTGCACCGAAATGCGCGCATACGTATAGTAATACGCATACGTTTAGTACAATTGATAGCCTTAAGGCCCAGTTACGACGGCAAATAACGCCGAACATCCTGCCGCCTCGTCACGAACGGCTGCCTAAAAACAATCAAATTTTTCATCATTATGGATTCAATGATTTTTTAATTCTTTTGTTTTTCTCTTTGTTTTTCAAGTGCGGATTTTATGATATGGATTATTGTAGCGAGAGGAAAATTTATTTAGGTTATCATTTTATGGATATGAATATAATGACTTTTATTGTAAATTGTACTTGTTACAGGTGCTAAATATTTGCAGATATAATCTGATGCAAATTATATTATATCGATAAATAATTATGAATAAATTTAATTCTTTTATTTTCGTATTTTTAAATATAAATATTATAATATAAAGAAGTATTAATTCTGTAATTATATTTGAAAAATTTCCGTAAATTAATGTTGAATTTATGAAGAAGGATTAAATTTTATGAAATCGTTGAATATTAATTACTTTTCAATTATAAGTAGTTGACTAAACCATAAAATGACCTACTTTCAATTTAGAATCAGTAAACTACGATTTATCCATTTTCAAAAGAAAAATGGTAATAAATGCTTAGGTGATTGATTTGATTTTGACAAATCAATTAACGATAGTCATGACCTTTTCAAATATTCAATTTCATATAATTTTTACAGCACAATCTATCTTTCCTTATTTGAAATATTTACTTTAAATAGAGATTTTGTGTTGAATGAAAATTTATCTGAAGTAACAAAAGATTTCGGACCGCAATTAAAATTAAATAATAAATGGCGTCTAATTAGACAAGAATAATTTTCACCGCTTAAAATTATACCTTTGACCTTTTCACTCTCGTACGATCCTTTTATATAAAATTGTAAGAGGGTCACAACAATAATCTAAAAATATTTAAGGAAAAAAATAAAATAAAAGTTAAATTGATTTCCTTTTTACGGATGATCTGTTCGATGATGACGCAATAATGTTTCGAGGCGATGATTATTTTTAGGAAGTTACATTATTATACGACTTCGATGTATTTAGAGGTCGTAAGGATAAGCTTATAAAAACCTTGACATTTTTTTACGAATTTTTTTCTATCAATTAGAATTTTTAGAAATGATATTTGAACGAACGCTTATGTTATTTTGAGTTATTAACGGTAAATGCATAACAAAGAATTTATAATTTTTTTATGAGATGAATTTTTATATACGAATTGTTCTACAAAATATGTTAGATTTAAAATTATAATATTATTCAAGTTTAAAATTTCTTTTGATGATCAAATTTCCAATATTATTTTGAAAATTTAGAAGTTTATAAATTTCAAAGCAAAAAATATAATACGCACAATCACTATTTGTTTTATCCTCTAATAAATTTTTAATATTATACACATTTATAAAAAAGACTTATATATAATATTAAATTTAAAATTTATGATTATTTTATTCATTAGTTCATAAATATAACATAAATTTATTATTATTTTTTAACAAACTAAAAATATCTATTCATAAATGCAAATAAGTATTATACAATTTTTATATATAATAAAAATAATAAAAATAAAATCTTGTTTGAGAATGAAAAGAGAAAAATATTTATAGAAATGTTATTTATATTGTATATAAATATGTATAATAATTTTCAGATGAAATATGATAATTTAAATTTAGGATAATAGACCAAAAGTATTCTGACTATCTATTTTTATTCTCACCAATGTTCTTATGTGTAATTTACAAAATCAACTTTATAGATTTAGAGTCTCGGTAAATAATGAAAGATCTTCATTGTTTATATTTTCGTAAAAGTTATTTTAATTTTAATTGAAAACACATTTAAATTAAAATAAACAATATTAAAAAGATTTTCACTCGGTTAATTATAAATAAATACTCTAAAATTTATAAAATAACATTTGATGAAAAATAAAGTATATCTCGTATTTAGCATAAGACCTACAAAATAATCAAATGTACTAAAATCGAAGTAATTCATTCTTCTTTTTAGCATTTAATAATATATTTTTAAGCAAATGTAGTCGCTCTAGTAATTGTAAATTCAGTCGCTAAAGTTTTATAAACCGTTAATTTAGGTTGAACTGGCTTGTAACAATTGTTTTATGCAAACGTCAATGATATCGCGTCTGCGAATTATAAGGTGTAGCCTTTGTGCATGCACACATATATATATACACACAGCTTTACTTTATATGTCGTCAAAGTCAATATACAAGCTCTTGAGTACTGCGAGTTTAAAATTTACAACTTTACTCGAGTTCAAATATTATAGTTTTAAAAGTGCAGAGGTAAGAGGGAACAAAAGAAAAATCAAGTAAATAAATAACTCATTATCCTTGCAATGAGAATTTCTTAAAAGCAAATAATATTATGATTCGTCGTTACTTTAAAGAAATTCGATATTTTAACGCTAAAATAATTATCAATAAAATTCAAGATCGTCGAAATGTTTTATTTCTCATTGTCTCGTTGTACTGAATCCGTCAATGATACACAAGGCTTTAAGTACACAGTGTTACAAACGCTTTTACAAAATGTACTTGAATACAAAAGGCTGAACAGTATTTCCAATCAACTTCCTATGATCATTGAAATATTTTTATCTGAATGTAACTTTTAACACAATGGCTCGAACTATTACAATGTAGACGGAGGACAAATGAATCTTAGATTTAAAAGGAGTTGAAATATTTCTTATTGTTTTATTGTGTGTGCTGTTGGTTATTCATTATGTTGAATAATTAGTTGATTGGTGGTACGAACAAAATGAAAATTTGTAGAAATTAAATGTGAATTATATGCTTGAAATGTTACTCTGTTAATCAATGTAATTTTATATTTTTTATTAATCGTTTTTATGCGTCAATTTTCAAACGTTTTTCATTGATGTACATCCAATTATTCAATTATTTTAATGGAAAAGAGCGCATTTCGAACAAAATTGGATAACTTTATTTCGAACGAATCAAAAGCCAACCTAAAAATTCGCCGATATACACTCAATAAAAAAAAAGAAGGAAATCCTTATTTAAACAAATACACCAACAGAAATTTATAGTTGAAGGTAAAAAGATTTTTTCGAAATAAAAATACGTTGGGAAATTCGACGAGGGGCAGGGTGAAAAACAATTTACTCTTTCCTATACAGCAGCACTATTAAATTTTCGAAAATAACAGCTATATAACTGAAAATCCATTTATTTACAAAAGCATGCGCGTATCCATCAGTTTGAATGAACGAAAATCAATACACACGATGTTGATATAACGTCAGTTTTTATATACATATATTTTTTTTATTTTTGTTGTTAAAATTTATGGCTATATAAAAGCTTAAACAAATGATGTTTGTGAAATATGATTTTAAAATGCAAATTTTTCACTCTATTGTATTTGTATTAAATTTGCATAATGAAAACTTATAAAAGAAATATGTATTTATAAAAAATTTAAATAAAAGTATATAATCCGACACTTGATAAACTAAAAATTTATTTAGATATGGAAAAAAAATTCTAATATTTATAATATTTACCGGAGTCGTTGTTGAGGCGTCGTCTTCGGCGTTTTCTTCTCCACCAGCGCGTCGTGATGGGTTTTGGCGCAGTGGGCCGGGGCCTTGTGCCACCGCTGGCCCAAAGCTCCTCCTCAGCCCTAAAGTATTCCACGACTCTTGCTGCTTCGTTTTCTTTGACTTTTAGCCTTTTTATTACAAGGCTAATTTTTTTTTCAATTTTTAGATTTCTTTGACGATGATTTATACATCACGAGTCAATCATTGTTATTTTGTTGAACTTATTCGAGCTATTATGGTTAAATGATTGAAATCTGTAACAAATGAAAAAAAAATTTTGTTATTAAATATGTAATTTGAATTTTAATATAATATCTTAATTATGCTTAAAATATAGACAATCAAAGAAAAAAATATTTTTTGTTTAATTGATGGAATAATTGCTTTATATAAAAATTAAATATCCGAAAAATAACATTTACTGCAGATCGTTTAATATCAATAAATTTTAAAATTTCATTTATTTTACAGACTGAATTTGTACACTGCGACAAAAAAAATTGTTACACTACTGTATTATGCAAATTAAATTTTTCTTGCAATTAAATAGAGTTTAAATTTTATAATGCTTAATACATAAGTAAGTTTAAGGACTTTAAGGATATGTAAATTATAAACATATTTTTTTCTTTCTAATATATATTTTCATTTTTAGAAACTTGTTGTGCAGACTTTAAAACACGCTAATCTTTATGGTGAGAAAAATTAAACTTTAGTTATTAAATAAAAAAAATTTTTTTATGAATTGCGTGTTTTTACTAAGATGCAAACATGCAAATCCTACTTTTATAATGTTTTAAATATTCATTTATTTTCTATGAGAAAATAGTTTTGAATTTACAAAGACATTTTCATCAAATTTGTATTTAATTCAATTTTTTTCAAATTTTTTATTACGTTATATTTTCTAATAAATTTTTTTGTGTTCGTTATTAAACTAAAAAAGAAAGAATGAACACAATTTTGATAAAAATTTTAATGCCATAATAAAATTATAATAAAAAAAGTTTATTTTTTCCACCAATAAAAGTAACTAGAAATTTTCAGTTAAACTATAAATAACGATGAAACAAGTTGAGACTTTATACCACTTTTTAAAGTCCATTCAACAAACATAATTTTTCTAATTAAATTATAAACATTCGTTTCGAACCATAAAAAAGTACGAAATATCATTATGTTATTAAATATAATAAGAAACATTCATTCTACAACATTAAAAACGTTTCGAAATTCTTCCTCGCATCCATACAACCCATTAATTTCAGTAATTAATAAACAAGCCACACTGATTATAATCCTTTTTAAATAAGAAGGTAATTAACTGTTCTCAGGATTCACACTAGCCAGTTAAATGAAAATGTAGAAAAAACTAATTCTATGCTGGGATACATTAGTCACGAGTCTTTACATTTTATCGATTACTTTTTAGGCCATCTCTCTTCTTTTTTCTCTTTTTTTGCCTTTGTCCTATGTTAGATATTTTTCTTTTTTCTTTTTGGTTGTATCGGAGAGAAAAAAAATGAGAGGCGCGGCCAAAAGTTTAAGGGTGCGGGGTATAATTTGTGTCCGGTACTATATAACACACCCTTGATTAAGATATGTATTTTTGGCATGGCATCTTTGAGGCTTCGTTATGTAAAAAAAAGAAAACAAAAATAAAGGACAAGGGTGACGTATATTGTATAGACAATATGATGTACGTCAACGTTGATTTTTTTTAGGAAGAAAACTCGGGTGAAGGGAATTTAGATAAATAATATTTTATGAATTTTATGTGTATAAAATTTTTTGTTTACATAAAACATTTCATATAAGTATACAAATATATTTACTTTCTAAAGAATTCCAGCTTTCCACATAGAAAATAAAATAATAATTTTGGTCACATAAATATTTCTGTCCATATAAAAATTTTAGTTTAAATAAATATTTATTATTTGATTCTATACAATTTTTCAGTCAAAACTATTGTATGCAAAACCAAAATGTTAACAGTAAATAATTGAATGAAAAAATTCATCTACCACATTATTAAATACTAATTAATAATGATTCATGATTCATTAATAAACAAACCAAATGGTATTTGAAAATGATATTATACATTTAATGGGCTTAAAGAATTTTAATATTCATTTAAAAATGAATTTAACACTATGAATCATCAATAACAAAAATTGACGCATTACATTGAAAAGCTGTTTTCCATTAAACATCATTTTATTCAACTAACAATTTACATTAAATAATTAATACTTGTCTGAAAATATTCTATTACATAATTATATAACATCATTAAATTACAAAATAATTATTTGTAAACAATTTTTAAAATATTGTACCAATTATGCAAATATAGAGCATATTATCTCCAAAATTGAATAGTTCAACTTTAAATTGACACGCAAATATATAACTCTAGAACTTTCTATTTTAAAATTGTTCATCTTAAAGTGCAAAGTCTCACATACGTAAGAAGACATCCGGAGATTGTCAGGTCATTTGGATTAAAAAAAGAAAACATGGTCCCTACGTCACAAAAGCTCCGGTTAAGAATCTGCATATGTAAAGCTTCTGTACAAGCGCGTCTGAAGTTAGATTTTAAGTTTGTTTTTTTAATCTTGTTAATAACTCGCTCGCTATTTCTTCTTTTGTATTATGAATTCATAATATAATTTTTATTATTTTCATAAATTATTTTTATAATCCTCTTTCTTATTTTTAAATTAATAATAAAAAATTTTTTAAATTACGTCAGGGATTTGCATTACAATTTCTCTTAAATATATTCCTTACCTACATAAAACCTCGATAGAAAATTAATTCAGGACATAAAAAGTAATAACTTTTATTAAAACCGATATATGTTTAGCGATACGTAAATCTTTTAGATAAAAGTCAATCTTAAATTAAGATTCATTCAATAAGAATGAATTTCTGATTTTTATCAATAAAAACCCCAAAGATTAATCAACTATGAACGATAAAAAAAGCAGAAAAGAAAATCAATAAGATTCGTTCTACGATAACTAATATCGATACAAACACACTGAATTTTTCAAATATTATTAAAACCTTTGGCAAATACAGTGATCAAGTTGTTATACAGCGACTATATAAATGAAAATAAAAAGAAAAATGTTCATATGATTTAGATATAACTACATGTAATATTAGGTATATAATGACTGGAATTAAATGATAAAATTGAACTAAAAATCAACAAAGTTAAATCTATGTATATACATATTACAAAGATGGACGTTTTCCAATTACTGCCGTATCTCAATGATTATATATATAAATAAGATTAGTTATTTGTCTTTCATACTATGTGACAAACTTATATGACTTTCTTTGCTATTCATTATCTGGAGCGAAAATAATGTACGTGGCAATTATGAAACGTTAGAAATAGCATTGGTGTATTATATACTATACTAATAACTAACTACCTTTCGAAAAAAAAAACTTTCAACTTATCATATTGATACAAACAAAGTATAATCAAATATCCTAGTTAGATTAGATACGTTATCCGTGGAATAAAAAATTTAAAGATTATGGCAATAGGGTCGAACATCCGGTGAATGGACACTTAGGACACGTAAATGGACGATTTTGTTTATTTAAAGTTTATTAGTAATAGGGTTAAACAGCCGGTGTATCGACGCTTAAGCACGTAAATGGACAAGGATTGTTAGATTAATGATACTACGATGTATGGAAAATTTATTGTTTTAATACTTTTCAATGTAATCACTCTTTATACAGTAGCTTGTAATTGTTATTGATCGTATTTGAGAGAATTAAATCTTCAAGAGTTATCTTTAATTTTTGTCCAATTACTAAGCTAGTGTCCAGGTACCGGTTGATCAACTCAAGACGAGAATAATCAAACTAATAAAAATCATTAAATCATTATTAGTAAAAAAACATTTTTGAATAATTTCATTTTTTCCACGACAATCATATATAAATGTCATAGACAATGTAGCTAGATAGAAAATTAAAAAAATGACTATATTCCGTACATTGTTAGATTTTACTGAAGCGTATTTTTTAAAACGTTCAAAAAGACAGTTTACAGCAATAAATGAGTGATTTGAAAAAAAATATATATTTTTCATTAAACTGGATATTTTATAGATATATAATTGTCGGTCGGCGTACGTGACGTATACAAGGTTCCGTTTTATTCTTTTTTTTTCATTTTATTTCAATCAGAGATGTCAGAAAAGCTTGTTTTTAACTTCAGGAAAACGTTTCTTTTTGTTTCGCATTTTTTTTTTTCATTTTGTTAGCTTTATTTTTCTCTCCTCGTTTCTGTGAACGATACAAATGCATTCATGCAAGTGAAATATCGTTACTTTGTAAAACCCTTTTTTTTTGCTATGAATTAAAACGAAACTCTCTTTTTTTTTCTTTCTAGGATGTTGGAAAAAAAAAGAAGCATGCAGCTTCTATCGCTTGGAAAAGTGATTAAAGTATAATAAAATGTTTATGTCATATACGGAGAAAAATACATGCTCTACTTTTATTTTCTGGATCCGTTTTCATATCAGTTTATATGTGCACTTGACTGGTTCAGATTAGAAGACTTGGTATTAATAAAAGAAAAGAATTTACATTTTGTTTGAAAATTAAATAAAAAAATTCAAAAGGTTTTTTTTTATTTGAAAAAAAAAGAAAAATTTAAATCAAACAAAATTTTCAGATTTTAAATTTAAATTATAAAATAAAGTAAGACCTTTTTATTTCTTTTCTAACGTAGTATACGACACTTTTTTGGCAGAATAAATTTGCTACACATTTTGACGTAGACACTATTTATTTAGTAACGAAACTTTATGCAATACCTATTGTAGCTTTAGAACAAATAATCATTTGAGCAAAGCTAGTGAACAAATTGAATTTATTAAATTGGCATTGTTATTTTTTGTTTTAGAAAAAAAAAGAGCTTCTGGCTTAAACTAGTTTATATTGACAATAAAGTCTTTCTAAACCGAGGGTCAGACAAGAATCTGTTAATCAACTTGATTATTGAGCAAACATTATAATAAAAATATCGAGCAAACAAGTCCATTGCAAAGAGTAATTGAATTAGTTTAGTGAAAAATGAAAACACAACGAAACTTGCAGTTCCTTATAATAAAAAAAAAATAATATTATTTCCTGTGTTAATCATTCATCATAAGTTTTCTACGATGCTTATTAACATCACCATCTTTCAGCATCATCTCCCTAAAAAAATATGAATCCCTTGCTAACATTTATCAGAAAATTCTTTCATCAAATAGATATATCATCCCTGCTTTCATCCAAAAAAAAAATGAAGGAATCCTTCTTTTTTTTCTAAATAAAATAATTCATATTTTTGCGTCCTCAACTTAATACAGAGGAAAAAAGCTTCGGCTAAAACGCTCTCCCTCCATACATTCACCGCACATATATATGAAAAAAAAACCAAAAAAGAACGGATACGCTCATCTTCCGGTATACAACTTCCGCGCTTATAAACATGAAAGAGAAAAAGAGAAAGAGAGAGAGAAGGAGGAAAGAAAAAAACGGAAGCTTGTTACTTATATAGCATACGCGTGTGGGTGGCTGGCTTTTTGATGAGATTTCAAGGGAATTTCTTATCCGTTAGAACTTGCTTCTTAATTGCTATCACGTACAGGAGAGATTTTCCCGTGGAACCTTATGTGCAAGCTTTATGTACGTGTGTATACGTGTATCTATGTTATTGCAATGAATTTTCGGGGATGGAAAGTCGTGGCAAATTTTTTTTTTAGAATTACTAAAGGTATATATCGGAGGTTGGAAAGTAAGTTGGAGGGTTTATATTGCTTGTTTAGTTGGAATTAAATGGTTTAGTAGCTGGTTAATTAGTTGGCGAGGAATCGAGGGGGTGGAGTTATTGAATTGTTGAGAGAAGTTTAGTTGAGTGGCTGATGTAATTACTTTGAGTAAGTCGATTATAAAAGTGATTCCAAAAGTGTTTTCGTTTACTAGAATATTTTTTTTTCTTTTTTTTAAAGAAAATTGCTTACGTCGTCATGCTCATAGTATTTTAAAATTGTAATTAAGTTAGAGAAGAAATATTTAAGCATTTAACTTTTAGAAAAATATGATGCAACGAAGTTAAACAGTTTTAGAACCCAATGTAATTGGTTACTGTTCAATATAATTGGCTTAGTAAAATTGATTTAAAAAAAAATTGAATAGTTTAAATTTATTTAAAAATTTTTAAATGTGCGCTTAATTAAATGAATAGTTTTAAAAAAAGTGTATTAATATTATTCGATCTACTGCCCTGGTAAAAAATTAACCACATTTTGGACAGGATTCCTGGAAAATATAAATTAAAATGACTTATCTAAAATTATCTAAATTCTTTGTTCAAAGAATTTCTAGATAAGTGTCATTTTAACTTACGTTCATCAGAAATCCTGTCCAGAATACGGTCAATTTTCCATCAGAGTAATTTTAAAATTTGAGAATTATAATAATAGAATAAAATAAGATAATAATTAAAAGTGATTAAAATTCAACTATTCTATTGAATCCAAAAAAAACACACAGGGTAATTTTGATCCATACTATTTTTTCACGATTCTCTTTAAACATATATAAATGGCACGGATGCACTTTTTCTATATCAGTAACAATAATTTTGTAATGTTTGCAGTATAACTTAAAAGTGGTTCGAACTGATAAAATAAGTAAACATAAAATGACAGATAATCGAAAAGCGTTGTTCAGATAAAATCGATCCGGTGCATTTTCTCCGTTATCGAAAAAAAAAACTTTCACATCAAAAGTTATCAAATAATATTTAATGATTCACGATCATATAACGCAACTGTAAAACTAGAAATTGATGAATACAATACTTCAACAAACTCTGAGAGATACTAGAAATAGTTTCGATTCCAAACCCATTGTGTATATTTAACCGAATATCAGGATTACATTTCAATTACAAGCTGCCTCTCAAATATTCTCCTTTTCAAACATTATTATTAACAAATTACATTTAACGTTAATGTAATAAAGCTCGCTGAATGAGAAAACAAATTTAGTTTGCGTCGTTTAATCCGTATCATTTTATTACACAAATCGCTTTAATTTTTTTTTTAAACAAGTAATAAATTAAATTATTTCAAAATAATGAAAATGAATGTTTTTTTTTTCAAATTGCATTTACCGATTGTTTTCTGTACAAAAGTGCAGCATTAATCATTCGAAAATCAATTTACGAGCAGTCATAACTTTTCATTTTAAAGTTATGTGTCAGGATACAAAGTTTTGTATATATTTCAATAGTATTATTTACAAAAGGGCCAGTTTGTATGTATCTCCTGTAAAGAGACCCAAGATGTCAACTTTTGCATAATTCATAAATATTTCACGAGTTTTCTTATTCTAAGTTTCTCAAAAGTTAAAACGCTATTACTATAACAAACTACTTTGAGAGCATAGTAGAAGTAACGACGATTAAATTATTTCTCTCTTTAAGCTTTCGTCAGAGTGAAAGTCTGCTCTGATACATCAAATA
Organism: Anastatus disparis; assembly: GCA_017163975.1. Lineage (NCBI taxonomy): Eukaryota > Metazoa > Arthropoda > Insecta > Hymenoptera > Eupelmidae > Anastatus > Anastatus disparis. The sequence goes on from JAFFSR010000261.1 coordinate 778,585, forward strand.
ATTATTGTTATTAATACAGTAAAAGAATGAAAGAAAAAAATAGAGTGTACGTACCAAAATAAAATTTTAAAAGTTAATTCTATTTCAGCATTGAGCCTTAAAAGCTTTGCTTTTAAATTAAATTGTATATTTAGGTATCATCAAGATACTTTATAATTACACGCCTTTGTACTAATGTTCTTCGTACAAAAATTAATTAAAATTTTTTATCATCATTACAGAAATGATTTATAAATTAGAAATAATGTTAAAAAATCACGCAAAGGAGTCACGTTAAAAAAAAGAAAACTAAAAATTCGAAATTGCCATATATATTATTTGATACTTTATAAAACGGTCGTTGACCGTAAGAGACACAAAGCATCTTTCTTTTTCTATACATTATATATTTTTTTTATCATACTTTTAAAAACGATAAGGCTTCGGTTTAGTCGGTCACGTATGTGCTTCATATTAAACACAAAAGCTCGTCTTGTGTGTCTCAAGCATCGGAATATTACACAACGGCTAATATAATTATATTTTAGATGAGTTACTTCTTCTTCTTCTTCATATTTTTTTTTATTATTATTATTTATTCTTTGCTTATGGGTATTTAAAGTTGACAATTATTACTAATTGGCTGGGTTATCGCGTGATTTATTAGCAAGCGGCTTCCTTTTTACGTCGTTTCTTTTATTTTTTTTCTCTTTTCTCGTCTTTATTTACAGTTATATTTTAACGCTCGAACGCAAATACGAGATGTTGAAGTCTTAATTCTTCGGCTAATAAAGATTATATTATAAATTATCGTCGATTTGTGGATCGTTTAACGGGGATATAAATTTGATAGTTTTTAAATCATTCGATCAATTGAATTTAATACACTTTTTGCGATTGAAAATTACGTTTATTGATGGATTTATGTACATCGTTCATTGAAGTAAACAAATTCATTCATTCGAGCTTTAAATTTAGTTCTCAGAATTTTTTTCAAGCATTTCTTAATTGAAGCATGAAAAAATTCTAAATTGAGGCATGTAAAAATTTCCGAGAACAGAGTTAACTATTTGATTTTCTGAATTTTTTCATATTATGAAAAATTCAAAGAATCGCACGTACAATATTTCAATGTTCTAATGTGTAAACGTTAATTAAGAGAAGGAAAATATTACCCAAAACGCATGAATTTTCCATTTCAAATTGTTTAAACTGGGTTAAAATTTACAAAGGCCAAAGTGTATAACAAAGTAAATCCAATTATATTTCTTTTTTTAATAAAAAAATACTTTGCAGTTCAAAAAAGAAAAAAAAATTTTTTTTTACAAATTAAAGTATTGACTTACTTTCCACATCTGTTTTGTTGATTCAATTCATTATTTCTTGAATATTATTTTTTTTCTCCACAACATGCTGCTAACGTATTTTGCAGTATTTATATTTTACGTTCCTTTATCGTTCGTAAATAAAGAAAAAAAAAAGAGAAATCAAACAAAAAAAATTGTTGAAATGATTTTCCATTTTTCTTTAGTTCGTTTCTCGCACATAATACGACCACTTTTAACTTTATGGAATAAAAAAAAGCTGAAGGATTTTATTTTTCCACCTTAATTAAAGAATCTTTATTTTTTACCGAGAAAAGTAAACTAAATCGAATGGCAACGCAAAATGTTGGGAAAAAAAAATTAAATAAAATGAAAAAAAGGAAAGTAAAGGAGTTAAAATATAATCAAAGAAAAGATGAAATGCCTTTGATTGTAATACGACGAAATGACATAGTAGTAGACGTATACTTTGTCGATGACTTTAATGTTAAGAGAAGAAAAGAAAAAAAGAAGAAGATGGAAAGGAAAGGGAGAAAGGAAATTAAAGAATCAGAATCGTCTTACCGCACTGAAATGTTCATTATTATACCGGTGAAGTGAAGAGTGAAGACGGAACGAAGTAGTATCGGTTTCAGGTTTATTTTTTTCTCTCTTCTACTTTTTTTTGCCTTTTCTTTTTTACTCCTCTTTCTTTCACTTTTAAGTGTAAGAAGCTCAATAATATCACGAAGCGCATAACGCAAAAATTTAAAACAGAGAGCCGTAGAGATTTTATATGTTTGGTTATTGAAAATTATTTTGTTGCTTGTGCACATCGAGTTATTTTTGATTAAATTTTTTTTTACTACCACCAGCACCGCTGGAAAACAGGATAAACTGGGTTTTTATTTTCCCCTTTTTGCAACGTTACATATTCTATTTTAAGGATTTTAATGCCGTATTATTATAGCTCTGGATTATAGCGTGTTATGTTGAGATGTAAGTATTCATTTTGCATTTTTCTTTTTTACTTCTATATTTAAAATGGCTCGAGAGATAAGAAGATTTCTTCGAGAAATTATTCTCTTCGCTCTTTGTTTTTTTCATCTTCTGTATTTATAAATTTTTCACCTAAGGGAAAATACGAGGGAAAATAAAAAAAACAAATTTTTAATATCACTTTGATAAAGAATATTTACGGCATTGCAAAATAGAAGTTCACGCAATTATTTTCACAGATCGCAGTTTGATTCAGACCTTTTCTTCAGTTAATTATAACTTGAATTAAGTATATTCCGATTTTAAAAGTTAAATGCTCAATTTAAATTGTGAAATAATTAGAGTACTGAATAAATTTTTCAAAACTTCTTCGATAATAATTTGTACTTTTATTTCATTTACTTCCACAACTTTTTTAAAAAGATTTTTTAACTAATATTTAAAATTAAAATTTCTTTCAATATTGTTGCGTGCACTCCAAGATTTTTCATAATTATTTCAAGTATAAAAATTTCCATGAAAATCCTCTCATTACAGGAAGTTTCGCTGGTATTAAGTTAGTCAGCTGCGTAATAACCAGCTAACGTTTCTTTTTTATTAAAATAATAAATTTTTTCAAATTAATTAAAGAAAAAAATTGAAGTATATTAATCTTTGAATTAATTGAAGAAAAAAAGGATGAAATACTTAACAATTAAGTAAAAAATTGAAAAAAATATATATAAAATAAAAATTTATTTGCGTAATCTAAAAAGATAAATTGTTTGTTTATAACAACTTGTTATTTACTTCACAGGAAAAATTCTTTATCTCAAGCGCAAACATTGTGAAAGTGACAGAGTCAAATGAAAAAAAGCAGAACAATAACAAGGATATACATTAACACTTGAATTCTTTTTTTTTTCTACAAAAGTAAGCATCGCTCACAGTGAAATCGACGTTTCTATATACACAAGTCCCAATTCAGATTCAGAAATACATTACTTTATAGACGCGTAATATTACCGATCGTCATTTCGCTCTATATATACGAGATCGTTTCATCGCCTACTTATTTTTTTATCTTTTTTCAAATTCTTTTTTTTTTTTAGTTTTCTTCATCAAGCATTTTAATATCTCCTGAACGATAATATCGTACGACAGGATGCTGAATCCATTTGCTATGCGGGGACTTTAATTGACTGTCGTCCTCAACTACCTTTTTTTTTATCTTTGAATATATATATATATGTATAATATGGTATTATAGTGACTACTGCAGAAAATCGTGACGAGAACTCGATGAGAGAAAAGAGAAGATTTTCTCTTTCGCGAGAATAATCAAAGTCCTTTTTTTTATTTTTAACTTCCAATTGTTCGTATTTTTTTTTCTAATCTTCTTTTTCTCTCTCTCTCTCTCTTTAGCTAACACGCGAAGACTAGACGACGACGAAAGCATTCCCGTTCTGTTCAATTAATTCTTACTGTCGTTGTGGCTCTTTTAACTTTTTGCTCTTTCTCTCTCACTCTATTTTATCTCTTTCACTCACTCTCTCTCTCTTTCTCTCTGAAGCTGACTGTAGAAAATTGCACGCCTTTTTTTTTCTCTTTTCGTTTTTTTTTCTTTTTGTTTAACTTTTTCTTCTCAAAAGCATTAGTCGCTCGATGGCGCGGTTAACGATGAAGAAGAAGAGTCTAAGCTGTGTAATGGCAATGGCTATGGCAAATATATGTAAATTCTTCGATAATTCGACTTTCTTCTTTTTTTTTACTTTTAATTAACCAGATATCAGAATTCTTTTTATTAACATTATTTTATTTGAAAAATTTATTAATTGCTAGGTATTATTAGCAAGGAAACTGGTATTTGAAATTATTTTATGTAACTACACTTTGTATAATCAAGTAAGTACGTTATGGTGGTAGTTTGAAGAGATATTAAAAATGTTTAATATTAAAAAAAATACTATTTTCAAATTTCATTATTATAAATAAATAGTATATTTTTATTCCTGGATCCATACATAATAAAGCCACGAGGAATATTGTATATGCAATGAATATTTTATTTAATATAAAAAAAGCATATTTGATGATGGGAACTACAGAAAGAATAATATATCAAGTTTTTCATTTTATTTTCAAAGATTAAAAATTAAAAATCATTAAAAAGTAAAAAATACAAATTAGGTTACTCCGGTAATTACAATTAATAATTCAATGTTTACAAAGCCTGAATTTCTATATACTCCCAATTACGAGCATTCAATATCGATCGATCAATATAATTCTTAATCTATCATTTACAAAAAATAAGAAACAAACAGCGATTCGTTACACCTCAAAGTGCAAATTCAAGCTGTATATCATAAAACGAGTAACGCAGTAGGTGAGCTTTCAGAATTATTACTTTCATGGGATTTTATCTGATTGCATTAGCACTTGTTAAATGGCATAATGGTGCGTGTTATACAATTTAGGTTATGTATATGCGCATCATGCAACTGACTTTAAAACTTAACTTGATATTGTTGTTGTAACGCATATAATTCATTGTATTTGCGAAATTGCTGAATGAAAAAGAAAAATTACACGCACGTATATATGGAAATATTTCGTGTCATTTTCTTTAATTACAGTTTTTTCTACTTTTTTTTTGCTTTTACGACATACGAATGAAATGTATAGATATTTTATCGATGGAAAGCTGTGTTATTGCAATGCTGTTATATATACATTTTTGCACTAGTTTTTGATATATTAAGAGACTTTTTTAATTGTGCTATAATATATGCACGAAAACAAAATGAAAAATTAAATATCAATACATTTTAAATTTATTACCGCTAAATTTAATATAGAGATAATTAAAATTAAAATAATTTTTTTTAGATTTGAAAATTACGATATTAAAAGTAAATCAAACATTTTTGAGATTCATATTTTATTTCGTGTAATAATTAATTACATTATAGAATTTATAATAATATTTGAGATTTATTCGAAAGAAAGTTTACCATTTTAAGAAATGTACACAGATAAGACGAGAACCGAGAGAAATTCGGATTTCAAATTTTAATGAATCTCAGCTAGATAGCTCCTTTTGTCAGAAAAAGAGGCTATGCAAAGTCGTTTTTTTTTGCCATTGGTCTTTCCGTATCAAAAGATGCAGCGATGAAAAGTTTAAAATTTTTAATTATTTATTGAATTTTCAGTAAAATATTCGCGTTCAAATACGTACCCACCATTTTAATAACAACCTATTCACTTTCTGGTTACCTTGAAAATAATGTAAGGTACATTATGCTATTAGTGAGTAAAATAGGTCAGTTTGACAGTACTGATGCTTACGTGTCTCGTACTTATTTTTCCTTTTCTTCTTCAGCAAAACTACTGGAAATTTGATTTTCTATGCCCATTTTATGTAAATAAAATAGACATGGAAAATTAAATTTTACTACTGTAGAAAAAATAGATTGTTTTTTTAATAAAAAAAAACTGTAAAAAAAGTTATTGATTTATTAATTTACAAATATAATTGTAACTTTCATTTCATATTATATTGACGTCTTAATCGCACCAATTTCAATTTATTTTTACACATCATATTTATTTCATCGACTTGAATTTGTAACAAAAAAATCTATAATTTCATATTTAATTCATTAAAAAACTGTCTCTTTGTCATTAAACTATAATCGTAATTGCCATTTTCCCCTATAGAAACCCATAATTTTGTTAATTTACAATTTTTAATAAAATTTTAATGTCGAGCTTGAGTTGATAATTAAAAAGTAAAATAGAAAATTATTGTACTCGCGACGCGGAGAAGCGGTATTTATCATATTCAAGAGAGCAAGAAAATGAATAAGTAATTATAAAGTGGTATACAATAAATAGGTAATTATAATACTGGCAAAGTTTTATTAAAATTTTGAATCAGGGACTCGGCACGTACCCTCTCTTTTAGAAATTTCATTGAAATTATAATAATTAGGTGTTTTAAATATTAAATTTTGTAATTAAGATAATATTCAGTTCTTTCCGAATATTTAATTATGGTTAATATGTGAATTGAATTTTGCTGGGGTATAAGAGAAATTGTTGCCATTATTCACCTAATTATCGAAAGAAAAAAATTATCAGCTTTTTTAACGCTCAACTTCTTGGGAATATGAACAATTGATTGTTGTTTTTTTAGTATTTAACGTTTTGAACACTTAAATGCGGTCTTTTTCAGGCTAATTATAAAGCAAAAAAACAATTTATCATACACTTGGAAACCAATTTAAAATTGTAGCATTTCGATCAAAACGTTTAATACAAAAATCGACAAGAAATAATGAAATGAAATAACAAAAAATAGGAACAAATGAACAGTGCTACATTTGAATCAATCACTTATATCGCCGTTAATATCTAAGTACTAAATAATCAAAATTTACAAGGTTTCCCTTTCTTGTATGTAATAAACGCGTAACAAACAACAATGACTTTCTTATTATATTGCATGTCAATGTTTGATGAATAGGTGATACCTCACGTATATGTATAAGTAAAAACCTCAGCTGTTTATTATATACTTACATAAACTATAATGAACGATGAAAGCAAAATTTTTTTTGTATAGACACGTTACACGGTACTGATGAAAATTAAAAATTTAACTAGACTTTTTATTTAATTATATTTAATGATTTTTTTAATTTATTTTTTAAATAATAATCATCGTGAATTATATTGTTTCCTGATTGATGGTAAGCACGAGGTAGTCAGTGGCTCAGTCGGTAGAGCGATGGCTTCGTAATCTCGAGGTCCCTAGTTCGAATCCCGCTCTCAGCCGATTAATACAAGCACCACTGTATGTTACATGTGCTTTGTTCATAAACACACTGAGAAACCTCCGTCGTTAATTAGCATCGCACTGATAGCATAAATGCAGCGACGTTAAATAAAATACAAAAAATATTACAATTTTATATCTTTTATTAGTTTATTTTTTTATACTATACTACTTATATTCGTTTTCTTGTATGTTCATCCATTTGACTTTAATTGTTTAGTGCATAACAATATTGCAAATGGTTTATTGCTTGCTTTTTTAGTAATTGTTGTTTTTTATGGTAAATTTTTATTAGTTATAAAGAATAGTTGTTTTTTTTCTCAAAATAAAACTAATAAATTCAAGATCAGATAAATATATACATTTGTTGACTAATCTACACATAATGGTAACTACCGAAGGATAGTGATTGATGACAAAAAAAATTATGTTGACATTAGAAGTCATTGATTTCCTATACCAATTAAAGATACTTTCATCGCTTTTAGAAATGTTTATCTTTAAAAAGTTTATTGATTTTTACTCTCTCTCTCTCTCTTAATCAGTCGCAAATTTAAAAAAATTCACTTGTTAATTAAATATTTTATCTATTTTATTTACGTCATTCTAATTTACTTTTAGGAAACAATCATCAGCATGTCTACAGCATACAAAAATTGCCCTTTTTAAATTTTTTAATTAAGTTTTCTTCGATCACTTCAAAATTCAACTCAATGAGCTATGGGTTGGTGTAATAATTCACTGGAACGAAAAATTTGTTCATGTTATTTATCGTTGAATTTTTATTTGTGATTGGAAACTATTTTCTACCGAATAAGATTACTTCTAAGGCATACATTATTCTTGTGTACACTAATTATAAGCTATCAGTTCTAATAACTATAAGTTTTGTCAATTACTTTCATGTTTATTTTAATGTTTCTTCGCATTAAAATAAACATTTGTAATTTAGTCTTGTCAATCATTTTTTTATGATCTTTATTAATTTTCGTAATAGATCATCGTTCAAAAATTCATAATAATTATCATTATTAGAAAATGATTAAATTTCCAAGAAGTTCAATAATTTTAACAAAATTATCAGCTGCTTTTATCAATTTAATTAGAAACAATAAACTTTAATGATTAATTTTAATGAATTTCAGTTATGACATTGTTTATTCAATCATTAAAACATTGATAAAGACGTTATTTGTAAAATTTTCTAATCGCTTTTTTACATTTTGTAATCAGCAAAAGAAAAAAAAACAAATCAATCTTAACGTTTATCAACGCTTTATCCAAACCAATTTCCAACTAAACTTGTAATAAACGTTCCATATATTCAAACAATCCATAACTGTCTGCACATATATAAGTTTATCAAGACTCTGACAAGTACCCATCACAGTCATACAGTCGAAAAACTTTTCTATCATACCCAATATTCGATATCGTCTTTAATTAAACTTACATATCACACGTGCGCACAAACTATCCTACAATATCATGTAGAAAGCTCTCTGATAATTAACAGAACGGCAACAACTCCGCCGAACTAATATATACATGCAATTTCATTCGTCGACGTTTAATGGACGCGATGATTGTCATGATGTGTGTGTGTGACACGCGCGCCTAAAAGAAGAACTTTTAGCTGTTATGCCAATCGGGAATCTTGACAGCAAACTTGCGATAAACTTGGCAGAGATTATTGTTTATGTGTATGCGTATTGTTAACCGCTTGAAATGATTGCCAACATTGATTACATGCACTTCAGGCATTTATACTGTATACACACGTTCCCCTTATACCTTATGTATCACACATGTGTTATAAAGGAAGGATATAAGGTTTTGTTTGTAAATTTTGTACTCTGTATCAAGTTACCCATGCTTGAGTGAAATAGAATATATGGATTGTTTGAATAGAAGTGAGGCCAAGGTGAAGGAAAAATAAAGAGAGCTGAGGTCGTTATTCTTATGGTTCAGTGAATGAAGCTGATAAAAATGGGGGGTTTTCTCTTTTAAAAAATGAATCTTTTAGAAATCTGGATTTCATGCTTGGTTTAGTACGTGAAAAATGAATTTTTAAAGTAGTTTAGTTGGTCTATATATAAATTGACTCGTATATGGCCATTTAATTTATTGTTAACTACGCATTTTATAAGTCACATAAATGTCAAAGTCAAAGTTAATTAACGAGAATTTGTTAAATATTTGTTAACATTAATTACTCAAAATGTCTAGTTAAATATTTTCATAAAACAATTAGACTGCTTAATTATAACGTTAGAAAAAAGATAAAGCTTTTTTACATAATTACATATGTAATATGCAATTATGTTATTTGAGTACACAACATTATTATTGATAAAGTAACGAGAACATGCATTATGGTATAATCAAAATAATTTGACAGTTATATTGTTGATGTTATCGCTAATAATTAACGGAAATCAATAAAATATTCAAATTTTAGTGCAATTATTTTCTGAGATTATTGCACATATAATTTATAATTAATAAACACGTAATTTTATAATTTTGTAATGTAATAATACTTGAAAAGAGATACGTGACATTTATTATGTATAAAATATTTCAAAATATATAAAATATGACGCATAAAGTAAGAAAATTTAATCAAAATTAATCAAAATTGTTGCATTGTACATTGCGTTATATTGCAGCTCGGGATTTAATTATGTCACGTACACTTGATGAGCGCGCGTGTTTTATTAATATGAAAACGATAAAAAATCTCCGACATTTTATAAATATAAAGAGAAAAAGATGAAAAAAATTTTTCCTTACAAGTTACACGCTAATGACACTTTTTATCGACTATAATTGCTCACTTCTATATTTGCGAAAAGGAAAAAAAAAATAACAGAAACGATTTCTCCTTTACCGCAATTGCGCTCATCCTCCGAGTCAATTAACGAATTAAAAAGTCTAAATCCGTGGTGAATTACACATTGCAAAAATATAAAAAAAAAACAACAATTACTTTTATGATTTCTTTCCATAGCAAAGAAAAAGAAGAAAAAAAAGGAAGGAAAAAAAAATAACGAAGTTCTCTATTAAATATAAGAAACGGCATAGTATAAACATAATGAGATAAATATAAGTAGACGATTGCGCTGAGTCACGCGCATTATTTTACCAAAGGATGTCTGTACGTATACGTTTACTTAAGCTCAGTTATAACTAGATAAAAAGTTTTTCCTTCATACACTTTTTTCATTAAAAAAAATAACAAAGTAAATAAACAGGACAAACGTTAAATTAGCGGTCTGGAATAGGTGAGAAGTCGTTATACCCAAAGCGCGAAAATTTAACATCAAGTATAGAAAAATTTAACGTATACGTATTACGCATATGTGTAACAGTTTGTTTAACTTTTGAAATAACGTTACACACAAGACATTTTGCAATTAACTTTAAGTACAAATACAATGGGAGTATTTGTTTAACTTTGAAAAATAAAGAGGATGTGCTAAAGTGAACTATATTTTATGGATTCTCTTTTAGAGTTGCAGTTGGATTTTGTTCTATGTTACAGAGGAAAATAACTGTTTTACATTTTATACCTTTGTAGAAGTGAAATGTTAAGAGCTAGGTTATATTAAAGGATTTTTAAACAATAATCAAATAAAATAATCATATTTCTAAAACTGTAGTTAAAATTTTACTTGAGAAAATAAATAAATTTCCTTGGCTTTTCTTAGCTGTTTAGAAATTTTATTAACAATTCTGGCAATAAAGTTGTTTGTGCTGCAACTTGTTGTTATTTACGTATCACGAAACATGCATTTAAACTATTTAAATTTAACTAACTTTTGTAAACAACCTATTGTCAAATCGATTTTTACGGATGTATAACTTTTAAATCAATACAGTAAATAGTACATCTTTCATCCAAGATTTTGAATTGAATAAAATTGGATGCATTGAAATGCTAAGATTTTTTATTCAATCATTGATTACGCACATTTTTTAAAGATTACAACTAATTTGAAATCAAACCCGTTTTTTTCATAAAAATAACAGAGAATAATAGAAATCGGAAAACGTATAAAAACTAATGCTTGACTCTAAAAAAAGGGAAAAACAAAAAATGAAGAATAAAAGAAATATCGAAAATCAATGACTAAACAGAGAATTAAAACTAAAACAATTAAAAAGGAACATGAAACAAAGAATAATACCAAAGCGAATATCTTTACACAAGACTAAAGTTACAACCACTATGTACAATCGGACAGTTTGCACATTCTAATTCTAGCCAGCAAAAGGGAGAGAGACAAAAACGTACGTGCGTATGTGAAGGTTGGAAAATAACTATACACACAAACATTTCTCTCTTTTCCTTTTATCTTTTATTTTTCCTTCTTTTTTTTTCCTTCTTTTAATACAACAATGAATTGAGCAGTCGTGCTTTATAACAGTCGTCGTCGGCGTGTGTGTACGTTATATATTTGCAGAAGAAATTTTGCTCGGTTGCTTGCCTAGCGACGGGTTTTAGTTGCCCTAGATTCGAAAATACCTGATCGGACGAATTTTCCAACTGTGGATTACAGATGTACGTGTGTATGTGTACGTTTGTACGTGTGCGTTAGCAAAATGAGACAGAATGAGAAAGAGAGGAGAAATAAAGAAAGATGCACTTATAGTTTTGACCTGACTAATCAAAAATTTTCCAACGGAGAAAATGCCCACTAATACGGAATATTCGCGCAGAGATTCGGTAGTTCATAAAATCAAGGGTATATATAAAAGATACGAAGGGAGAAAGAGATGTACAGTAGGGAAAATCAATTTGTATATCGAAATGGAATGAGTACTAGAAATATATGAGTAATTCAAAGCAAATATTTTTCTCTTCGTTTGGAATGTAAGCAAAATTTCGCCGATTTAAAAAGGGCTTGAAATCAAAAGCTCCGATGTGGAAACAATATTTTAAATCTTCGATTTATAGTTTCTATGGAAAATAGTAAGTGCATGTGATAAAAATTTTTATCTACTTTAAAATTCAAGAATATTTATTTAAAAAATAGTGTAAAAGAAAATATTAGCCGTTGGGTATAAAAAAATTCCATTTCTCCATTGCTATAAAAATGTTATTCCATAAAAAGATAAGGGTTTTGTTTAATAAAAACTTTGTTTTTTCTTAAATTTTATCAATTCATCATGATAGTACTCTGTTAGAAATTGGAAATAGCTTTATACCCAAAAATGAGCCATATTGCTTTTTTATAATACTAATTTTGGCTATAAATTAGTGTTTTTCTGACTAGTAAAAATGCTCCAATTTTTACCAAGGTGAAGGCATTTTATTTGTATTCCTGAAAACCGCACTAGATCTATTTATAAAAATATTTAAATAGTATAAAAAAGTACTTAAAATTTTCATAAAAAAGAACAATTTTTATGAAATTTTTCTACCTTGTTTACAAAACAATAGCAACAAAAGTTTCAGAAAATCCTAGAAACAACCAGCATCGTGCATTTGATACACATATTCTGAAAATTCTTTCCAAGCTTAAATTTCAAATAACACGTAATAAAGCCCCTCGACTTAGCCATCTAGCTTTAGTCTATTACTGGAAACAACAGCTGAATACTAGTATATGTAGTTTCTGTCTCTAATACACTAGAGTTTCTACAATGAGAATAAAGTTCATTTCTCCTACAACTCCTATATGCTCCTCTCACTATATACATTTCTCTTTCTCTCTTTTATGCTTTTGATTTAGTATTATGCAACTTTACATTGTTATGTGCAGCCGAGACAAATGAAAAAGCTATACGGACATATTGTACCTTTTAAATTATTGAATTTGATTTATTAAGATTTAAATGCTGACGTCATACTGCTTAGTTGAAAATGGACATTTTTTACCTATGATTATTAATAATTTTTGTAATGGATCAATCACAAATTAGAAAAATTTCATTATCGATAAATAAATTTAATCACAGTATTAAATTCAAATGGTCTTAGCTATGATGCCCCATAACCATTTTTTCATGAAAGATATGAAGATATGGATTTCCATAAAAAAAGACACATAAACTCATTTTATACTTTATTTACCCACCCATGACAAGCAATTAGTTTTTATGATAATTGCATCGGTGAACTTTATTGTTGACTGAATGTTAAATAAACCATTATTCTATTTAACACAACAGAACTTGGCCAAAAGCAAGATTGTCAAAAGTAACAACCAAAACAAAAAGGAATAGAGTCATTGTTTTTAAACAGTCCATTAAAAAAAATAGTAATTAAAAGTCCTTGGAGTAACATAAAATCAACAAAAGTAACAGCGCATTAAAATTACAAATGAAAAGTATTTCAACCAAGTGAAGAAGATGGAAACGGTATCTCTCACTGTTTAATTTGTAAAAAAAAAGGGAAGAAGGAAGGAAGCCCGGTTTTCCAAACTCATTACCAAATTTAACTAAACTAGTTAAAACATTCAGAAAATTTGAAGCTCGTTATACATTTGCATGAATGCCAATTTCCTTGTCTAAAATGTATACATCAACCATAGAAAGACTATTATACCCAAGTAAATTTTATATGTAAATGCATATGTATATATAGACGTACACTCCAGCACGTTGTGTTTTCACACGACGGAGAGATGGACTTTGCACACGCTTGGCGCCGAAGCTATCAACGTAATTGCTCTTCGTTGAAGCTAAAACGATTTTTTTTTCTTCTATTTTTTTTTCTTATGTCTTATTTTTTACTCTTTGTTTTTTTTTCCATTTTTTTTCTTTTTAGAAAGTCAACGTCGTTGTCGTCGTCGGAGAGGAGGATTTCACGTAGATGGATTTTGTGTGTATATGCATGTGAAAGCGTCGTTTTTTATTATTTTGTTGTTTTTTTTTTTTTTTTTAATTTCCAACGAAGAGATTCTTGAGCAGTGTGTACACTTTAGTGGCACCTTGTACAATTTGCAACGACGTGGGTACGTGCCTTGTTCAATTTTTTAAGTGATTTTTTATGTAATGAGGTACTTTTTGTTAACACGTCACGTTTTCTAAGCTTTTCTACTAGGTATTTATACTTTTCAGTATATTTATTTTTATATTGTCAAGGATTAAAGAAAGAGCTGTAAAGGATTACAGTGAATAATTAATGACAATTTTTAAATATTGTTAAAAATTAAAAGTTTGACACTCTCCCTGATAGACGTTGCAACATTAAAAATAACCATGAAGTTATGACCAAAAAATGGCTAGTTCCTTACTTACAATATAAGTTTTTTTTAAATATTTTATGTCTATTTTTACTAAAATAAAATTAACTCAAAATGTTATAGTCTATTTTATTTATGATTTAATGTTTAAATTTAAAGCGGTTAATAAAAAGAGTACTTTAACAAAATGTGGACAGAACAGGTTATTGATTAATGTATTTATAGTAAGCTTTGGGTGGATATTTAAGAAAACGTTTTCCCACCTGATTCCGTCTCTCTCGCTGACTTTCATAAGCCACTGTAACGTTATTGGCCATTTTATGGGGTAGTTAAAAGGTTATAATAATATACATGTTCGAAATACACGAGAATAGCATAAAAAATTTTTTATGTCCCTATACTCTCAGAGAAAGGATGATATTAATGACGAAAAATTGTCATCATTCTTTTGGTATTAATCTTTTCAAATTTCTAAACTAATCTAAAAATGCATTCAATTTTATTCCGGAATTCATTTTAAAATGTTACAAATGCATTACAAAATCAAACTTGGATTTAAAAATTAATTATTTTTGTATACTGTGATAATAAATATTGCAAAAAATATTATCAGTATAGTTTTTTTTTCGAAAAATACAATTTTGGCATGAATCCAATATCCTTAGTGTTTCTTTTTATGGTAAATATAAATTTTCAAAATATCTTAAGCTCTCCAGATTTAATAAAAATTTCAATCCAACCTTACACGAAACGTTATTTCTAAAAGTAAATTACAAAATTTTTAAAATCAAAAGAAATAAAATCAGAATTTTTAATAAACTTTCGCTCGAAGATAACAAATGAATTTTAGAAAGTAATTGATAGTAATCACGAGCGCAAGAGAACGCAATTAAGAAAAAAAAGGAATGACTTTTGAATAAAACTAAATGAAAATATATATATAACGTTATGTAGTTTTTCCAACTTCCTTCTTTTAATTTTCACTCTGTCCATTCTCGAGAACTTACAGATTAGATCAAAGATTTATGGACGATGATAAAACTTTTTGATATTACTTTTTACAGTTTCTAATAAAAAGAAATACTATAACGGAAAAAGTTTTATAATCCGCGTAGTTTGTCATTCGGTATCCCATACGAGGCATAAAAATAAAAATATACAAAGCATAACAAACAAAGAAAACGATACACAATACGCGATTTCAGCATTGCGTACAACGTGTATAAAATACTTTGTTAAGAATTAGGAAATTATTAGCTACGTATAATGTTAAATTACCAACAAAAGCTATCCTTCCCTGATACCCCCTGCAATAGAATAATAGGATTATATATTAAATTAAATTTATATTCAAATGCTATTGTTGAATTTAAATTAAATAACCAAATGCATATTGATAAAGTTAAATCCCATGAATTGCAATACCAATGGTAATTAAATACTATATTATTGTTAATGTTATAGTTGAAATGTATTAATTATTTTAAACAATGGAAAATTCATTTCTGTATGGATTGTAAATAATAAGATTTTAGTCATTTGTTATCTTTTAATTTAACGAGATGAAAAAAAGAATTATGAAACTTAAAGGAATGATTCTTTTTTTAATATTATGCAAAAACAATAATTTTTCACGATTGGTAGCTGTATGTTCTCAGCCAATGTTATTATTCAATTAGAAATAAAAATTAACTGTGGAATTGAGTATAAACGGATTTAGTGAAAAAATAATTATTAATGGAAGCCAATAATTTTATTCGAAGAATTTAAAAAATGTAATGAAATAATGGCATATTTTAAAGTTTGGTTTATTAAGGTTATAAATTTATTAAAAAGTTTTATTAAATAATCAAGTTTATATATATTTTTTTAGTTTTTCAGATAGGTCAAGAGTTTAATACTTTACTTTTAGAATTTCGAGAAATCTAAAATATTAATTAAAGTTTTTTAAATTTTAATTTGCAGGTAAAAAATAATATAGAATTTTTCATATTAATATATACAATTATTTTAAATTAAATAATTAATTATATTAAAAATAATATTCTATTTAATAAAATTACGTAAAAGAATAATCATAAAATGTACAAGCAATTTTTATCGCAAAAAAAATAAAGTGGAAAAAATAAAGTAGAAGAACAATTTGCACAAGATAATCGATAAAAAAAAAGGAATAAATAAAATCACTATCTACGAAATTTCGTCGAAAATTCCTCGCTAATTTTTGCTCGAAACGCAATTCTCCAACCCCTATTACAACAACAAACCCAATTTTCTCGTGCCAGCCAAGGAAAAAAAAAAGAAGAAGAAAAGAAAAGAAAAGAGAGCATTCTACTATGTATACGTCATCTAAACCAACCTAACCCAACACCCTCGACAAAAAAAAAATAGAAAAAAAGAAGTTCTCACCTATTCACTTACAAACTTTCATTCACCTGCTGCTCTCCAGCCAAGAGAGATAAAAATAAGAAAAAAAAAGAAGGCAGAGCACCGACGCGCATCGATCATCATATTCATATAGTTTCACACGTACAGTATGTACACATATACATGCATAAAAGCTACTAACTTAAAAAAAATATATATATAATTTCATGTTTTGATTATATACTCAATTCAAAGTCTCTTGCATATCCGCTCTATAAAAAAGTCTTTTACACCCACACTCCGTAATGTAGGCAAGAAATTGAAATAAAAAAAAGCGAGGGAGAGACGATGCGTACATATAAATAAAACGAGGGTGCGAATGCTATAAGCTTATGTCAAGAGTTACACATATTTTTTTATTTTATTTTGAAGGAGGGAAAATCTTTGAAATTCTATTTTAGATGACTAATCAAGTCTAAAGGGGAGGTGGGATGGATGCTTACAGTTTGATGATAGATAAAGCAAACTTGTTAGTCGTTTTGTGTTTACATAAGGATTTCATGAACTGAATAATTTTTAAATTTCAAAGAGAGAGAAAAAAAATAGCTCCGATCTAATGTTACAGGGGACATATTGGATGGAAAAGAATATTTTTTTTTTTGGTTTTTCTTCTATCCTTTGATCGTAATCAGTGTTTGTTTGAATGTATAATTTAAAATTTCTAAAGGATTGGGCAATTTTATTAACCGGAAACAAATGTAGAAAGGAATCTGACTTTCAAAGTGATACTTTTTTTTTCATCAAAGCAAAAAATATAAAAAGCTGCTACTTTTTAAATATTTATTATGAAAACATTTTTAGCCGACTGAAAAATATTTATAAAAATAAAAAAAAATGAAAAAAAAATTATCATATTTTGCGCGGAATAATACAAATATTGTTTAAAAGTAACCGTATAATATTTATTCGAGCGCAAAGCTCATCTTTAAATACACTGTATATTTATATTAATTGTCAATTCTTTGAAGTATTCAATTTAGAATATTTAAAGCGGAAAAAAAATTTTGTATTCATCGCATTGAATTGGATTTCTGTTATACTGTACATTAGTTAAATTTATACCGCTCAATTGGTCAATATCCCAGTTTAATTTACTTACCTTTGAGCTCGATTATCAAAGTGCATTAATATGATAAATGAAATTTAAAACTTTTGATAAAAATTTCAAAACGAATAACCATTATCGTTTGAATTACAAAATTTTTCTAATTGAAAACCAATAATTAACCCAGATATCTCGATACACCAGTTTTGCATTGTTAGAAAATTTCGTTAACCAAGTCTTACCCCATGGTACGAAATAATATCGAAAATTTCAACTTCAGCTCCAACTTCTACCAGCCAGCTATTATAACACATCACGAAAACTATTGCTATCAAACACTTAACACGCTCTCCCTCTCTTTTCTCTTGCGCGCCTCTTATCAAAACTCTTCAAGGATCCATATTATCAAAAACTGGACCACATTCTACTATACACTCAATTAACGTCAAAAGTGTCAAAACAAACGATAAAAGAAATAACAAACGATGAAAGAAAAAAAACTGACTATTGCAATAATCGATCACGTGGATGTATAATACGTGCGGAGAAGCTTTAGCACCACTGGCATAGAAAAGAGAACATAATAAGAGCTTTTCCTCAAATTAAGGGTCATAACACGCGGGCGGTAGCCATAGAGACCTGAACTTTATTTACAAGCTTGGTTAATAAGCTGCTGGGGGGCTGCAAATGAGTTGGATATATTATACTTCAAAGGGTGTATTCGGAATATAGTTTGGTTTTTTTTTATAATTTATGAAAGACTGAAGCCTTTTGGGCTTGATTTTTAATAGTAGAAATGGAGAGAATTAATTAATACTACGTGAATTTCGGAAATTGAGACTTTGACTTACGTTAATTGAAGTACAAATATTTGAGCTATGCTTATGATTCATTCATATAACTTTGTATACTTTAAGTTCATAAACAAAGTACCGTTCAATTGGTACTTAATATTAATTAGAAATAATTCCAAATCCCTACCAATTTCCTCTCTTTTATAAGTAAAGAAAAACATCAAGCTAATCAGTTTACACTTTGTTTGCAAATTGCTCGTTTATTACTAATAAAATAATTCCTAATACCAATAGCTTAACACATAAATTGTGTGTTTTTTTTATATACTTTGCAATGTTTAAAATCTACAATTATAATAAAAATATGACCTTGTCTGCAATTCCTTCCGTTAACTCCATGCACATTAAAAGAACTTAACAATTCTTAACAATCGATCGAATGACTTGACGTTATTTTTATTATCTTTTTGTACATTTTTTTTTCAGAAAACTATTAGACACTCCACCGAATGAGTCAGTAATATAAAAAGGATGATACTCAGTCAATCGGTGTAGATAAAAAAAAAAATAAAATAATCGAACTAAAATAAAGTTGATGTAAGTACGCGAGAACTTGCTTAGCAATAATTTTTGCATATAGCCGTTCTCGCGTAAGTAATACCTTAACGGAGATGATAAAATTTTCATGCAAAAGAAAAACATATTCATAGTCCTTGAAAGAAAAGAAGAAGCGAGTAAAAGTGTGTGTATAACCATTTTAATCGTTACGTTAAAAAAAGCTTGTATGAGCTTCTTATTTCTCTTGCTTTTCTTTTTTTTCTTCAAAGATGCCATACAGCTTTATCCATATTTTATATGGGACAGGATCTTTTTAGTTTCTTTTTTTTTTCTTCAGTATCCTGTTGCATACAAGATTTCTATTAATATTTTATTCAACTGGAAACGTATATATACACACGTCGACTGCTACGACCATTCGCATTTTCCTGTTTTTCTTTATAAAAGAAGTGCATTATATGCAAAGTTTAAAAAAAAAAAGAAAAGTTCTTGAATCAATATTCTCTAGGCGGTTATTTTAAAAGTACAAGTTGAATTAAAATTTAAATACGAGATTTGAAGTTTTAACAGATATTTGTTATTCTTTTTTCTTTTTTAATATTTAATATCGAAAGTATGATTTGCTGTGTGGTTTGAATGTTTAACGATTTTAATGCGTATAATCTAAAATTAATATCTAAATTATTTGAAATTATTAAAGTTGTTGCAATTCATAAAATGTAAAATGAAATTAATCACATTCATAAGTTTTAATTACTCGTTCCATGATTGAAATCGAATTTTCTAATTAAAATTGTACTGATTAATCAATGAAACATAATTTCAAATAATATTTTTATTCCATAAGCAATTGGTATGAAAATTACTCATTTTTTCCTTGCTGGGTTTATCAGTATCGATTCTCTTTCATAATTTATCTTATCGTTATTATTTGAATGCAGTAAAAATTTTTATTTCCAATGGAAAAATTTCCTGATATTATTTTAATACATATATAATATGTTAATGGAAAAAGTTAAAATCTATTTAAACTTTCTTGAAAATTTTTCCAAAAGAAAATGAAGAAGAAAATAAGAAGAATACTTAAAAACTTTTCGTGTCCTTGCCTTAATTACAATTTCATTGTGTATTGTTCTAAATTTAAAAAAGAAGAAAAAGAAGACGTTGAATTTTAAAATACCGGATAATCCTGTTTTGTATTTCTAAAAATATTAAAATCCCTCTTTATGATAATAAAGTTCGACTTTTAACATTGACAATTCAAGAGAGACTTAAAAATGAAAAAAAAAATCGTACGCGTTAATCGCTAATGGAATAACAAATGACTCACTGGATCTATATATCATATTTGGTAAGTGTAACAAGCGCACCGGTGAAACCCATCATTTTAACGAAGTTCAAAACCAATTTGGTAACCTCAAGGTTCTTTTTTTCTCTCTCTTTCTTTCTTTCGTTTTGGTTAACTTTAGCTTAACCCAGAAAGCTTTGACTCTAATGAATAAGTCATTTTATATTGATACGGAAAACGCTTTGAGCTCATTAACGTCTATGCGCAACTATTAGCTTTTCGGGGGCTTTAAATATTTTAAAAGATTTCAAGCTTTTTCATCTTTTTATTAATATTTTAAAGGTAGATTTCGGTTGGTACTATATTGATATCAATACTGTGATAAATTTTAAGATCTTTTTTTGTTTTAATTGGATTTTATTTTTAACTTGAATAAATTCTTTATTAATGACAGAATGCGTGTATTAATAAACTGATAAATATATAAATATAATCTTATCAAAGACTCTAAAATTTAATGTTTTATAGAGTGACTGAATGTATTGAGTAAAGGGTTAAACTCTTTGAATAAGCTCGTTCATTCAGGTTTATAGTTTTTCGAATTGCTGACGTTTTTACAGTCAATAAAATTTGATATACTCTTTTTAATTCTTAGTAACTTTCTTACAAATGATTTAAGGAGAAAAGCGTGTTTTCAAAATAAGAATCAATAATCTTCGGAACAATTGAAAACTTTTGTGTATAAATAGATCGTTTCAGTAATAATCAGTTAGTGAAATAAAAAAATTTCTTAAAATCAAAGAAAAAAGTTAATTCAGTAATTAATGCTAATCAGATTACTTAAAAATAACTTTCTTTCTTGATTGAAAAAGAAAAATTGGGTAAGGTAATTTAAAGTTTTTACAAGTTAATTTAATATGCTTAAAAAATGGGCTTCTTGAGCATATATCAGTAACCGTAAAACCTATATAAAGAATCAACGAACCAGCACTAATAAACGTTTGCAACTTCAAACAAATACCAGTCTTTCTTTTTTTTTTCATTTATTTTCACGAACCCTTTTAAAAGCTAAAAAGTAAAAGCGTACTTTAAGACACCACAAAGAAAAGCTTAGTGTATATGGTGTATGGTTATAAACAACCCAAACAACCCATAACCAAGGTAAACTAAAAAAGAAGAAAAAAAAGAGTAAAAAGCCATGTTTAAAAAAAAGAGAGAGAAAAATAAAGTATATATTTTTTCCCTCCTCTGAAAGAACACACTTTTACAGTCGTAAAACTCCTAAACGAGAGGCTATTCCCCACGGCTTATAGATGCAAAAGAAAAATGAGAGAGAGAAAAAAAATGTATCTCGGTATAACCGGAAAATCATCTTACTGTTTTCAAGAGCACAACACGCGTATTTCCTATATACCTATATATATATACGTATACACAAAATTTTATATATATATATATATATATATATATATATATATATATATATATATATTCTCACATGTAAATAGTTAGGGCAGGTTTTAAGTACGTTCGGCGCCTATAAAGTCATATAATAGACTACATATACTTATATATATATATATATATACTCTTCTATACTTCGTTGAGGGACTTGCCTGGTCTTGAATTCTTAATGAGATAAAGGCATTGGGACGTATATAACAGTCAAGCGCACCTTCAGGGACATAAGCTTTGTGCGTGTGGTGACAACGACGACGGCGACGACGGTGACGACGACGACGAAGATTGTATACACATGCATGCGGATCGACGAACGATTGACATTGCATTACACTACTACATTTTTCGTTCACGATCAACGTTTATTCGTTTATAAATGTTAAGGTCACTTATTTCTCATTAGTATACAAGAAACTATTCGGATAATTCAGTTTTCAAAATTATTTATTGATAGAAAAAAAAATGTACCTTTTCATTTCGTAGGAAATGACCTGCTGGTTGTCGTTAAAGGAAAGGAAAAACAAAATTAGATTATATTACGAAAACACAGTGATTTATTTATAAGTAATATGTGAATCGATATTGAATTGCATTAAGCACTTTGTTTTCTTAGCAAATTGTATGGAATTAAATTACCATCTGCAAATAACTGCGGGCTACTTTTTATTTTATTATCTTTCGTTAATACATAAACAAGATTATTCTTTTTTCAACAACAACAAAAAAATATGGATAATTTGTGTAAAATAATAATTATACATCGTCGAGACTAAAATTATCAATAAACAACTTGTTTTTATTGATAATAATTTTGTTTTTTTAGATTGCGATATTTTTATTTCAAAATCATAAAAAGTTTGTTATAATGGAAGACTATGCAGTTAAAATTTTTCTTAATAATCGTGATAATTTTTATAGTTTTATAATAAATACCTTGACTACATTCACAAAAACATAATGTCCCTGATTACCTAATCACTTTAAAAAAAACTGTGCGTATTATAAGTTTAGTATTTTAAAAGACTTTTTAGTATATAGAAAAAAGTTAAAATTCGTCAAGAGCATATTTTATTCGCGCGAATCGATATCAAAACGTGCAGATTAATACAACATATAACCAATGCGTGAATTAAAAAAAAAATGAAAAAAAAGCAAACTATGACGTTTAATTTCCTCGGCTATACATATACATATGCATGCATATACGGTCTGATAAGCGCCGTTGCTCTCACTCCTATAGAGATTCGTGAGACGGACGTTAACATGACGCGCGAATGAGGACTAATATGAACAACCCACACACGTGGGCGTTACTACATATATACAAAAGAGACAATGCGTATTATATACATTAGACTTTCTCTCTCTATTTTTCCTTTTTTTTTATTATTTTGAATTATAATGAAAACGTCTATACAGGTCGATGTACGCACCTTTATTTTCTTTTTAGCTGTCGATATATATTTTTTGAAAGTTGTTCAATGAATGAAAAACTTGATGAAGATGCTTTTTTTTTTCGTTTACAAATATACACGAAATTTGTGTATATATTTTGTTGCCCGAAATAAACGATGAATAGCTTGAATGAATTTCATTATAACGATGTGCAGGAGAGAATTTTTTATCGAGAGAACGAGCAGTTGAATATCAAGTGATTTAAAGTTTTTTATGAAAATGCAAATTTATATTTTGAAAATTTTAAAAATTTCATACAATTATATATAGATTTTATGCTATTTTATACGATTATAGAATGCACGAATACAAGGTAATGCATTGTTACGTTATCGTATTAATATTATATAAAATTAAATTAATCAATACCGAATGAGTATACTGTATTGATTTCAGAGTTTATAAGTTACAGATTATAATAAAAGTGAATGAAATAATACATTTGATACAATGGAACGAATTACGTATTCCATATTTGGCGTATTTTCATCATAAAATTTTATGTATATGATTTTAATCTTATTCTTTTTATACTTTTTATGATACATTCAAATTTATAAGTTTGTGACTGTCATTATACATTACAAATTCTCGCACTGAACACCTCACTTTAACCAATCAAATGCTTGCATCGAACATAGAAATCAGCCAATCAAAAGATTTAGCGTCTGCATTTTCAACCTGCTCTTCTTTTAATAAATTAGGAATAGGTTTATTTCGTTTTAATTAAGGATTGAATTTTGAATGAAATGTATGAAATTATTATGCTATTTGACGTTGCCCGCAAACAAAAGTATAAGAAAAAGAATTTTTTTATGATTCTTATGCAAATATATAAAAAAGAGCGTAATAATTTTTTCACGGAATTTCATTAATTATTATAATTACGTTGTATACATAAAAATATTTTCTTAGTAATGCACACGAACGAAATATTTGTAATTCATAAAAAAAAGTAAAATTCACTCAAGATTAATTAAAATTTTAATATTGTATGCTTTCCTTTAATAATACATAATAATAAGAATTTGTTAATATTAAATTAACATTAAAAGAGATGCGCAATAAATTATGCATAATTTATTATACGAGCATATACGAGCAAAATACCGTGAAATCTGTTTTTTTTTTTATTTACGATTGAATAACACAATGTAATCTACTTACGCAAAAACTAATTTTTTTTCTCTTTTTTTTGCATAACAGCTTTTACTTCATATTTATGTTTAATGCATGCATTATGTGTACGTAAATCTATGAATTATAATTCATTAAAAAAGTTTAATTTTAAAAATACGTACACGGATAAAAATGCCATATTTTATTATTATGAATTTTCAGAATTTCGCTATTATTTATTATTTGATGGTTAACAATAATAGCCTGTTTTTAGATAATACTTTTAAAAGCACGTAAAGACGAACATTAATCCTTTTGTTATTTTTTATGTAAT
The DNA here is from genome assembly GCA_017163975.1 of Anastatus disparis. Lineage (NCBI taxonomy): Eukaryota > Metazoa > Arthropoda > Insecta > Hymenoptera > Eupelmidae > Anastatus > Anastatus disparis. Next base: position 803,366 of record JAFFSR010000261.1, read on the forward strand.
ATATGGGTTGTTAAATAAAATTATAAAATAAGATACATGTAAACTTTCTTTTACATTATGAGGTCAAGATTCTTTTATATATAGATAAATAATATGAAAAATAGGATAAATTTTCTATTTTCTTCGTGTCCTATAATACTACAAAAAGACAAATTGCCTGATAAATTTATACGTGCCCTAAAAACGAATATGTATCATTATATTGTATTTATATAAAGACAAAATATAGTTTTTTAATTACTAAAACATTACAAATTAGATAAGTTATCTTTTTACGTGAGTATTAAATAAATTTTATATGAAGTACAATTAAGAGAAAATAATAAAGCTAATATACAAATTGAACAGCGATAAAAAATTTTTATTTTCTATAATAAAATTAGAACATATTACGATACCGATAAAAACGTACTCAATATATATACTAAAACCAATAAAATTTGATCACAAGCAATACTCCGCCCATCATATCCTCTAATCCCAACAAATAACGCACCGTACGTACACACACAAAGCGTACTTCGATAAAAAAAGCTTGACGTACATAAGAAAAAAAATTTTCTCATAAAAAAAGCCAAATTATTTAACTAAACGCGTAAAAAAACATACATAACGCGCTCATTAGCGCGTTAACTTTTATAACCAGCTCTAAAGATTACTTCCATCTCCTCGCGATACTCGCAAGACTGACATAATAATAAACAAAATTTAAACTTTCTAAGTATATAACTTTGAATAAATATTTCTGTAAGTCAATTTTTCTTCTTTTTTTTCATTTTCTTTGATGTATTCCAATACGGTTTGTATCACTTGCTTCTTCTTTTTTATCCATATAGTTTGGAATGAAAAATGAAAGTGCGAGGAGCGCTGGTGTAAAGTCGCGTCTTGTAAAGAAAAGAGGATGAAACTTATATAGCACTATCAAATTTCTTTCCTGCATTACATGACAGACTTGAATGTATATCGAGAGATGAAAAATAACAAGAATTGCAAGGTTTTAAATCTGTTTATTTTTTTCTTTTTCTTCTTCTTTTTTTGTGGTCTGTTATTTTTTTCTCTTTTCAGTTTGCATCTCTAAGCGTTACGGATGCGCGGCCAGGTGAGTTTTATGCATTTGATTTTATGGGGGATCAATGCTGAGATGTTTTATTTAGTTTTGCATAGTCTTAGTTTGAGAAGGAAAAAATAGAAACAAGTGAAAAGTTGTTAAATTAACACTTTCACTTGCGTTAAAATCGAAAGTATTGGAGTATTTGGTATTCGTGTTTTCTAAATTTTTAAATATTTTTCTTATTCATCAAAAGCATTATACGCAAATTTGAAAAAATCGATTACTCTTTTTTGTACTTCGAACGACTTTATATTAGTTGGAAAATTAAATTTTATTCTCAAAAGGGACATTTGGCTTTTATAAAATTAGGGACGAACTCTTTGTAACTTTGTTGCTGACGTAATTGACTTTAGCGTTCTTGAATTATGTGTAATGCTATTAGATAAATTATCTTTCAAACTTTCCAATTGGACGATTTTCAAAATCGCATAGACTACTTGTATTATTCGTACATATAAATAAATTTTGCATAATACTTGTTATTTTATTTCTCTTTCTTTCTTTTTTTGTTATTTTGATAAAAAAATATTCAACTCGAGAAGAATTGTTTAAAAATTCATACTGAATCGTCTGTTCCTATTTTGAAAAATACACGTTATAAGGTTTGTGTGTGGAATTTAATGTTTTTGAAAAATGAAAAAGTCAGATTAAGCATCTTACAAGTTTGAATAAAACATCCGGATTAAAATTTTAAAATATCCGCGAATAAATTAAAAATACAAAGATTAAGCACGTACTTATGAAATTTTTACGAATTGCTTACATTACATTATTATCAATACTAATTTAAAGGAAAGAGGTTCGGAAAAATCACCGCCATGCACTTTTCCGTAACAAATACGAATCATCCCTTAAAAGAAGAAAAAAATCAAAAGGAAAAGATGACAAACCAACCTCTTTGAAATTCCATAGATACCGTGAAAAAAAAATTACCAACTATAAAAGTAGACTTGAACTTTGCTATATGGGAGAAAACTCATTTTTCTACTTGACAATCGCGTCACGAAGAATCGCAAAAATTTTCACACATTCGATTTCACTCGGTCGCGCTCATCGTTTTTCCTTTTTTTTTTCTATACGTACATCCTTTGGCGCCACATATTTTATCTTATTTTTCTTTCTTTCTTACTTCTTCTTTTTTCCATGTATTTTTCATTCTTTTATTTTATATGCAATACCGCGTGTAACAATATTCAGAGTACCTGAAAGTTTTAAAGGCTTGTATTATAGGATAAATCAATGGGAAACGTCGACGTGCTTTACGCGTATAAGTCACGTTTATGCATTAACCAGAATCTACGCACGTATAATGTGACCAAATGAAAAAAGAGTTAATAATGGAATTCGGTTATATTTTACTTACTTTATAACTTTCCTTATTTCTCATTTTTAAATTGAAATTAATGAAAATTATTTGACGAGAAATGAAAAACAATTTTTCATTTATTTTTGCGATTATAATTTCAAAAATATGCAGAATCCAATAGAAATAAATAGAAATTCGTAAGTACAGAAGTTTCTAAACAAGTAACTTTAATAGGATGAGCTTTTGTAGGAGTTATAGTTTATGCTAACGAGTATTAAAGCATATTTGTATATTAAAAGTGTATTTTAGAGTAAGGCGAGCTTCGAAATTTCGTACGAAACTTGTTAAATGTTATTATTATAGAAAATCTTTATTAAAATAAACTTTATCTTATACTTTATTTTTTTATGTATAAAAATATATTCGTATAAAAATATACTTATTTTAAATACTTAAAAATATCGAATTAAAATTCGTCTTGATACCGAATGGACAATTAAACAATTTTTATTTCAATTAAACATATATGAATTCTGAAACATATGTTATTTTCATTTAAACATTATTTTTATTTTTATTAAAATTTAAATAATACGCGTTTAATTTTAATTTTAACTTTATTGTTATTTTATTCGAATATGAACAATATAGGCTTGAAAAATTTTTAATTTTCATTTTATTTGTATAATTAAAAATTTTGAAAATTTCAAATTTCAAACGCAATGTATTTAACAATAAATTTAACATATGTACCTGAATTTTAATTTGAATTATTATGCAAGATAATAATTATTATTCCATGAACATTCAGAAAATTTCTTTTATAGTTATTTCATTATGACTTCATATTTAAAACCTCATAAAAAGAAAGTTTTACCATTAAATTAACTGCTTTTAAAGCCAATAATTTTAACATGATTTAAAGAAACCTTAAAAAATGTCATATTTATAATTCTACTTTAAAATAAAATTGCAAATTGAATACATAAAAAATGTACAATAGCCCACCTTTTAAAGCCACAAAAAAAGAAGAAACATTGCAATCAAGAACAACGTTGTAAAAAAATGTTATTCTTCGTTACAAGCCTATATATCGAGATGCTGTATAAACTTGGTATACACTTTCTTCCTTAGTCTCTTTTGCCACGCAAAAGGGCGCTGAACTCTTTCTCACTCTCTTGACGCGGCAAGTTTTCGGCAGGAGAGTATGAATTTCGCTTTGGGTTTTTCTTCCTTTTTTTTTTGTTTTCTTGTTTTTTTTTGTTTTGTTTTTATATTTTATGGTTCTCTGACCAATTCTTAACCGATGAGTCATTCGCTATATAAGCGTCAGAAATATTAAAGTTATGGTTTGGCTGTATATTTCTTTTTGCCTTTTTCGTATATTTTTTTTTTCGTTACTCGTATAATTCATCGGAGAAAAGATTATACTGATGTACTTGGTAGAAGGAAGCATTTATTTTTGATTTAAGAAGTTATTTTTTCGAAAAGCTTATCATTAGCTTTTTAGATGACGGCTAGTTGAATAATGTATTTTTAAAGTTTAAAAAAAAGAGAGAAAAAAAATTTCTTTCTTTAGTAGTTTATAAAATACAACTTAAACAAATTATGTACATAAAATAATTTGAACTTTATCATATATCGAAGTGAACGACATGTTTGAAACTATTTCATACACACACGCGAAAATTGAAATGTTTAATAATTTATATTTCAGTTATGTTGAACTTTTATAAAAGGCTACAATTTAGTTAATGCACTATTCCGGGAAACACACATTTTAAATGTAATATTAATAATTTATATTTTAGTTAAGACACGACAAACTGGGTTAATTGCTTTAAAACTTTAAAAATAAAGTAATGATTGTAATAGAAAGTTTAATTTTATAACTCATAGAATTTCAAGATTATCTTATTATAATATGATAAAAGTAACTTGATAATTCATTACTATATGATTATGTATTTATACAATCGAATGCTTGTGAGGCCTTCAGTGGCTCAGTCAGTAGAGCGATGGATTCGTAATCTCGAGGACCCGAGTTCGAATCCCGCTCTCGGCGGCTGATTGACACAAGCACCACTGTATATGTTACACGTGCTTTGTTTAGAAACACACTGAAACGACCTCCATCGCTAATTAGCATCGTAATGATAGCTAAAATACAGCGACGTTAAATAAAATAAAAAGAAAAAAAAATTAATTGAGGTTATATCTTTTATGCGTGTAACTACAATATATTTTTTTATCAGTTTGTAGGGTAAATGCTCCTCCTTTAATATTTTTGATTTAAAAAAAAAATAACTTATATGTTCCTGTTTTAAAATTTTGTAATATTATCGAAATAATGAAATAATAATTTATGATTTCGTAATATTAATTGTAATTGGGATATTGAAAAAAAATTATAATAATTAATAATATATAATTATTTTCAATAAAATCTGAATTTAAAAAAGTAAAAGTGATAAGTGTATTAATTAAACAGCTAAACATTGTCATTTTTCTTGTAAAGTGACAATTTATTAATTGAATCATTTTTTTTTCATTTAGAAAATTTAATTTAGTTTATAGGGAATACTCATGATTAATGGTAACGATAAAATAATTCAATAATGAATTTTCAAAATATCAGATAAAATGCGTATTCAATTCACATTGAAATTAATCTAAATATAGCATATTAAATATTTATGAAATTTTTCATTTTTTCATTATATTTTTTTTACCGAACGAAGGCTATAAGATCCACTTTATAGCGATTATAATTTTATATTTATTCATCAATCTACCTTTGAAAAAAAAGTCTCTTTTTTCACGTTATTTTATACGTTCGCTCCCGGGAATTTCCAATCATTAAAAATCAAATACTTTAGTTTAAATATATTTAAAATAAAAAAAGAAGAAGCCGTAAAACTTAAAAAGATCTCTATATAAAATAAATATTACCTTATTCCATGAAAAAGAAAAAAAAAAAGAAACGGTTCGTCCTCGATGCAACTAACATCTATTTCAAATGTAAAAAGTTCGAAGCTCTCCCTAAGTATATAGCAATTGGCGAATAACATAGAAAACATATACAAGCAATCAGTAAAAGCATGTCTGACCCACCTACAAATTATTGACCTTTTTTTCTCTCTCTCTCTCTCTCTATTCTTTGCTTTTCTTTTCTTTCTCGAAAATTATGCATGTCGAGTGTGCACGTTTAAATGCACGTTCACTTGTCGTTCCAAATGAACTGGACAATATTCCGTACGTACGAGATAATTTAACGAATGTCAATTTTGAAAATTATAGTTTAAATTTACATGAGAAATAACGTTATCGTTGCGCTTAATTTTATTGTTATAAAGTGTTTATAAATATTGAATTTACGCCTCTTTTTATTCAATCAAAATTGTTGAATTTCTTACTAAATAATCATGTGCATACAAATGCATCGCGTGATATATGATTCATCGTGATTAAATATTAAAAAGAATATTTTTTTATTTATAAGATTTTTATTAGATTAGATCTTTGTGGATAATTGTACTTTTACAATTTTCAAATATTTATTTTATATCAAGATCACGAGATTTATCATTTATCATTGAGCAAATTGAATAGTCAATTTTTTTTCGCAATTTTTCTAGAAAGATAAAATTTTCTGAAGATTCGAAACTACGACAATCGAAATTACAATCATTTCTGTATGATGAATCATTTAATTATATAAATATCAATTTAACATTAATTCAAAACGAGGTTTATTTTTCCACGTTTATTTTTTCAAACTTGTTTATCTATTAAAAGTGAACGAGCTTTTTTTTATTATCAGTTTTCAAGAAATAAATCAACATTTAAATCATGTTTATCACATACTTTCAAAGGTAACGTGTGATTACTCAATCTTTCTTTTTTTTCTTAAATACTAATGAAACAAAATAATGTCAAAGACTAGTTTACCGTGCAATTTTTTTTAAACGTTACGAAATGAATATTATTATAGTAAATATATATTTATTATTTTATTATATAACTTAGAGAAATTAATGAATGAAATAATACGTAAATACGTACTAAATTCAGTAATTTAATATCCTCCAACGAAAAATCTGTATTAATTATTTTAGACGAAAAAATAATTAAATTTAAAATCTATATATTTTTATCGATTTAAAGCAGAATATATATTTATTTAAATTAGATGCTCGAAACAATAAAAACTAATAAATTTACGTAACCCTCATGGCAAATATATTTAATATTTTGATGCTTGTAGAATTTATTGTTAACGACATATTATAAATTCAACGATATCATGTTCTCGTTATTATTTTTATTTATGTAAGCCTTTCTGTCTTCATTATTTATGTAACTTGAGAATTTTCGTGATAAAAAATGTACAAGTGTCACCAATAGATTAATTCGATATAAAAAAAATTTGTATCAATATCAATTAATTAAAAAATCAAATACTTTTGTTTATTATTTTTTGTATATATACTCAAAATATTATTGAAACAAAAAATTTTTTAAATAAATCATTAAGGGTTACGAAAATACATCGCAGTAAATTTGTACAGAATGAAATAAGGGATGGTGTATCTTTTTTTTAGTTCCTCTTCAAAGTAATCTAAGCTTACGCTTCGTATACTTAACTTGATCTTATACCAAAGTGAAACAAAAGCATCTTTTGAAGCGAACTAAATAAGATACCTTTGAACAATTTTTTCTTTCCTTTTTATTATTTCGAAAGACAAACTGCACAAAAGAGATATTTTGCTAAAAAGGTTCGTAAATCAATTTTAGCGTTCGGTGCCCTGAGATTTTATTTTTAATGATGATTATTAAAATTTTGAAAAATATGAATATTTTGTATTGATTTGAACGTTATATTATAGTTATTACATCATACATTCATATCTGGATTGGATTTTTATCTAATCATAAATAAATGAATTTGAAGATAAAAAGTACGAATGAACTTTCCATTTATTTACACTACTTCTAATTTCAAAAAATTTTGTAATGATACGAATATAAATTAATTATAAACTCCAATACAATTTTAAATTTTCATGCATAGAAATATATTTTACAGTTGAACGTGTATGTAAATGTCGGAAATATTGAGCATCTCGGTGATATATACATACATACTGCGTATATGAATAAGAAAAAAAAACTCGTTTTTTTCATTTCGTAAAATTTATGTATATTGTATGTAAAGCAAATTGAAGTAAAATGGATAGAAATGTGGAAAAAAAATTTTTTCTCTCTGTCCAAAGCCAACGTGGAATATCAATACCTCGATATGAAATTTCGTTTTCTGATAATTGACGGGTAGAGAGATATGAGCTTCTATTTTCAATGTAAATGTAATTATAAATACGTCAAATTTTAGCCTCTATTTTCGGCGTACTGTGCATATATATTGCACGAGCGAATAATTAAAAAATAATATAGCACCGTATTAAATAAAAATTTCATCGAACTTTATTGCAATATTCCCTCCATTGTTCTTTGTAATTTAATGTGCCAGAAATTCCAGGCTTTCGTTTTTGGAAATAATAGTAATTTGCATTAATTTTAAAATCGAGATAAATAAGGAAATTTTAACATATTTATATTGCCATAATATTACTTATAAATTTCAAAGCTTGAACGATAAATAGAAGCATTATACCATTTTAATAAAATAACATTTTTTCATAAAATGTTTTTTTAAAATACAAAAAAGCATTTCATAATTTTTGCAATATTAATTATGAAAAAATGTCTTGAAATTAAATTGTAAGTTATATTATAATTATATTCGTCTTATGTTATTTTGCAAATATTTTGGAGCTTCTCTCATACATACTATTATAGCTAACTGTACTTTTAGAACGTGATTTTTTTGCACTTAACGAATTACATATAATAACGATGAAATAAGTCTACTTAAAATAATAACTGCTACGAAAATTTTCTCTCTCTTTTTTTTCATCCTTACATTGCACAGATTATAATCTATGTAGATTACAGGAGGTACTAAATTTATTCCTCAGAATCAGATAATAAGGTGCAAATTTTACTCCGAAATCTTCCTCAACGGAGACTGCGAATAATTCATCTCTAAAACTGTACGAGGTTGACACAATTTTTCCAATTGAGAAAAACGCTTTTTAACAGCCGTGAATTTTAATAGAAACCAAAAATAAAAAAATATAAAATTTTAGCTTTACAAAAACCGGTTTTCGTTCGCACGTAAATCTCTCGATTTTCAATGTATCTTTATTTCACTATTACAGGCAATAAATATTATTTCCATTGTTTAACTTGTCTGTTCATCACTCGTATTAATCTGAAATCATATTTTTAACAAATTTTCAAATGCACCGACCGATTGCCTCGTGCTGATATAAATAAATTATGCTAATAGATTCGTTTTTCTTTCAAATGCCCCGATGATTTTTAATTTAGAATAATGTTTTTCTATCTGGCATTACGCTGAAGGTGATAAAAATCAAATTATACAAATATTTTAAATATAAATATATATATTTAAAACTTTAACACTCGCTTGTACTACGTTGTTTCGAAAATAAAATATTTGTGTGTATAGTTATTTCTAACACAGGAGCATATTTTTAACATTAAAAATATAAAATTTTTGCTCAATAACAACGCACGAAGTTTATCATCACTTGAAAGCATAATTGCGTGTGATTTTGTCATAATACTTTTATCCGAGCGTTGCAAAAATAGACTTTGGTTAAAAAAAAGAGAGAAAGAGAGAGAGAAATCACAAAAATAAACGATCAAACGTTATTCACCTGTAAATGCTTGATAATCAATTGCCCAGGTAAAAACGAGTTTTTCCTCGATGATTCTATACTTGGAAGATTATTTTTTTTTACGTTTATTATGTGGCTTTTAATAAAACCCTTACAAATATATTCGCACATGTTAATATATTCCCAAGATCTCTTTGCAACAATAAAAGGAACAAAGAGACAAAAATGACAATAAAAAAAGAGTAAATTTTTTTCTCCATCCATCCAAGTAATCCAAAAATAAAGAGAGAAAAAAAGAGTAAAAACCTTAACTCTTTAATGACAAAAGTCAACATTTAAGTAAGCATTGTAAACACACTGTCAATAACGTATACACACAATCATTCTTTTTAACTCTCTCTCTCTCTTTTTTTATTTCGTATACAGTTAAAAAGATATATTAGAAAGAGAGAAAAATATACGTGTATGTCTCGTGGGTATACGTACCTCGTATAGGCTAGTACTTTGGATCGATCCCCTTCAGCAGCAGCAGCAGCAGCCGCTTGTGGCGGCAACCTCGTTCATCCGGCTCTTCTCTCTTCTTTTTTTCTTCTCTTTTTTTTCTTCTTCTTCTTCTTCTTCAACACGTCTTCTCTTCTTCAAGTTATCTTCTTCCTTTCTTTCTTATATATATGTATATATATATTTTTTTCTTCAGAATTTAAAAGAAGCGATCGACAAAAATTTTTTCTTCGAAACTCACAATACACACACACGTATCATTACTATACTATATTTATATATCTATATATATATATGTATGTATAATACACGCACCCGATTACATATATATATATTTTTTATAATATGTCCCGTTAGCTTGACTGGCACTCGTTGAGATTGCCACTCATTGTCGATGAGGAGGAACGACTGTTACTATTACGATTACTACTGCTCATCGTCATCATCATCATTATTATTATTATGTATTCTCATATTATTTTTGTATTTTTTTGAAAAAAAAAGAGAGATAGTTCTGTATCATCTACTTCGATGCTTTTTGCCAAACGTACTATTCTGCATGGTATATTGCTTGTGGATATATATATATATCCTCTCCTTGTGTATGCACGAGATAGCTATATGTATACTTTATATTAAGATTATTGTATGCTAAGGTTTTATGTACACTTTAACACCGGCTTGAAGAACTTCAAATTTTTAAGGGGGTTATCTTGCTATACATGTACATATGTATAATAGGTGCACCAGCACAGTGTAAGAGTTTTAAACAGAGATGACGATAATAATAAAAGATGAAAAAAGAAAAGAAAACAACGAGAGTGAGAGAACTAACACCTTAAAGTTCGCGTTCGATAAAATATAAGAAAACAGCAGACACGAGAGAAAATTTTTTTCGTTACATCTATGTATATATATATTATGATCTCAGTTAGCCGTCAACGGCAAGACTGGCCTGCTGGCTGCCTGATGGTTGTAATACCCGCGAGTAGCGCTCAGAGAGGCAGGCACTCTTACCACTTCTCAACCTCGCACTCTATACCACTGATGCCTCTATCTGTCTCTTTCCCTCGCTCTCTCTCTCTCTCTTTCTCTCTTTTATCTTTGCTATTAGTGTATATGTGTGTATTACGAGTAACTGGTAGATATATAATAAAATATATAGATATACGTATATAAAATGCTTCCCTGTGAGCAGCACTAATACACGCGTTGCGCGCGCTTGTGTGTGTAAGGTACTGCGCATGGTCTAAAAGGATGTGTATATGTATATAGTTACATTTTCTCTCCCTATCTTGTATAGCCGGTTAACCCCGAGACATATTATAATAGTGGTTCTCATTTCGACCAAAAGTTGAGGAGAGGAATCCACCCGCAAACGCATGCGTTATCTTGCGGAGTTTGCGCCTCACGTGCGAGCCGTGTATACCTAAAGTAGAGGTTTTTTTCTCGCTCTATGCGCTCTGCTTTCTTTCACTTCTTTTTTTTTTAATATATATGAGAAACAGATGTTTGATGAGATTGTATTGCTGATTAGCCTTGGGTTTATCGTACTGATTTCATACAGGTTGATAGGTGATAGTACAGTGGTATGTTACTATTATTATTATAGATAAAAATTTTTTTCATCTTTAGTTTTCAATAATTTAAGTGTGATCAATGCAAAAAAATTAAATGAATCATCATAAAGATTCTTTTCCCGTGATTAAATGATGTTACGTTTTGGATGGTCCGAAACACTTCCTGGATTCTTTGGGTGAATAGGTCATCTGGAGTCTGCGATGAGATCAAATTTAAAAGTAGCTGGATTATTTCAATCGATTTATTGAACAAAAATACTTCTTACATTTTCATGAGAAATTTTATATTTTATTTTTATTGGTAATTAATAATTAAAGATGAAAAATTATTCATATTAAATTTAACTTAAATAAAAATCTTTGTTGTATTAAGTGCTTCTAATGTTTTAAGATATCTCATTAATTATCTATCAATTAAATCTCAAACTGTATTGACATGTCCATCTTATAATTATTAAAAAAACTCTACTGAATATTCCAGAATATTAAATAATTAACTAATTTCAATTGAAGATTACTTTCCACAAAGTTTCAACTTATAAATAATCTTATCACTTTGAAACGCACCTGAGAATATGTAATTGAGTGTATTAAAATATTACGGAATATTACTGCAATTTAAATGCAATTAATACGTGTCTGATCAGAGTGCCTTTATCTACTTGAACGTTATAAATAAAATAATTCTGCAAATTTTTTAATCTCAAAGAAAGATATAACTTATGAAAAATTTAAAAATAAGATTTAACTGACTTAAATAGTATTTAATATTACATTAATAATACTAAGATCACGCGGCAATGATTTGACGAAAAAGGTTATTTTTGATACATCTACGTTACATACATAAGATAAAAAAAATTTTTTTTTAATCCGACACGAATGTTTCATAAAAATTTCAAGCACTCTATATCGACGTATAGATCCATCGAGTATTTTTATAGACAGCGTTTTTAATTTAAATGACGGAACTAGCATAAAAAAAACACTATTCAAATACCAAGTATAAATAAAAAAAAGATTAGCTTCATTGAATACAAAATGATCATCGAGGAATGATAAAACACCAATATCTCTGTCAAAAGATAAAAAACCTTTAGAAAATTCATCGAATTTCGAGATTACGCTTTACAGATACGTACAAAAAAAGAAAAAAGAAAATAAAAAGGATATGGAATACATAAGAATTATCCATACGTGCATTAGGTGTATTTACGTGGAAGAAAATGATGAAAAATAAAAAGGAAAAGAATAAAGTTTCTACCTTTAAGAACGCAAGAGCAAAGTATATGATTCATGCATATGCGACGCGTATAAATACACCTTCGTTACATTCCGCAATCGCATACTTTTCTCTCTATCTTCTCTTTTTTTCTTCTGTATTTTTATCCCATCTTTCATAAGCGATGATGAAAGTACACAACTTAATTTTTTTTCTTTGGAAAGCAAATTTCCAAGTGTTCGATGCGTTATTATATTAATAAAATCGCTTAAATTACGTCTTACGTGTGAAAAAAAGAATAAAGATTTTTTATGACTTTTTTTTTAAAAATGGTAATACCGGAATACTTATAGTATTAATTAGATATTTGAAGAAATAGATAAACGCATTTATGATGGCTTTTAATTGTTTTTTGATAAATTACTCTTATCTCGTTGTTTATTAAAAAAGTGCTAATTAAACAATACTCAGAAACTAGATTTAATTTTGATAAAAAAAAAGACAAATCTTGCAATTTTTTTTTATTCCTCGTAACACTTTCACCACATTTATGTACATAATAAATGAAAACGTTATTTCCTGTATAAATTAATTAACGATAATGTCATCCTGGATTTCAATAAAAATTTCGCGTAAGCGCTTAATTATTCGTACTCATAAATTTTATTAACTTTTCATTACGTAGGATATACTCGATGTAAAAATGACAGATTACAACCATTCAATTAGATAAGAATTGTAAGCCATTTAGACTTTTAATTAGTTGACGATAATTTGCATAAATTGCATTTGACTTTATCAAACCGCGCGACTTAAGAACGAGGTGGAAGTCAATTCTTCGGGGTGGACTTTAAGAATGAGTTCCTTCGCTCTGTTGGAGCAAATTTCAATTTTTTGTCAAAACGTCGACGACCAATCAAAATTTTACACAGTGTCGAGCTTAAATATAACATTACAGATAAGTGTATATTAATCTCTGACAATTAATTTTACTACGCGATAGGAACGTCAAAATAATTTCATTGAAAATTAGTATTTGATGCTCTTTCGGAGAATCAAAAAGTTATAATTCAAAACTGTCTTGGCTTTCTTATCGATAAATAATAGGCTAATAATTTTCAAGCTTGTAGTGTACAATTACGTTTTAGTGTATAAAGGCTTTATTATTATACTATTATAATTTATTATTAAGATTGAACAAATTAAAATAAAGTACGATATAATTGACATTTTGGTTAGCCGATGAGATTAGTAAAAAGGTAAGATATATCAATTGTGCAACAATATTATGCAAAAACTATTTTTAATAATTAATCAGTATACAATTATATTTAAATTTGTTCGGAAAAAATTTTGACTAAATAGTATTTATTCGATAAAATAAAGGTTAATTATTTTCAAAACGTAAAAATTGTATTTTATGTAAATTAATCACATATAGGTATGATGCAAAAAGTTTTAAATTACATTTAAAAACTTATACGTTCCATAAAATTTCTCCCGATCGTTAAGATATGCATTATGTTTTCCGAAACTCCGTCTGCATGTATTATTATTCATAATCTATAAAACTTAAAATGAGTTTCAGGACATAAATTATTCCGGGCGTATAAGTATTTTCGTGTTTCAAATTGAGTTTTAAGGATAAATTTCTCGCGCTGAATTCAATCAGTTGGTTGTTATATAATTTTTTCTTTTTCGTTTGCAGAAAATAATTGAGAGACGAAAATTAACAGAAAAGATTTAATTTATATGCTAATATTAGAAAATCGTTTCCTATAATTTTTAAAAAAGTTCAAAAGAAACACGAATAAAACTTTCTATAAAGCGTTTAATTTTTGTTTTATTAATAAAACATATTTTTGAAAAAATTATTATGTAAAAGAAATTAATTGCATATCTTATCGTTAATCGTCTTTGAATAAAAGTTTTTTTTATTTGCAACTTTAAATACAGACAACTATATTACCAGCGCAGACTGATAAAGTAAATCTCTTTTATGAAGTCTTTCGATTTTTTCTCGAATAGTGCCTCTTTTGATAATGCAACATTAATTAGCTTTTATGTTACATTAAAAACAAAATTTAGATTAGAAACTCCAATTTGATTTAATTGATGTATTTAAAATTTTAATCTTTTCGACCGTCATGAAACGGTCAATAAAACATATCAGTAAAATGTAAAATATATACATTACCTATATCTATATATATGTACATAGGCTCAACTCCCTCCTACTCCTTTTTTTTTCTCTCGTATATACACTCGCAGCTGGTGCAGTATAGCGTGATATGCGGTTGGTCGCAGTTGATCCAGTAGCGTAAAAAAAGGCGGCATGCTCGTTTGTGCCGCTGTGTTAACTTGTGTGTTTATATCAACAAATAATGCATTGACATTTGTATATCTTATAAATAAACGCGTACAGGTTAAAAAGTTTGATTGAAATTGAAGTCTGGATTACGTTAAAAGGAAACGAGGAAGTTTTGTTAACCTAGTGACCTTGTGTTTCTTGCTTCTAAAGACTAAAAATCAACTTTTACTATACTACCATTTTTATCGGTGATCTTGAAGTGAAAGAAAGTAGAATCAAGATTTTTCTGGTATGTGAGCTATGAGGATTTCCGATACGTGTATCATCGCTTCCGTGACTTCTGCTATGAAAGATCATCGCAGTCTGCTTGAAGTTTTAACCTCAAAAAAAGGTGAGATATATTTTTATGTTTCTTATACTCAAAGTCGTCTGTTTGTTTATTTGTTATGGTTGAATGGGTGATAAGAGGTGTCTTATTCTGTTTCTCGTGTTTTTTCTTTCAAGAAATAGCGGGAGTCTTTTTTGTCGCACGTGTTTTTTGTTTGACTGATAAGATGAGAGCTTCTGTCTTTTTTTTTGTGATTATGATGCAGATGTCCTATAACAATGAGCGAATCTAAAACATTTGTAAACACGATATTTTTTACAACCTCGACCGTGAATTATGATAATCAACTTTTTTTATTTTAAAAAACTTCTTTCATGTTTAAGATTTGATGACTGTGTTTTGGTGGCATCAGGTTTAAATATGTGTTATTTTTTGCAATGAAAATGATGTTATTAAATTAACCTTAGTTGACAGTTTGTTGGAACAAATTTGTTGGATAAGTTAAACTAGGCCTGTAGAATGGAAACTTTTTAGTTTATGTTTTGTGACCATGAGGACTTATTTAATTGATCTTTTTTTTTCTTTTTTTTTTTTGAAGGATACTTTCTAATCTGTGTAATTTGATTTAATGGATTATTTAATGAGAATCTTTTTTTATTTTTTATAACAATGAAATTCTTTAACTAGGTTGTATAACAGATATTTTAGATTTGAAAAATGAATAATCATAATTTTACGATTTAATTGTTAGTTTCAGATGAATAGTTTTATTATTCATTTATGTAACCTATAACTGTACGTTTACTTTTCTAGTTCAAGTATAATAATTTCCCATGGTTAATTCTATTATAAAAATCATACTGTTCTTAATTCTCACAAGTGAAATATTATTTGTATATATTACATAAATTTTATATTTTTTTTTCTCATCCATTGATAAATTAATTATTGTTCAAATTGAAAAACTTAAATTACATAGAATTTTATTTTAATTTATGTTACAGAATGCAGTAATTGAAATGCAACGAAGAACTTTTCAGTAGCAAAGATTACCATACAATTAAAATTATTTAATAAATGAGAATGTGATTAAAGAAATGAAATTTCAATATAAATAAATATTTAAAAAAATTATTTTGAAGAAATGAGCACAGTAGAATACTAAGTATTTAAATAATATAATTTTAAATGATACGTAGATCTGAAGAATGGATCTGATTAATAAATATTCATCAGGAAGCAGAGCGCGAAGAAAATTTTAATGAATATACAGCATATACACAAGCTTAAAGTAAGACTAATTTTTACACAATTAATTTTTGAAGTTGCTAAACAGAAAAAGTTCAATATTCATAAAGTTAGTCACTTCACTGTTTAGCAGCTTCTATCAATTGATAAATTTTTATATCATAACAATTAATTTTTTCAATTTTAATACAGATGCTTGGCTTATTGAATGATCGAGTAAATATATCCCTCTTAATTTGACTAAAACCGTAAGTATTTAGCATACATATGTTTCATAAACTGCTTACAAAATTTTGCAATTCATTCTTTCTTAATCAATTCTGTTTTAATTGAATTTTGATTTCGACATAATCACTTTTAAGAAAGAATCATTTTTAACATACCAATCAATTTAAAATCATTAAATCCTACTAAATGTATCCTATTGAATTGCAAAATAATCACTTAGCTATTGATGATCAATACAAATTGTTACTTAAAAAAAAAACATTTAAAAGATTTAAATATAATTAAAAAAAAATATTGTCGATAAAAAAAATTTAAATAAATTAACAAATGATTATTTTTATACACAGGTCCCGAAAATGTCGAGGAGACTAAGTTTCTACTGTCTCATTCTCCTTGCGACAATCTGCATCTTCTTCCTGGCGCTGAATCAGCGGTATAACAATTACATCGAACAGCGGTTACAACCAATTCTTTCGGTTAGTACATGCCTCTAGCTTTTAACTAAACCGCATAAAATTACTATTTCTTCCTCTCTCTCTCTCTCTCTCTTTCTATCTTGGTAAGCATTAATAAAAGTGGAAAATTGTTTCTAAATTACCTCTTCGGAAGGGAGGTAGAGAATCGCGTTAGTTTCGTCGATTAGATTCGCCGGTGTCTTTTTCTCCCCCCCTCATCCAGTCACGCAGAGATGAAAAGAGATCACAATAACTAAGCTGGGACGCACTTTATATAATATACATATATATACACGTATAATCACGCTGTTGCTTTTTTATTATTATCTCAACATATATTTATATCGTGCAAACGAACAATTCAATGTCCACTGGTGATGCACCAGAATGTTTATATAGAAATTTTAGTCGTAATCGTTGCAATGTTTTGTTAAACAAGCACTTTAGTTACATTGCGAAACTAAAAAAAAATTTACTTTACTTTTTACGTAGCGATTTATTTGTTTTTCTCTCTTTTATTTTTTTCAACGCTATTTGTAGAATTCGAATTTTGCTGTTTATTCCTTCTTTTTCCGTGCAATTGTTCAAGTGCAATACAATAAAATCGTACTTCTTTTTTTTTCTTTAGTTGCGTAAAAAAAAAAAAATTCTTCAAAGTTGTGTAACGGTCTGGCTCATTTGTCTGAAAAGCGATGTACTTTATATCTTGTTAACAAATACGTCAGTCTGTTTGAAACTTATTATTATAAATAACAGTTTTATGTTGATTTTTCATGTAAATTTATTTTTTCTGTTATTTGTACGCGATACAGTTAAAATTTCCCTAGTTTATAAAAAAGATTCATTCGTGATTAATGTTAAAAAATATAAATTAATATTTTGTAGAATTTTATATAATTTTAATCAAAAAATAAATAATATAAACAGTTTTTTACTTAATGTATAGGTAGTTCCTTGTAAAAAAACGAACATACGTTTTCATGAGTCTAAGAAAAATATTTTTTTTAAATTCGTAATCAGTTTAAAATTTGCTGTTAGTTTCATGTTAGAAAAAAGGAACTTCAAATGAAATTCAGTTTGAATAATCAAAGCTGTCCAGCTTAAAAATAGAAATGAAAATAATAATCTGCCTAAAAATATGAAAATGTGGAGATACCGTTTTATCAGCGATGATGGACAGAAATAGGACATTTCGATATGGAAAGTCATGACTAAAGGCACATTAAAACCAGTTCTAACTATAATCATACTCATTATTATTCATTTTGAAAGTATACGAAAATTTTTTATAACGTTATGAAATTCTAAAAAAAAATTTTTCGATTTGTCATCAAATTAGGATTTAAATTATATTTTTTTTATTCTTCTTTAACGTCGCTATATTTATGCTATTTTACAATGTTAATCAGCGACGGAGCTCGTAAGTGTGTTTGTGAACAAAGCACATGTAACGTACAGTGGTGCTTGTATCAATCGGCTGCCGAGAACGGGATTCTAACTCGGGACCTAGAGATTATAAATCCATCGCTCTACCGAATGAGCCACTCACCAGCTCATGAAATTAATATTATTGAACGTCAAAAAAGAAAAAAGAATGAAACATTAAAAAGCAAAAATTTCATATACAGACAATTTTGATTTTTATTAATCAATTGGCTAATTATATCAATTATAGAATATTTGCTGATTTATCTTGTAAGAGAATAAAAAAGTATTGTTATTACGTGAAATTTAAAAGGAATACGCATAGTTAGATAAAATTTATCTCAATATGCATATTTCCTTTCTAACAAATTAACATTTCTCTTAAAAATGTTATTTGTTCAACAGAATTTATAGAGTTTCTCTTGATTCTTTTAAATAAGTAATGAGTAATGGGTTTTTACAAAAATTAATTATATTTATAATTATTTATACGTCACAGCTCGTCCATCCTTATATTATTCATAATAAAATTATACCAAGTTAGCATACCATAGTAAAATCGTTAAAATTAAATCCCCAAACAGTCAAACGCACATGCAATATTTCTTCTTTTTTTTTTATTTCTAAACGTTCGACACACGCATTTTTTGTTTTGTTTTCTTTAATTAGGAAGCGGAATTAAGGTCACGTTTGAAATATCAAGAGCCGTTTATGGTACCGACTATCAAATATGACGATCTCTTTTCGGTAAGTCATTTTACAAATGGCATATTGCAAAGTTGTTTCTTTTTTTTCTTTATAACTCTCTACAATCGCATTGTAATCTATATAAAGCATGCTTTAATGAAAAAAGTTCATAGCGAACTGTTTTTTTGTTCATAAACATATTGATTGTGATACGTACGAGACTTAATATTAATGAATGGAATAAGTTATTAATGACTTCCTTCAGTTAATAATTAATTATCGTGATAAATATTAATTGGTATATAAGGTTTATAAATGGAAATGAATTATTTTATTTTTCTTGGAATTTTTTTTTGTTAATTTATGCAATTGATTTGTTTTGTTTTTAAGCACTGTTAAAAGCTTACGCACTTTGCTTCGCTTCTAAATTGAAATTTATGTATTTTCGTAGTACCGTACATTTAGTTGTAATGTAAGTAGTAGGAAAAATAGCTTGGTTTAGTAGAAAGTAGTTAAAACTAAAATATCATATTTTTATTGTAATGCTATTTTCTATTAAATATTAATTTTATATAATCATTTTTTTAAATTCATTTCTACGTTATTTATAATTGATATAAAATAGAAACTATCTGAAATGATTATATATTTGATGAAGATTAAAATTGTTCAGATGTTTATGCTAAAAAAAGTTAGAATATTTAAATTTATTTTTCGTTATTTAGAAGATTCTTAATTTATTTTCGAAAAACTATTAAATAAACTACAACATTAAATAATAAATTATTTTTTAAAATATAGTTTTATAAAAATAAAAATTTATTTAAAAATTAATCATATATTTTGATTGGCAGCCTTAAGATAAAAAATAATAATAAGCTTTTTTTAAACATACATATTTTTAACAAGTTTGGATATGATATTTACATTTTAATCTCTCCACGTTAGTCGCACGTGTCACTTTATCAACGTGTGTGTTTGTAAATTTTCTGTACACGTGTCAGCACAGATGTTTCTGCCTTGTTCTAAATGCACTTCCCTGTCTTTTTTTTATTCTCTTTTGACTCTATTTTAGTTATATATTTTTTCTGTATAAGTTAATGTTGATAATTGTTAATATAAGTGTTAATTTGTGTAAAAGTGTTTAGCATGCTTTTTGCTCGTATATGTAAGGTTTGAATAATTTTTATGCTGATTAGTCTTATCTATAAATAATAAATTTAGGAATAAAAAAAATATTTCTAAGTTAGTCATATAGCTGGAACACATGCACTTAATTTCCGTTTTAGTTTGAACTGCTTTCTATTTAGTGCATCTTATATATATTCACATTTGGTATTGATCAAAGTTCCCCTAAACCTGAACGTTTCTTGAGCTTTTTGAATCGAAATTGAAATATTTATAATAGTAAAAAAAACGTATCTATACTTTTTTCAATGTTCAAATTAATAAGAAATTGTGTTACATTTATTCCCAGATATATTTATAGTAGAAAATCCAAGCGCGCAAGCGCACCCTATATCTAATCTAAATCTATAAATTTTTAATGATTGACTGTGAATATAATATTATATTATTTTCTGTTTATTATTAAAAAATAATAGTTGCATATCTACTAATCGGTAAAAAAAATTGATGTTATATACTAATGTATTAGAGCAGATTAAATTTATTCAATACACGAGACATGAAAAAAATAAATCCCATACAAAAGATATATTATTACTTTGTTCATTTTCTTATTATTATTTTAGAAAATTAAAGAAATAGTAAATTTTTATTATTTTTTAGACTTTTTAAATCTTAGAAGCGTGCAAGCATTTTCAAAATTTAAATAACGTAAAGTAATATTACAAAGTCAAAAGTTATTTTACAAATATAGCTTTTTATATACATAATTTTTAATATTAACCTTTAAATATCGTCTTTGTTATCCAAAATATATCATAAGAGAATTCCAAAATTTATCTCTGGACTTAGTCATGTAAAATTGTCCATGATTAAAAACATCTATTTTTAATACAATGTAATGCGGTTTATAAAAACGACTTCCAGTTTTATCATCACTTGAAATTTCACATTTTAAGGAGATATAAAAAGGACACTACACGTCTGCACTCATAAATATTGACTATCTTTTCACTTTTTATTGCAAAATTTCAGGAAAAGAAAT
This sequence comes from Anastatus disparis, assembly GCA_017163975.1. Lineage (NCBI taxonomy): Eukaryota > Metazoa > Arthropoda > Insecta > Hymenoptera > Eupelmidae > Anastatus > Anastatus disparis. Next base: position 824,708 of record JAFFSR010000261.1, read on the forward strand.
GCATTAGATTGTACCATAAAGATTTGGTTAAATTTTTAAATAAATTAATTTTTTTAAAAGAGGAATCTTATCTACTTTGTTTGAATTCGCGTTTAATATTTTTTCATTACTTATTTAAACATTTTCATATATTAAAAAAACTTTTTTATGATCAATAAAATCGAATGCACAATGTAACACAAAGTGCACACATTAAATCTCATAAATTATAACCGGTATCATTTGTTAAACAATCGTTAACCATTAATTAAGCTCAATCAATCAATTTATTAATTTCAACTGTTGTGACCTAGAAACTGCGAGCTTATATAGTTCAAATTTAAAACTCAAATAATTCCATACGATTAGCACATGCACATATATACTCGGCATTTATTCACAGAGCATTACCGTACTTGAGAATTATTGCACAATATTAATAAACTGCATTTCAACCTTTTGGCCCAGAAACACGAGCGCGAGAATCTTTTTAATTGTTATTATACGTACTTGTAAAATCTAACATACTTTATAACTATATACGTTCTCTTGCTCGTTTCGATAGTACTTGAATTACAGTTTCTTTTTTTACATTTATTTTATGTAGGTAAAAAAAACAAAAGACATTTGTCTTAAACGCTTCGTATTATTGATAAAAGAAAAAAAAGTATACTTTTTCTTAAATAAAATTCAATTATTCATCGATAATCATCGGTTACGTATACTGTCTGAAACTTTTCTTTTTTATTCATGGTTATGACTCGTATGTATTTGTAAATAAAACTATAAAGCAATACCGATTCCTGGTACTTTTAAAGAAAGTAATAAACAATGTTACCAATGGTTTCCGCTATTACACATTGCGTTAAAAATTTACTTTATTTATTATTAACGAATGAAAAAAAAGAAAAAGAAAACCAGTACTATTGATCCATACAATCTAAGTAATAAAACAAATTAGTAGTTCTTCCTTTTGATTCCTTGGTTCGAAGGTAAGAATGTAACGTATCGAAGAATTTTTGTAAAAAAATGCACTTTATTATTAAGAGGAATCCAAGTAGAAAATTCCTGTAACATTAAACAGCATGATGCATCCTTTTTTGATAATTAACAAAGATTAGATTTTAAATGCTTATAACGTATTCATTGACTTAACATTTTAAATAATTTATTTACTTATATACGTATTTTTATTGTAGTATTTATATAACTATTTATAGAAAAAGAGTTTGTGTACGCTAAGCTTTGTTTATTGGATTTTATATGTATTCCTTGAATGATGTGATTCATATCATCAGAAAGAATGAAAAAAAGCTTACTTTACATTCTGTTAGAGTTTTAGTTTTTAGAATTGGTTAAGCAATTTTCATGAAAAAAAGACAAGACGAGAAAAATATTATTCATCGTGGTTTTAAATTACAAATTACTAATGCAGTAAAACGAACTTATGTAACTTGAAAAATAGAAAAATATTAATAAAATAATATTCTAAGTGAAAGTAAGTTTAAAATTGAATTTTAAAATTTTATAAATTTATCACTTTTTAATTAAAACAAATCCATATACAATGATGTACATGTGTAAAAAAACGTACATATATTTTTCTCAAATGAATATATACGCTCTTGTCGATTTCTCATCCTTTATGTATAAATATATATAAACTTTGATTAAATCGCTTTACAACGTATATACAAGTCAATGAAATCAATGTCAGACTTATAAACAATTTAAAACGCTATTACGCGAGACACAAGATACGCAAGAGTGCATATACATAGATGCACATAGTTTATATATACATATGCATAATACATATATCTTATATCGATCGTCAATGCCTTTTGAGGGCATTCTTCTTTTCTTTTTTTTTTCTTAACTTTTGTTTTTACAGAGTTACTTTAGGGGTAGTTCACCGAGTCCTGAAAATGTAACGGCTACAATAGAGGAGGTCGTTGATTTGCAAAGGCGCATTATTGAAAAGGAAATGGAAGATTATGTTTATCCTGATGGAAAATATGGCATTTATGCAGAGTGAGTGAATCTTTATTTTTTTTTATTGTGGTTCGTATATACATTTACATTGTAAATGTGGGTTAAACTTGTAGAAAAGTTGGATTTAAGTTTATTACTATTGTCTATTCTAGGAATTGTTAGTACTTTATTTATAGAAAAAAATATAGTTTTTATAGATGAAAGAAGAATTTAGCAATATACATGAAGTTTATTTAACTTCGTAAAAATTATTAAAGCGTAAAATTTAGAAAAATATTAATTTCAAAATTTCTTATTTTAAGAAATTTAATAAATATTCTTGCTATTTTAAATTTATCGTTTTTAAATGAATTATATTTGTATTTAGAAAAAATTTAAGCGATACACAAGATAAATAATAATTTATAAGATGATAATATTACAATTTAACGATCAGAACATCAACCATTATTAAGATGTCATGATCATTATTTATTTATTTAATAAATAATTATTATGATCATTCATAAATCTGATATGTTCTCTATCATTCTTTGAAGGTTTAAACAATAAATTGTACATAAATTTCTATAAAACCTCAAAGAATAAATATTGTAACTCTTTCAATTAACAATGATTCAGAAAAGATTTTAATTTACGATTTTCAATAAGTGATTCATTGAAAAAAAAAGAATCATAATAACTATAATATGATTTTCAATAAAACTATAATGTATAAAATTCATTTCACCAACGAACTTTCTAACTAATTTTATCTTATACAATATTAAATTCAAAAAGCCACAATATTTATTAAATATCTTTCTTTTATTTTTTCTTTTCACCAGCAAACTCGAAGATCTTGTAATTGAAAAAGATGGCAATCCAATAAGGAGCGTGATAGTAACAACTTGGCGTAGCGGAAGTACATTTCTTGGCGACATATTAAACTCTCATCCAGCAAATTTTTATCATTACGAGCCTCTTTTACATTTTGGTATTATACAAATTAGAGATCAACCATTAGCTACTGAAGCCTTAAGTAATTTAGAATCAATGTTCAAATGCGACTATTCTACTTTAGGTATTATTTTTTATTTATTATGTATATTTTATTTTTAATTGTTCATCTATCTTATCATGATAATAAAATAGAGACAACATACCTTTCAATTATTAAAAAAAGGACAATTTCGAAATTAAATTTATCAGATTATTGTTTGTTATTTAAAAAGAAATTTCGTTGATTACGCATATTTAACAATACTTGCCAGTTTCAAACCATAAAATAGAATATTAATTTTTATTAAGAGAAACAAATTAATCTCTTTGGTGTCTTAAGAAATAACTTTGTTTAATAATTTTTAATGATAGAAGATGTAATTTAAATTCTTAGTTTTGATCATAAAAATATTTTATGTTTACAAAAAAAAAATAAATTTATTATTGCATTGTTATTGCAGAAGAATATTTGAGCTTTGGTAGAAGCGCTCATCCTTGGGTGTTTAATCACAATACCTATCTTTGGCGACAATGTCAAATTCACAAAAAAATCTGTTGGGATTATCGATTCGTTACGAAATTTTGTAAACTATTTCCATTTCAATCGATGAAAATTGTTCGCATAAGATTGAAACTTATGGAAAAATTTTTAGAACAAAATGAGTATGTATTTTTCTTTAATTCTAGTTAATAATTATACCAATCATAAAACATTTATTAACTTTGTACTTGTACAATTTACAGATTAGGTATAAGAATTGTATTGTTAATAAGAGATCCACGAGGAGTATTGCAATCTCGAAAGCATCGCGAATGGTGTCCAAATGAACCGGATTGCATCGAACCAACTGCTTTGTGCGGGGACATGGTTAATGATTATCATGCAGCAGTTAGATTTTCAAAATTATATCCTGATACATTTAAGTAAGTTTTTAATTATACTTAATATAAATTCAGTATATTACAATCTTTTAATCTGAAAAGAAATGTTGATGTTTTATACGAATTTGAGAAAAATAAAATTGAAAACTATTGCAAAATTATTACTAATATATATTAATAAATTGCTATTGAATGTTGGTTATATAATAAATTTTAACAATTTTAAATCTATTTTTTGAATAAAATAAAATAAAATATATAAAATTTACAATTATAGGGTCATACGGTACGAAGATCTGTCGCTTGATCCATACGATCACACGGAAAAGTTATTTAAATTTTACGGTCTTCATTTTCACGAGAACGTTCAACATTTTTTGGATACTCATACAAAGACTGACATAGGTGGTTTGTCGAGTACTTTTCGTAATTCAAAAGCCGCACCATTTCATTGGCGCAACGATCTTGATTACGAAGAGGTCGAAATGATACAACAAGAGTGCAATCTTGCGATGAGATTATGGGGATATGTATTAGCTGCAAACTCAACTCATCAGAAATATTTTAATCCAGTAACGGACTATACTTTGCGCAGTAATGAAGTATGACCAGTGACTGTATTTTGTAAATCAAATTTTAAAAAGAATTATTGTTCTTTGATTTAAATTTAAAGAGTTGTCCGAGATTTAATATGGTTGTCAAATATTTAAACATGAACTTTTGTTTAAATTTTACTATAAACTATTTTTTGAGTAAAAAATACAATGGAATTAGGAGAAATGATACAATTTATAAATTAAGAATATAAAAATACATAATTCATTAATAATTCAAATAATAATTTGAGTTTATAAATTATATCTTATTACATAATTATGTATAAAGTTTTTGGGATTTCACAATCAATTAAAAACTCTGACATCTCTTGATTATATTTAATTATGTATGGAGTATATTTTACAAGAATTTTTATACTTCTATCCACACGCATATTTACAAATAATGCATGATTAGAATAACAAAGCGTATTTTTGAAATTATATTATTTAGATTATGTGATTCTGAAGGTGCAATTACAGTTACCTATAATTTTACACGTACTATGTACTGCATTAATATTCGCAAGCATAACATGTAGATAATTAATATGTATCTATACATAATTTTATATAAAAACGAACACTTTATATAGGCTGCCATAATACTTAATATCTAATGAATTTTTGCTCTCAACTTAAGGAGGAGAAAAATGGCCTCATATCTAACTTTCATAAAAGAAGTTGATGTTGTGAATTGTAAATAAATTTTAGATAGATCTTTAAATAATAAATTATTTCGTTTGAAGAAAATAAACGATTTAATAGAGCGCATTTTCTATACGTAGATGAATCATGGTCAATCATATATCGCTTCTGTATCAGACGCGTTGAGATTTTTTTTAAGTGTATTGATGTATGTACGTTTCATAATTCACGCGAATGTAAAATTAGCTGATAATTTTATATAGCTACATGAGAATGCCTGATAATAAAACGTATTTTAAAAATCTTTGTAAAGGAAAAAATTATGTATAAGCTATTAACAATGTATCATGTGAATTGAAAACAGTTACCTGTAAATAAGAAAGAAATATATTTATAAATTTTGTTTTAAATATATTTCAAAAGTACTTAATTGTTAAGTATTTTTATTTAAAATAAGCACAGAAAAAATTGATTATATATTTTTACAATGAGACATTTTTGCATCTTTTTATTTATTTTTTTAATATCTTAAAGGTTACTATTTATCCATTAATTTATTTGACCAAATCTATATTTACATATCTATATATTTATAAGTGATTGTATATTTATATTTAAATGTACATACATACAATTTTAGTATATTATTATATAATACATAATTTTTTCCTAAAACTGTAATCGTAAGTGATGAACGAAATATGAATCATAGTAATCTCAATTTTATGTATGTGTTTGTAACTATTTACTGTAGTGTGATTTCATTACTACTTGTAATAGAAAACAATTTGTTATGGACGATAAATCTTATATATATAGCACAAACTTTTTACAATATATTTAAATATATAAGGCGAGTCTCTATGAAGATCTGATTGCACCCTTTATACATCATAAATGCCGTCACAAATATGCAAAATGCTATATCTACTTAAACTATTTAAGTGATAATAAATTTGTAAGTAAATACTGGCAATACAATGTACTGAATTATTCATATTTTAGTAAAAATTCAACACAATGCTTTATCGGTAGATTTTTAATGTAAAATATTGTATTATTTCTTTGTATACACAGTATGAAATAAAATATTTTGTTAAATATTAAAATTATATATATTTTTGTGTATTCATTAAATGCTCTTTACTATATAAATTACTCATTTTTTGAAATAATTATTTTATTATAATTTACTTAGAATTAATAAAAATAATTTTATGAAAATAACAAATTTTTACAGATCTGCATATGCTTAAAATTATCAGCTGAGTAAATATGCTGTAGACTCAATTGTTTAAAAAATAATCATCATTATGTATAGGAGTTATAAAAACAGCTTGTTATTTAGCAGATTTTGAGCAAACGATTAAAGTAAAAAAAATTAGTTTTAAAACTAGAGACCTTATGTTTTCTTAATAATGTGAAGTTAATAATTCAAAATAATCAACTGCGGTTTAAAAAAAATTTTTTTCATTCAAAATTAAGTTTAGTTGATTTTCTAATTTTAATGACCAATATTTTATTTAATATAGATTTTCTTTGGAAAAAGTTTGAATTATTAAATTTACTTATTCTAATTTATATAAATTACCAAATTATATTATGTACAATAAAACTAAAATTACTACTGGATTATATCCAGATTTTTTAGAAATATTTTAATGAATAAGAAAAATAAAAATGAAATATACAATACACATACATATATAATTTATCTTTTTATTCAAGTTCATGTACAAAAAATTTTTTATTTTTTAATAAAGTTCATTAAGATATTTTCTTTTTTCTTCATTCATCTGTACTCGAAATTTTATCTGAAAAAAAAAAAAAAAAAAAAAAAAAATGTAATTCAATAATTTGAAAATCAATATTAGAATATATTTGTTATTAAAAGACACTACTCAGTAATAAAAAAAATATTTCATGAAATTCATAGCGTATATTAAAAGCATCATTGAAGTGTCTTTTAATATGCAAATAACGTTTTTAAAATTCAAACTTACATTAGAAATTAGAACAAATTTAGATATCTTCTTCTTCATTTGAACTATTAGATAATCACTGGAATCAGTTTTATATTCCATTTAGAAGAGTACCTAAAACACAAAAGAAATAATTTTTGAACAATTTTCGTAAATAACTAATCTTTATAAATATTAAAATTATTTTAAAATCAGTGAGGGCAAGTACGAATCATTTAAATAATATCATATTAGCGTATATTATTGTAACATCATAATAAATATTGATGTAATTAGTTAAAATTATTTATTATGTAATTATATAAAAAAAAACTTACATTTATCAAAGCAGAGATGATACCATGTAGTTGTTTGATTCCTGCAAAACCTGCAAATATAAACAAAAGTTAATCAACAACTTAATTTATAAAATTTAATAATATAATATAAATTATATATTGTCAGTTAAAGTATGACATCAAATATTTTCAGTCATATGCTTGTCAAATTAAATCATCATCTAAAATATTTTAATAAATATATAAGAATAAATATTAATTTCTTACCTATGCTTTTTATCTGGTTGATCAGCTTTCTCGGTGTGCGCTATAGTAGATTCATTAGTTCAACATCATTATTTTGATTTCCTGTAAAATAAATTCTTTATATAATATTACCAAAATATAGCAGAATACTAGTAATAATTTATGGAAAAATTTCAGTTTAGTCTTCTCCCCACGTTTATGTAAGACAGGGATAACTATATATATCATCATTAAAATTACATTTTATTATCACTACATTCTTAAAAATTATTTACCTTTTTAGCGTTCTTCCATCAAATCGAAGTTTTCAATACACGTGTTTACGTACGCTGTACATGATGCGCCTATCTTCAATATCATGGCCAAATTCTTTTTGTACCTAAAAATATTAATTAAAAAATTGTTTGATGAAAAAATTCTTTATAAGACTTAATTAAAAGTTTTAAAAAAAATATCAGATAAAACATTCATCTCTGATCATTCAGGTTGACTGAGGCAGTTGTGGTATTCATCATGATAATTTATAAATTTTTAAAATTAAAATTTCAAATAAGTAAAACAAAATAAACTCACCAAGTAAAATTCTAATGACATGGAGCTAGGACAGGAAAGAAGGAATCTTTTTCTGTATTGACTTTTCCTTACATCTGGAAATAAAAATTATCTTTAAATTATATGTATTAATATATAACTAAAAAAATTATATTTATAAATGATAGTATCAGAAGTCCGAATCAGTCATAGAACTCAGACTGGGGCGGTAAAAAATGTCATCATGTAAAATGTTAGTGTTTCTATAATATTGTGCAAAGTATCTTTAATTCATAATTTTTTTCCAAATATTTTGAATTTACCACAATATCTTTAAAATCATTTTTGCTAGCAAGTATTTTCATTTAAAAAAATTAATATTTTTAACGAATTACCAATAATTAACAAATAATAGTAAAAAGCTACAAAAAAATTGTAATGAAAAAGAGAAGAAAACGTTTAAATTTTTCTGTTAGTTAATTTTACAAAAATATATTTTTACCTTGTTCAAATCCATGTTTTATCTTAATTTTCGCTATTCATCCATTTTCAATGAAATCAGCCTGAACTGCAGCATCACGTCTAGAAGTTTTCATTTTTTGTGATGCCATTTTTTCAAATCTGTAACAAAAATGCATGTAATGCAATTTTTACTAAATTATGTAAAAAATTAAAATTTAGTGTTTTTAATTACTCAGATTATTCGATATGTTATAATCATTAATATCATACGAACGAGACAAGTGTATCATCATAAAGTTTTAAGTATAAGAACACGTGTTGCACATTTTCAAATATTTAAACACGTTGTTAAAATTGTTTCATATTAAATTTATAATTAAAATTTTCAAAAAAACGTAAGCATATATTTTATTAAAAGAAATTATGAACACTTCAAAATACAAAATCGGTACGTTTCTTTGGAAACAAAAATTGAATATTTGCAATTAACTTTTTAGAAAAATATTAGTATTATCGAATTAGTTAACTCCTTTATTATTAACTAAAAAAACTATTAACTTTATTATAGAATAATTTACTGCAGATGTACACGGATTACAATTGGTAATTTAAATGTATCATTTCCTTACCGAGATCTGTCTTAAAAATCTTCGTCCGTTACTGTAAAGTAATTGAAGACGTCTACAACGTTCGAAAGTCAGCAACGAAATGGAAGAGCAACAGAGCATCAAGGTGAACCTACCCAACCGCCTGGCAACAATATAGATGTCTCGACAATCAAACCATGATTGCCAATCATTTAACAAAAAATTTTAATTTAAAAATCAATTTGTCAAAGAAATTTTTTCTTCAATTATTTTTCAATGGATTCTAATTCTAATTTTGTAAATTTTTATTGAATTATTTCGTTTCTTTTAATCTTTTTCGGTTAGTGAATAGATTTTTAAATACAAATTGATTTATTTAAAATCTAATTCATTTTATGTTTTTCAATAAAACTATCAAGACAAGCCAACGTTGTCACATTGTGCAAAAAACGTAAAGATTTTAAGTAAAATAATTGTTGACATTTTTTGAATAACATCAATTAATTAACTTCCAATGAAAGTTCGTTCGAGGCTAAAGTCAAAATTGTAAGTTACATTTAATTATTTGGAAATTTACAAGATCAATGTTTAAGTAGGAAATGAAAATGGCAACGTTGTTTATTGCGTTGTAAAGGTACTTTACATTACTTGACGTAAATTTTCAGTTTAAATTTTTGTCAAAATTCGTCACTATCAGTATCATTTCATATTAAACAAAGCATTTTATTACTATGGAAGAATAAAATTCCAGTTATAGTTGTAATGACGGTCAGTAAACTTGGACGCAACAATAAACAAGTTTTCGTTAAATTCACATTGCAAATTTTTACAACGATGCGCATATACGTGTATATATAGTTAACATATAGTTAACATAAAATGTGATATATATATAAAAGCACGAAGAAAAGAGAAAAAGGTTGGCGCAAAGAAAGAGAGAAGAGAAGTTGTGTGTGTATTTTTCTCGTTTGGGTTATGCCGCGGAATTTTTATTTTAACAGACGATTCCGCACTCGCTTTTAGGAAAAAGAAGCAGCGTTACAAGCTTTAATTTTTTTTGTTTTTAATTTATATATAATTACGTCCGACGATTTACGAGTCGTTCAACTTTATTTTAGATTTACAATTAAGCGTGAAAGAAAGAGCAAATTAAGAAAAAATGGGAGTACCAAAGTTTTTTAGATATATTAGCGAAAGGTACCCTTGTCTTAGCGAGAAACTCAAGGAATATCAGGTACACACAAAAGATTTTCTAGAGTCTTTTATTTCATGTTGATTTATTTTTCTAATAAATGTAAAATGTTTGATTAATTTTATTCTTATCTGAGATATGACATTATGACATTGATTGTTTTCAACTTTTTCTTAAGTGATAATGTTACATGATTTTATGAAAATAATATTTGTCCTTTATCAGGTAGGTTTTGATTGTCATGAAAATTTGATTCATGTAAAGATAATTGTTTGATTTTTCACATAACCTATTATTAAATTTTTGCTTTATTTTTTTAGATTTATTCATCGAAGAATGTTATGAATAATAATATGTTTGTAAAAAACTTAACTTCTACTTGATCAAACTATCATATTTATTATTTGATTAAATCAAATTAAATTTAAAAATGAGAGTTAAGAAAGAGCACATTTTAATTGTTTTTAATTTACTTAAAATAACTTCATATTTAAAAGTTGTATTTTCTTTTGACAAATCTATTACATAAAAATAATCGTTAATTTTTTAAAATTAGTACATTTCATATTCATTGTGTTATTAGCTTGTTTCAATATGCTATGATAATATTTCTGTATTAATACCTTTTTGTACATTTTTAAATATATAAATATAAGGTAATTACATTTTTAATTATTCCAAAGTGAAAATATTCTTAATATAATTTTTATTTGCAGATTCCAGAGTTCGACAATTTATATTTGGATATGAATGGCATTATACACAATTGTTCTCATCCAAATGATGCTGATGTATCATTTCGAATAACGGAAGAAACTATATTTAAAAACATATTTCATTATATAGAAATATTGTTCCGTATTATACAGCCTCAGAAGCTGTTTTTTATGGCTGTGGATGGTGTGGCACCACGTGCCAAAATTAATCAACAAAGAGGTCGTCGTTTTAGAGCCGCAAAAGATGCTGAAGTACAAGAGGCCAAGGCAAGAGCCAAAGGTCAAGAAATTCCTAAAGAGGCAAGGTTTGATTCTAACTGCATTACACCAGGCACAGTATTTATGGCTAAACTTAACGAGCAGTTAAAGTATTTTATCACATACAAAATATCCACTGATAAGTTATGGCAGCGTTGTAAAATTATTTTAAGTGGATCTGAGGTAAATATTATATTTTATCAATTTAAATTTCTTCATATGATAAAATGTTATATAAGCTAACAAACGATTTTTCAAACGATTTGAAATTGTAATAATAGAATGTTATTTATTCTAATATTACTTTTTTCAGGTACCTGGTGAAGGTGAACATAAAATAATGGACTACATTAGGTACATGAAGGCCCAACCAGATTATGATGGAAATACTCGTCATTGTTTATATGGCTTGGATGCAGATCTCATTATGTTAGGTTTATGTTCTCATGAACCACATTTTTCGTTACTTCGTGAAGAAGTAAAATTCGGTAAAGCTCAAAAGAAAATCCTAACTCCTGAGGAGACTAATTTTTGTCTTTTACATTTGTCTTTAATGAGAGAATACCTAGAGCATGAATTTTTACCAGTCAAAGATAAGTTAAATTTCAAGTTTGATATTGAAAAAATAATAGATGACTGGGTTTTAATGGGTTTCTTAGTAGGTAATGATTTTATTCCACATTTACCAAATTTACACATTGAAAATGGTGCACTGCCAATTTTATACAATGCATACATGGAAGTATTGCCATATTTAGATGGTAAGCTGCTTAAATTTTAAGAAACTATTTAATTGTTTACAATGTGATTATTTTGCAACATTGTTAATTTAAAATCTATAATGATTGATGAAATTTTTTCTCAGGTTATATAAATGAAGGTGGTACGTTAAATCTCGAGCGTTTCGAAAAGTTCATGGAAAAACTTGGTAATTACGATATGGAACAGTTTGATGAAATTTACGCCGACCTGAAATTTTTTGAAGCGAAAACAGGTAGACGGCTTAATGAAACTGAAAGAAGTAGTAAAAGTTCTCCTGATGAAAATGCCTCACCAAAGAGAACGACTAATAAAGCTTTAGAATCTTTAATAATGGCTACTGAAGCAGAGGTAAATCATTTGCTATTTAAACAAAAATTTAAGTATCTTAAATAATTAAATTCATCATATGACTCTTATATTTTAAAATTTAGTTGGGCGAGTCTGATGATGATGATGATGCAGAAGAAGAATCTGATGAAGATACTGATATGCATCTTGAATTTGTACAGCATAAACGTGATTATTATATGAATAAGATGGAATACGAGAATATTGATAGGTAAATAATCGCTTATTCAACTGCAACTTCTTGAATTAATATTTATAAATTAATTTTATCAATTGATTTTCAGTGAAATCATGCGTTCTCAAGCTGAGGGTTATATTAGAGCAATTCAATGGAATCTGAATTATTATTATAATGGATGTTGTAGTTGGTCATGGTATTACCCACATCATTACGCGCCTTTCATTTCTGATATAAAAAATTTTAAAGACTTAAAAATTGAATTTGATATGGGAGTGCCATTTAATCCTTTTGAACAATTATTAGCAGTTCTTCCAGCTGCTAGTAAAAATTTACTACCTCAAGCTTACCATGGACTTATGACTGAGGAAAAATCTCCAATCATTAAGTATTATCCTTTAGACTTTAAAACTGACTTAAATGGTAAGAAACAAGAGTGGGAAGCTGTTGTCTTAATTCCACTCATTGATGAAAAAAGTTTGTTAGATGGTAAGTAAAAATTCATCTATAAAATAATTGTTTTATTTTTAGGAATATTTAAGCCATTAATATTTTTCTGTAATTTTCTGATTAAATTTGTGATGTTTAGCGATGGAGCCATGTAACAGAAATTTAACAATGGAAGAAAGAAAACGAAATCAACATGGACCAATGTCAATATTTACATATACTGAAAAAGAACAAGGATTTTATGAGGCACCTGAATACTTCCCAAGCATTCGAAGTTATGCACGAATGATATTAATTAATAGGGAAGAAATATTGGTACCAAAGGACAAATTGGTTAAAGGATTATGTAAAGGTGTTCGGCTTAGTGTTTATTATCCTGGTTTTCCTACGTTACAACACATTCCACACTCATCTTGCTTAGTTAAAGCTAAGGTATTTTCAGTTAACTATTTTAATTTTTATAAATGAAAATTAATATAAAATAAAAATAAAAATCTATGATATTCATAGGTAAAAGTATTTGAACAGCCATCAAGACGTGAAAATATGATTCTCACTATAATGCCAAGAGAAATGCCAGCTTTAGAAGAATTAGCCAAAAAATGGATTGGCAAATCAGTATTCGTCTGTTGGCCACATTTAATGGAAGCGTTTGTAGTAGGAGTATCAAATTCAAAGTCTAAAATCAGCATAATGCACCCTCAATCAAAACAATCAGATAGTAATATGAATTTTAATATTGAAAAAGCGAATGATCAACTTATTTCAGCATGGAATGTACAAAGGAAATCGATAATAGAAAAGTAAGATAACTAAATGTTTTACTAATGTATTTTCGTTTTGAAATTTGAGAAATTAAAATTTTATCTTTTCTTTTAGTTACAAAAATCGTCTAGGTATAGATGTGGGTGACGTTGAAATTCTTATACATGCGTGTCCGATAGTCGGCAGACAATACGTTTACGGAGCCCAAGGTAAAATGACACTCGAAAAACAATGGAATGACATCGCGATGGCATTCGCGTATCAAGTCGTTCTTTACGACATCGCGGTTCATAACCAAGATTTCATTCAATACAAATCTATCACGGATGTTTTCAAACCAAAAACCACTGTCTTCATGCTGGGTCATCCACATTATGGAGCTATTGGAGAGGTTTGTAATATTTTTTTTTTTTTTTTTTAAATTATATTTATTTTAAGATGAAAATTTTATAAATTTAACAACGCTATAATCAACATAAAATTAATATAAAAAATTTTTTCCTCACCTTATTCATAAGTAAATTTTACTAATTAAAAAGTCATTTATTAGAAATTTTTATTTTTTTTTATTATTTCAATAGGTTACAGATTCTGGAGTAGATTTGAAGACGACTAGAGTAAAAGTTGCTATGAAAGTAATGCAAGAACCTAATTTTGATAGAGTTAAACAATTACAAGCAGATACAAGAATGAGATATATGCCTGGTAATATAGCTGCCCAGCGTTTAGGTATAAGTAGCCATCTACTTAGTAGAATAACTGGAACAATTTATGTGATAAATGGAGAAGGCGTAGATCCTTCAGCTGTTAGTAAACATAATATAGGCTTAAATTTGAAATTCAACAAAAAAAACGAAGAAGTAAGATTTAATAACAAGTTTTATAATTATTTAAGAAATTAGTTTCATAAAATAAACAAATTTAATTATTAATTTTATTAATTTAAGGTACCAGGATTTACGAAAAAAGATAGTAATGGTGTATGGTTGTACAGTGTTAAGGCTGTTGATTTAGTACGAACTTATATGAAAAAGTTCCCTGATTTGTTTGGAAGATTGGAACAAAATCTTTTATCATCTGACATGTTCTTAAAAGAACATTTATTTCCTGAAGGGTAATTAATATATTTTATCAACATTTATTAAAAGATTAGAGTTGAACAAAATTTTAATATCTTGTCTTTTTAACGTAATTATTAATTTTTTATAAGAAATGAATTGGCGGATGAAACAGTATCGTGGATAAAAGAACAACAAAAAGCTTTGGGCACAACGACACGTGCCTGTGGAGTAGAAGAACTCGATCCTGAGATTGTGCAAGGCATCGAGCATGATGTTGATGAAACATCAGAAGAAAGACAAACTTGTAAAACTGTATTTATGCAAGTCAAGCCACATTTATTATATAAACCTAATCTTAATTCAAGAAGTGTGCCACCTGACCCAAAAGCTCATCATAGACTTTTTGACAGAATAATTTGTGTTAGGGAAAGTTTCACCGTACCTGTAGGTTATAAAGGTACAATTGTAGGCATACAAAAAGGAGAGAACATATTATTGAATATGTACGAAGTGTTGTTTGATAAACCTTTTGCAGGTAAATGTAAAAATTATTTTTCAATAATCATAGTAATTATTTTACTATCAAAAATATTGTTGGAACACTTGTTAAATTAAATTATGAATTTTAGGAGGATTAATAATACATGGTAGTTCTCCAAACAGAAGCTATAGATTGGCTCCAACAGATTTCATTAATATTAGTTATGGCATTCAAATTGAGAACAAAAACACTGTCACCAATATTAACCCTGGATTAGCGACTAATTGGCGATTTCAACAACAACAGCAACAACAACAATCGCCTAACTATAATAATCCACGAACTCCTGATCATTCATGGCGACAACCGCAACCACAACAAATTCTTTCTCATCCTCATAATGTACCACCAAATCCTTCTACCCTTAACAGAATCTATCCTCAATTTACGAAAAATGGGCAAAACAATAGTCCTCAACAAAATAAGCCTCAACCCAATAATACTAGAAATAAAGTTGACTTTAATGAATCACCTAATCATGGAAGAAAACCAGAACCACAGCAAACACAATTTCCACCTGTACCAACTTTATTGCAGAGAATAGCAGAGCAATGTAAGAATTTGGAAACTCCATCACAACAACCAAATCCACAAAATCCACAAAATGTGCAACAAGTTGGTCCTAAAACACAAACAACATCTGAGTTTCAAGCTTTATGGAATGAATTACACAAAATACAGGTTTGTAAAAAAAATATTTGTATTTTTTTCTTAACTTCAACATATATTAAAAAAATACTTGAAAGTAATCATAAACATCTTTAAGTGAAAAAAGTTGAGTTTAGTAAGACCAATCTATTATTCATTGGTAAATCACTAAATTAAAAATCTAAATAGCAAACATTTAAAGCTCCATTCAGTAAAGATAGTAAAAAACAATAAAAACCTGTTATATTCGTTAAATAGTTACACATTTGTTGATTTTTCTAATATCAGTCATGAAATAAATATAACATATACTATTTAAAAAAAATGAAATTCAATTATTCTAACACTGTAGCAATGAATACAAGATTATAAAAATAAAAAACACGAAAATAATTTGTAATTTTACCTGCAAATTACCTAAAGATTTTACAAGCAAAAAAAAGTCGTATTAAACAAAACTCCAAAAATTCTTCGAATTTTATCATTTTATCGAGAGACGTTTATCGTAAATTATTAAAGAAACATACATTGTTTTGCAAAATTAATCAATATTATCTTTTATTGTAGAAACCTACTGAACAATATAAAAATCCAGCATCACCGCCGGTTAAAGATAAACCAAATCCACAGGCGGTTCCAACTAAAGATTCGGTAAGTCTATAGAACATTATTTTTTGTATTGAATTTAAAATGCAATACTGCAATAATTTGCTTTCTGCATTAAACATCAACGCTCTTTAAAACATTTAAAAAATATTCTTATCATTAACTAAAGTAATCATCTTTATGAAAGAATAAATTATTACAGTATTGTATCAAATTAGAGCTTGATAGTTTTCATCTTTATCATATAAATAAGTATAAACAACTGAATTTCATTTGTAAATATAACTTGCATCGAACGCGTAAAGTTAATAACTTATTTTTCTTTTTTATTCAATACAAGCAACCATGGAAAAATCAAGTTTGGGTAATTAAATAAAAAATAAAATTATAATTGTGACATATTATAGAAATTTTATTTCTAAAAATCACGTTAATTATTTTTCAATCATAAAAGTTTTGTTTGCTCCTTAATTCATCGCGTTTTATTTTTCAAAATAAAGATTCAGAATTTTTTTTTAACTTATAAGAAATAAGAAATTAAGGTTTATAAAAATTTTATCATTATTGTTTATAAAAAAAGTAAACTATATTTTTTTTATTTAATTTAACGATTTTTCTTAATTTTATAAAGAAAAACAATAATTACTAAATAAAATTAAAAAAACGATTTTAAGTAAAGTATGTTTCTTTCAAGAGCACTTTTTTGTTTAGCTTTTGTAGTGTATAAATTTGTTTTTATATTAGCACTTTTTACTAGTTTCTTTACATATTTGTGCACCCAAGTTTCTCTAGTAGTTTTATTTAGTTTTTAAATCTCAATATTTTGTGTATTTAGTAGAGTAAATTTATTATTTTTCAATACAATATAGTTTAGAAAAATGTATTTCAGTAGTATTAGATGCCTTTAATTTTTTTCTTTAGTTTGGTGTTATTTATTATAATAAATTAATAATAAAAAAGTATAACAAAAAAAAATATAAATTTAAAACTCTCACAGCCTCAAGATCCGAGTGCATTCTTGAAAGCAATGTTGAAAATTTCTGACGATAATTCGCAAAGCAACAAACCGTCCTTCTCTTCGACCACAACGCCGCCGACAAACAAACCTTTAGCGTTTCCACAAATGTCAAAAGCTACTGACACTCCGCCCTTGGTACAACAAATGTTCGATGTACGTTGCCTAATATCATTTTTAAAAAATGCTTTATATATAAAATAGAAAAATTTAAAAGTTAAAATTATTTATAAATTTAAAAGATTTTTTTTCAATGCTTTTAACTTAAATACATTTTTGGCTTTTTGGGGAAATATTTGCTTTTAACAAGAAATAATGAAATTTTGTATCATTTGCTTTTACTTTGTACCTGTTGAAATTTTCATCAAATATTTATTTACTCTTTTCTTTTTATGGATTACAAAAAAATCATAATGGATCACTTTCATAAATAAAAGAAAATTTAAATATAAATAATAGTCATAATAAAAAAAACATATGTTCATAAATATCTAATTGTTACTTTTAATCAAACTAAAAAAAAATATGAAAATTTCAACGGTTATCATCACAGAATTTTTATCATACAATTTTATAATAAATTGAATGATTTTTTTGCAGCACGCACGCCAAGCAGAAATGAAAAGCGGAAAAAGCATTTATTATTGTTCTCAATTGCTCTCATACTTCCAATTATTAGGCACTGGTTTTCCACGCTATGTTTACTGCCAAAATAAAGACAATCTTGTTTGCGCGCAGATTATATTACCTGATATGAAGACTTTTTGTGGCGATTTTTGTCAAACTCATAGTGAGGCTGCTGAAAATGCTGCTAAGAAAGTTTATGAGGTATAGAATACAATTAAAACCTTTGTTTATTTAATTCATCACTAACATTAATTTGTATTTGTTCTAAAATTTGTTTTTTAAAATGAAACAATTTTTTCCAAAAAATAAATTTGTTTTTTTTTAATTTATAATTATAGGAGTTAAAACTGGATAAAGCTCGACCACCCAATGTGCGAGCACCAAATCCTCTCCGTCCACCTCCACAACAATGGTTTAACAATCGCGTAAACAATGTACGTCTACCAGTTCCACCTCCAATTAAACCAATCTTACCGGCAGGTTTCCCACAAGTTATGCCTATGCAAATACCAATGCCAAAATGGACTCCGATGATGCAACAAAATCATCCTGTACCTTTTGGTGCAATGCCAGGACAACAACCACCACATTTGCAACATCCACAGCATCCACAGCATCAGCAACAGCAGCAACAGAGATATCCTCAACCACCGCTTGGTAATAAAATAGATAATAGAACTAACAGGCAGCAAGAACCACTAAAAAAGACTGCATCTAGTGAACGATTCGTACCGTTACAAGCTCAAAAGAAAACTAGAAATCCAAGTAGTAGACAAGGTAGCACAGAGGATCCAAAGCCTCAACAGAAACAAACACAGCAACAGGTGCAGCAGCAACCAAAACTACAACAAAAGCAGCAACAACAAAAACAGCAGGAGAAAAGGGAGCTAACTGACAAGAGAGTTGAACAAAAACCTAAAGAAAATGTTTCTTTGGTAAGTTTATTAATAAATTAATTCATGTTTTTTATTTATATTTGACACTTTAAAAATATATCAAATATTCATAGTTCTTATTTGTAACTATTTCTTAATCATTTCATAACAGGAAAATAAACAAGATAAGAGCAGTAGTAATAATAAAGCAACAGAATCTGCAGCACAGAACAGCGGCCAATCACAAAATTCACAAAAAAATCAAAGATCTGTAGCTAAGCAAAGACGATCGAGAGTAGCTGCAAAGTTTCAATCTGATCCAATGGCTAACGGAGGAGATCGTCAATGAATAGATAAATGTTTATTATGGATATCGAAAAAATATGGCACGTGTATAGCTGTTATAAAAAATATTTCAGCAACAGTGGTTTTTCAATAAGGAAAGTCACCATGTAATTTGACGATATTAATTTGTTATTGCTGCTTTAGTTCGATAGTGCGAAAGCGGATTAAAAGTAATTCTTTTTTTACATCGATGAAACTATCAACTGAGATTAAATGTATTAGAACGTACGTGTTTTCGAATTATAATTATAATAAGATTCAAAAAGAAAAAAAAGTGAGAAACAAGATAAGTTTTATTTTTGTAAAAATGATCTATTCAAAATATTGTAAATCATTGAGTGCTTTTTATACAGAGAATGTAAAAGCGATCGTTTGTACAGCACTTCATCAATTATAAAGTTAAATTAATTTTTATCATCTTTAAGAATTAATTTTGTTCTTTTAATCATCGTTCTGAATCATTGACATAGTTTACAGTTATTTTATAAAAACAGAAAATATACCGAATTTTTAAGACAGAATGTTTATACAATGCACTCACCAATCATTTTTATTTTATACAAATGTAAACATAATGATTTTATTTATTTTGAAATAACATGCTTGTACAGCATTTCACGATAGTCATAGCCAGATTTTGGAAATATGATTAAGGATGATGACAAAAATAAATACAATGAATTGCTTCTGTAAATTTGCAAAATACATTTCTTAGATATGAATAAATAATTCAAAAATACATAGTTTTATTTCTGCCCAAGACAATCCTGTTAAAAGAAAATATCTACATCGTCAGTTTTGATTAAAATTCTTTTAAAATGACAAAATTTGTTATTGCATAATAAATCTCGAATAAGTGTAATAATTCTCATTTTTTCTACAAAATTTTAATTAATGAAAAATCTGCTGTTAATTCATCATATTAATTTTAAAGATTTTAGGAATGTTAGCATTCGTAAAAATAAAAAAATTATTCTGCTGTACTCATTAAAAAAAAATACAAAATAAAATTTTGATATAACTTGAAACTTTTTTCGATAAAATTTTACGCCAAGATAAAATTTTTATATAAAAATGTAACTTTTAAAATTTACTAATACTGATAAATATAATAATTGATATCTGAAATTTTTAATATCAGTACATTTACAAAATGAAAATATCTATGTATATACACATGTTTTTAACGAGTGCAGCAGCATCTATGTTAAGATTGAAAATGATTTCGTTTTATTTTTAATTACTTGAAAAGTAGCATATGATTTTTATTCTCGCTTCGTTTATAATTATTTATGTACAAATTGTTAATTGGGCCAATTTCATAACCCGACCGTTGCCTGTCGGCAATGTAAACTGAAATCCTTCAGTTTTTCATATAGACGTCTTTTATTCGTACGTTCACGTAATACATCTTGAGTAAATCTTTCCTTCTGAGGTTCTGGCACTATTGGTGCAGTACTATCCGAAAGGGCAAGTCTTAACCATTGAGCAGTCCATTCCAGACAAGTTTTATTTAAAGCTAACAGAACTTCTGCATGGGGTTCCAAGTTATTTCGTGGCACACTTCCTCCTAAAAGTAGTTAATTAAAAATTAATTTTTAAAATTTTCATTTGAATGCATCAAACAAGTGTTAAACTAAAAAATAAAAATTATCATAATATTTAAATTAGTTGTAATATTATATCATTTCATTATAGCGCATAGATACGAATATATTGAACAAATTCAACTTGAAGAATAAAAAAAAGATACTGTGCAATAAATATTTATTGATATAAAGGAAACAATAAATCTTTTATTAAAAAAAATAGTATTATTTATCTTTATTATTAAGAATTTTTTTTATAAATTTTTATATTCAAGATATTTACCTACGCACTGAAGAATAACGCATACTAATTCTTGGCCAATTGGTTGAATAAAAGTTTGCAAATGCGGGCTTTGAGTTATTGCATGAGTTAAAAAACTTCCAGCTGCTTTGACAGTGCCATTTTCTGGCAAAAGTAAACACGCTATTCCTGAAAAAACAATGAATTTTTTAATATAAAAAAACGTGTTACAGCTATGAAAAACTTTTTTTTTAATATTACAAAATTATATATTACCATTTGAAATATATTTTACAATTTTTGCCATTTTTTAAATTAATAAAATAATAATAAATACTGCTGAATATACAAAAACTTAATTATTAATTTTCATTAACTGTATATCATTTCAATATTTAATTACAAAAATATGAATAAAAATATAATTAAATTCTCTATACTATTTATTAACTTATTCTCTATATATACAGAATAAGTTATTAGTTATTAGCATATACTATTTCGTTTGATTTTATAAACTCAGAAAAAAAGTTAAAATTATAAAAGTATCAAAATTTAAAAATTAGTAAGCATTTTTTATCAAATTTATTACCAAAAAGTGTTTTTTTTTTGTTTTTTTTTCACAAGAATGCAGAATAACAAATTCGGAATTCATCGAAAAATCGGTACGATTAGCCGCTTTTCTTAAGGATAAGAATTTTATTATATTTAAGAAAAAATTTTTAAAAAGTATAAATTTTTTATTATAAAAAGTAATTATTTATAAAAAGTTTAAGTTCATTAAAAATTTTAAAACATCTTTTAATCATTTAATGATTATTACAAATGGTTTTTTTATCAGTCATTGTTATATTCAATTAAAATTGGCTTGTAAACGTTACTTGTATAATTAGTTTTCGAATTTTTTTTCTTTAAGCTGACGCATCAAATTCATTTCATTTTTCTTAACTAAACTAAATTTCTTTTTCAAATTATCAATAACCGAAAGATTGTTCAATAAAATGTTATTATAAAACGATTTTAATTCATTAAAAGCATCTTCATGTTCTTTGATCAACATATCCGCATGTTCATTTTTACGCTCTTCAACTTCAGCTATTTCAATATTGTGTTTCAATGAAAATTGTTTGTGATATTTATCTATTCTACTGTCATATTTAGTTTGTCTGTCTAAACTGTCTTGTTTAAATTCATTTTTTATTTTTTCCAAAACTTTTCTTTGCTCAATTTTCAACGCATGGCATTGATTTAAATTAGCTAGATTAGCTTCACTTTCAATTTTTAAATTATTGTTATTGTTGGCAAATATTTCAGTTTTCTTTTGTTGAAATTGATTTTGAAATTTTTTCAGTGCAACAAGATGCTCAATGTTAATATTAGCTGCGTCCGTTTGATAAGTGTGTATGAGATGCGTTATTTTTTTTCTTTGTTGCATTGTTTCGGACACAAGTTTTTTTGAAAAATCTTGCGATTCCTTTTTCAAGACTCTGTTTGCCGTGCGACATTCTGCCAATTGTTGCTTTGTAATATCCCAAAATGTTTGAATATTATCTCTTTCGATTTGAAAATAATTTCTTTCTTCTCTTTCACGCTCGATTTGTTCCACTAAGCTCGCCGCGTAAGCTTCTAATTCTTCTTTTTTCATTTTTGATATATCAACCGCTACATTTGGATCTTTATTCGCCATTTTCGAGTCTTTTTCTTTTTTTAAATTTTTCGCACTGTCGAAATTGAAAATTTAAAACCAATACCACTTTATTAATTTCTAAAAGTAACGCTAATTATATTATACTAAATACTAAATGTGCTAATGATACCGACACGACTAATTTATCGACTTATTGTGCCGGCGGATATTCAAAGAAGTTGCTATTGGTTACTGTAATCAACAAAATAATTCTCGTCAGGAAGTAAACAATTAACACCTGTTCTAAACAGGTAAAATGCATGATATCGACGGAGAGGAATAACCCCCTAACTTAGCGGACATTGCGGAAACCGTTTAATTCAGGGGTTATTTTCTTAAATTTTGTAGTCTGGCAAAATTTAAAAATATGATTTTTATAAAATAAACGCAATAAAACATTTTTTTCTGCATTTTTTATCGTCTTAGTTTTACAGAAATTGTATTTTAATATTCTGCAGGACTGTCATTAAAAAATTTAAGAAAATAAATAAATTTCTAACTTAGGAGATTTTTGAAGTGTTCACAGAATCATGGGGTTTTTAAGTCGACCACCAAGTCAGGTGGTTTTTGAAGAGGCTGCCGAATTAGGAAATTATTGCACTCAGTGGTCGATGTATACATATTACATTTATATGCTCTAATTCATATAAATTCCGTATTGTATTAATCTTTATTATAACTATAATTTTAAATTTTGCAAATATAAAAATTAAATATATTGTTTGCTATTTATTTAACATACTTATCTTATTTATTATATTATGATTTATTACGACTTCTTTTTCAGTACTTTTGTCATAATTTCTAAAAGTCGTGCATAGTTTTATTAGTATTTAAATAGTTTTATTATGTTTGCTATTTTAGTTTATTTAATTATTATTTAACTATTTTTTTATCGAAATAATTTTTTATTATTGTCTTTATATTATTAATGATTATGGATTCCCGTATTTAAAAATATCTAATAGTCATAAGCAACTCAAAAAGTCAGTACGGACCATTTTGAAAATTGAAAAAAAAACCAACGAAAATTACTTACCACAATGAAGCATCTCAGGCACTTGATCAGGGATCTGTAATAACAATCTTGCGTTTTTCTTGCAAACTTGTGCTAAAAGTCCAAGGTATGCTTCTAACAAATCTGACAATTCTGAAAGATTACCATTTACTTGTCGACAACTTGCGACGCCTTGTAACGTTAATGCACTTATTTCACTGAAAAGAAGCCCGATCATATTATTCGGATCCCTGCCAAATAATAGTACCAATTGCTTAAGGAAATTTAATGCGGCAGGATGAGGTCGAGTCTTGTAAGAAACGCTTAAAATTTCTAATAACGGCTTTGCTTCACGTTCAGGATGATGTAGGGAAGATAATGATTTTTGCGCACAATTGTGCATTGCCTCTAATACGGTATCGTCTCTACTCCACTGAGGATGATATACAATCTAAAAAAATGGTGTTTATTATTAATTTATTAATGTAAATTATATTTTTTTAATTATTTAAATTAATCAGAAATTCTTAAAATATGATTAGTATATGGCAATTTATATTAATATTTTAAATAAATGATAATAATCAATAATAAAATGAAATATTTAATATATGTAACTTATAAAACATATTTATTCGCAATTTTGAATTTTTGTTGAAGTAATATAATGAACTTTAAAAAAACAAGATAAATTATTTATTTCAAAAAAAGAAAATATAACATACTCCCTCAAAAATAGGTAAGAGCGCTTCCAGTACAGCATTGCCTATGGCGCCTTCCAATGTTGAAAAAAATGTAGTTATCATCTTTAGTTGATTTGAAACGGCTACCTGTGCTTCATTCACAGGTAGCTGTAAAAGTTCTCTCAATCTTAAAACACACAATCCTAAAGTTGCTTCGAGATGCGACAATTGTTCTTCAGTCGTTGCCAATGAATTTAACAATTTACCAGCTGCATACATAAGTCTGAGACCTTCACCACCGCCTGGTGAAACATTAGGCAATGTACGACCAATTGTTTCAAGAATCGAAGGTGCTAAAGGTGCTAAATGTTGACCACATTCACGTGCTATATCTTTTAGAGCCATACTAGCAGCTGGGGCAGTTATAGGACCATGAGTTAGACCAAGAACAACAAGTTGTAGTGAACGTTCAAGCCATGGCTCTGGATGTTGACCTATCCATTCAGCATAGTCGCCGATTGTTGAACATGCACAACACAAAACCTGTTTAAATAAGAAAATAACAAAGTAATTACCTTTTTTTTGAATGAAAAAATATGGGTTTGAAAAAATAATATTTCAATTGATTAAAAGAATATTTGTAACTATGATGTAGCTACTTACTTCTCTTGGATACATTCCGTAAGGAACATGTGACAACATTAAATCCATTATAGCTCCAACATAATGAGTTTCATTCCTACCTACATTATCACAAAGCGCTTTGAAAGCATGAATGGTTGATTCAACTTCTGTCCATTTAGAAACATCGTCGTGTGATTGACTTAATCTCTGACCAAGTAGTATAAGTAAATCATGACGAAGTACATTATAACAATAAATTAAAGTATCTGCAGCATCTTGTCTATGATTTAAAAAAAAATATTATGAAATTCGTGCATGACTGAAAATTTTTTCTATCGACTAAATTTCATACCTATAACATCTAAGTAATTCACGCTCTTCGGGTGTACCAGCTTCACTTGGTATCGAGGGTAATGTAGCTTTTCTGAGTAAAGCTTGTGCTAATCTAGCATAAATAGGCCTCAGTGCTAACACAGCTTGTTTTTCAAAAGGCTGATCTAACGTTGCTAGATCGTCTTGTAAAGCGTACCAAAAACCAAAGGGTATACAACTACGTCTTTCATCTACTGGATAACGACCTTCTTGTTCAGAACATTGTAACAAAAATTCGATTAATTGTTGGGAAGTCCATTTTTGTTGCTCATTAACAATGTCATTTGATGATAATGCTAGTAAAAAACTACGACTATGAGCTTCGCCAAAAGCTGTTAAAATCTCATAGTAATGTTTGGCACCATGCTCTTGTACCATACAAATTAAACTTTTAGCCCAGTCCCAAAAAAGTTGAGGCCGTTTATATAATTCTGTGTGGGTTACTGCCATAGTTAGGCATTCTTGAACAGCTTCCCATCCTCCTTCATTTTCGCATTCTATTTCTTCCCTGTAAATAAATATTTGATTGTTTCAATGAAAGTTCAAAACTATTGTATTAATAAAAAATAAGATAAGTTTTAAACTTGATTATATATCCAACAAATTTAAATAAAAAATTTTGTAAAACCTTTATTCATCAATCATCTAAAAAAATAATGATTATTTGAGTAAAATAACCACCTTTTAGGTATATAACGAGCAGCTGCTATTAACAAATGAGGATAGATTTGTCCTATGGTATCAAGGGGTAATTGACCAAGTTTTAACCAAGAAAGTGTACATTCTATTCCTAAAAGGAACAAGGCATCGCTGTTGCTGTCATTTAATTGACCATAAGTAGAAAAAATTTGTTGAAGAAGCCATACAGTTCTACACCAATTATTAAGAATGCTTTCCCGAAGTTTTATTTGTTTTATAGATTGTCGCCTATCAAACTAAAAAATTTCATATTTAAATACAAACATTTCATTTAAATTGAAAATAAATTAAATGAAATATTAATTTTTTAAATAAATTGATCCATGAATTATTTATAAATTAAATGAAAAAGATTATTGTTACGAAAATTTCGAATTTGAAATGTTTTTTTTTACAAATACATACTAAAATTTTTTATTTCAACAAATATTAAATTTAGACAATTACTTATTTTATTAAAATTGAATGTTATGAATCAATTTGTTTAAAAAAGTTATTACACTTAAATAAAAATACTATTTTTTTTATATTACTATTGGCGTAAGTATATTAATATTTACTTCTCTTGGGACTGCTTCAAGTACCCGCAAAAGTAGATTTACTGTTTCAGGAGAATTATACGGTAAAATTACTAATAACTCATCTACCATACATTTTTCTTTATCTTCAGTTTGGGACATACTATAATTAGCCATAAAAGCAGCTAACTGAAATTCACAAAAAAGTAATTATTAATAATTTGAATAATTTTAATAATTGTTACAATTTTAAAATTTATTTACCGCTTGACACAGCCTCGATAATACAAGTTTGGAAGTACCTGGACATTTTAGAACTTCAAGTATACGAGCTTGTAAAGCTAAGTATTCTGATTTTGGCACTTCTTCCCATTGTTTTGAAATTTTTGCATGCAATGTAGTTGCACCAAAAAATTGAACTTCTCCGGACTGTGACACATTAAGGTTTAATAATAAAATTAAGAAAATAATAGTATAAATTTTAACTAAATATTAATATATTAAAAGGTAAAAATATTTCATATTAAAAGCATCTAATAAATGGTTGTACCTTTGATGAGTCCAGCAATTGCCAAACAAAAGTCCAGGCTTCAGGTAAAGCCTGGACGTGTAAAAGCCAGGCATGAGCTTCATTATCACCAGAAGCATAAAATCTTTTTACTGCATTTTCAACAGCAGTTGCATGATCCATCACCTATTGTTCCTTTGAACTTCTTCATTGGAAAGTAAAATAATTCTCTTAATTTCATATTTTATAAAATAAATGAGATAGAAAAACTGTATGTAAAATTTGTCAAAAAAAAAAGAATAATTTAAATTTTTATATAGATAAGTATAATCGTATATATTGTAATAAATGTGCAGATATTGTATAGATAAATAGATGAATAATAAATATTACCTAATTAAACTAATTTTACACAATTTTCGTAAAACATGTTCCTTCTACAAACTAAAAGGACGAGAACGTTACTTAGATATTATGTGCAAAATTAAAATTTTCAATAAATTCCAAAAACATAACACATCACCTATTGTACACAACGCTCACACAAAAAACTCAGATAAACGTAAACCCGGTACGAAAGTATAAAACCGGAAGATTGGAAATTATTCAAAAAAAAATGTTATAAATAAAAATTTTACAACCAGCCAGTCGCAGTCGCAGTACAATGTACAAATACAACACAATAATACGGCTTTTTTTTTAATTGGCTTTCATATTGTGAACCAGATGGCGCGCAAAATTTTTTGAGGTTAAAGAGCTCCGCTATCCTTTTCCAAAAATATACATGCTTTTCGGCATAGATCTCGATGATACATGTCAAGAAGAATTCTAGAATGTTATGATTAGTTTTTATTAAGGATTTTCATTTCGATTATACTTTGATTTTTATTAATTATAAAATTTTTCGATTCATATAAAATAAATTATTTTAATAATCAAATCTTTTCTTACATAATTTTATTCAAATATAAGTTATACGTCATATGACCAAAATTTCTTTATCATTATAATTGTTATTGCAATGATAGTTATCTTAATGTGAAAGAACGTTTTATCAATGGTATTTAATTGTTTAAAACGACCACTGAGTTCATCAGTAGCAATGGATACTTTAGGCTGTACTCCAAATAAAGGTAATGATTTAATTATAATTAAAAATTATTATATAAATTCTTTTATATTATTCAATTTTACAAACTCTATACAAAATTTTATTTATAATAAGTTTTATTCAAGAATTTATTTTCAAATATTCTATAAATACAATTTACAATTGTTTTTTTAAAATTTAATTGTTGTCAATGTTTAATCGATGCTTTCATTTGTTTATTTTAGTTGCTCTTGTAGAAAGAAATGTTGCTCCTCAAGGAATTGAACTTGTTGATTCAAAAGCTGTAGCTAAAAGAGCACCAAATGATTTGGTAGAGCTTGCCAAAGAAATTCAGATGGTAATTTATTTTTTTATGATAAGTATAATTTGATTTTTAAGAAATATATATTTAATATTTTATTCATGCTTTTTAGGCTGATAATTTTGTAAAAGCAAATGCATGTGGTAAATTACAAATTATTGCTGAACAAATGAGGTTTTTGCATCAGCAAGCTGAACGTGTATTATTAGAGGCAAAAGAGAATACCGAGATGCATCATGCAGCTTGTAACTTTATTAAACATCCAGGAAATGTTTATCATCTTTATCAGCGAGAATCTGGACAAATGTATTTTTCTATGTTAAGTCCTCAGGTATTTATTTTAATTCAAAAATTATTTTAAATTATGACACATGATTTGAATTGAAAAAGAATAAAAAATTTTATAGAACTAATTTGTAGTAAAATTAAATGTTCTATTATCTATTTCTTCAATTTAAATATTTTCTATGTTAATTTTTTTTTTTTACTTACAAAGTTTATTTTAACAATTATCAAAGAAATAATTCAAGAATATTTATTTATTAAATACAAATCAGTAGGCTGAAAGCCCTTTTACAAATATTTTACAATATGGTATAACAATGCAGATAAATAGATTAATATAAATTACACATTTCACTAGAAAATATTTTTCTGCAGCAAATATCTTATTTGAAAGAAATGATAAGTGTAATGTTTATTTGATAATGAAATTTCGTTAAATAATAGTAAAAATACTTTATTTTCATAGGAATGGGGTGAATCTGCTCCGCAACAGACTTATAAAGGATCTTTTAGACTAGAACATGACCATTCATGGACTCCGCTATCTGAAGTTCAAATCAAAGATAAAGAACTTGCCATGTTAAATAAACTTTACCAAAGTGCTGAGAATTCAACAAATGCTTCATTAACTGAGTACATGAGCATAGATTCTAGTTGACAAACTTTTTTTTATTCTATATTGGAAGAACGATAAAGGAATTTATATTTGAAACTAAAAACTAAATTTGGAATACTTTGTAGTTGAATTGATAGATTAGACAATATCTGTTAAGTACTTATGAATGCCTTAAGCCTACCTCAAAAAATATATAGTTTAATTTATTTCAAAGATGAAATATGGGCAATTGATGCTTTAGGTTATTATTTCATTTGTTTCTTTCTTCTAAAGTTTATTAAAAAATTTGACTTTTATATTTTTACATTTTTTTATGTTCAATAATATAATTTTTATATTTTCACATTTTAAAAATTTAAAAAACAAAGTTTAAATTTTTATAATTTTATTAATTTGATAAAAGTTTAATAAAAGATAAAAATAAGATTTTTCAAACTATACTTCATCTATTTTTAGGAAACTGATTTTACTGAGTTTAAGATGACAGACTTTATAATTTAATTGAATGTGTTAGGTTTTATATAACTTGTATACTTTATTCATAATTAATTTTTTTAAGAAAATTTATTCCTTACTATTGTCTAACAACAAGAGCTACAGTTTCATGCTCCAGCATGATGTAGCCAAGACTATGTACAATAAATCTAATTACAAATGATCACAAAAAACTTTCTTTTATACAATTTAAGTTTTACCTATTCAAAGTTGGATAGTATAATTACAGATATGAAATAAAATAAATATTCAAAAGTTTAAACAATTGATTGTTTCAAAAAATTTTTTGTTATTAAAAATGTTAATGCTTATAGTGCATTTACTTTCAATTTTTTAAATATTGCAATTTAATAAATTCAATTGTTGTTATCTTTTTTTTAAAATAAAAAAGAACTTTAATTTTTATAAATTTTTAGAATGGCTATTGTACATATCATTTGTTGATTTTGTGCCATTAATAGTAAATTTTAAATTTTATCAGTACAAGCGGTTAAAAATTATTTATCAATATTTACGAAGCCATTAATAAATAAACAAAATCTGATTATTTAACCACATATTTTACAACAATCTCAAGTCATCACAAAAATTATGAATTGCCAAGTGGCTTTGGTTATAAAAGAAATTATGCTTGATTTAATACAATTGTCTTGGCAGCACAATAGTTGAATAGTCGTTTTGATGAATCATTACCATAATCTCTCCGTCATTCTGCCGGCAGCTAATGCAATTAAAAAACTGTACTATCTAATAAACAATTAACTTTCGTCAATATTTATTTTTTTCGGGAATTTGTCATCTGGGAAACAGTCATTTGCAATCAATTGGCTCTCCATGGTACGTAAACCAAGCTGCTATTACGACTCATGGTTTCGCGGGAACGTCTGCGTCATGTAGTGTTTACACGATGAGCTGCGAATAATAATACAAATAATAATTAATTCGTTTAAAAATTTAACACTCTGTTAAAATTTTATATTTTGAGTTTAAAATATTTCAATATTTTCAAATAATCGTTGATTATCAGTATTACGGAGTGTAAACATTTATTTTCTAATAAAATGTATAAGAATAAATATATACTTACATGATTTGGGTATCCTCAGAGGTTCAGCATCTTTTATCAAACATTCATGAGTTTGCATATGGAATAAATATTGTATGAGTAATTGCTTATCTTCACCAACACAAGGATCATAGAATCCAGGCAACTGACTCTGTAAACATAATAAAATTATTAATATTTTATTGAAATTAGAGTACATAAATTTCTATTTTCCTATTTACAAATAACGACTATTTCTATAATTTAATTAAGTAGAAAAAGACTAGCTGTATATATTTTAGCAACTATTTATAAATGTTTCAAAACTATTTTTTTAAATTTAATTAATTTTCCGATATTTATATTATAATTTATGGAATATTAAGTACTATTTTAAATTATTATTAAGGGATAAAAAAAATTAAATAAAACATACCTTAGAGGCATTATGAAGAACCAGCTTCGAATCTTTAACAAGACATTGTAGAGGAATTGTTACATCTATGATTTCATCCCTCTGATCAACTGGATTCTCCTCACCCATTCCTCGATCCTGCGGATAAACAAACCTACCATACAAAGCTTTTGTAATAACTAAACCTCTTTTACTTTCTTCTTCAGCTCTAATTCTACTGAAAGTAGCTTTCATGAGGTCAACCGCAGCCTTAGCTTCGCGTTGTTTTTCTTGTTTTAAACGCTTATTTACTTCGCGTTGTTTTTCTTTATCACGTTGTTTACGCTCTCTAACTATTGGATCAACGATAAAGTTCTTTAATAACACCCAACTGACAATGGGTGCAACAGTGGCATAAAAAATTGGAGCTGGGAGAAGCTCATCACTTAGTCGTATTGGAAAAGTATAAGTCTGATAAGCACGTTTCAGTTTCATTCGTAACATAACACCTGATGGATTGCCGACATGAACTACTGCTGAAACTGAAGTATGTTTTGAGAGCTTCTTTTCTGCACCATACTCTACAAACCAGCCAAAAGTACCCAGTCTGCAAATAAAATACATAATTTCATAATTTATAAAAAATTATATTTTTTCCCTCAAATTAATGTTTCTAACAAAATTTAATCGACATAAGTTATTCAAACATAAAGTGAAATAAATTTCATAACTTATTGAATAGTATTCATATTAATTTTGAACTATCTTGTCAATACTTACTTCACATAGCCTTTAAGATCTAATTGTCTTTCTTCTAATTTATGAATATAACTCAAACTAATGAAAGATCGCGTTAATGCAAATTCGATTGAAAAGGCAGTGTATGAATATGGCGTACTCCTTACAACTGTAGTATTCATACTACTTTGAATCCCAGATCTATATGTGAGATAACCCATAGTATGTCTATCTAACTGCATAGTAAGGGCTAGAAACAAAAATTAATTAAAATAAAATAAAAAATAAAAACTATTAAATTAAATAAATTTTGGTTTACTTACTTCCAATTAAGCCAGGCTTCATTTCATTTTGATTAAATTGTAGTATAGTACCACCATTAAAATAAATTCTCTTTGTAAGGGATCTGTAACCTCTGAAGCTCAACGTTGGTCCACTACCTGCACCAACCTCAACTTCAAACCAACCTTTTGGTGATACCAGGCGTCTACATGATAAATGAATTTCACCTGAGCCAACTCCATTTTTTATACTGAGATCTCCACCAAGTACAGCAGTATCCTTTAATGTTAATGGAGCTTCAATTGATTGTGTAAGAGTCATACCACTGACTTCAACTGAAGAAAAGAAGCTGCTTCTATAAATCAATATATTTGTTAAAAAAATGTATAATAAATAAATATAAGACGATTATAAGTAAAAAAGCAAACCTAGTGTTTTCCAATCTATTGTTATATGTATGAAGCAATAATAGAAAAAAAAATATATTTTTTTAAAATTAATAATCATCAATAATTTTATGATAAATAAGAAGTAAAAATTATACTTGACTATTAGAAGAAATATTTTATATCAAAGCTAATCTAAATTTGACTAATTATATTTAAAATTTTAATACTTAATAGTTACATTAAAGTTTTGGGTTAAAATTTTTTTTACAGATTGATCAAATTCATAAATAAACAAAATACAAACCCAACATCAGAATATTCATCATCATTGTATGAATATGTGTTAAATAAATCGGTTGCATTAATGTTAACAGTAACAGATCCTTTAGGATTAGTACGCATTAACAGTCTCCTCTCTTCTTCTTCTTTTGCAAGCCTTTCATATTCTTCTCGTAATTCTTGGGGTGTTTTACTACGTAGCACAATTTCCCACCCTTCTGTTTCCAGCCCTTGAACACCCAGGGAATCATAAATGGCTCTCTTGTGAGGATCGCTTAATACTAAAAAAAAATTGATCATTAATTTATTTGATAAATTTTAATTGTAATTTTGGTATCAAATTGATTGTTTAATACCTTCGTAAGCTTTATTCGTTCGATTAAACAACAATTCTGCATCTTTTTTCTGTGCAGGATCTGTATGTTTATCAGGATGATAACATTTACTAAGTCTTCGATATGCATTATTAATTTCTTCTATAGTTGCCTGTAATTAGAATCATTATTATATTAAATTTGTGACTTCAATTGACAGTTTAAAAAAAATTATAGTCAAAGACTCTACTATTATTAAAACAAGTAAATTAAATAGATAGACAAATTTAAAACACAAAATTATAATAATACTCATAAGTAGATAATGCTTTAACATATGCAACGTATGTCTTTTTCACATAATATTTTACATCATTACAAATAATGAATTACATAAGGTGGTTCATTTATAATAACTAAAGAGTACTTAAGAAATAATATTATAAAAACTATTTTGCATTATTCCTTTTGTGTTAATTGAAAAAAAAATTCAACTGTATTGCAATAGTTTTTATTAAAAGGAACTTTTAGGCAAGATTAATTTTCTAATTTTCATAAGAATTAATGTTATGTAAATTATCTATTTTTATATGAAATCTATTTAAAGATCTTTATCACTGGAAATTTATCATATTTTATTGTTGATAATACATTAATAAATAAGGTTAACGCAATTGTTACCACCTAGTTAAATAATGAAAGTTTTGAATGGTAAAATATATAAATTGTTTATTAAATTTTTAAGGAGGTATGATTAAACGTTGTTTATCTATAAATCTTTAAAATACATTCAGAAAAAAAAAGTAAATAGCTAATGTATGTATTCTAATATTTTTTTATACTATCATATTACTACAATTCAAAATTATTTTATAAATAATTTTAAACAATTATCGTCTAGGTAACTTTAATAAATGATTGATCAATAATTTTCTAATAATTTTAACATAATGCAGAAAAAAATTTTTAAATGAGAACCCTCATAAAAATAACCCCAAAAAACAACATAAATTCCAGAAGTTTAAAACTCATGTGCATAATTTTGCAAACTGTAAAATTATTGATAAACACGAAAAAATAAGGCCGGTAATCCTTTTGCCATGATAAAAGGGACGATAAATTAATAGTCTGTTACGTCAGCAAAGGGATTGACCGCCTAGTTACATGTAAAACGGAGCTTTCGTTATATTAAAAAAAGTCACGTGGAGTACGCATCAAGATCGATTGACGACCAAAAACATTATCATCTAATCTTTAGAAATTTTTTTCAAGCTTATGAGAGAAAATTTATCTTGATAATATTGCATCAATGATATCTCAAAAGATCGACGAATAACTTTTAAATTTATTACAAACTCATTTATTTTTTCTTACATCTCTAGATACGTTGAGAAAAGTGTAATAGTCTTCTTCAAAACGGCTCTCCTTCTCTTCCTCGTCCATGTTTTTCTTGACAATCTAATGTGAAACTTTCTCAATAAAAAAAAAACCTTTAACTTAATATACTTTAAAGTATATTTAAAAGTTGTACTATTTTAATACAACAACAACAACCCGGTGTTAACAGTCGCAAACAACATACACAACCCCCCCCTGAGGAGATAAAAAAAAAAATAGTTACGGCCGCCTTATAGACAAATTATATATTTTATCGCAGCCTTTACTCTAGCCGGAGATACTCGTCTGCTCCGTTTCACTGCGACGCGCGCACGAGTATGGCTATTATATACAGGCATAGGTATATGAATAGTATGGAATAAATAAAATAACTAGAAAGTTTGCAACTCTGGTTTTCTAGTTAATTTCGAGAGGTTAGTTGTTGGCGAATTACGATTGATGGCACTAGTAGTATTAATCGGATGATTTGTTGTTTTTCTTTGTAAATGGTTTTTTTATTGAAAATACAGGATCAAGGTTTTCAAAAAAATTTATAAACTTCTGAGTTTTTATTAAAATTTTAGTTTTTAAAAGTAAGATATAAGAGGTTATTTAGTTTTATAAAATTGATTATTTTGTTTAAATTTATTAAAATTTTACGTTTCTTAAAAATAATCAGTATAATTCTGCAAAACAATTTTAATACATAAAATTTAAAAAAAATTCCATATTTTAAATGTTTTTAACTAAAATATTTCTATAATTGACAAAATATTTACAAAAATAGTAAAAGTAAAACAATTTTAGTATCATTTATTCAGGATACAATAAATGCATTATAAACAAATTCCACAAGTAGTATATTGCGCATTTAGAAAGGTAGAAAATTGGCGACCCCATAGCACATATAAATGAGCCAAGGGGTCACCAGTTAACTTCCTGTGGTGCATAATACGTTATTCTTTACCATAGCCAGGCCGAAAATATAAGTTTTACTTTTCGGAGCCGCGAAAGCCAAGAGTTGTAATTTTGGCTAGGGTATATGGTGAAAAATTGTTTTAATTTGATCGATTAAAAAAAAATTCTTCATTGAAAAAAAAATATTTTTGACTATGCGTATAATAATAATTACAAAAGCAATTAATCATACCAATTTCATTATACATACAGTAAATAATCATTAATCATTTTTGTAGATGTCTTATTCATTTGATTTTCTTAATTTTCGTAATAATGACCAAAAATCACCTCTACAAATATGTTGGTGGGCTGCGACAACAAAAAACTTTGTTGGCATCGAGTATAATAAAGTGTCAAAACAAGAAATTAATGCCGTTGATCTGATTAATTTATGGTATACAAATTAATTATGGTTATTTTATTGTTATTTTGTCGAATTAATTTTATTAATATTAAACATTAAAATATGCGTTGCTTTTAAAAAAATTCATATGTATACATTTTTGGCTTTCAATTGATAATAGATAAAATGAGATTTATAAAAAATGAATTTTTATTACTGTAAAAAAATAAACTTGTTAATTAAAGCAATTTTTCGTTTAAGCGATGAAATTAGAAAAGGATTTCTTGGTGTTGATGATGCTATGCCTCTATTTAATCTACGCATATCGAGCCAATTGATGTATGGCGCAGTAAGAATATTTTACGAAAAATTATTAGATACTGAAGGTATCATATATTTTTATATAAAAGAATTTTTTTTAATTAGTAAACTGAAAATAACAATTTTTTTCTTTTCATTTTATTTTTTAGATATAAGTGAAAAAACTTTTATTAAGATGATCGAAGTCTCTAAGCCTTCTGAGAAAACAAAATTGGAAAAGAAGAAAAAAATTTTCGAAAAACATGTGTAGGTTGAAGTTCTATATTTATTTTAAATTTAAATTATATTGAAACCTTTTGAATTTACGTTTAATTTAACAAAATAAATATACGTGTTTTCGATATACATAATTTCGCATTGATTTTTAGTAATTTTCAAGATATCGATTTTGAAAAAATTTTGAACGAATCGTTACCTGAAATAGATATTATCAATATTCTTTCGCGAACGAATAACGAGGATGTCAATCTTATGATGGAACAGGATTTTCCCGAAGTGGTAAATCATTACTAATTTAAACTAAAAAAATATTAAAAAATTAATTAAAAAAACATTTTTATTGATACGTATTTATATGAATTTTTTCAAAGGAAACTAATCTCTTATCATTTGGTAGTATTGGAAGTTATGCAAATATTGATGAATTAATAACAGAAATACAAAATAATATGAGGTAAAATTTTTGAATTAATTAAGTATTATGTAGATATTTTTTATAAATTAATAAATTTTAATATTTTGTTTATTGTACACATTAGTGATTGAATAATTTTTAACGTCAAAATTTTTAAACTTGTTTCATATAATATTATTTTATGATTATTTTAACAGTATAGAAAATAACTTCGCATTAGCATCATCTCCAAGTCACAGTAACTTTAATTCAAATATTCAAACAAACAAAAATGTTGATCCTATGGGTGAGTTTGGAAAATTTTTTTAATTTCCATTTTTGCATCTTCGATTATGGCACTCTATCGTGATCTTTACAACGTAAAATCTGTTTTATTTAATTTCTAGACGTAGACAATCAAGACCAACAGTCGAAAGATGATAGCACAAAAAAATCCTCCAAAACTGCAAATCTCATGAAAACTCCAAAAAGGATAATTCCAAAAAGAAGCGTAATCCATAAAAACTATATTTAAATTTAGTTTAATAAAACAACTTTTTTTTATTAATCAATGATAATAAATTAAAACTAGGGAATACCAGAGGAGCAGTCGTCACCATCGGAAACCGCGAGAACAGCTTTTTCACCTCCTGTAAATAAAAAACCATTGTTAATGCCAACACAATTGCCAAATTTGCAATTATCACCATTACCAAAATCTGTACTATCCTTGGACGATAACATAGAAATGGAAATTATTGAACCAATTGCTGAAGCTGCTTTACCCGATCATTCACCAACTCCGCAGTTATTTCAAATGTCCAAAGATGCTTCTGCGTTGCCAGCGGTATCTCAGAATATGCCAATTGGTAATTGGTTAATTTAATCATAATCTTTTGATTTGCTTAAAAAATTTATAGGCCTTTATTATTTTTGTAAGAATTATAATTAAATTATTTGTTTTTACGAAGTTTGCTCTTAAGATTATTATTCTTAAAATATTATTTAAATGATATAATGATATCATAATCGATTAATGGACAATTATAAATCATGCAAAATTTTTTAGAATCTCTTTGCTGTGTACCTGATGTAAATCTAGATCATATTCTTGAATCTAACGAAGAAAGAGAATTAAATGATGCTGATAAAGATTTTAAAATGGAAGATAAATCGACAAAAGCGTCATTAATAACTAAAAATTTCAAAAAATTTAAGCGTGGCAAAAAAAGATTTTTTGACACCCAAATTGAACTCTCTTATACAAAGATACCAAACGTTAATATTTGCAAAGCAGTAAGTTTTGTTCATACATATTGTCGTAAAAAAATTGGATTCTTATAAATTAATAATTACGTATTTTCCTTAATGTTAGTCTCAACCAAAAATCGAATTGAAAATAGAATCCGCAAAGACTTTACTTTCCTTACCATCGACATTAAAAAGACGTTCTCATATGCAAGGACGATTATGGTCAAGTACTCTCCTTAATTTATATCGTGAGAATATACAAGAGCCGTGTCCATATAGAGGTACACAATCTATTCAGTCAATTTTTTATATTATAAAATACGTATTTAAAAAATCACGATTTTTAAATTTTAAAAAAATTCATTTTTGCATAATATTTACAACAAATTCTATGATAAAGTCGAAATGGCAGAAATTTAATTTAAAAAAAAATATAAATCATAATATTTATTATCTACATATCGTAAATTTTTTAAAAGAAAATCAATAAAATTATTCTTTGTTATCGTGCATACTATGATTTTTCAGATAAAAAAAAGCCTATAATTATAATTCTGAAAATTTTTTATACTTCAACTACCTAATAATACATATATGCAAAGTTAAATCTAGATATCTTTTTGTTTTTCTTAAAAAAAAAATCCATTTTTCGCAATAAAAATTTTATTTTTGAAGGTGCCACGCCCTCTTAAGTTCTTAACTAGAGTTCTTTTGAAATACCTTAACCTATAAAAAATAAATACTTATTAAATATTTTGATTTTCAAAGAACTCAAAAAAATCAGTGAAGATAGAGAGGAATCCTGTGAAGATATGGAAGTAGAAGAAATACCTCGAGCTGCACCAGTAATTGTTAAAGAAGTTCAGATAATATTGAATCGACTTGAAAATTTTGAAAAGACAATTAAGTCAAAATCATTCTTAAGAAGTCGAATCGAACACATGAATACTGAATCTGGACCGCAAGATAATTTTACATCAGAGAATAATGTTCCAGCTCAATTTATAGATGACGATGTACCCATGAATGGTGATTTGTTCGATGTTGCGGGAAATTTATCGGCTAATGTAAATCAGCAACAAATGAATAACAATGAACAGCCTGAAGATGATGACAATGATAACGGTGCAAATGATGATGTAATGGCACCTGCTTTAAAAAAGTTTAAAATTAATGAAGAGACAGAATCGTTAGTCATTAAGAAAAAATTTTTTTTCTCTTAAACAATAAAATTAAATAGAAACAGAATTTATTGCATGCATATCTTCTGATTTTTCAATTTAATTTGTGCTTGATGAAAAACAATTATATTATTATTACTCTTTAAATATATTTGAAAATATATATGTATATTGTTTTCAGAATGGCTAATGCAAAAGAGGATAATCTTAATGATTCGTCGAAATCAAATTTCTTGGCTACAGTAAAGGAATTTTGGAATGAACATGAAAGAGATCATGAAAATGACACTGAACCTGTAAAAGTATCTTTTTCTAAACTTGTTAAACCTGAAAGTAATGGAGTTATAAATGCCATTCAATCATTAATGCATTGTTTTAGTAAGTAAACAAATAATTTCTCCTTATTATGATCTAAAAATTGCAACTTTAATGCGATTTTTTGGTTTTTCATGAAGAAAAATACAATTTGTAATTTGTGCGTAAAGGTTTCTTTGAATAAAAATCGTTTTAATAATTGTTGCCTTCAGCTCAGGATGTACACAATTTCTTTCACATAACAAGCCTTTTGGCATCTGTTACGAAATGTATTGTTTTTCTTCATATTTTGAATTTTTTTTTATTTTAATTTAACTCTTTTGTTATTAGATTTAGAACGAGAAAGAAAATTGGATTTAGAACAAGAAAAGCCGTATTCTACTTTGTATCTTAAAAAGCCAAATTAATAGTTTTTTATTTATTTTTATAATTTTTTATGATCTTGTTATAAAAAAATATTATGTTTTGTTAATTTGATAAAATACTTTTATAGTTTAACTAAAAATTTCTTAAAAATCGTGATCGTCTGTGATCAATAACAGTATTAAATTTTTGAAAAAATTTCATTTTTTTTTTAATCAAGTCAGAAATAGTTCTTTTGGTTCTATTGTTTCTAATGATAATGTAAATTTATTCAATAATAAAATAAAAACTTTTTGTTAAATTATTATAGATTGTTTCATTAATTTAATTGATATATTTTTAAACCATTAAAAACAAAGTTTAATTTAATTCTTTAATACTATAGTATTAGTATTATACAATCAAATAAAAGTCAATGAAACCCAGTTGTAACATTAATTCAACGTATTAACTAAATATACCAATTTGAATATATCGAGCCGTATGATTTATAACTGGTAATAAAAGTTAAAAAGTCACTTGATCCTTAACTAAACAAGATATTAAGGAAATGCTTTTGCAAATGGAAAGTAGATATAAAAGAAGTAACAAATATTATTCTAAGAAGTTCGAAACATTTACGTTTCGCTCGTAAGAGCGTAACACTAGAAAAAGAAATAAAAAAAAAATGAAAATTGAGTCTTATTTAAGTACGGTCGGCTCTTATAGCTAACGCTTTATTAAGTCAAACTTTTACGATCGTTCAAGATTTTTTTTTCTTTTTTTTTTACGATCTGTAAGAGATGATTTAACAGTATTTGACATTGACTAGATTTCTTTGTTTATGAATTGTAGTTTAGAATAGATTATCTATTTAGATAATCTTTATAAAGATTATAAATTTGAGAAAATTATTATAAAATTAGAATTTTTCTGGGGAATTTTTTTTGAGACAATAATTTAATAAAATTGTATTTATTATGATTAAAATTAATAAAAGAATAATGAAATTTTTAAAATAATTTAAAATATTTCGATTGTATTTCTTAATGATGGAAGTTGCACGCGACAAAATAGGGATCTCCGTAGAAAATAAAGAGCTTTGAAAACATTGGGGGATGTGATTGATGTCTTCGAAATTTTATGACTCTAAAATTTTTTTTATGAGTTATATATGAGTTGAATAGACCAGTCTCATATTCATGAATGACTATGGTTAATGTAAACCAAAAAGAGCCAACAAGAATTAACTATAATTTTTTGTTGAAATAATGCCATTGTACTAAATCTTATGTTTATGTATCAACTAAAATTTAATTTTTATTTGATTAATAATTAATATTAATTAATATTAAAAAAAGTGTTAATTAATTTTTAATTAATTTTTTTTTAAATCTTTTATTTTTATTATATTTAATAATTTAATTGACTTATGTAGATAATTTTTTTGTGCACAAACAAAAAAAGTGCATCGCTTATGGGTTTTGGATTTATTTTAACTTTGAAATATTTTTTCTTACATGAAGTATGAA
Organism: Anastatus disparis; assembly: GCA_017163975.1. NCBI lineage: Eukaryota > Metazoa > Arthropoda > Insecta > Hymenoptera > Eupelmidae > Anastatus > Anastatus disparis. The sequence continues at coordinate 866,664 of JAFFSR010000261.1, forward strand.
TAATTTTGTCAAAATTTTTAAAGATTTTTCTTAAATTTCCATCTACTTTATAGTTGTAAAATTTTTAAGCTTTTTTATTCAAAATATGTTGAAGTTGAGCTTAAAATCTTTGAATTAAAAAAAAACATCTACTCAAAAAGCTCATGTTTCTAAAAAATTAAAAAAAAAAACTATCTAGCAATAAAATATACCCAGAAGACAAAGAATTTTTTTAAATTTTATTTAACGTCGTTGTATATATGCTATCATTGTGATGCTAATTAGCGACGAAGGTTTCTCAGTGTGTTTGTGAACAAAGCACATGTATTGTATACAGTGGTCCTTGTATCAATCGGCCGAGAGCGGGATTAGAACTCGGGACCCTCGAGATTATGAATTCATCATTCTACCACCTGAGCCACTGAAGACCTCTTTATTTTAGTTTAAATTCAGTCTTAATTTTCATCTGTTCCCTGTAAACTTTGAATATCTTGAGCTTTTTGAGAAATTTTTTTTAAAATAAAGCTTATAAATTCCGGCTAACTACTTGTCACTATGAAAAACTATAGCGTCGGACCAAATGATTACGGCTTATTTTGTTGTTTAATGCGAGAAAAAAAATGAACTCGCCACATGAAACTTTATGCCGATTTTCTTAAAAGTTTACGTAAAAATCGATTTTCCTTGACAAAAAAAAAGAATATGAAAAGAAAAAAGTATAAATAAAAGGTTATACAGTACAAGTAAAATCAAGCGAACGAATAAACGTTAATCTAATACAATAATATTACGTATAAAGCGCAACAACTCGGTCAATAGCAATGGACAATTGTGCTTAAATAAAAACAAGTACCATTGTGTTATGGTCTCAAACAATGCCCTCGATTATGCTACTTTTTTCTGTACCCTACATCAAACGTTGAATGCATATTGGCATTTTCATTGTTGAAAAAATACAACGATCTTCCAATTTATTCTATCATTTGACGAATCTTCATATTACAATATTTATAACAATTATATTATAACGTTTCATAAAAAGTAATTTATTATTTTTCATATATAATTATTGTTTTATAATTTATCAATATTTTGCAATTTTTAAACAGCAATAGATTCTCTTTGAGATAAAAAATAAAGAAAGTACAGAAATACAATATCCTATCTAAAAAAAAATTCGGCTATGCTTATGTTACTCGCACGTGCAATCAAAACTTATTTGTCCATCAATATATCCTCTTACAAATTAGTGACCTCATGGCCACGCTGTAATTTGAGGTATGAGCTTATTGCGTCACATATACATCTATACACTCGAAAGAAAGAAAAAAAGTAAACATTTTACTTATATATTTATAGGAAGAAACAATTGGTCCAAGCGATTATTATATTGAGGAAGCGATAATACGTGCTTCGATAAGCTTACAGGACGTTATGCGCGTATATATATAGCACAAAGTAGAAAATCTTAGAATGTTAAAATTTTGCTAGCTCGGTTTTTACGACAATTCTAAGAAAAACATTACTGAAATATCTTGGATTTCTATCTACAAAATGTTCGTTATGACATAAAAAAATTTAATTTCATACAGTTCGTAATATAATTTTACATTTTTTAAATATAATTTGAAGTTTTTAAGTTGAACGTTATTGGAAAATAATTGAGTTAAAAAAAATCCATCTATTTAAAATATGGAAGTCAACTTTTGATTGTAAATAATTAAATTCACTAATTATCAATTTGTTTATTTATTTTAAACAATATTGTTCCAATATTGGATTAACATTGTTAAAAATATTTGTATTGTGGCTATGGTTGATTAACAAGTCTCGAGAGATTTTGTGTAGATCAAATAAACAAAATATTTGTTGTGGAATTGAAATTATTTTAAAATCACCTTATTATTTGTAAATTTTTCAATTATCTCCTAAAATATTTAACTTCTGCACTGCTAGCGGGATAGCGAGTTACCAATATTTTGCGAAATTCATGAAAATATTACGATTAATTGACTGAAACATTCGCCTTTTTCTTTCTTTTTAACATTTTGAGTTTATTAGTCTTATCTCGTTTGAAGTTGTTAAACATTTTGATTTATATTTCAACGAGACACAACTTTTAAAAAATTATTTTTCAATAAAAAGTGCGTGCTTTTAACAAGAAGATAATTAAGTACAAAAGTTGATTTGTTTCATTACTATTGAAATATTAAAATTTATTCTTTTATTTTTAATATATTTTATGAAATAAGTATTATAAAAAATCTTTTATCAATGATTTTACATATTTTCTCAACTAAACATATTGCGAAAATACATTATTTTCATTTCCCATGAGAAAAATAACATTTTCTATGTTTACGTTATAAAAACTTTAAGTTTTCTAAAGTAAATCAATACCGAAATTGATAATATGAATTTATAACGAAATTTAATACATAAACTTTCTTTTAATAAAAATCTAAAAGCTTTTTTTCATAAGTCATATGCGCGCATTTAGAAAATGAATATCATGTACATAAGCGACTCAGATATACAAGCGATACATTTTCTTTTCTATATTTTAATAAAAAAATTTTTCATGCGATATCTAAAAGCTTTTTAAGAACATGTATATTTTATTTTATACGTACTTTATTTTCATGCCAAGAGAATATCATATGTGCAAATTAATATTTTTTTTAATCGTTTTTTGACGTCAGTGGTTTTATACAGTGGTGCTTGTAGAAATTGGCCGAGAGCGGGATTCGAACTTGAGTCATCTAGATTATGAATCCATCGCTCTACCGAATGAGCCACTGACGACCTCATCTTGTTTATAATAAAAAAAGTACAATATAATTTTTAAATCATTCATATCTCAAAAAATAGAATTTCTTGAAAAATAAATAATTAACAAATCAATAAAATATTATTAAAATAATCTATATTCTTCTTTATAAAAAAAAACAGATTTACATGTCATCGATACACAGATACATCGGGACCCCATTTTAAATGAAGACAGCCAAAGGAAGATATAGAGCTTTATGAAATAAAGAAGAATAAAAAAAACAGCTAGGATAAAGAATAGCGTATTAGCTGTATAATTGGAAGTGAACGGCTGTTGGCCCAGTCATATAATTAATATCCCCTCGCTTATAACATCCTAGTAACGGCCAATCGCATATAACCGAGGACTGGATGCCGCCCAGTCATGATGGCGGCAACTCATATACCCATGTATATTCCTTTCTCTTTCTTTCACTCGTTGCTTTTATTCGTGCTGCATGGACGTGTGTGGGTGTATATGTTGTTGTACGTGTGCTGATCTCTTGATTTGTGTATTATACCATCTTCCTGATGTATGTGCAAATTCCACCATTTTATTATGTATGGTATAGCTATATATATTTCTTTAAAAGTTTTTGATTTTTACTTGATTATAGATATTTACAATTAATTTTTACACATAATTTATATTTAATGAAATAGTAAAGATACGCGTAACTGAAAATACATCATATCGTTGCAACAATATAAAAAATAAAATTTTATTAACTGGAGAAAAGTATAGTAATGAAAGTTTCATATTTATTATTTTAGCTTATTTTTTCTGTATGTATTTATTTTAAATAATATAAGAATATGAAATTTAAATTAATGCAAGAAATTCGCAAATGTAAAATTAAATATTAATAAGAATAAATGTAAACTATGGGATAATTTACGCATAGATATTTGGGAAGTTTAAGAATATAAATAAAAAATATTTAATATTTAAATGCAATTAATAAAAAAATATAATCTTGAAAATATTTTTTTTAGATTTATTAAAAGCGTTGAGTAAATTTTGCTATATTACTGTGTTGAAATTTCGTTTATATTTTAATACCTTAAAAAAATAGATTTTAATATAATAAAAAATACTATGGTTTCCGAGTTTCGTTAAAATAGTTTTCAGAAATTAAACATTTTTCCTCGCGATATTAAAAGTGTCAGCCTAAAACTTCAAAATAAGCAATGCATAAGGTACACTTCCATCATAAAAAAGGAAAAACAAAATTTTCGCATTACCCGTCTCGTCCTTGAAACTTCTTATTAACGAAGATGACTAACAAACAAGTCGCTTCCCTCTGGAAAAGCAAAAGAAAAAAAAAGGAAAAAGAAAAACTTTCTGCCCAGTATCCGTACATTTGTTATTTAAACAATTGCTGCCGAAACGAGCCGAGAACTTAAAAACATACTGTTCCATAAGCGTATATAAAAAAAGACTTGCATATAAAAAAAAACAGAAAGCAAAAGAAAAAAATGCATATCTCAGCTTTTTTTTTTCTTATACGACGATGAAAAATATGTATTATGCACATCAAAGTTGATCGTGACCTCGATATTTCATTCGCACCAGGTAATGTGTGCTTGTATGTGTAATATAAACTGGTTCGCGAAGAAGATTGCCCAATTTATCAAAATGCAGTGCTAAGTGATTATATTAACGAGTTTTATTTTCTTTTATTTTCGTTAGCGAATCGTAATGCACAAGTTAAATGAAAAACTTTGATATTCATTATATAATATGGTAATTTAATTGCAATTTTTCATTTTTTAATAAATTAAAGTACTGTAAAGGTTTTTTTAGAATATTAAAGATTTGCCAGAACTGTAAAATTAAATGTATTTTTGAATCAAGAGTAAATTTTTTTTATCTAAAAAAACGTAATGAAAAAATATTCTTTTAATTAAAATGTTTAGTATTAGTCCTTTCAATCTTACTTTGATGAAATAAAATATGAATTTTCTTTTTTTTGTATCATGTTTCAAAAAACAGATAACAATTATGAAAATAATTTTTTTTAAAAATCTATTGATTAAATTTTTTTTTTAATGTTTATTTGTTGTATCAAATAGAAAAATATAAGAAACATTTCTTATTTTATTTAATAAATAAATAGCAATCGGCATTGTTGATCATTAAAAGTTAATACTTTCTCAATAAACTTTGCTAAACTTTATTGAAAATGTAACAATTCTTGATTAATCAACAAAGTTTTTTACAATTTACAAAAAGATATTATTGATTTATTTTATTTAATGTCTTAAAACCTACATTACGGGAATAGAAATATATAGGTATAGCAACATTTTTTTATTTAACGTCGCTGAATTTATGCTATTATTACGATGCTAATTAGCGACAGAGGTCTCCAGCGTTATTTTGTGAACAAAGCACATGTAAAGAGTACAGCGGTGCTAGTATAAATCAGCCGAGAGCGGGATTCGAACTCGGAACCTCGAGATTACGAATCCATCGCTCTAACCGAGTGAGCCACTTAGACCATGACAAGATAAAAAATAGAAATTTAAAAAAATAACAACCCTAAATACAAAAAAAGTGGTATTAATACCAACGAAGATAGCTATCTTCGTTGTTAATACCTAGTATAAAAAAGAAGAAAAAAAAAAAGAACTGCAAAAATATTAAAGAAGGCGGTTCGTTTAAGCCTTCGAATCTGACGCTTGCTCCGCCTTCAGCACGCGCGCGCACATGCGCTTAATAAAAGAAGAAAGACAGAGTATTAACCGAGAGCTTAGGCGCGCGAGAGCGCGACACTTTTTCCAAGTTGTATATTTTAATATAGGGAGGACCGTTGTTGGTGCGAGTGCGAAGTTTTAAACTGTTAATATTAAACTGTTGGATGCTTATACCGATCCTCTCGGTCTTTTTCAGTATCAATAGTGCCGTTTTGTCGTCGATGTATTGTTTTAACGTGCTCGATAACTTTTGTGTTTCTTTTTTTATTTAATAAAAAAACAGTTTTTCTCTTTTATTTCTCTTGTAACATCTTTTTAAGTTTCTTAATTTCTTTGTTGGATTTATTACAAGTTTCGTTTTAATGGTGCTACTGTGATTTTTTTATTTCTATTTTGGATTTTTGTACTCTGAGGAAACTGCTGATTTGTGGATTACGTTTTTCTATTTTGGAATTGGACAAGTATTAATGTGTGCTGAATGACAATTGCAATTATTGAGCGGACTTTTCTGTGTGTGGTTGCTGGAGGAACGTTTTTTGGAGATTTTAGTGGAGATTGTTATAGAGTAAGTAAATTTGATTATTTTTTGTTTATTGACGAACTTTGATTGTAGATAAAAAAATTGACATGTTTGTTGGGATTTTTTAAGATTGACATATATTCATCGAAAAAAAAGTTTAAATTCAGATATATTTTTTAATAAATTGGCTACATAGATATATTTTAGTCTTCTTTAATTAATGAAAATGGTAGTTTAATTTAAAATTGATTACGTTTAGAGAATTTTTATTTATAACTGCATAAACAATATAAGATTTATAAAATAAATTTAGAAATGCATCAATATTATATATAATAAGATGTCACGGCATAATCATTATAGTCTTTAACTCGTATGAAAAAATGTTCTAAAGTTTTGTAATTTCTGATTACTATTACGCGCTAAAGAGTTAGGTTATATTCTGTCTGTTCTGAATAAGTAAATATTGCTGATATTCATATAAAATTATGTAAAGTGTAAATTTGAAAAATTCGGCCAAAAGTTATTAACAGTTATAATATATAGCAAAAATACTATAATGAAATTTTTTTTTCGTTTTCGAATATTCTGATAAAAAGAAAAATTTTCCATAATCAACTTTGCCATTGTTTTAATAGGTTAATCTATAATGTAATGTAAATTATGACCTTAATAAATTAAATATTATTAATGTTAATACTCCAATTAGTCTCTTGCGTTTTGCAAATGACATTTATTATTCAACGATCGATTACGCGCATTAAGAATTCGAACAAATCAGCACATATATTGATTATGTACACTTCGAAAAGAATGCGTCCATGCAGTGGCCCACTTGTAATATAATGAAAACTTGCAACTTTTTCACATTATTAACGCATTACGCTAATCTAGTATGCGAATCTTTTCTCCGAATTGACAACTGGCACTAATTTACAATAACTCATCATTATGTAAATTTTTTCTTTTTTTTCCAAATCAAAATTCTTATTTAAAAGCCAAAACTGTTTAATATTATACATAGATCTAATTTTAACCTAACCTTAAAATATAAATACGAATCAATTAAAAATTTTCTTTTAATCATTCATTTTAATAATCAGAAAAAAAGAAAAAAATTCGAGTGTAAATTTCCGTCGCTACCGGAACTCCGTTAAATTTTCTCAACCGTTAAAATATACACACAACAAAGCTTACAGCACAATATATAGTATAATGCGTTCTTTCCGTGATCCATACAATGATTTACAACTTCACTTCTCGATTCTCGGATCAGCTAAATGTTTTATTAAACATCATTATAAATGTGATAAACATAATTTTTTTTTTCTTATATACATATATTCGTTATAATGAGGAAGATGTGTTGCGAACTCTGAGGGGGCCCACTTATATACATATGTCTATATGTACAAGAAAAACTTTAATCATACGAAGTGCGTCAAACGAGTTAAGCGAACCGTTTTATCGCGCGAAGATTATGTGCATCATATATGTATGATATATTGAAATTTATGTTTCATTTACGTTTATTTCAAATTAGTATTGTCAGCTTTTACAGCGACGGTGCGTTTCTTTGCGCGTTATTTTTGTCAAGTTTATTCAATAATTTGATTATTGTAAAATAAAAATTATTTGTAAGGTAAACTTTGAATGGTTTAGACTATGAAATATTATCTTAATAACTATAATATCTTCAATATTTAAATTAAAAAACAATTCATTAAACATTTACAATCATCTATTGATACAATATAAATAATCTATTTATTTAATATCATTTTTATTAAAGAGTCAACTGTAAAAAAAATTTTCCAAAAGCTGAAATCGATACGAAAATTAAAAAAGCATAACAATGTTTTTTTATATTTGATTTTATTTATTTTACAAAGACCTATCAAAAATTTATTTTGAAAACTGATAAAAAAATAAAATAAATATATATTTTGAAAAATAATATTGTAGTTACATGATTTTGTACGTATTTTATTTAATTGTTCAGTAAATTCATTTTTAATTTTATTTACAGAATTTTTATTTAAAAAATATTAAATTGCTTGTTATCATTTTGATTGTGTCAATTTATATCATAAATGAATTTTTTCATAAAGTTTAATAAAACTATGATATGCATTTTTTAAAAATATGTATTTAATTATATAAACAACTAATTTATGATAATCATCAAATAATTAAAAGAAAATCTATTCAAAACATCTAATTTATAATAACCCTTAAGATAATCTATATTATAATTTCACACAGAAGCTAAAGACTCCTAATTACCTTTCAATTATACACAAGAAAAAGCTAACTTTTAAAAGATACATCTTAACACATAAAATGCATTTAATTTAAAGAAAAAAAAGAAGGTTTCCAAGCAAAAGAAATACCGCGAGCACGCATGAGTAAAGTTTAAAAAAAAAAGAGAAAATCATCCGAATTAATTGCTATATAGTAGAGATGAATTTATGATGCACTACTACCACCGGATGTCCTGATGAGTCCCGCGAGACGCGCCTTGCTTTCTCTAATATGGTTTTCTCTCTTTCTCCCCTTTAAAAAAAAAAAAAAAAAAGTATTCAAAAAGATCATGAACCCCACACGCGCGAGTTTAAAATTCATAATTTACTGATGTTTTAAGTTTAGAATGTTTATTGGTATCTTTTAATAAGTACACTGCATTATTTTTGTAACCTTGTGAATATTAATTGCATTATGAAATGAAATTTCAAATAATTTAGATTTTTAGTTTTGAATACTGTCACTGTGCAATTGTTAAAAATTAATAAAGCATTCATGTAGAAAATTTGTTAACTCCGTTAATATTATCATGTAATGGTGAAAAATTAATTTACTTTAATTCTAAAAATTGTAATTTTCCATTTACCTTTGAAATTGAAAAACTTTGAATCTTCAAAATAACGCTCGTCAAATTAATAAATATTTTCTTAAACGTACAATAAAATTATACTCAGTTTTCATATCTACTATTCATGTTAAAACATGTTCTTTTTATAGATTTAAAAAAAATTTAAAGCTCCCTTTAATCAAATTAAATCTTAAGGTCATGGCACTTATATATCATACGTACGCGCAAAAAGCAAAGAAAAAAAGAGAAGAAACAAAATAAAACACGGCGACACGTGGGTCCAGCTTAATATTAGTATAAATTCAGCAAAAACATCTATATATCTTACGCTCTTTTTTTCTCTCAGCTTCTTATTCTTCTTTTTTTTTAATAGCATATGCTCGAATTAAAGAATTTTAACGATTGTGAAAGTTTTTTTTTGATGTTGTACACGTATACGCGAATGATTAAATTTATTGTACAATATAGAAGGCTTAAATAGATTCTTTTTTTTTCCTGAAACTTTTGTACTTTTTTTTTCTTTTTTCGATATAAAATGTTACTTAAATAGACGTATCTTTTGATGTTGAAATTCACGGCTTGACTATAATTAAACATGTTAACGCAAATTTTAGTCATTTTATCGTATTAATTAATATAAATTTGGCGTATACAAAAATGACACTCTTACAAACGATTTTGTTGATGAAAAAAAAATGACAAACAGTTTGTTTATTTCTAATTGTACAAATTCGTAAAACACACAAGCAACCGTAACGAAATGACTTTATTTTGTCGTTTTGAATTACTAAATTGACTTTTACTATTGATAAGTTAGTAAATTTCAAACGTAATCTAGTATTCCTGTTTATTATTTTGTTTAGTTTTTTCCTCTTCTCTTCTTTTTTTATTGTTATTATTCTTTGCTACGAAATAAAATTTATTTATACAGTTGTCGTCGTCGGAACGATGCGGCTTAAGCAAGAAACGCGGTCAATCGAGCTTGAAGATTATAGTTGGGTGATCTCGATAGCTTTTATTACCCCGACGTTTTCTTTTTTTTTTATCTTTTTAATATAGATCTATTCTAAATCTTCGAGAATAAATTTTTTCACTTTGCGTGTTTTATCGTTTTAAGAGTTGCTATATATTATAATGGAAATATAAACGTATGTGATTTTTTTTTTCATGGGAATACAATGTTTGAACTGGCGTGTTCCAAGCTTAGTGACACGATAATTATGATTTTATTAATGAAAAAACATTACAGAAATTTAATATGCATGAAGTTATTGGATTTTAAAAAATTTCTTTTATGTCAAAAAGAATCAGTTGGTATCAATTTTAAATTATTAAGAAAAAAAATAATTTCATAGTGAAATAGTTGTAAGTTATTAGCTTAATAAATAAAGATTATTAAGTTTATATAAAAAAATGTTCAATGAAATAATAAATCAATTGAATTTCAAAAGAATTCATAAAGTTTAATATTATAATAGTTGATAGATTTACTGCATCAAAGTTTTATTTTCAATATGTTCATACTTCAAAGTGCGACATTAGTCGATCTCACTTTACAGAACCCATCGAATGGTCAATTTATAAATGAAACATCTTTGTCGCTTGCTCTCTTTTATTTTTTTCATTTCCCCGGTGCTTTAAAGTTAAAATGAAAAAAGAAAGATGGAAAGCTCAAAATCCCAAAAAATCAAGAGAACTGCTAAGTGGCTCCGACGAGCGTCGGCAGCTGTCGTAGACTTATCACGCGTGTACGTTGACGTGTTATACTCTGTCTCAATTTTTTTCTTCTTTCTTTTCTTTCATTTGAGAGTCTTTAATATTTTTAAAAATTATAAATTTTCAAACTTTTTTTTATTGAGTTTTAGAAATTGTAAATTAAAATAAGAGGAGTGTATGATCATATATTTTACATATATTTAGAACTGTATAATAAGCTTTATAAAAAAATTCTGATTTCTTTTTAATGTAAAGTTATAATTTTCATAACTGATATTACTCTAATTTTTTGGTTTGTTATACTGTATAAAAATAAGAACTAAAATAAAATATTAAATTCATACATTTCTTATTTGAATTACTGTTAAAAATATACGTTTAAATTACGTCATTGTATATGAAATCAGTATTCTTTGTAAAATTAAAAGAAAAGTGAATAATTCTTTATACGTTAATTCAACATTCAATAAAAATCTAATGTAAAATGTGTATTAATAAAATTAATTTTTTATTTTCAGATTAACTTTTACAAGATACATCAGTTAATCTCAGCGTTCAATTGATAATATACGATCTAAAAAACATGGGAAACAAATTGAACATGTAAATATAAGAGAAAAAACATCGATTATTCCGAAAACAATATTTCCTTTTATCGTCGTGTCGGTGTCTTATAAATAAATTCATCAAAACAGTCAAAAATCAAAGTGTAGTGAATCAAACGAGTACATAAAATTGCTAGAAAATTTAATTGAAATTTTTTTTAAAAAAAAGGAAAGAAGAAGAAATCCAAAAAGAAAAAAAATTGGCTCGTAAGTGAGCCTAACAGTTAAGATAAAAAGTGGAGGGTTCGCCAGGATATTTTGATGATTATTTAACGAGTCAGCGCGGTAATAATGCAAATTCAGCTCAAGCAGCGGCAGCAGCTGCATTTATGAATAATTATTCGGCGGCAGTAGCAGCAGCGGCAGCTACAACGTTATCATCGAGTAATAACGATAGGACAACTAGTAACAGAATGGTATCATTCTCATCACCCATGAATTCCTTAGCTCAACACTCTTTGCACTCTGATCTTTATCATCATTATGTGAGTATACAATTTTTTCATATTTTATTATTTTATTGTGGATTTTAAATATTCCCTTATTTTTTTTTAAATGAAAGGCTTTTGGATTTAAATAAAGATATTGGATAATTATAAAAAAGGATGAGGTGAAAATTTAATTGAGTGAAACGAACTTTTCGAATTAAGAGTAAAATAATCTTTTGATTGTTGACACTGAACTTTTTGATCAGGTCTTTTTCTAGACAAATTATAGATGTTATGAGAAGTGTCAGTACAAATTAAATAAAACTGCTTAATTCATTTAAATCATATCAACTATATTAGGCGTTAAAAAGCTATTTGTATTTTCAAAAGAAAGATATGTCTCACCTAATTAACATTGAAAAATTTACTAAACAAAAGATTTTCCAGATTTTAACAACGGTTGTTTATGTTCATGTTGTAATTTTTCGGTTTACAATTGATTGACGATTTTTCGTGATCATTACAATGCTAAACATTGTAATATCGAAAAACCAAAATATAATAACATATTATTTTAAATATTGAAAAACTTTAATATACATGGAAAGTAGAGCTCTCAGTGGCTCAGTCGGCAGAGCGATGGATTCATAATCTCGGGGATCCGAGTTCGATTCCGCTCTCGTCCGATTGATGCAAGCACCACTGTATGTTGCATGTGCTTTGTTTTTTACAAACACACTATAAGAAACCTCCGTCGCTAATTAGCATCGCAATGATAAATTCAGTGACGTTAAATAAAAAAACAAAAAAAAAGAGATTGTAAAACTCTGTCTTGAATATATAAGGAGGTCCTAAGAGGGAGGAGGGTTTAAAAAATCTTTACATAACCTTATCTAGGGGAGGGGGAGAAAAGCTGTTCTTACGTAATTTTTTTAAGTATGATTTTTTTTAAGACTGATTTTATTATTATAATTTTACAAAGGCTATAAATAATAATATAATAATAATACTATAGTCGTAATGCAAATCTAATAATTATATTAAATAATTATCTTTTTAAAAATTAAAACCTTTCATATGAATGTTAAATTATAAGTATTAATGTATCTAATTGTTTTCTGACAGCATTTAAGAATATGAGATAAATCCTTACTAGAGAGGGGGAAAGGGGAGCCTGAAAAATCTTATGTGTCCTTACATGAGGGCAGGGGGGTTGAAAATCGCCAAAATCGTCCTTACGTAATTAATGAATGACCCTTTACTCTAAACACAAAGAGAGACCAATTTACTGTCGATCAATTCCAATTAGTAATTCAATGTAGAACATTGTTTTTTTTAATTAGAGAAATGTTTTTTAATAAATTTATTTTATCTAAAATTTTTAGAAGATTATCACAAAAAAATTATTTTGAATTTAAATCGCAATACTAATTTTCACTTAGAATTATCAATACCTTGTAGTTATTGTCAAAATCGAAGGAAAAGGTAATCATCCATGAAAAAAACTTGACATAGTTAAAATTTCAATGTCTTCGTACTCTTTAATCAATTGTTTGTATAATTTATTCAGTAAACGATAAGATAAGTTTAATTATTGGTAAACATTCAATAAATTTTTGCATGATAATTTTACATCATTCTAAGTTTATCAACATTACGCATGATCCAAACATAAAACAATTAAAGCCCCATTTATGCACCAAGTTGGCATTAAAATTTTTACAACTTTATTATTGTAACAGTTTTCTCTTTTTATATTTATCATAATTAATACAAAAAACTCAAAACAAACATTAACATCCAATTAATTACGCTAAACATACTCTCTATAGCTGTAACTTATATTATAATTATGTAATTTGTTTTGAATTCCACTTATTTACACAATACTACTATAAAATCATCTTCGTTTTTTTTTCATCTTTTTTTTTCATCTTTTTTTTTCAAGCTCCATTGAAGAAATAAACGTCGAAAAACCACAAACAATCTAATGAGTTTAAATAATCATTCCTCCTAATATATCATCTTCTGTATAAATTCTTATAACAGAAAGGCGCCAAAATTTCATTCTCCAACCGTTTGGTTAATAATATAGACGCGCATTTTGCGTGCGTCATTAAAGAGCTTCATTATCGTTTCTTTCTTCGCTTTTTTTTCTTCTTCTTCTTTTTGCGATAAATAGCGAAAAAGACTATAAAAAGTGATAAAACAAGCATATATGTTATAAAGCAGGGCGATGCTTGGGTTTGAGGTCGCGCCCTCCGCTAATTTCACAACTTAAACGCGCGAGCTTAATTGCGTCGCTCAAGTTTCTTTAAAAAACTTTATTTCTTTTTTTGGTTCTTCAAGTTTTTTTTTGTTATTTTTTTTTAATTTCTTGGCATACGGTTCGTTGAGATTCAATGACAATATGATTGACATTTTAGTGGTTAATAAGTATCGTGTGATGTGTTTCCTTCTGTAGAGATTTTTGAAACAGATAAATGTGATGTTACATTATCTAAGTAAGAATTTTATTTGAATTAAAATGCTTGAAAATTGAAAAAAATTTTAATAATAAAAAACATAGTTTATGCATAGTATCAAGTAAATTTCATCAATGATAAATTAATTACTTAATAGTAATTTGTCATGAGATTTCACACTAAATGTTTATTAAATGTCGCCTTAAAAATATTCAACTCAAATACAAAATCGTCAATATTATATGCTAGTAAAATCTGTAATTATTAAAAAAATAAAATACACAAACAAGATGTTGATAAATGTAGTAAAAATTGCTTAGAATCGCGCATTATATTTTGATGCTCTATCACATCTAGTATACGCTATTCTTAAATTTAATGTTTGACAATATGAAAATTTTATAGAGGCTCGACCAAGATCATATCTTTAATAAAATTGATAACATATAAACTTTAAACAAATATTAGTTAAAAGTGTTGATAAATTTTAAAGAAATAACATAACAATCGTATGATCATTTTATCTTTTCTTTTTTATTTATTTCTTTAATCTTAACGGATTGTACTGAAAATATAAATTAATAAACATTATAATTTAGTTACATTAATTAATTTCATGATTTATTAACACAAAAAATTAATTTAGTATCTATAGTTCCAAAAACATGAATATATTGAGGTCTGAGTGGCTCATTAGGTAGAGCGATGGATTCATAATCTCGAGGACTCGAGTTCGAATCCCGTTCTCGGTGGCCAATTGATACAAGCACCACTGTTCGTTACATGTCTTTTTCTCACAAACATACTAAAAACCTCCGTCGTTAATTAGCATCTTAATGATAGCGCAAATAAAGCGACGTTAAATAAAATTAAAAGAAATCTCCATCCTCATCTTCATTACTCACTTGGTCGGTTTCCGACCTAAGAACAAGAGGATCATAATGATAACTTAAAAAATATTCGGTAAATTGCTAGCTACGACAGTTGATTGCAGTAAAATTAATTTTTTTTTTCAATTAAATATATAAACAATAACAAAGTTATCGAACCATAATTACTTATAATATATCAATCTTATACGCGCTTGTATAACGTGATTAAATAAATATTAAAAAATATATATACAATAACAAACGTGCGCGATTCAAAATAAAATAATATACGATAAAAATAACGTGAATCCCGAGAGCTTCTCTTTTTTTTCTCTTCTTTTACATTCGACTTGGAAAATATCAAAAGTCGTGTAGATTTCTTCAGTAATGATATTCACGTATAAAAATGTTAGGGTTACGCAGAGAGCTCTTCGTCTTTTATTATTTTTTTTTCTTGAATGAAACAACTGATAAGTGGGTTATCAAAGCAATGGCATATTATCGTTTAGCCCAAGGTCACGTGGCAATTTCTTATATGCGCGAGAGTTATATTACAGAATACGTACATGTACACGTAGATAAATGTGTATGGTATGTAGATATAGAAAATATTTTTTTTTAAATCAATGTCAGGCTCTCCCATTGCACATTGCTAAAGTTTATGTAGCGTTGGATTTTCTAAATGCATATATGATTAGTCTTATGTTTATTGGCTTATTGGAAATTTTGTTTATGCGCATTTTAGTTTTAAGAATAAAGCTTGCGCAATTCATGTGGAGATTTATGTTGAGGAAGTGTTATTTTATGAATTCTTAGGATGTTTATTGATGTTTTTAAGTACTGAGTTGTATAGTTTGCAAATTTTACTAAAAAATTTTCAATTTTAAAGCTCAGAAAATTAGAATGATAATTCTTCGAAGAATTTTAAAAACTAAATTGAATAAAAAAATTTTTTTTGCCTTTTCTTAATTGCTTTAATTCAAAGTTTTTAGATTTTCATAATAGAATATTTTGATTAATTTCGTCAATTATTTTCACAATTCTACTTGTACAAAACTGAAGGAACCAAGAAATTAAATAATTGAATTCGTTGATCATATTTTAGTTTGTTCTTCCATAATTAAGTGATTGCTCTTGAATTATTTAAATGAATTAATAATTGTACTTTTATCAAAACGGCATATATTTAATCTAAACATTCTTATTTATTTATTTCAACGTGATACTAAATTTTGCAATTATAATAAATAAAAAATTTAATATAAATATTCTTCAGGTATATAAATTAAAATTTAATTTTTCACGAGAACCTTAACTCAGCCCAACTCATCAATCCTATAAAGTTCTAATTCAGATTAGAAAATTTAACTTTCCCCAGCTTTTCTCTATTATAACTTTTGGCATATTAATTTGACATATAACTTTACGCTCTCGCCGACGCTTCAGCATATCAAAACGACAAACGAGAGAAAGAGAAAGCGAGCGAGAGAGAGAGGAATATTTAATATAGTAATGGAGTCAAAAAGCTTAACTGGAAACGCGCGAAATTATGTTCTGTTTAAAACTGAGAAAGATTTAGTATGGCCGCTTTGGAAAGGCTTTAACTGCACAAGTGCATCAGTATTAAGACATTGAGAAATGGCGCGACGCGTCGTCGCCGACGCCGTTGATTTTCAACCTTATCTTTTTTTTTTGTTCTTTTTTCGTTTTGTTTTTTTCTTTTAAAAATTTAACGACTATACCATCCAAGCGACGACAAACGTGTAATGGAAGCCTTTTAAACGTGATCATTGCATTTTACTTAGACGCTCGAGTGTGCGTGTGCGTGTTGGTAGAAAAGTGGTTTAAAACGATGAGTAGGTGCAATGCTTTTTGCGTGTAACGCTTATATATCCATACGAGCGCGTATGCATGTTTCTAGTCTTTTGAGAAATCGGACTTTGCTGAGCGATTAGCCACATGCTGTATAGCTACTAAAAGGATTATATAGAGTCGTCGTGGTTGGGCAAACAATTGATGAGACTTGGCGAAAAATAACGTTTTGGTTATATTTAGATGAATAATGTGCCAAAGTTGCGAGAAAACTACATAATTTATTGCTAATTTTAAGTGATTAGATGCCCCGGGTGTATTTATGAACAAATAAATAAATAAATATTTGTATGGATAATCAATTAAAATAAATAAATATTCCTTATTTTCTAAAGATGAAATATTTACAGGGTATTTTTTCAAATTTCTAATTTATTTATGTCTCAAACTAATCAAATTTAAAGCAAAAATTATCTTTTTTTTGTAGCTAATCAATAAAACTGTAAATGTTTGACCATTAAACTTTAGCGAAAATGTATAAAATCGTATGTTGAACGGTTAAGCATTGAGAATGAGGTTAAAATAATTAATCAAAGAGTTAAACAAACAAAAATAACTTTAGGTCAAATGACTGACGAATTATGTTGGCAAAATGTCGTTTTTGCCTCTCCTCTCCGAGGTTTTTCCTCTCGTTTAACGTGCTTATTTCACTCCTTGAACAACATAGTTTCAAAAAGTCAAGAAAGTTTTGGGGTATAATAAAGTGCGGATTTTAACGCACAAATTTATGTAGGTTTATATTAGAGAATGTTTTGTAAGCTTTAAGTTTTTTGAGAGAAAAATAATACATTTATCAAATATTTCGAAAAATTGGTAAACATATCTTTGTCATTTGCTTTATTAATTAATAATAGATTGAATTTTAACACAGAACGTTCATAAATTTGAATAAAAATGTTTATTAATAACGATAGTAAATTATTTTTAATATACTACTGTATTAAAATAGTTATAGATCTCTAAAATTAAACATGAAACTTAAAAAAAGTATTAAAAAATGTCTCGATAATACTATTAAATGAGAGCATAAAATTAAATTTTATTACCATTATTGCACTTGCAGTATATAAAAGAATCGATTGAACAGAAAAAAAATATAACTTTATTAGAATCAAAGTATCGATAAAACAAATATAGAAATATCCATCTTTGAAAACGAAAGAAAAGAAAAACCCTAACACAGAGAACAAACGAATAACACAAGATTGATTTGATACCCACTGAAATAATAGAAGACCTAAATGATCAAACTTGCGTATAGTGGAATTGAAGAAAAGGCTAAAAAGAGAGGTGGAAATAAAAAGAGTAAAAGAAAGATAAAGAGAAGGAAAAGTGGATCGCAAATTAACGATCTAACAAGATCGTAAGTTTTGCCTGGCATAATACGAATGTCACAACAGTCGGCCTGTGTTTGTAAGCTTCCTGCCGACGAGACTTCAAACATTGCAAGCTCTCTCTCGCGCAAAATCAAAGCCAAAAGGTCCTACTCTCGGTTTCACCCAACTTTAACTATTATATTTGTATTTTCACAAGCAAAAGATTCTTATATACAATTCTTCAAATGCGTATATATACGAGTTAACTTTTCTTTTATTAGATCTCCCACTTAATTTATCAAAAGATGTTGATTTTCATGTTTGTTAAAGATGTAATAACAAATGATAAAATATACTTGCCGCTGAATTTTCCTTTGTGGATGTTGATTATCATCAGGTTCAATTAAATTTTAATAAGATTATTGAACTTAATTATATACATGTTTATTTGTAATATTTAACATTGTTGGTAGTAATTTTAATTATATTTTATTAATAGTTTTAAAATGAAAAATATGCAATTCTAAGAATAGGAATATTTCAATAAAAATATTAAATAAATTAAAAATAGACTAGATATACATTAATATTTTAATTTTCATTGTAATAAAGTTTGATAAATTTAATTTAAGGAACTGCAACAAGGCAATGGAAGTCTTACCGGTTCAAGTTTGGGTAGTGCTCAGGATTCGATTCACTCCATAAAAATAAAACAAGAACCTTTTCAGCTTACTCCAACCTCGTCGTTGCCACCGATGCATCAAGGTAATGTCAAATAAATTTTAAATCATATTTCATTCTTTTATACTTATTATATCATTATTTGCAATGATCAAAGTGAATGATGGTTTGTTTTATAAGAAATATTTAATCTAATATTTCTCTCATCAAAACACATCACCATGCTGAATAAAATAATAGAATTGATTTTATCAGTCATGTATGATGTATTTTATTACAAAGGCGTGATGTTCACACTTTTTTACAAATGTTTACGGGAAAAAATAATTTAATTGTAACAGCGAAAATATTTAGTTATATCGCAATTAATTTTCAAAACTAAATTACAGTAAGATCCAAAATATTTTCCTGCAGAAAAAAAAACATTGTAAGATTTTAGTTTTAGTTAAAAAATATTCTGTTCCTACAACAAACGTGGATTCATTTTGTTAAAACACGTGATATTTATTAGTTCTACTTTTTAACATTGCATTTAATTTTGCAGTTACAAATTGTCATTTAAAAAATTTCTTACTGCTATCCCAACTAAAGTTTTGGTATAATTAAAGTCTTATTGACTTTAGTTATGCTAATTAAAACTTTGCTTGTCCAAAAGTTAACTAAATTTTTAATTGCTATAACTAAAGGTGTGGATCTTCTAATATTGCGCTTTTTCCGTAAATTAGTTATTTTGTATCATATTATAGTGTTAAATTGATGTTTTTTTTTTTTTTACTTTAATTTATGTTATTTTAAATTGTTCCGTCAAGCGCTTTAATAAAGTTTACTTTCTGAGGATAAAGTCGAATTTTACGTACTAACTGGTTTAAATTTCTGATGAGTTTCCGAAAGACTCCAATACATTCTGAATTAACTTTATTACAATCAAGAGGTCGTCAGTAGCTCATACGGTAGAGTGATGGATTCGTAATCTCGTGGTTCCGAGTTCGAATCCCGCTCTCGGCCGATTTAATAAGCACCACTGTACGTTACATGTGCTTTGTTCACAAACATACTGACGACCTTCATCGCTAATTAGCATTGCAATGATAGCATAAATACAGCGAAGTTAAATATATAAAAAAAAGATAACTTTTGATTCTCTCTATCATAACAAGTTCTTTTTAGAATTTTTTTAAACCTTCACGGGTTTTGGAAACGAAATTTTTTAAATCATTTTGGTATTTTGATCTGAGTCAACCTCAATTGCACGCGATCGGCGAGTATAATCGTTAATTCAAACTTATGGGAATAATGAAAACTATACGAATCTAATTAATTATTCAACCATATTATTTAATTACATAACGCTTTTTACGGCAACAAACATAGTTTGATCTCAAAACCACATTTTTTTGTAACAAACAATATTTTATTTACAACTTAATAAGATTAAACTAAACTTTCTGAGTTAGGAAAACCAATAGTTCTTATTTTTCCGTCAATATACAGAAATTTATTTCAGATTATTAATATATAAATATAAATATATTTTGACCGATACCGTGAAGTACGTAATTTCTGATCACCTAAGAGGTATTTCTGATCACATATTTACATGTAAAAAAGTAAAAGTATATTTCTTTTTCACACAAACGAAGCATTTCTTACGCTCAATCTACTTTTCCTCATAAATTAAAAAAAGGTTTTTCCTACTAAAATCTTGAGATTATGATTTATGATAAATAATGATCAGAAATTACGCCCTGATCAGGAACTACGTCCTTTACGGTAAATCTTTATTTTTCGAATGTGCAGCAATTCTTTCCTCATAGAGATCCGTTGGATGTAAAAGTGTCATTTTATTATTTTAATAGCTTTTAATAAGAATTAAATGCATTAATACCTAACTTAAAAAAACTTTTTTTATCGAATAATATCTAACTATCCATTATTCGGAAAAAAATGAATTTACTATTTTATAAGTGATATTTTTTATAAATTGTATATATTGTTTGTATCATCTCTTCTGATTCATTCAAGTATCACAACAAAATTTTCAAAACACCCCGACCTTTTCATTCATTTTCATTATTTTTGCAAATAGTACGAAAACTCTACCGGGGAATAAAATATGGCATTCGCTCTATTTTAAAATAAATAAAAATATAAAAACAAATTAATCAGTGCCTGATATACATGAACTCAGCTTGACAGAATATCAAATGATTTTCTCACTTAACAAATGTCTTGAAAAATGTTAAAATGCTAGTTGTGCACTGTGATTCTTATAATATAACTTTTCAAACAACCTCATCACAAAACCAACAAAACATCAAAGCAATAAAACACGCTTGGCGATACAAAAATAATATCGTTGAAATTACGCAATAACCCGAAAAATCATTATCAATCAAATTGATTTTAAAACAAAATTTTTTTTAAATAACTTACAAACCAAGAAAAAAGTAGTTGAATACATAAACTATTGACTATTTTTGCTATCAATCTTTCAAAATCACAGAAGTTGAATGAATTTTATTTTTTTGGGATTCAAAAGTGTTTCACAAATTTTATTTTTTCTCGGTACAAACAATGGAAAATTTCTCCTTGTTGTTTTTATTGCCACATTTTCAATCGCTCTTTCATTTGCAATTCTTTTTTTTTTTACAAATTTTACAATTAAGGCGCTATCTATATTTTCCAAACTGATACGTAAATACTCGCTACATTAAATACTAGCTTCATACTGAGCTTTTTACAAGTTTACAAAACATCTGAATTTCTATGCACTCTACTCTTGAACATGACGAGGTTCCATCACTTCATTTCAAAAACAAATCCTTCAAAACCAGAAAAAAGGGTCCATAAAAATTTTTCAAAATCCAATACTCAAAAAAAAACATCCATACCATCACAGTCACAAAAACAAAAAAATAAAAGAAAGCTAAATCCACGCGACTTTTTCTTGTATATCTTTTCTCTTTCGCAACAGTTCTTCTAAAATCTCTCTGATAATCTTCGTCTTTTCATATACACATATATATAGTTTTTCCAAAAAAGCAAAAACTTTAAGACTCCTCTAGCCAGTTTCTAATAATACAGGGAGAAAGCGAGCATAGTGTAGAGTATATAAGCGCGCTATATAGCAAAAGATTTTGAAAAAGCTAAAGCGTTACATTCTCACTGAGTGACGAGGAGGATCGTGTTTTAAAACCTCTATATATGTGTATGTACATGAAAATGAGAAAAGAACAGCTTGAAATGTGTATGAAAAAGGGTAGATTTTAACAAATGAGAGAGGCGTATACAACTAATGTAAGGGGTCTATAATGTACTCATCTGTCCTCAAAGTGTTTTGTTGAAACTTTTTTTTTCTCCTCTCATAGAAAAGAATATGGGGTGTATAAAAATTTTGACAAGTTCATTTCTTTTAAGGAACACTTTGAATTAATAATACATTATACATAAGTTTATAATTTGTTAAATGAAAGCTATTTAAAAATATTTTTTTCAACTATTTCAATTGCCTTAAAATGTAATTTGATTTTTACAGTGTCATTCCGTTCTTATTAATTAGAAGTTAAAATTTTCTCAATAATATAAAACTATTATTCATTTAAAATATTCTTATCGATGAAATTTAGTTTTAAAATTTCCCCAATCTTAAGATATATTTAATATCCAGCATTTATAGATGATGAAAAAAATCTTGTAACTCTTTAAGCGCTTAACTGTGCAACTGCTCGGCTAAATCCTCTAATTCATTAATCTGTATTTATTTATATGCGCTTCAAGTGGCGAATCGTGTAATATAAAGTAGAGGGAAATAAATACAGAGAAACATATGTTTCAAACTCTGGCAAATTAAATTATAGATATCTTTACAAAGTATGACTTCAGATAGATTAATTTTAAGAAAACGTTTTTATTGCTGACTTTTTTAATGCATTATTTTATTTAGAATTGAGAAAACTTTAATTAATTTTTCTTATTAAAAATTTTTTTCCTTAAGATATTGTTTAGAATTTTCTGAAACCTTCAAAAAATGACACTTTTTTCATTAAAAATATAAAACAATGTAAATATTTATGAAACGAAATGTTTTCTGTGATTTCCTAAAACGAAATGATAGATATTAAAAAAATGTGTTAATTTAAATGTCTTCTTTTAGGACTAATTAAAAATTGACTATACATTTTTTCTTATTCTTAAAACACTTAAACGATTATTATTAGAAATTATTTACTAATAAATAACTTTTTTTTCAATGTAAATGCGGCATATAAGCAATCTAATTTTGATATACTCATTAATCAATTTTTGTTATTGAATGAATTATTTATAGTCTGATATAATAAAAAGTTTATCTTCGGTAACGGTAAATATTATGTAAATAAACAATTAGTAGTCGATAAACTTGTATTCCAAGTTTACAAAATATACATATTTTATCACTGTTTAAACTAAAAATTTTTAAACAATCGGCGTAACAACATACAAATAAAACTTCGTGAATACACAAAAATGAAAAAAAAAAACAATATCGTTTATTGGTAATCTTTCAAAATAAACATTTTTTTTTCCTCAATTCGAAAAATTTCATTCGGAGAACATCACGTGTTGCGAAATGACACAATAGAAAAACAAAAATTTCAAAATTTTTACATAAATTACGGTGAATTTCACCTAGAAAATTAACAATCTACGCACTTATCGTCTTGAATTTCTTTCTTACGCACTCGTAAATACTACAAGAAGCTCGTCTTTCTTAATGTACAATATCAATTTATAAAAGACCCCTTCAAGTAATTAACGAATCGTTTCATTTGATAACTCGCTCGCAAGTTCAGCTCGAAAAGATTTTTTTTTTTTAATTATTTCTCTTGCTCTTCTATATAGTTCGCATCACGCCATTCAAGTGATTATAAAGACGTTTTTTTTTATCGCCTTTGCAATGCGTAATGTATATATAAGAATTTTCAGATAATCAAGTTGTATTAAAGTAAACAGTTGAATCGCTTGAAAAATTTTTTAAACTTTATTAAATGTTTTGATGCCTTACATGCAACTAATTAGCATATTTTCAATTTTGTAATCTTTATAATTGTAATTTTATAATCGTTCATTTGTGACAAATGTTATTGCAATAATAATATAACGCATTATGCAAGATTCACTCAAACGTTACAGTTTCATTCTCGTAATTTTTGTTCTGTAGTAAATAAATGAATACCTAATCTTTTTTCTAACTCAATTGTAGATATCTCAAGAAAATACAAATAAGTAATGTTATTGATAAATAGATTTATTGCAAGATTTGAGTAGTTATCTAAAAAGTAGCTGTTTCGTTACCTAATTATTTCTTTTTTCTCACTGGCTTTTACTAAAAGTTACTGAGTGTTTATAAATATCGAAGATTTATATGTTTAAAATGCTAGCCCTAAATAAACTGTTATGCTTATTAATAATTAAGAACTACAAACATTTTTTAAAATATTTCGTAACTGAACTAAGCATAAATTAATCTAAAATTGGATTCGATCTTTTTCAGATACTTTATAGTACATAAAATTGAATTTTAAAGCGGTTCTGCAATCAATATACTAACAACAGTATAATACATTAATAAGTATTTTTTATATAAAATTATTTCACTTCAATTCGGTCGACTAAATTATTTAATTCTTTTAGCCTACAAACCATCCTTATGTTAATGTAACCTATATAAATATTTTCGTATACAATAATCAAATTGCAAAAACAAACAATTGTAAAAAAATAGAATTAGAAAATATTATCCTGACAATAATAACAAAGAAAAAAAAACAGCGTAATAAAAGGAAGTAAGAGAAAAATGATAATGAAAAAAAGATAATAAATAAGTCACAAGAGTAATGAAGATAATACTTTGCTAAAAGAGCTATTAATGAGATAATGCTCGTCTGTTATACGGAGCATGAAACTTGACACTATAATTCTTGTATCTTACTTAGGCGCGCGCAAAAAAAGCCCCTCTCGCCTCCCCTTCTAGTCGTATATACTCGCATCGAATCCTGTTGGAGGTATATAGCTCATTGTTTCTTTAGATAAAAAGAAAACTGGACGTTTAAACATCGAGCTTAAGTGAGAAGTATGACTGTACTTTTTGGTATTATGATGAACTTATGATGAAGAGATAAAAGAGAATGACAACTCGATGAAATTATGATTTTTAAAGTTCGTATGTATGGTTTTTTTCCTAAAAGATTTGTAAAGAAAAGGTGTGTTTTTTCTTCGTTTTATGTTCATTTATTTGTTTTTTAAGGACTATGATTATTTTAATTATAATTGAAAATTTTGACTCAAATGTAGATTTACTTTTGTAATATATATTTAAATATACAGATTAGGTAATTTTGTATTATTTGTCAATTCCATAACAATTATAATAACATATAAATACTTGATTATCATTTATATATACTATCATTCAAGAGATTGTCAGTGGCTCAGTCGGCAGAGCGATGGATTCATAATTTCAAGGATCCCGCTCTCGGCGGCCGATTGATACAAGCACCACTGTATATTACATGTGCTGCAGTTCACAAACACACTGATGATCTCCGTCGCTAATTAGCATCGTAATGATAGCTGAAATACAGCGATGTTAAATAAAATTGAAAGAAATAAGAAAAAAGTCATTTTTTTTTAATAGTTTACAAATCTTTCAACAGACTTTTTGCTTATATCGAACCAATCTCCATCCACTTTCATTTTTTTTCTTAAAATAATTTATAAAAAAAATAATTGCAATCTATAAAATTTATTCATGTACAATATATACTTTAACTTAAAAAAAGAAAAAATCAAGAAAGCTAATATCAAAGTCTACGGAGAAAAAGAAAAATAATCCAAGAGAAAAACTAAACTTGTTTATAAATAGAAGATTAATTACCCAAAATCAAAAATACAGTTAAAGAGAGAAAATAAAAGCGAAAGAGTTATAAAAGTTACTTCACGAAAAAGAAAAAAAAAGAAATTTTTTTCCCACTTTCTCTTTTTAATTTCGTTTACACAAACCCAAAGGGTGCGTGAGAATCGTGCGTGACTCTTTCTCTAAGTGCTTTCTAACTTCATTTTTAAAAATCCTTTAAGTTCTCTTATTTTCTTCGTGATTAAGTTCAGTCAGGTGGTAACAGTAAATTATCATCTCTTAAAAGTATAAACTATATTGGAAAAATAAAAATGATACTCAAGCCGTTCGAAAAGTGTTGAAAGTTTATACATATAGGAAAAATTTATAGCCTGTGCGTGGAAAGGATGGATTTTTTTTTCCTTTTTCCCCCCCTCTTTTTTTCTCTCCCCTAAATGTGCTCTCGAAGTGAAGATGCTTATTTGTGTAGGGAAGATTTATCGGTGTGAGTGAATAGATTTTTTTGAGAGGTGATAATCTAGTTATAGTCTGTGTACGTTCATTAATTTTTTTTTGTTTCTATTTTCTTTTTTTTCTTATTTTCTTCTCTCTTATTAGACGTATTGTTGTTATTTTGATTGTGAATTATGCAAATTTTTGTGGTTTTAAGTTTTGAAATAAGTCGAGAGTTGATTTGATTTTTTGAATTTGTGGCATAGTAATTTTCTTTTACTTTTTTTATTATCATTTTATGCATCAACCTACATGGTTTAGTAAATAAATTCTAAAAAACGTTTACTATAATAGTTTATTTATTTTTCATTTGTTTGCTTGTAATTAAAATAAACGATTTTATACAAAATTATTTAGATTTAAAACGTTTTTCATGTAATAAGTCAATAAATATTTTATCAATGACTCAATTTCTTTCAATCAGCAAATATTTAAATTAAATTTAATGAGATCGTCAGTGGCTCAGTCAGTAGAGCGATGGATTCATAATCTCGAGGTTTCGAGTTCGAATCCCGGCCTCAGTCGAATTATACAAGTATCACTGTACGTTACATGTGCTTTGTTCAGAAACACACTGATAATCTCCGTCGCTAATTAGCATCGCAATGATAGCATAAATACAGCGATGTTAAATAAAATAAATAAAAAAAAATTTTACCTGATGAATCTTGGTTGTATATTTTGTTGATAATATTATTTTTTCTCTGTTATTTTATTTGAATATCAAGAATAACATTAATTTTCTTTAAGATTTATAAATGAACACAATGTTTGATTAAAAGTAATGAAGTGATGTTTGGATATTTTTGATAAATTTTTTGTTGTTTCAGACATTAGTGAATAGAATATCTGTTCAAAGCTTATGCGTTAGATATTGTATTTGAATAGACAAAAGGTATTACTTTTAACTAAGATTATGCATGTCAGCTTCTTTTTTCTCTATTTAAAAGATGTCTTGATAGTAAGTGTAAATTGAAAAAGTTTTTGATTATATTTTTACGAGTTTTATAAATTTATTAATCGTAATAGTTTTTTTAAAAATTTTATTACTTTGATTTTTGTAATGGGAATATACAAATATATTTTTATATTATTAGATGCAAATTACTAAATAGTGATAGATATTTTTACTCTAAAAAATATTTTAAACTTCAAATTTTGTAAAAAGTTTATATTCTTAACATCGAATAAAGACTATTTTCCTCAAGAAAATATACAAAATGTTTCTAAATATAAGAACACAATTCTATAAATAAAAAAAAGTAAAAAAAAAAATGAAAAACTTTATTGCCAATAGCACAAATAAAACGCCGATACAAGCAAATCCAAAGCAAGATTAAAAAAAGCAAGAGGCAAAGCGCATAACCCGTTCCATGAAATGAAGAAGCGCCAAGAAAAGCTTGTCTCTAGTAATCGTTCGTCTTAAACAAGCTAGGCGCTTAAGCGCTCGATTTGTTCTCTCTCTCTTTTTTTTCATTTTTCTCTCTTTTTCTCTCTTGCTCTTTCTCTCGTCGCGTACAAAGATATTCGAGAATTATATTAGGGTGTTTAGTGCGCGGGTGAGTTACGATGTCGCTAATCCTGGAAGCCAACGAAATTTCTTCATTTTTCTCTTTTTCTTATTTTTTTTTTTTTTCTTCTTCTCTATCTCTCACTCTTTCTCTGATTTATCGCTTCAACGACTGAGAAAGACTTTCTTCTCTTCTTCGCTGATGCTTTTTTTTCCGTTTCGTGACTATGAGAGTAAGAGAAGAAAATAAAAATAAACGATTATAATTATATTGCTAGGTTTATTTAAACGCGAGATTCGCAAGAGAGTGAACTTGAGACTTAATGTTTTGTTTTTTTCCTTCTTCTTTTCTCTTTTTTTTCTGCATGATTTGTCTGGGATATATATGTTTGTGTGTGACTTTTATTTTGGTAAAGGGATTTGGTTGTAGGATAGAAATTTTACGTTTTTGGTCTAGAGCATATATGGGGGGCGGGATGGGGGTTACAAGTTAAGTGACGTTTAACATGCCTTGGATTGCTATATATCGATAGGATTAAATGTAACAAGCTGCTCTCTAAATATAGGGTAATAATGCATAAATTTGAAATGTTTATTCTGATGATAGGGAAAAACTTATGGAAATAAAATATTTTTTTATCTGAATTAAAAAATTTGTTAAATGAATAATAATAGCTAATTTTAGTTTTATATTAAAAAATAAATTATTGCAAGGAATTAAATATGCCACAATATGAATGAAATTTTATTTCACTAATGTCAAAAGTTGTTAAAAATAAATTTTTCATTTAGTATTTAAAGCGAATGATTAATTTTAAATTAGAGGTCGTCAGTGGTTCACTCAGTAGAGCGATGGTTTCCTAATTTCGAAATCTCGAGTCTGAATCCCGCTTTCAGCCGATTGATACGAGCACTACTGTACGTTACATGTGCTTTGTTAAAAAACACATTGACGAGCTCCGTCGCTAATTAGCATCGCAATGATAGCTGAAATACAGCGACGTTGAAAATAATTTTATAAAACAGTTTTATAACAAGCAATATTATTAATTAATATTGTTATTAATTTACTCTAACCGTACTCATTAATTTCCATATTTTTTATGATAATTTTATAAATATATGCATAAGTTTATTATGAATTTGAATTAAATTATAAAAAGTATATGTTTATTAAACAATTTCTGTCCATTTATAACAAGCATAGTTTAAACTTGCCAAGAATAAATAAATGTATTCTTTCATACGGTAAAAAGCTTTACGCAGGTGTACAACTTGACGTACCTCTATAACACCTAAAAGATTAAATTCATACGATAAAATTTAAATATGTTTTACATGTAAAGCCATGTTACTTTTATCAGATTACGTATGCATTTACGTTCATAAAGTACATTAAAAAACATGATTTTTGAAAAAAAAAAATTTTTAATTCTCTGCTATGAATATATATGTAATGAATTCATTGATCCATTAAAAAATAATCGATCGCGTACATACGCTAGTATCCGTGACCTTGTTTATTTATTTTGAAATCGGGTCTCCGGTGTAATCTTTTTTCTCCCTTCTCTCTCTCTCTCTCCTCTCTTATGTCTCAGTTAGAACTTGAATACCATTACGTTTTATACATTAACATCTATAAAATAGTATCTTCTTTATTTATAGAGTTTGTAGTAAACAAGGGCATCGACGCTGAGACTCGCGCAAGAATTTGAATTTTTTTAATTATATATTTAGGGGTAATGATTACATGTATGTGTGTGCGTGTGATAAGACAAGAAAAGATTGAAGTTAAGTAAAAAAAAAGTTTATTTGCCACGTGCGTATTCAGTTGGGATCTTACATTCATATTTCAATTTGATGATTATATATGAATTATTAGAATCTTTCGGGGTATCTTTATGGATTGATACGTAAACAACTTTTTATATTGATACTAATAAATTATTTTTAAAAAAGAGTATTATTACTCAAAATAAGAAGTTTTACCAATGTATATATGTAGAAATATTATTATGATAGAAAAACTTAAAAAATGAAATTTTTTCATCGATTAAGTTCAGCTAATATTTTGCATTAATCATTGGGAATTACACGATTAGACTGTTTATCAAATATGATAAAATTACGTGGTATAATAATAATATCAACATCCATATATTATTTTTTAATCATCAAATTTTCTTTTTTACACACGTGCCATGTCAAAAATTTGATACAATTTAAAATAAATCTTAATAACTCTTAATAAATTTTATAAATGTTAACATTTTGGATTTTTATGAAAACTTTATGAAACGTTCAAAAAATGTTCAAAAGTTATTGAAAGTTACTAAAAAGTTAATAAGAATTTCATAAAAGTTCATTGAAACTTGTAAAATTAATTTATTTATTGAATATCGTTAAATCAAAATTCATGATTTTTTATAAAGCTTTTAAAATTGAATACATAATTTATATTAAATCTAACCAAATTTTAGAGATTGAAAAAAATATTTATAAAGTTTTTATGTCAATTTAAAATCTTTACTTCAATTAAGTTTATTCTTTAAATCTTTAAATTTTTCTAAATATTATTCAAGAACTTGATGCTACTATTTTTTATTTTATTTATTTTTTATTTATCCTTTCTTTCTTCTAATGGATTATAAAATTCAATAATTTTTACTTATATACATATACTTACCAATATGTCCTTATACAGAATTTTGCAAAATTCATTCACAAAGTTCAGATATAAGAATTATTAAAATGTTAAAAAAAATTTTAATATTATTGATTTAAAAACTTCGTTTTTCTCTAATCAATAAAAAAATCAGTATTTGTATCCTTAAATTATCACAACTTCATTCTTCAATATTCGAAGCAAACATAAAAAAACTTAATCAACAGATAACGACAAGAACAACAAAACAAGCATCGTTTAAAAATTAAAAGAAGTAAAAAAGAAAAATTGACAAAAACAAAAATCTAATTTTACAAGAAGCGTAATTCTCATTGCTTACGTCATAAGCAATGACGATTGAAACACGCTATACAACGCTGAGGTCGATTGACTCTCTCTCCATTTTATTGATAATAAAGATGGAAACGGCGTATATCACTCTTCGGAAGATGATGACCTTCTGGCCCAAGTCAATTCTCTTAATTTTTCTCTGCTTTTAGATTTAAAAGCTTTATTTAACGCGTCGTGTATATTTGAGTTTCCGTGCTCGCTCGTTTCCTCGTTGTAATTAAATTTTAAAAATGTAAACAATATTTTATTCGCATTATAGGAGTACTTTTCTTTTTTATTGGTATTAAATACTTGTGCTTTTAATTTTATCGGTTTTTGAGTCTTTCTTTTTCTATTCATATTAATTTTAAAGTCTCTTAAGTTCAACAAGCTTCTTATGAAATTCATAAACTTAATTTCGTATATTTTTTATGATACTTAAAAATTTATAAATCTGTTACATAACAAAAAAATTAATGAACACCTAATCATCAAACTCAATAATTCATCCACATACCAAACAACAAAATTCTTTCTTTTCTTCTCTCTCTCTCTCTCTCTTTATACCATTAAAGTAAAAAAATTTTTCGGTCTATCGCGTCTTTAGCACGAGACCAAGAGAGACGAACTTCTTTAAGCAGAGAGCTATATAAGAAGTCCAAGGTGTCGAATTACCGTAGCGAGGTTGTAAATTAACGTTGAATTCCAAGAGGTCCATATGACTATATACACAGACTTATTACTCACCGCTCAACATTTTCAATGCATAAAGCTTTGCTTGTGTACACAAGAGTCACAATGCAGATGTATGTATCGTTCTATTGTTTGTTGAATTTTTATATTTTTCATCTTTTTTTTCAATAAATGTATTTATTTTGAGAGGAAGATTATAAAATTATGACAAAACTTAATTTCAAGCTTTCTTTGCAAACCTCATTTTCGGAGGAAATCTATAAGTTTATTACTCTAGTTGCATAATATTCTAATATTACATTACACAACATACAATAATCCCATTACTTCTTAGTACATAATATAGAGAAAAAAAAGCATGTTTATTTTACCTACAAACAAGGAGATACAAGATAGATATACACAAGAGATATTATATACGGTGCAAGGTAAAAGAAGAGAAAGATTGATTAATCCAACACCGGAAAGGAGTTATAGCTCGTTTACGTCTCTAATGCTTTGGCTAATTGTATCTCGATATCTTGTGCTTTGGTACAAACCATACGTATATAACGATATCAATGAAACTCAGATCGAAAGAGATGGGGAATGAGATGAGAGTGCTTGTAAGTAAACCCCCTTTATATGTAGTCGAACGTGATATCTTGTATCAATGATTAGCCGCTGGCAAGATTAGAAAAATCTTTCAAAATTCGATCATATTTAGTTGTTGTAGTGTTTTTTTTAGTGCAAGATATTTGATTTACGACAGCTTTTTACTTATAAGCAATTAGTTGATTTGATATGTTATTTTTAGTGTCTAAAAGAAAAGGATATAGAATGGTATAGTTTTAATGTTTTAGTTCTTTTGGTTGATGGATTCTAAATTGATTGATTAGATGTACATTTTAAAAGTCATGTACAATATGCGCTAGTTATATCTTAACGAAAAATTTTAGTTTGTTTTACAGATTGAAATTAATTATTAAAAACAAACTTTTTACTTTCAAAAATTTTCACTTTGCAAAATTGACAATTAAAAAAAATAAATTAATGATTTCTAAAGATTTTGCCATATATTTTATTATTAAAAAAAGTGTTTCAATTATGGTTCATCACAATTTTGTTGAATAAATAAAAATCATACATGCGCTCGATTAGTCAAGAACAAGAGAAAAAAAACCCATCCATTATCGCTATCATTCAATAATTTTTAACATTACCAAGCTAAGTAGTCATGTTTTTTTTCTCTCTATCTTTTTTTTTTCTTCAACATCTAATGCAGCGCGCACGTGGCGAGTCACTTAGAATTAGCCGATCTTTCATCAAGCTGTACGTGCTCTTAAGCTTTCAAACGATAAGTTATACAAGTTATATATACGTACGTATTAAACACGATGTATACGTATTATATTTATATACGCATATATAAAAGTCGCACACCTGACTGCAACTGGAGATTGAAACTTTTCATATAAAACGCGAAATCCTATATGTATATTATGCATGTAGGGTCGAAGTTTTTTTTTTTCTTTTTTCCTCTTGTTATAATTGTTCTCTTGTATAAGTGGGAATCCTTTCGTTTCGCGCTAGAACTCGTGAGTCATTCGCGATTGTACGATTTTGTTTTAGGAGTTTCTTGTTTCCGATTTGTTAGAAGAAACTCGACTTGTTTTAAACTATCATAATTATTAAAATTTAAAATAAATAAATAAATTGACGATATGACAAAATTAATATACTTATTGGTCCTCGCTTTTATTATATATCTGAGAAAAAAATGATCGTATATTTTAAATTTTCCAACAGGAAAGCATAAGATATAAGATAAAGTACGTCACTTTTTTATAAAAATTATGAAAAAATAAAAGAAGTAAAAATGTCATCAGTAAATGACGTATCCATTTTAAAATAGTACATTGCGTAACAGGAATGGATATTAGGCTTTTTCTTGCGAAACGAGAAAAAAGCCTTTTCATACAAGTTACGTACTGCATTTTACATCCTGAGAACCGGAAAATTGCAAAGAAGTTGTGACTTTGGAATTAAAAGGGTCCAAAGATATTTCGTTCATCGTAAAAATAAGAAATAAAAATTTTTTAAAAATGAGAAAAATAGAAAAGATTTTACTATTGGTTATTTAAATAAAATTTGTATGTACTTTACAAAATTTTTTATTTTGTTATTATTTCTTAGGGATGAAAAAAGCATAAGTGTAGAAGAGCGTATAATTTAAAACCGTATTACTATAGCTTTATAATATTGCAAGTACAAAAGTGACATTAAGTAATACAAAAACAATATTTTTTCTTCAATGTGCAGACTTAAAATCAATTTCCAGGTATAATTTACTTTATATTTAGCAATAACTAAACTGGTCAAGGTCTCTGATGATGAACGAGTTACACATAAACTGTATTACTTAAATGTTTTTTTTTTGTTTCTTTTAAATTGATTCTAAATGAGAGCGATTTGTCAATCGATGAGAGACCTTGCAGATCAGCAAAATTAACGAAGACTTTTGTAGTTATTGGTTATGCAATTTAAACTTTATTTTTTTAATCCAATTGCAAGTTACTTCCGATGAATCATTATTATAAAATTTAATGGGTGACCTATAATTGTAGTTTGATTCTAATAAGTTCAATCTTTTGACTCTCATACGTGTTATCAAAGAGTATTACAATTAATTTTTATTATTAGAATATCTAAAATAAACGATTCGTTAAGACAACGGATTTCTAATCTACATTAAACTTGTACTTTTGATTATCTTTGATGATATACTAGCACCACAGTAGTATCCTTGAAAAAGTAAAAGAAATATGAATTGTTCACCGTACAAAATAACACCAAAATTAAGCGCTTTTCTCTTAAGGGC
Organism: Anastatus disparis; assembly: GCA_017163975.1. NCBI lineage: Eukaryota > Metazoa > Arthropoda > Insecta > Hymenoptera > Eupelmidae > Anastatus > Anastatus disparis. The sequence continues at coordinate 900,946 of JAFFSR010000261.1, forward strand.
AGGAGTATAATAGCTTTATACAATTGCAAAAATAATCTTTCGTTTTTTGTTTTTAAAGAAATGAAAAATAATTTTTATACTTTTTTCTAATCAAAAACGAATTGTATAAATTTTTTTTAATATCGTAGATGGAATTAAATTTTTTTCAACTTATTGAGAAATAAAATCTTCTTAGGAACAATAAATTGACGGTTGATTAATGAAAAGACGAATTTGTATGTAAAATTAAAATAAAAAAGAAGAAATTATTAATGATTACTAAATCAAAACATAGCCTCTTTGATTTAAAAAATGTTCACGTGATAATAATAAAATTAAATCATCCTTATCACCACCAATAACTTAACGAGTAATAATTGATAGATTTTTAACGAGCTTTTATGTGATTTAATAAATAATACGAACTAAAGTTTTTCGAATATTATTTCATCTCATCCTTTTTTGAACTTCTATGTTACAAACGATAAAACTTAAAAAAAAATTTGTTTAATTCATCAGCCTAAAAGTCTTAAAAAGAAAAATGAAAAGTTAATAAAAAATTTCATTGTCCACTGTATTAGTAAATGCAGTTAACAAAAAAAAAGAAATTTTTAAACAATCATTCTAATCGATCGTTCATGAATATCCTTTAACCAGCTCGTCGAATTAAAATGCGATTAATCATCAGCTGTGCAGCCATCGACACGTACGTTATAAGCACGCTTGCATAAAAAAAAAGAAAAAAAAAGAGAAAAGAAAACGAGCAAGGCTTGCGATGAAATATAAAAGTCGTGTATATATATACATATATGCGCGGGTGATTCGCGGGGTGATGTCATTTGAGTATTGTATTTCGCTTATCGAGCCTGAATACCGTGATTTCTCTTGTGCTGCGAGTTTAACTTTGCATTATAATATTGTAGGCTTGTGATCCATACAGCCAGCGTTTCAAGAATGCGATGGATACAAATTTTTTTTCCCTGACTTTTTAACTTACTATTTTTTCTCTTTATGACCTTCGGTCATCGTTCATGAAAGCTCGTTAATAAAAAATTAAAAAATTATTATATATTAATAATTTTGTGAATGTTTAGTGGTATTGAGGTTCCCATGTTCCATTAAATTAAATTTTTTTTTTATTTAACGTCGCTATATTTTTGCTATCATTGCGATGCTAAATAGCGACGGAGGTTATCAGTGTGTTTGTGAACAAAGCACATGTAACTACAGTGGTGCTTATAAAAATCAGCCAAAAGCGGGATTCGAACTCGGAACCTCGAGATTACCAATCCATCGCTCTATTGAATGAGCCACTGACGACCTCAGAAACTATTTATTTAATATATTATACAAATTTCCCGTTGAATTCATCACACGAAAATGACATAAATTTTATTAGATAAAATTATTAAATATGTTACAATAGAAAAATAAAAAGAAAAAAATAATTTAATTTTGAACCAAAAAAAAGGCTTATAAAAATCTGAAGATTAATTTTCTGCATCATTCATCCCCAATGAAAAAAATTGCATTACAATCGTAAGGCTTTGGCGCGATCGTATTTAACAAAACATCCTCTTACTATTATGACAATGATACAAGCAATAATTTTGTATAACAATTGTATTGCACTATATCCAACGTATTTTCAAAACACCAATTCTTTAAAAGCTCCGATAGGAAGAAACTTGAATACTCTATGTTATAAGCATGTCAGTACCATCCACTTCGATAAAATACATTTTCAATTGGTCTTATACAATTAATAATCGAATCAATGTTACTGTTTTATTTGTCCCCAATCTGATTAATCAATGATATTAGTATTATATGAATCTATTTTTTATTAATTATATTTATACATAGATACATGTTGATAAAAATTTATTCAATTATTATTATTTGTAACAATATTTTGAATATATTCTTTAAAAATAATGTTTGTTTGGAATAAAAATAAAATTACAATGCACTGTATGACAATAATAAATATTGTTATTTATTGAAAAAAAAGGTTTGTCAAAATATAATTTTAACCATCAAAGATATTCGAAAATGACCAAATTACAAACTAACAAAAACGAAATTAATATCATCTCAATCAAAGCATTTACATTGTATATGCCTAAAATTTGTCTATGTCCAAGCCTTGTAGAGGATTTTGCATTACTTCTTGTAGAATTTAACCTTCTTCATAGCAAAGATTTTTTTATAATCTCTATATAAAATTCCATGTCACCGCGCGGAAAGGGTTCAAGAATAGTAAACTAGTCACCCTTATCAAGTTCGGCATTTTATTGTGAATTCTTTGATTAAAACATAATCCTTTTTTGTTGGTTTGTAAATTGACTGTTTTCGAATATCTGTGAAAAATAAATATTGTTATTGATATTTAAATGTGTCATATAACTTTTATTTATTTGTTTAAAAAAATAAATATTTTAAAAAAATACATACGAATAAAAAATTTACAAGCAGGTGGATAAATAATAAACTTTATGATACTTTTGATCCATTTAATAATTATTTACATATAAAAAAGCACGAATATCATATTATTAGACAAAGTACATTATTTATGTGTTCTTAAGGCATAACAAATCTAAGTTTACTCTTAAACATCCGTTTGTTATGCTAAATATTTTTCTTTCTTAATTAAAAAATATTTTTCTAACCAAGAAACAAAATTTAGAGATTTTTTTTTTATTATGATAGGAATTAAATAAAATATAATTGTTGATTTTTATATTAATTGTATAAAATGTAAGTTAAATAACTAAAAAGTTTATTAGAGCATAAAATAAATAAAATTTATCTGATATAAATTTTCTACCCTTAAGATACAAATTTTTAAAAATAATTATTATGAATTAAAATCTGTTAGTGTCAAGAAATTAATTTTACAAATCTTAAAATAAAAGTGCTTATATCGCATATTAATGAATATTTAGTATTATCTATGAAAGAAAAAAATGTAATCCAGTCCAAGAGCCCATGATAAAAAAAAGATATATCAGACAGATTTCATTAACGGATGCGCTATAAAATTGAGGCCATTGACTCATAAGTCTACGTAGATAAGAGGTACACGAGAATCTGCAAAAAAAAATTATTGCTACCTCTATTGTTTTCTTTTGTAATAAGAGAAGATCAATTCTAGTATCATTTATTGTGCTGATAAATGCCAAGCTAATTTTCTTTTGCTTTTACATTTTTCTTTCTCTTGTGCTTTTTTTACTTTTGACTTTCGAAAAGTTTCTTATAGATTGATTTTAAATTAGAAATAAGTGTATTAAAAATATTTTATTTTTTGTATATTGTGTGAATTGGAAAAACAGCAAATATTTTTATTTATTTCTTTTTTTTGGAATATTTGTTTTCCATTATTTTTACATTGCATATCTCAAATATCAATATAAATTGATGTAAAAGTGATTGTTATTTTTTGTAACATATTTTTATTTTATTTTTCAAACAAACAAAAATTATTTTTAAATAAAATAACAGCCGATAAAATTTATTAAAAAGAGTTTCAATCGTTCAAAAGTTTCAAAATTCAATCGTTCTTTGTGAAAGTTACCTATTAAAAATAAATTTATTCGGCAAACTTTTTACCATATTTATTTTTTATACACAAGAGTAAATTAATTGTTATAAAATAGTGTGAGTTTTAAAATTGATAAGTGTGTACTACATACGGTAAAACAAAAGCAAAAATAAATCTCAACTTTCTTTGCTATTTAAACTTCTTGCAATTTTAGGGATGTTTATTTAATCAATAATATTTGTGCTTAATTACAACGTATAATGTAACTAGAAAAAAAAATGATACTTTTACCAAGCTTTCCATCAATATATCTCAACGATTTTAGAGAGAAAGACAGAGAGAGTGAGTCTCTGAGGCTCAATTCGCAAACCTATACGCATTGCCGTTGGGCAATATGGTAGTATAAGTACATATTCGGCATCAAATTACAATATATACGCTATAACAGTTCCAGTTACACGTGCGCGAGTATATACGAGAAACGCGCACGCCTTCGGGGCCCCTCTTTTTTTTCGCATATTCTTTCTTTTTTAGTTTTTTTTTTTTAATTTTTTCTTTTTTCGTTACTCGTTCTCTTGTAAGTAAACTTTTACTTCTGAGTATAAAATAAATGCGCACACACTCGTGCTTTACTTTTCAGTACAAGTTGCGTTGTAAGCTTTTCATGCTTTTTTTAATGGAATAAAAGGCAGCGTTGGAAAATCGATAGGTGGTACATATTAAAATGTTAATTATATAATATATATTATATAAATGAATTTACAAAAGTCAAAGTTGACAAACCAAATTGTTGCAACCTTTTTTTTTATTATACGCATTCAGATTTATTTTGACATTTAACATACGATAGAGTTTGAATCATACTTTTCAGAGAACTTAAGATAAAAATACTAAAATTTAGCAAAAAGAAAAAACATTACCTCAATGAAAAAAGATTTCCTACATACTCACTTAACATTGAGTATAGATATAGAAAAAAAAAATTAAAAACGTGACGCACGTGCTTTAGCGCCAAAACTTAATCCACAAGTCGTCTAAAAAAGCTTCTCCGCGTATATACACTTTAGCCTCCAATGTTAAGATTTATTTTATCGCTTTTAATATGTGCTCAATACCGAGAACTAAAAGATTTGATTTCGTTGTCCCGGTGTTACGTTCGACGACTGTGTGTGCATTTAAAAAAAAATGAAGAAAAAAAAGAGAAATCGAAATTCGATCGCGACGTGACGAAAAAATAAATAATAAAAAAATCCATCTGCACGGCTTACTTTTCTTCCTGTTTTGACTTTTTTTAACGTTTTTCTTTTTTATGTTGAGCGATATGCAAATTACGTTTTAAATAATTATTATATTATTTTAGTTAATTTAATGTTACATTGCGAAGCGCTTCTTTAGTACATATGTACGTATGAATGACATTTTGTAAGGAAAATATTCAAGGTTTCATAAAATTTAAAGGAATACTAGATTTTTTAAAATTTGTCCATATAAAAATTAAAATATACTAAAAGTATGTAAACTAAAAGATACAAACCAAGAATATTGTTTAAAATGTTTAAAAAAAGAAAATCTTTTATAATATATGAGGTAAGGGCAAATAAAATATTTTTATAAACATTTGTATTTTTGAACAAGTTACCATGGAATTTCAAGTCTTCTTATTTTTTTTACATTTTACGCACTTTTTATGGGCATAACTACCTTTTTAAAATTACAGAATGAAAAAGTGAAACTTTAACTTATTGTTACAAGCTAAAAAATTTAAGTTGAATCTACTAAAATCATATATTAGTAAAAATTTTTTTGGAAATTTTAAACAAGTTCACGCACAATAAATTTAAAACTGATTCAACATTTGACGTAATCATAAAAATATTGTTTTTGTCATCTCAACCCAAACTGAAAAACTTAAAACTCTACTTAAACTTTTGACATATCCTTATCAATGTCTTAAATATCACTGTTTCATTTCTCAGAATTAACCCTATAACGATTTATGTAAGCGAATAGATATCCGAAGCCAAAGTTTACATTAGCCTAAATTTTCGACTGGACCATATATACGTATATATTTATTTAACTCCTAAGATAGAAATCGAGATAATATTTTAACAAAGCAGTATATTACGCACTTGTAACGTTATCGCAAAACCCAACGACGAAAATAAAAAAAAAAATAAAAAGAAAGTAAGTAACAGGCCAATTTATGTACGCTCAAATTTCGAATTTGAACGCACGTATAGTATAGTTCTTATTAAAAGAGTATAATTGTCGTTACTGCGTCGTAAGCTTCGAAGAAATTGACGATTCCGTAAACTTTTTTTTTCTTTTATTCTTTTAAAAGCTATACCGATCGGTTTCTCTTTCTTTGTTTTTCGCATTGTTCGATTGTCAGAATCGAAACTTTACTTGTGACACGAGCGCTGTGTTGATAGTTTATTTTTTTATTCTTTTGTTCAGTTTTCTTTTTTCGATCGATATCGATCATCGATGCGTTAGTCTATAAAAATTTACCGTATAGATAATTATGTGACTATTGATTTATAATGATATTAACGTAAATTATTTTCTTCTTTTTCGTTATTCTTTTTATTTTCAATTAACTTTTCTTGGATTTTATCTTTAGATTAAATTGTTGATTTAACTTTAGAGCAGTGGCTCAGTCGTTAATTCGTAATCGCAAGGTGTTGAGTTTAAATCCCGCTCTCGGCAACCGATTTAAGCAAGCACAACTGTATACGACACATGTGCTGCAGTTCACTAAAACACACTGATGACCTTCGTTGCTAATTAGCAACGCAATGATAGCTGAAATACAGCGACTTTAAATGAAATTTTTAAAAATACTAGCAATTTTAAGCGCGCTGCACGCGCCTTGTTTTATTTGTTTATTAGGCCGCGATCACATGGTGCAGAATAGACATGCAGAATAGAGCTTGCGTAATAGAAATAATCAATGAGAAGAAATTTAGAAAGTGGCAGAATAGCTCTCATTGGTTATTTCTATTACGCAAGCTCTATTCTGCGTATCTATTCTGCACCATGTGATCGCGGCCTTAGTTAACATAATTCATTGAAATTTCAAAATTTTATTCAAAATTTCAAATTTTCGTCACTTGTTTTATTTTAACCAATCAAAACTGTCTTATCGTGATGACAGAATTTATCCATCACTTTTTTAAAAGAAGATTAATAAAATTTATCGATAATGCATCAGCTATTATGCAAGTTTTCAGATTTCATATACACGCAAAATATATATAATTTCTATATTGAATTTAATAGTTCTACTAGTGCAAAAAATATTAATTTTTTGTACACGCATTTCGCATAAGTAGACAGAACATGATTTTGTGACTGTTTTATACATATTGAATATAAAAATGCAAAATATTTTGCAAATTATTTTTCAGTTTTTAGGTATAATATTAATAACGATGATAAATTTTAATGAAAATCTTCAAATTTTTTTAAGACATTTAAATTGACCAAATCTTTTTCATATCATTTCTAATAAGCATTTATAATAAATTCGATATTTTAATGATATCGCACGACAACTTTAAACGTTTGAAAGATATTATTAATAATTTTGCAACATTATTGAATTATTTACAAACATCGGAGATTAATGTCTTAATTATATCTCAAATTTGTAAATATTTAATTAATGATTTTTCTTTGCAAAAACAATATTGAAAGATACTATAATCTGACTGACTTTTTTCTTTAATTTGCTAAATGTGTAAAACTGAGCTTCAACAAATATTATAAACAAATAACGTAAACAATATTTTTATTTATTCAAACTTGCATTAATTATATCGAGACTATTATAAGCTATTATATAACCTAAATAATATAAAAAAAACAGTGTAAACAATATTTTTATTTATTTAAACTTATCAATATGCATTATTTATATTTAAACTTTTATAAAGTGATACATAAACTTATAAAGATTATTACTAACTTAAAATTATAAACATTAAAAAAATACGTTTTTTACATTTGTTTTTTCAGTAAGCAGTTTTGTCACAGATCCATTATCCAGCAGTTGTATAACAACTAATTCAAAGGATCTCAATGTATCCGTCGGAAGTTTATCGCGCGACTCATCGGTTGTCGTCAGTTCAAGTCTTCATGATCATCCGACTTTGCATCACAGTCCTGATTCCGTAGTTTCTGGTACGGGAAATAGTAGTTTGTCGCTTGGTTCATCTCAGCAGCATCACAGTCAATCGGTAAGCATATATTATATATTTATGTATATATAAAAAAATATAATTATATTAATAAAAAAATTAGAAACAATTTGAAAAATACGAATAAACAACATTACTTGTCAACTTTACTTTTAATTGATTTCAATGATTTTGAGGGTTTATTTAAAAGAATAGTATATATGATACTTGACGCTGTTTTTTCGCACGAGTGTAAAAAATATCTACTTCTCGAACTACGTGCAACATGATTTATTTAAAAATTTAATTTCTATTAATATTATTTACCAATTAGCTTAATATACAAATGCATACAAAATGTAGAAAGTGTAAAATTACTTGGAAATTTATTATTATTAAATTAAAATTTCTTTAAATCAATATTAAAATTTATTTAGATGTATTAGGAACTATCTAAAATTTAATAGAATTTTTTTATATTCCCGTGTTTAATACTTTGCAACAAAAAACTTTTGTCCAGTTTAAAAGAAAATTTGCTAACTCAATTATTTATCTTTTTTTTCTTAAATAATCTAGAGAGGTATAAAGCGTAAAACAGAATCACCCCTCGACTCAGGTGTATTAGAAGCATCGGCAAGTAGTACAAACGTCGACGATGTCACAGGTAGTTCGAATAATAAACGAGCACGTACAATACGTGTACCATCGGGTGATGCGAGTACAACAACGAATAATAATACCAATAACAATAGCAACAACAATAACAACAATACAAATGGCGATTCAAGTAATTCAAGCGACACAAAGCCACCCTATAGTTATGTTGCTCTTATAACGATGGCCATACAAAGTAGCAAGCACAAAAGATTGACATTGAGTGAAATTTATGCTTTTATACAGACTAATTTTCCGTATTATGAGAAAAATAAAAAGGGTTGGCAAAATTCAATAAGGCATAATTTAAGCTTGAACGAATGTTTCGTCAAAGTTGCCAAGGAAGGCGGCGGTGAGCGTAAAGGCAACTGGTGGACGATACGTAAGTTTATTTTATTATTACATTTTATTAACATTTATATGCACGTATAAACAAGATCATTTGTAAAAAAAAATAATTTTTCTTAATTTTATTGGCATGGTTATTTTTCCGCTTTTTTGTAAACAGCAGATTTTTCGTATAATTGTATGATTTATGTAGATAGATTATACTTTATCGATTGATTTGCAATTAAAATGATTTATTTATTAAAAATAACTTAACAATTATAAACAGAGTTACAATTTGAATATAGATATTTGTAGATGAATAAATATTCATTTATTTTCAAGTTAAATACAAAAAAGGGTATAATTCAGTAATGAATAATAAATATAAAAATACTGCATGCAAAATATCACAGTAAATTGCACGAAAAAACACTAGAGCTTTAAAAGTAAGTCAACGATTAAAAAGCGATATTAAAAAACAATCAAGTTAATAAAATCTTAGTTATGACATCAAATAAATATGTAATCAATATAAAAATAAAATAAATAATAAATATACAGAGTACAAAAATACAATTTGGCATAAAATGGATCCCTACTTTTTTTTTCATTCATTCATTTATGAAAAATACTAAAGAAAAAAATTAAATTATTATTTTTGTTTATTTTAAAATAACAGATCCCGACGCAGGAGAAATGTTCGAAAATGGCAATTGGCGACGGCGTAAACGTATGAAGCGTCATTATCGTAACGCACCTTATCCAAAAAGTTTAGTTCCTGAATATTTCCAATCTAGTGCTGTACATCTAGGGACAAGAAATTTATTCGCTCATTCACCACCCGCTTATTCTACTTCAGCGTATCCTCGTTACGATACTAGGTTCGATGAAATATTTTTAATTTATTTTTAGATTTTTAAACTTATTGATAACGTGAAAATTGATATTTTTTGTATTTTATGTAACAATGTATAACTTTTTTTATTCTCAATAGTTATAATCAGTTATTTTATATTTTTACTTTGTTATCTAAGATTTTTTTTATTTTATAGATTTCAATGAAATTACTATTGATTAGGTTCAGTTTTTAACAATAATTATTTTATTATTCTATTTTGATTTTAGTCCATGGAGTCTACAGCAACAACCTCTTTCATCGTACAGTCATTGTCAGGTACGTATATACTAAATACATTGATTAAAATCATTAAATTTTCCTCAGAATTGTACTATATCTTAAATTTTATTGATAATTTGTAGCTGCAGCAACAATTGCCGATGCAATCAATGCCAATTTCATCAATGAACGGTTACAGTCAAATAAGTTCGTCACTAGGTGAGCCATTTAAAACAATATTAATCCCAATCAATTCCCAATTATCATTTAAGGAATAAACAATGGATCCCAAAGCTTTTCAAGGTAATTATCTTGATGTTCCAGGCAGTACAAGCGGCACAACTGGATCAATGAGCAGTAACACATTTGCTGGTGGTTTTACAGCTTGCGCTCGGCGGCACGACGCTGCAGCTTCCGCAGCCGCTATGTCGGTTTCCGAAGCGGTATCAAGGTGTTCTTATTGGCCGGATAGTGAGTGTACATATTACATTATTTTTGCTTTTTTAGTCTTTAACCATCATCAAAAAAAAACACCCGACTTCGGTATTATTTCGTACATTGAACGAATTTTTCGTGTTAATGGAAGTCTTATAACAGTCAAAAGTACGATTCGGTGTGCGAAATAGCAGCCGAAGTTGGGTGTTTTTATCGTGACAGAAGTATATCAATATGTGTTGCATATCGATATCAATACCATCTATTAACATCAATTGTGTTAGAAGATTTAATGTAATGAAGTTTAAACTTTTTTGTAATGTGTAGATAAATAAAAAAAAAACTCATTAATTAATTCATTAACGTTGAAAAAGTATATAAAAAACTTTTTTAATAAATTTTACTGATAAATATTAATAGTTTAAATACAATATATAATACATATATTCTAAAATCATAATACTTGAATTTTTTTAAATTATTTCCAAGATTAACCATCCTTTTCTCTTTATTGATCTTTAAATCGCGTTTAAATTCACAGCATCAATATGAACCAAAATCCAATATCAATTGTTTATTTTCAGTGGTTAAAGAAGATCCAGGTAATACACCCGTATCGCCAAGTAGCGTAAGCACAGTAGGAGTTACATCAAACATGTATGGTTCGACAACACCATCAAGTGTATCATCGATCGGTTACTCGCCCGTTGATTTTCAAACGCGCTCAAAATGTTATATGTGAGAATTTTCAATGAGACCTTTTAAAATTATCGCCAAACTGTACGACAATCGAACATTTACTGTACTATTCTTATATATATATATATACTGTTATTCTACTTCTTAAAAACGAAGTATGTACTTCTTTGTATGTTTCACACACTTTTTTTTCTTCTTTTTTTTATCAAAGTTTACGAAGCATTTCGTTAACGATGCGGTTTATTTTGTATTAAATTCTTTTTTTTTCCTTTTTTTTAATGGGGACTGCGGTTAGGTATTGTCCGTCGAGAGAAAAAGATTTTTTTTTAATTAATCATAGATTATTGGTAAAGTAGTATTCATATCATATTGGTTAGATTGAAAAATATTTTTTATTTTGATGTTTGAAATAATTTTTAAATTGTTTTTACTATTATTTTACAAAAAAAAATTTAGCCTTGTTAATGTTTTTATCCGCCATTGAGTAAATTGATTATGACTGTCTATCATTAAAGATTAGATTTGTGATGAATAAAATCGTCTTTAGGATAAATACGTTATCTCTAATATTAAGATTTATTTAATATAAAAACAATGTTCAAAGCTAAACATATGGTATCGTTAACGAAGTATAATTACTTTTCTATTGTATACGTAATTTTTAAGATCAGACACAAAATTTTAAAAAATGAGCGCTTTATTTTTTTTGCAAAACGCTGAGCTATCATACTTTATTTTCTCATTTACTTTCAAGATCAGAGAGGTAGTCAGTGGCTCATTCGGTAGAGCGATGGATTCGTTATCTCGAGGACCCGAGTTCGAATCCCGCTCTCAGCCGATTGTTACATATACATCGCTGTACGTCACATGTGCTTTGTTCAAAAACACACTGACGACCTCCGTCGCTAATTAGCATCATAATGATAGCTGAAATACAGCGATGTTAAATAAATTTAACATGGTTCCTTTGTTATTTAGCGCTATTATTGTGACTGTTGGACAGTATTTTACATGCTCGTGTTATGCGTTTTTTTTTAAGTCTGAATCTCAGATACGAATGTTCAAAATAAAAAATTTTTAGGTTTCTTTTGATTATGATTATATTTTTGTTTAAAATAAATATAAATTATTCTTTGAATGATTAAAAATTTAATTATATATACTATTTTAAAATACAATTACTGATTATTAATTGTCCTAATAAAGTCACAGCGTAATTATGTTTTAAAAATTTTATATATAACGAAGATTATGTCAAAATGGTTTTGAATGTTTATATCTACGCTATATAAAAAAAAGAAACGTAGAAGACGGCACATACGATGCGTGTATGTAAATATTTTATATTAATATAAATTAAGGCTCCTTTAGTTGTTAATTTATCCGTTTAGAATCTCGCGCGAGAACGTTTTAGTTCTGTTGTCAAACATCAGAAGTAAATATAAAAAAATAAAAAAAAATATAATTACTCTTTTACTATCTTTATTCATGACTATAAGCGTAAAATAAGCAGAAAGAAATATAATATATATATAGTCTTTCTTAAAATGTGAATAATGATGTAGTTGTCTTTTAATCGATCATAACAAAAGAAAAAAAAATGAACAAAGACAAGTAGGTCATTCCCTGTTTAAAAAAAAAATATGTACTTAGAACGATCGATAAAAATAAAAATAGTTTATTAATTATTGCTATTATTAATATTATGATTAATATTTGTTTAGTGAGGAATAAAAAAATAAATCAGTATCATCGATAGAACTTTATAGTAATTTTTCTATAAGATGTCATTGTTCATAATTTATTTTGTCTTACTTTTTTAAGTTTAAAATTTTGAAAAAAAGGATATTGTGCGCTTGAAATTTAATAGCAATGAGTTTAAAACATCGAAATTGTGGTGTTGTAAAAGTGGACAATGACTATTTGTGAGTATATCGTTATTCTGTCGATGATGTTTATAGTAAATTTAAAAAAAAGGGTACTGAATAAAATTCAATTATTTATCATTTCTGAATTTTTCATTTTATTATTCCTTTTGTTGTCTTACAATATGAGATCATCAGTGGCTCAGTCGGTAGAGCGATGGATTCATAATCTCGAGGACTAGAGTTCGAATCCCGCTTTCGGCGGCTGATTGATACAAGCACCACTGTATAAGATAGATGTGCTTTGTTCACAAACACACTGATAAACCTCCGTCGCTAATTAGCAAATAGTAATGATAGCATAAATACAGCGATGTTAAATAAAATAAAAAAACAATATTATCAGAGGTAAGTACCATTATTTATATTTTTTTATGCAATTATTGCAATTGTATTGCATAAAAAATATAAATGTTGATATTTACTTTGTGATGATTGGTTTTTCCATTCTTTTAAAAATTCAAATATTTGATATTCTTTTGAACTAAATTTACTTAAATTTTATAATGTTCTACAAAAAATGAAGAAATACTAATTTATTCTGATATTATAAATGTAGTTCTAAACATCAATCATTTTAAACGCTTTGAAGAAGAATCTCATATACTTTTATTCTTCAAAACGACGAGACCAACAAGCAACACAAGGTAGGTAAAACATATACACCTGAATAGAGCACATTCATTTGAACTTCTGATACGCATGCGTGAAATAACAAAAAAGTAAAAAAAAGACGAGGAAAATTATGAGGTAAAATAGAAAGGAGGGAGATACAAGCTCCGCCCTGTAACCAAGTTGAGAAGAAGGGTCATACATATGATGAAATCGTTGTTCGCTTATCCTATAGCCAATAGCAGTGCTTTATACTATATATTCGCAAAATCTGTCTAAAGCAAGCAAGGGGGGAGGAGAGAACTTTTCCGCAAACTACTGTTGTATAGGTAAAACCGCCTACGCTTCTTTTCCTATACTTCAATGGTGTGGAGGTATACACCTATGTGATTTTAGAGTTAATCGATACACACAAATTGCATTGAATTTGAGTATCAAGAATTTGAAATATTTTTAGAATATTTGTATGATTTTATTATTCATGCACGGGAAAATAATTTTTGTTTAAGTGAAATTATTTTTATAATAAATACTGCACTGTCTTAAAAAATATTATTAGAAAATTGGCTTAGTAATGGACTCTTAATCTCGAGAATCCGAGTTCGAATCCCGCTCGCGGCCGATTGATACAAGCACCACTGTACATTACATGTGCTGAGTTCACAAACACACTGGACGATCTCCGTCGCTAATAAGCACCGCAATGATAGCATAAATACAGCAAAGTTAAATTAAATAAAAAAAAATGGCTTTATTATTCTCCGAAATTTATTAAATACATACATGCCAGCAGATTTAATATTTTAATCTTGTAATTAACGCTAGTGCAAAAATTTTAATTTACTAAAATTGTTGTACTCGCAGAAATTTCAAATGCTAAATTAGTCTTATACTATGCTTCAAACATGTTTTAGCAAAAATAGTTTATTGAGAAAAAAATTTAATAATTATATTTATTTTATAATGTTAAAATCTGTTTTAAAAATTTAAAAGAGAAATTCAAAATATTACGCCCCCTCAAAAAGTCTGTTATTAGGTAAATCGACCCTTGATCCCATGACAGCCGTAAGCTGTGACATTTTACATATGACCGGATTTCTCATTCTCCTTTAGAAAGCCTTCAGTTACATATATATAAAGTAAACGAAATTAGAACAGAATAAGTATTAGTAACTTGGACACCAGCAGTCGTATTCATTTGACTGACGACCAACAGCTGAACGCTTCTTCTCAAGTAGCTTTTATCTTTTTTCCGTTTTTATTTTTCTGATTTTTTGATGGAATACCTAAGTGTTAAAAAAATGATATAGTTGTCGGTTTTATTTGCTTTTTTTTAATATACTATCTCACAAAATTTAGTCGAAACTTTCAATGGTTTTAATTCATTCAATCGTCTTAATAACAAAAGGCTTTTTCTTTCTATATTTCGTCCACCTTTTTAAGGTTTACAGTCAAGTGTGCTAATTATTTTCTTATGATTTTTTCCTAAAGACGTTGAATTTTTTGTACATAAATTTGAAGATTAGATAATAATATTTATGGTCACTTAAGGAGGTCATCAGTGGCTCACTCAGTAGAACAATGGATTGATGATCTCGAGAACTCGAGTTCGAATCCCGTTCATGGCTGATTGATACAAGCACCACTACACGTTACATGTGCTTTGTTCACAAACACACTGACGAGCTCCGTCGCTAATTGGCATCGCAGTGATAGCATAAATACAGCGACGTTAAATGAAATTTAAAAAAAAATACAGCTAATAAAATACTACTACTCGCATTTAAAATATAAAATTTATATTTAAAAATTTATTAAAACAAATATTTTTAGCAAAATAAATGTACCTGAAAATTTTCAATACTTTGTAGATTTTGTATTTTAGATGGCGGTCGACTATGTCCCTAGGCGTTATTTTTAATATTTATGCTGAACAGCATTGGGTTTTATAGAGAAACAGTTTTACGCTCATAAAAAAATATCCTACACAGTGACATTACTGTTCGATGCTGAGGCATAAAATCGACGTGTAAATAACTGGAACATAAATAAGGCAAAACTCTGACTTGCTCGTGTGCCTTTGAATGCATACCTTTTTTTGCTTTTCTTTATTTTTTTCTTTTTATTACTTTTTACTGACGATAGATTGAAAGGGTTATGCTTATCGGAGATTCAATTAGAATAGGATGTAAGGTTTGCTTAACATTTTTTGATTTATTTGCTGAATATATTTGATAAATAAGCGTTAAAATAAACAAAATTCAAATAGACTATTAGGTTAGTTTTTATTAGTATATAATTTATTAGTTTATGTTACTAATGATTTTAATAAGCAAATAATGCATCTAATATTCTATGAACAAAGTTTAATGCTTATATTTTTTAAATACTATATTATTTTATTATATTTACTTATTTATAGAAAACTTAAATACAACAATTATTTGGTATGAATAAATTAATTCTCTGTGCTGAGTGATAAGATATTTCGTTGAACGTTCCATTGGAATAAATTTTGTTTCTAGAGATTTTTTATTCTAGACTAGATATTCGATAGATTATTTAATGATTAAGTTTATTATGTATTTATCTTTCTTTTTCATGAGAATAATACATATTTATACATAATAATTAATATTCAATACTTTTAAAAATTGTTCTATAAAAGACAAAATTTTTTAAAAATAATTTATACGAATAATAAAACCAATTAGATATAATAAATGAATATGTTTACACATAAACTTTTAAATTCGCGCTAATGAAAAATTATAAATTTGAAGTTAGTACGCAAACAGTATACTACAGTATACGCTGCTGATTGTCCGTCGTATTTTTCTAATATTATACTGTATACATATATACAAGCATAAAACGTGCGAAATAAAAACAAACATCATTATAGGTCAGATCGCGCGCGCGTGGCTTCGTACTTCCTAAGTTCGTGACATGCCCTGGCGTTAAGAAAATGTGCTATTGTTTTGTTATTCCGTAAAACTTTATCAGTACAAAAATTGTTAAGAGAATAAAGAATAACGTAATTAGTTATAGATATATAGGTGATGCTTTAGTGTTTTTTCACCTTTCGAAAGTATATAGTAGGTAAGATAGTGTTAAAAGTTTAAGATTTTGTATAGTGTAGATTTATAGGTTAAGTGTTCGCAAATCATATTAATTCGTTAATAGCCAATAATACGTTATAAAATTTTTTATATTAGAAAAAAAAGACGCAATGTTGCCGAAAGAAGAAGATAACGATATTAATAATGACTTGAAAATTGCTCCTGACATATACAATGATTTTGAAGAAGTAGATAATGATATATTGGAAGTATCCAGCAATGAATTTAACGAAACGCGGGACGTTAAGGTGTTGATTGTATTGCCGAATAATAAGCAACGATTGGTCACAATGCAGATGCCGCATGTTGCAAACGAAGTGAAAAGTGTCTTTGAAGAGGTGAGAAAATATCTTATGATTTTTCACTCTAAAATCTTTAAAAAGTTTCATGTAAATATATTCATTGCCTTACAATATTGTGTTTAAGTACAAAATTTTTTTTATTAGAAATTATGTCAAATATTTTATATTATATTTTAAATTAAATTTAGATATTTTGAGGTCGTCAGTGGCTAAGTCGGTATGAGCGATGGACTCGTAATCTCGGGATCCCGAGTTCAAATCACGCTCTCGGTGGTCGGTTGACCGAGTACTGCCGGTTGATACAAGCACCACTGTTCGTTACATGTGCTTTGTTCACAAACACACTGTCGATCTCCGTCGCTAAATAGCATCATAATGATAGCTGAAATACAGCGACGTTAAATAAAAAAAAAGAAGATTTTATGTCTTGATCAATTGTGAAAGTTATTAGAATTTTCAATTTGACGCAACATTTTAAATTAAAATTATAATAATTATTAAAAATTTCGATTTTATAATTGAAGTTTATATATAAACAGCTGATTTGAAGCGCCGGCAATTGGAGGCTACAAAATTTTAATTTTGTCATGTACTTTGTTCACAAGCACGTTGAAAACCACCGTCGCTGACTAGCAACGCAATGGTTACTTTAAATTCAAATACGGTTATTTTTGGGCTCTGCTGTATCCATAAAAAAACATACCTTTTTTTCTATTAATATTGTAACATTCATATTATTGTAAGAACGACGGTTTTCAGCGTGTTTGTGAACAAAGCACATTTGTATCAATCGACCGACAGCGGGATAATACAAGTCCATCGCTCTACCGACTGAGCCACTGACGACCTTATGACTTATTTTTTACTACTATCGGTGTTTTTTAATCTCAATTTTCGGAAAGCTTTTTTATAAGCACTACATTGACTTCGAAGTCCGTGTAGAAGAAACAGCGAGAACAGAATTTTATTTAATATTTTTCGATAGGATTAGTAAATTTCTGTAACATAAAAAAATTCGCATCTCTGCCGCACCCTCGCTACAGCCAAATATACCAAACGTCTAATGGATTTTTTTTTATTTTATTTAACGTCCTTTTATTCCAGCTATTATTGCGATGCTGATTAGCGGGGGAAGTCGTCAGTGTATTTGTTAAGCATACGTAACGTAGAGTGGTGCTTGTATCAATCGGCCGAGAGCGAAATTTGAACCCGGGACCGCGAGATTATGAATACATCGCTTTAAGTGAACCACTGATGGCTTTATTTGCAATTAATTTAGCTGTGAGATTGTATTCAATTATCATTTAATAATTAAGACATCGATACATTGATGCGCATTAATTTTTAAAAAAATAGTTTATAAATTCATTCGAAATTATTACTATTTGTCTATATTGCTAATAAAGCGAAATTTCATTGCGGAAAAAGTATTGGGATTAATAGAACAAACTAAAATATGATTATATATTAAAAAAAATTTTTTTATCATAACACATCATTAATCAAAGAATTTAAATATTTCTTTAGGTTGGTAGATTGTTAAAAACGAATGATTGTCGACTTGACATATATGCAGTAGTTGATCCAGACTATACCTTTGATTACCTTGTTGAAGTTAACAATTCTTCAGAATATGAATATGTAGAATACATTGTTAATCTCGATATTACGAACAATAATGATAGCAATAATGAAATTTCGTAAGCTTATTTCAAAACATCTTAAAAATGCTTTTAAACTCTATAGATTATATTTATATGCTTATTTATTTATTTATTTTTTTTTTTAAGAATTGAAGAAGATCATCGATTATTAGAAGATAAGAAAAATGTACGTCTTTTATAGCTAAACATATTTAATATGTTTATGTTGCATGTAAAAAATTTGTATCGTCAAAATTAACTTTTACTAATTTAATTTTTAATAAATCCAAAAGACGACTTGTTGCTGATTTTATTGTTATTCTCTGCCGATAATGTTTCACTACATTTAATTTTTTTTTTTTTATTTTATTTATAAATTAATATTATTTTAAAACAAAAACACTTCTATGAACGCAAAATTGTTTAAACGTGGAGGAAGATGTTCGGAGACTATGCGATCATAATTATTTGACATTTACATGCATTTTCTGCAAAGATAAAGCCAAAATTCCTAATTTTATTTTTATTTTAGATAATATAAAAATAAAAAATTTATTTGAATGTTATAATAAAATTTACATAGATAAATACTAACTGCATTATTGACTTTTGATGAAAAAGAATGTAATCACAATATTTTTAATAATTCATATTATTTAATTTCCTAATTGGTCTGAATTCTATTAGCATTTTTATGAAAAATATTTAAAAATTAGTTAAAAGATTAATTTTTTAAACAAATTCATTAATTAGTCTCGGAAAATTTTGGGTTTTCGAATAAATTATGACAATTTATTTTTATTAACTCATTAATTTTATTACATTATCCATTATTATTTGATACTTGTATTTTTTATTTCCAACAATTTTTCTCTAGGACTAAAATGTATTATATTTTGTTTTTTTTATCAATATTATATGAAGTCAAATTTTATTATTTTTTTAACATTTTATTTGTGGAAAGGTTCAAAGTTTTAAAATTTACTATTTGTTTTAAGAAGTTAAGATTTTCTATATTGTTCATTTTATACAGTAGATAAAATTTTGTTCTTGCAACTCTGAAAACTAGAAAAATAATTTAAAATAAATATATTTTAATGCTTTTAACTAATAAATTACACAATGGGCTTAATTGCGGACAATCAATTGTGAAATCTGATTGGTAAAACTTTAGGAAAAAGTGTGAATGAGGATGGTATATGATACTATTACCAAGTTCTATTTCTAAGCTAAAAGACTGAAATGGATAAAGATTATTATTATAACTGATACATAATTCTATATGTTATTGGTTAAAGTTATATCTTATTAACGAACTTCTTTTTTTTAATAAATTAATAATAATAATAATAATAATAATAATAATAATAATAATATATAACCAAATGGTGAAGGAAATAAAAAGGTAAATTTTATAAATCCGGCATTTTAAAGATATATAAACGTTAAATTATAAACAATACCTGTCATATCGAATGCATAAAAAAGTATTCTATTCAACTAGTACACAAAAAAAGAAAGTGTACTAATAAATCACAATGCCATTTATAAAATTCGATAAATTAATAAGGTGATGGAGGAAAATATGGATTTTTATATTATTAAATTGTAGCAATTTTTATACCATAAATATATATTTTAGATTCCTGAATATTCACCAAAATCATGTGATAATCAATGGTTTTACGGAACGGAAGAAAATAATTTTGCTTTAAGTATTGGTAACGAAGTAGAAATAACGGAAGAAACACCACCAGAAATTGAAGATGTAAAAATTGATATTGAAGACAAAAATGAAGAATTCAATTGGAAAACCATTCATCCAAATAATTTTTACGATTTTGAACCTAAATCAAAGTAATTTATTTGTCAATCTTTTTTTTTATATGAAAAAATTAAAATGTTAAATAATATTTATTTATTTTAATTATTTTTTTTTTAAAGAGAGTCAATAAGTGAAAGAGTTTCGAGTAATCCCACTGTAGAATTAGGGGACAGTCCAATGCTAATTAGTCCAATTGTAAGTACTTTGTTTCATTTATTATTTTATTAAACGTCGCTGTATTTCAGCTATCATTGCGATACTAATTAACGACGGAGGTCTTCAGTGTGTTCGTAAACAAAGCACATGTAATGCATAGTGGTGCTTTTATAAATCAGCCGAGAGCGAGATTCGAACTCGGAACCTCGAGATTATCAATCCATCGCTCTAGCAATTGAGTCACTGAAGACCTCCTTTGTTTCATTTTAATTTTATATTTTTCTTAATTTTTTTTTTTTATATATTTTATCAAAAATCATACAAAAAAGTTTATTTTTTTATTTTAGCTTAGCAAAGGAAAAAGAAAAGCGAATACTCCTAAGGATACAGATATGTAAGTTATATATTTCTACTTTGAATAATTTCTTTAACTAGTTTTTTGTCTAATTTTATTTTAATTTTTGTGATGTCAATGCTAAATAGTATTACATCAATAAAAAGTTTTGTCAGTTTAACGTCAACGAAAAAACTATTTTATATGTTTTTAAAAAACTATTTATCATTGCACGTTTCAACAGATATTAATTATAATTTGTAGTTTAACAATCTATCCACCGCCTCCATCAAAAGCTGGCATATCTATAAATGTAAAAGATTATAAGTGCCTTTCATCCGGTACTTTTCTGAATGACATAATAATTGACTTTTATTTAAAATATTTGGCGAACGAGGTTTTATCGCCAGAAGATCGTAACCGGACCCATGTATTTAGTTCGCATTTTTTCACTCGATTAATTAATCCACACGCAACGGAAAGCGATGATAATGAAGATAAAATGACAATTGCAAAAAAAAGACACGCTGGCGTAGAAAGATGGACTAAAAATGTTAATATTTTTGAGAAAGATTTTATCATTGTACCGGTAAATGAGCAGTAAGCATTTTCATTTTATTATATCACATATTGATGATCAAATATGAAAAAAAATTACTAAATTTTATAGTACTTATATCATATATTTTATTTAATTATTTTAGTGCTCATTGGTATTTGGCCATCATTTGTTTTGCACACTTGGTTCATAATATTAACGAATATGAGTATTTTGTCAGCGGAGATGAAGTTCAAGCGTAAGAATAACTTTTTTTACATAAAATGAATCATATATTAATCAATTAAAAACTGTAATATTTTTCATAATTAAATATACTTACAGGCCATGCATCTTAATTTTTGATTCACTTTCTGGAAGTGGTAAAACACGTGTAACAACAATATTGAGACAATATTTACATCACGAATATCTAGTAAAAATGCAAGAGGAAAAAATTTTTGATTATGAATCTATTCCAACTGTAAAACCTGAAATACCAGAACAATCAAATGCAACTGATTGTGGATTGTTCGTATTACAATACGTTGAAAATTTTTTCAAGGTAAATTAATTTTATTTTAATTATTTATAGGAATATTTTATTTATTTAACTTTTAGACTACCGGCATTTTTACCTTTAAAATCGATATTTTTTAAAGACGTTACTTATGTATATAAGCATGAGATAAGTGTAGAAGAGTGTTGTAGGTCAAAAATGGCCCTGTCATGAATTAGGCCAGCGGTCTAAAGGTTAAGATATGTGCTAAAACAACACAAATTCGAGTTTACAAGCCCGATCTTTGTTACTGAAAAATATTGTTTTTCTTTTTACGTCTTCCAGATACTTTACTGTAGATAATAAACAAATTGTTCGGCTAAACATTTTAACAGCAAACCTAAATTATAAATAAACTTTATAAATTTTTCTTAAATTTGATTAAATAGGAATGTATGTTTGATTTTACAGAGCCCCATAAAGAATTACAAAACACCATTAAGAAGCTTGAAAAATTGGTTCAATCGATCAGTAATTCAACAAAAGAGACGAAAAATAGCAGATCTTATAAGTGAACTGTCAAAAGATTATAATAAAAATAAAAATGTTATTTTACCACAGCTTACGTTTCCCATGCTATTATCAAGTGAAGATGAAAATGATTCCGATAACAATGAACGAAAAAATAAAATTAAAAAAAGAACAGCAAGAAGTTCCTTTTTAGCGGCTGAAATAATTGAAGAAAAAGAAGACTATCGACCAATTATAAAGAAAAAAAATATCATCTTAAGCGATAGCGATGATTCTGACTTATCAATTTATTCGAAAAAAGTAAAACCTTTAAGTGTAAAACCTTTAAGTGACTATGAAACTGATGAATTGTTTGTTGCAAAATGCGAACCAGTCTCTAGCGAAAATGGAACGATTATTAAGACGAAAAGAAAATTATTTAACAACAACGAAACTAGTACGATTGCTAAAAGAAAAATAACTGCATTAAAAAATCGTCCATGTTCGAGATCTGCGAAAATGGTTGAAATGGGCCAATTGATAATTGAAAGACAAAAAAAGAAATTAAAAACTTCAAGAACATATAATGCAAGTTCTAGTAGAGTAAAAAAAGAAGAAACATCGAAAAAATCGCAAAATACCACTGAAGAGGATGCATTAATGAAGTCGTGGATGTCAAGTAGTATGCCTACGGACAAATTTTATGCCTTGTCTTTTGAATCTTTGATAAACGTTAGTAACAGTTTTATCTAGTATCTCAATTTTAACCTTATTGAATATTTTGCATATCTTATTCGTTTAAAAAGAATTATAAATTAACATTGATAAATTTTTAAAATGTGTAATAAGTTTAAATTGAAATTATTTAAATAAATTTTTATTTTTTTCATTGCAGGATTCAAAATTACCACCTACTCTTTCATTTTCTAAATTTAAGAAAATGAATAAAGAAAAAGAATCTACAGAGAAATTGAATTTTGAAGATTGGGATTCTAAATTTAAGAAAATGGATAGAGAAAAAGAATCTACAGAGGAGTTGGATAAAGAAGAAAATTGGGACTAATAAGACTTCATTCAATATTTTCTACAGTAAAAAATAGTATATTTCAAAAAAATTATGTGAAATTTATGTCTTTCTTTATTTATGTATGATTATAAAAATTAGAATATTTAATTAAAGAAAAAATCAACACTTGTACCATATGTGATTATGAAAACATTCTATTATTTTTTTTAATAATTATTTAAACAAAGTATTATATGTAAGAGGCACTAAAAACTGTAGGTACAAAATAATTATTAAGAGGATTAAAATATTTGTTGATATAAAACATTTAATTAGTTTGATTATTTCGATAATTTTTTAATTTATTTTTTAATGTGGCTATATTTATGCTATGCTAATCAGCAACGGAGCCCTTAAGTGTGTTTGTGAACTGCAGCACATGTAACATACAATGGTGCTTCTATCAATCGGCTGCCAAGAGCGGGATTCGAACTCCGAACTCTGAGATTACGAATCCAACGCTCTCTATCGAATGAGCCACAGACCGCCTCTAAGAAATAAAATTCGTTCGCGATTTTGCTTTAAAGTTTAGCAACGCAAACTGACGCGTATAAATAAAAGTTTCTGTGTTTGTTTTTATCTCGCATGTAAATATAAGTGTACATTGAAGAGAACATTTGAGTTTCCTTTACGAAGGAATTCAATCGTCCCTTCCATCATTCTTTCAATAATACCTAGCAGTCGAGACGGGAATTTCACAAAGACAGCATGGAATCTACGGAAGTTAATTCACAAGAAAATACTAAAACCGCTAAAGATGAAATTCGTGTATTATTCTCAGATAAAATTACTGATCCTCAAAATACAGCTATTCAACGGGATCCACAAAAAAATGACGTTAGAGTATTAGTTATACCAGATGATGGAGGCCAAAGATTATGTACATTTAGTTTACCTGATGCTGCTGTTTGTACGGTTCAAGATTTATTAGTTCAGGTAATTTTTTTTATTTTTTAATATTTTATTTATCATGCTTTTTCATTGTCCGTGATTATTTTTAATGAAAAATATTAAACTATTTATTTTCGATATTCTTGTAGTTAGATGAACATATAGATGAAAAAATTGTTCTTCCATATCACGTGACAGATGCAATCCACAACTTGAATTACGTTGTATTAATTCATGCAAAATCGAATGAAGATGAAAAGAAAATTATCAAAAATATCATGGAATATCAAGATAATAATTCTCAAGATATGTAAGTTATTTTTTAACTCATCTATTGTTGATAAAAATAAATATTTTACTATAATAATTGTAATTTACTTTTAAGAAGAAAGAATCTAATTTCTATAAGGAAAAATGAGAATGTAAGTTCTTTATTTAAGTATTCAATATTTTAATAATTTATCAAATAAATTATTAATCATATTTTATATATTAGTTGTTGCACGAATATTTTTATAATTTTTAACATACTTTAGATGGTTATGTGTATATATTATACAAAAAGATGATCTGGATATTGAAATTCAGATTCTTTTCTAATTTTGGCATATTTTTTCTTTTATACTAAATTATGAAAAAAGTCGCGTCCATATGGTTTAAAGAAAAAATTAATAAATTTTAATTGGAAAGAAAAAAAAGTTAAGATCGAAATCTTTCGATTGAAAAAAAATTTATTAAAAAATATTAATTAGTTCAAAACTTATAAAAAAATAAAAATTAAGAAAAAAATAAACTTTAAATACAATAGCGATTATTGAAGCACGTTTTATATTAACATTTTCGAACGGATTGTTCTTTCTAAATATTTTTATTTAATCGAAAGTTTTTGATCTCAACTTTCATTTTATTTGTATAAAAATATTCTAAAACTATTTATCACAAAGCTGTGCAACGTTGAAAAGTTATTGAACAAAGCAATGTATGACTTTGAAAGAGTTAAGTGTTACTTTCAATGGACGCGGCTTTCTTCATTATTTTGTGAAAGAAAAAAACAATTTCAAAACTAGAAAAAATTCTGATTTCCAATACCCTCATATTTTTCTTCTTAACAAAATGGTTTAATAATTTATTCTATTAAAATAGAAGGTCAACAAATCGCGAAGTTTTATTGTTGATCGACTTAAAAGTTTCATTCGTAGAAAAAGGTAAATTATTTAATTTTCTCAACATAATTAAAATTTTCACAATATTTAAAATCATTTGTATTAAAGTAAAATTGATTTGTTACAGAATATTAACATACCCATTACCACCTGAAAGGGGAAATATTATGATATCTATCAATGATATGAAGTGTCTAAAAAAAGATGAATATCTAAACGATATTATTATTGATTTTTATTTGAAATATCTAACGTTAGAATTGCTACCGGTCACAGATAGAAAAAGAACTTATGTATTCAGTTCATATTTTTACACAAGACTGTCTCGGTTCATACCGACCAAAGAATTCAATGAAAAAAAAGATAAGATGTCATTGGCAGAAATTCATCATGATGACGTTAAAAGATGGACAAAAAATGTTAATTTATTTGAGAAAGATTTTATTATTATTCCAATTAATAACAAGTAATTGTCTTATTCCTTTTTTTAAATGTTTATTAACTATCCATATTTATATTAATTTTTTTTTTGTAAAATTTCAGCTCACATTGGCTTTTAGTTATTATTTGTTATCCTTGTTTAATTGGAGTTGATAAGACCTCGGATAAGACAGAATCAATCGACAGAAAGATATAGTAAGTTTTATGATTTTAAATTTATTAAAATTATCATTTTGTTTTAATTTCATATAAAAATTTATTATTACAGTCCTAGCATAATAATATTCGATTCAATGGCCAATTTAGTTGTTAGAAGAAATTCTTTCGTTGTAAATAATTTAAAAAATTATTTAATATCGGAATACAATGTAAAAAAAATGGATGACAATGCATTATTAGACGAGGATATAGAAATCATTTATCCAGACGTTCCAAGACAAACAAATTCAAGCGATTGCGGAATTCTATTATTACAGTATGCAGAAAGCTTTTTCAAGGTGATAAAATGATCTTATATTAATTACGCATTTATGTATAGTTTTTTCATAAAATTATCTTGAACTTTTTCATTAAAGGACTTTGTTGTGGATAGAAAACCGCTAACATTGATGTCGTGTCTAAGCGATTGGTTCAGCGATGACGTAATTGATGCTAAGAGAGGACAGATACAAAAATTGTTGATTCAATTAATCGTGAATTCGCAGGAGCGTTAGTACAAAATTTTATAAAATTGTTAATTAAAAGTTTAAAGTAATGCATAGGCGTACATCATTAACAACGGCAGTTAATGGATTGTATAATTAAAATAATGTTATTTTGTTCTCATTATTATTGAAAATGTTTCGTTAAAAACGTGCATTATTAATATTTAATTTAAAATTCGTTTTGTATGCTTGATTCTCATTATTTGATTATTCATTTTTCACATTAAGAATTTTCATTATGTTTCTGAGAAAAGGAAAATTTTATTTTTGACGTTGTTTTATACGAAGTGTATTACAACATGATTTGTCTAAAAAATAATGTTCGTATATAATTCTTTATATACAATTTATATTTAATTATAAGAAAATCCATTATATAAAAAGGATATGTATTTGTGATGAATTAATTTTTTTGTTTTGTGAAAATGATGAGTAATTTTTCAGTTAAATCATTGAGTTTTCTATTACATTTGAATAATCAGTAAGAAATGTAGAAATAAGAAGAAGTTGAAACTTTACAAATTGTTAATGGTTATCGGAATGTTTGTATTAAATCTAATGTTATTTGTATTAAATAAAAAAGTTATGCATAAGACCAAGCTTTTATATTTATTGATTGAATTATTTAATAAAAAAAATTAATACTATTATTTAGCTAAATATTTAGCAACATTAAATTTAAATAAAAGAAAAAAACAAATCTGTCTAAAATTTTAATTAATTGAATTTTAATGAATTTTAATTTTGATTTTAATCAAGATACATGAATATTTTTTGAATTATTAAATCAGACCAACTATTTAAATAACCAGACTTTTTTATGTTAATAAATTTAAAAGTTTGCCTATTTAAATAGTTGATCTGATTTAATAATTCACAAAAAATCCATTAAATACTTTGATTATAATTCTTGCTGTTGCTGTTGTTAATTTTTGGATTATTTTGAATTTTTTACAAGTGGAAAACATTTAAGCTACAAAGATGTTACATGTTTTATGAACTTAAAACATAATAAAACTTATTAAATAATATCCTAAACACAAATTCAAAAGCCACTTAAATGCATTAATAAATCACTGCTGCGTTTTAAACCAGCTGCATCCTAAATTTAAAAAAAAAAGAAGAAATTTCTTTTGATGCTGAGAAAGCACGCGAAAAAATCTTTCCCCTCTTTCAGTTTAACGCAAGAAAATGTAATTTACGAATGATGTATGTTGCGGATTTGAAATAAAAATCTTAATCATCAGTTTTAAAAATTTTTCAAGAGATTTAGTTTTATTTGGTTTTAATAGATCTAAGTAATTTAATAATAATTTATGCTTTTGTTGAGTATGTATGAGTTGATTATGATTATAATTTTTAAATTAATGATTTTTTAAATTAAGTAATTATTATAAATAATTCAAAAACTTAAATGTATTAAAAATAAAATTTCATTTTTACTTTAAATTTCATTTAATTATAAAAGTTAAGATGTTTAATTTTATGTACCAAAAATATTTTGTCATAATTTCATGTAAACTGAAAGTAATGACTTTTTTTTATAAACAATTAATCTGTATTCCATTGAACTCGGTAATCTATCGATTCATCCAAATATTTTATGATAGCTATTAATTTTCTTAAAAAAAATATTCCTTTTCACTGCATATACAAAAAATACTGGCTAAAAAAAACAAACCGATAAATTTTTTATAAATAAACCACTGTTGGCACATCAATTGTGAAAATAAAAAACGAAAGTATATCCGACTGAACCACTAAATTGCATCCGTTATAAAAAAAATCTGCGTGTTCTTAAAAAAAGAAAGAATTTTAAAAAAATGTTCTCTTTTGATGCGACGTGGAAATTAAAAAAAAAGAAGAAAAGAAACGAATTAAGACATCTTTGTAAAACTGCGGGTGGATATAATACACCACACGATTAGTATCATTTTTTTTTATACACACACACACATACACATATATAAAAATACGTTTGTGTTTGTGTATACGTGCGTGTTTAGTGTTCTTTTGAGGTACCGTGCGACGCATAAATGTTTCGTATCCCTCTTAAATATAAAAGTTTACGTATCTTCTATAACTATGAAACATCTATTCGCGTCGCGTTAATTGTGGTGTAGTCGAGCAAAACCATCAGACCTTGTTCTTTTTCTCTCCTCTCTTTCTTTTTTTCTTGTTCTTTCTTTTAAATTTTTTCATTTCTTTTTCTTTATTCTTTCTTGCTCTCTTATTCTTTTATTTTCTTTCTTTTCGTTGACTGAGTATAGAAATGAGAAGAAAAAAAAATTAAAAAGAAGGTGGCTTTAAAGTCGCGAGCAATGACGCGGCCAATTTGTAGCCAAATGTCACACACACGCAATCTTTTTTTACTTTTTCTTTCTCTTATATAGGGAAAAAAAGAAGCTTTCTATTTTTGTAGAATGCGATATAATGCCAAGTGCTCTTAAATCCATGCTTGTGTCCTATGACCTTTTTGTACTTTTGATATTAAAAAAAAGCTGCATTTTTTATAGGTGGCTTAAAAACGATGTATATTTTATAAATTTTTTTTAACGTGAATCCATTGCACGTGTTTGATGTTGCAGTAAACTGTTCATTCTTTTAAAATTATTATTGAATTATTTATAATTTTAAACCATTTAAAAATTTTTATTTAAATAATATAATAACTCTAAAAAATTGAAAATAAAAGCAATAATTGAATTTAAAAATTATATATTTTATATTTATACGTTTTTAAATAAATTTCAGTTTTTAATAGATTCTGTGCGTAATTAGAAGAGCATAAAATCAATTTTTTCCAACGTAAAATGTAAAATTTTAATATTAAAACTCGCCAAAGTATTTAACTTTTAAAATTTTCTCCCATAAAGTAATTGTGACTCAATCGGTAGAGCATTGGATTCGTAATCTCGAGGTTCCGAGTTCAAATCCCGCTCTTGGCCGAATCGTGCAAGCACCACTGTACGTTACATGTGCTGCAGTTCACAGACACACTTACGAGCTCCGTCGCTGATTAGCATTTACAAAAATAGCATAAATATAGCGACGTTAAAAAAGATAAAAAAAAAAGTAATATATAGTAAGTAAAGTAGTTCACGATAGGTTAAACTTCAATATTTTGCTGTTTTGTCACGTACTCGCTCGTGCTAAATGTCCAGTTTCTGTATAGTAAGAACATAAAATTTCTTAAAAGCATTTTTCTTACTCTCTCTCTTTCTTGCTCTCCTTAACTTTTTGCTCATTACAATCTAATTTAGACTCAAAAGCAATTATTATCGCCAGATGTGGGCGGTCAGCTTTTTGTTACTAACTTGCAAGTTTAAAAGCGAACAACTTTTAAATTTATTATGCTCACTTCAGGTCGAAGACGTCATTTCATTTGCAAATTTTTATTTTAGTAACTTCATTTAATTTTTAAAAAATTTTTATGTATTTATTTCACTTTAAAGTGTGATGATTAGTCAAATGAAAGATTAGACAGAAAAAACATAGATTTGTTGAATTAATTTAATGTAATACTTTAAAAAAATTTTACAATTTTTAAAGGCCTTATATACAATCGCAAATAGTTATTCGATAATATATTCTTATGGATTTTTAAATGGTGGTATCAGAAGCTGATTAAAATTATTTACATAAGTATTTTGATACTTACCCACGATTACTTTGAAATATTAAATTTATTAAGTAAATCGTAGCGATTTTTAACGTACAGCAAAATTTTTTTAATACTTCAAATTTTTAAGCAATATCTTAAAAAAAAGTAATAAAACAAAATAAATGTACATTAAGAATTTTATTAAAATAACGACAAGAATATATAATTCATAAAAATCACGATTTTGATATTCGATTGATTTTATATATATTGAGGAATTCACGCAACATATCATAGAAATGGTTTATACCAATTCAAAAAATATTACCTCATTTTTTTCATAAACATTAACTTCTCTCTACATCCCACAAAATTTCTTAAATACAATTCATCTAAAAAAACGTTAGAACATTGAAAAAAAAATAAAGTAAAATACACAAAATAACAATAAAGGAAATTTTTTAATAATACGGGATAGCATTTTGTGTCCTTGGAATGAAAAAAAAATATAATGATAGAATTTGCAACTATTTGCATTTTTTTTCATGGCGAAAAGCCCGAGATGAATTTCATTTCTCTCGTGCTTTCATTTATTATAATATATATATAACCATTATATTTAATTGATTCTTTTTTATTTAAAGTAATAATAATAAATTCGCGCGATTAGCGAAGCGCAGCGCGTTGAATTTCTATTGTGCACACTGTGTGGACACTCGCGTGGAACAATCTTTTTTTCTGTTTATTAATAAAAAAAAGACAATCATATATTAAGACACAAACTTTGAAGGTAGCGATAAAATCGAAAAACTATATGGTTTTCATTATAACAATATTATCTTCCGATTTGCCACCGCAGCGAGAATCATTTTCCTCTTGATTTACAGTTTTTAATATTCAGTGTGTGATTTTTTTTTCTTCTTCACATATTATCATCTCCTCTCGAGTGTTCGCAGTGTCGTTATGTTTATACAAATTCATTCATGCGATACAGTACTCTTTACTAATTGTTACAATTAGAAAATAAGTAAGAAAAAAATCGCTACGTTCCTTTTACTCTATGTTTTTTTTTTCAAAAAATTTTACAATTTACTTTTTTTTATTTTCTGCTTGAAACATTCATTAAAAATGAACTTTGCTTCCATTTTCCGCGCGAGGAATGACTGTTGCGGTAAAAACGAATGATTCTTTTTTTTTTTCTTAAAAAAAATGTTTAGGACAAGGGTAGAGATGAACATAACTTCTTTCGTAAATCATTCATTCATTCTTTTTTTCTCTTTCTTTCACTTTTTTTGTTTGTATCTTCTTTCTTTCTTTTTTCTAATCTTGTTTTGGTGTCTCGCTTCTCATCAATCGTCTAGAATGTCGTCGTCCAAAATTACATCCTGAAACAAAAGAGAAGATGAAAAAATAAAATCTTTTTTGTCATGAAAATTTTTTTATTTTTAAATCATTTTTTATTTTTATATAAAATGTTTATGAAAACTTCATGTAAATGTTGTCAGTGCTTCTATACCATGCAAATCGTTTTGTTTTAATAATCGAGAATCAAGTTACTTTCAAAATATTTTTATAAAATATAAAAAAAGTCCGTGTATATACACTTTATAAAATTATATTTTTACATGAAAAAAATGTTTTTGTAAATAATGGTTATTGCTTTGTAATTTTTATACATCCACATGAATACGAGTCGTTAAATTATTAATTCAATTCAACGCATTTTATGAGGACGATAAAAAATTAAATACACTTTTTTCAAATTTAATCTTTTTTATATGCTTATTAGTTTAATTTAAAAAAAATGTAACACAATAAGATTGTTTAAATTAAACAAAATAGTAAAATTTTATGAATAGATATTTATTGAAATTCCATTTAAATAATATATTAAATTCACATAAAGCTTTGAAAAATGTATAATGTTATTACGATAATTATTTAAATATTTACAAATTACCATTAAAATAGATAAATATTTACAAATTACCATTAAAATAGATAAATATTTACTCAACCAACAAATCCTACTATTATTTTGCTTATTCTTTCATTATTAAAAAAAAGAGAGAATGAAAAAGTGTAAAGTCTTAACAATGCAATGTGTTTTCTAAATTAAAGAGCAAAATTTTTCAATAATATTTAATTAAGCCGACGTGATATTGCAAGCATTAAAAATTAGTGGTGTAGCGTTAAGGCGAATGTTTGTAAATTTAAAAAATAGCGTTTAAAAACTTGAGTATTAAAAAGACCTTTGCTGGAGGTATTTGTAATGTGATTTATGATTTGTTATAGTTAAGTTTAAATAACATATCATTTATTATTGATTGTGTTAAAATATTTTGTAAAAATAATTGTGAACTTACTATATAATTATATCTTATACAAAATTGTAATAGTAGATAAATCTATTTCTTTCTTTTTTTAATTTAAACAATGTAAAAAAAATAATGAAAAATTCAGCATTATTCAAATCTAATTATCACTAAAAAAAATTTTTTAATATTTTAATTTAACATGAAAGTTTAATACTGTAATATTATTAAAGTTCTTATAAAAGAAAATTCTCTGAAATAAAGAAAAAAAATACACGTAAAAGAAAAATATTAACGGAACAAATACTATCTGTACAAGCGTAAGAATATACGTCTTCGTTATATTGTCGTTTCGTACATTTCTTTTTCCTTTTTTTTTCATCGCGGGTGTTTATTTCGCATTAGTCAAGCTATATTTTGTTTGCTCGGTTGTTTTCATAACAAAACGCTACAACACAGGTCAGACTTTTTGAAATCCGTCATCTCGACCTTTTCATGAAATACTCCTCTCCTCGTTTATATACCTTTTTTTAATACTTTTTTTCAGTTGGATTTTCGACGTTTTTTTTTTTAAATTTTATCTTGTTGGTATATAGATACAACAATATTTATTTTTAAAAAATATTCAATTACTTTAAAAAATAATTATTTTTTTTCATTGAGGTTTTTATTTTTAAAACTAGGTCAAATTTTATCTAAATTTTTTTTGTTATTTTCATTAAATTTTTACAATCTCATTAAAGTATGTATTCAGGTACTGTACTCATTTTTAAATTTTTATGACTCAAGTAAAAATAATTAATTTTAATAATTTATCATAATTAATTTTATTAATATTGCATTTCATTGCGGTAAATAGTACTAATCACGTAAGCTTATTTTCATAGTCCATTTTGAGTTAAATCGCAAAACATATTACTATTAAGTATCTTGAATTCGTAAATCAGAGGGTTCAGTAAATTTTCGTAAATGTAATACCCTTCTAGAATTGCATGAGTATATGTAATACCGAGACAAGAGTAAATTATCATCCAATTAATAATCTTTTTTGTTCTTTTCATTGCTGATTTAATTTTTCTTTTTTTAATAGAATTATTTAAAAAAAAGATCTAAAAAATGTTAGTTTATTAAAATTTTATATTCTATGATATGTTAGCTACGTGATATGAAACTAATATATCTTTATAGTGTTCTAGGACAAAAAAAACTCGTTTATCATTATTAACAATGTAAAATAAACGTTCATCATTATCTAGCTGTTCTACTTTTTTTATAATCTACAGTCTAGTAATTATAGAGTTATAATTGAAAATAAAAGAATGAAATGAACTAGAAAGTATGCAAAAAAAAAGGAAAAAAATGAAAAAAAAGGACAGAAATTTTAATGTTTGGATATTATTATACTTCCTACGTTGCGTTATTTTTGAGCAAGTGGCGAACACATGGAATTATAAATCAAATGAGATTAGATGATTCACCACTAAATGATTGAAATAAGCATTAAAATAATAGTAAATAAACGCAGAGATCACAGTAGCTCAGTCGGTAGAGCTACGGACTCGTGATCCAAGGGTCCGAGTTTGATTCTCGCTCTCGGCTGATTTATGCAAGCATCACTGTACGTCACATGTGCTTTGTTCACATCACACACTGAAGATCTCCGTCGTTAATTAGCATGTAATAATAGCATAAATATAACGACGTGAAATTTCAAGATGATTTATTTAATTAAAAAAATGATCATATTTATATTTTAATTATTTTTTTAAAGATAGGTAGACAGTGAAAGGGTTTCGTTTTTCATTGTATTTAATGTCGTTATATTTATATTTATATTTATGTTATCATTATTATACTAATTAACGATGGCGATCTTCAGCATGTTCATGAACAAAGCACTTGTAACATACATGATGATGGTGATACTTGTATAAATCGGCCAAGAGCGAGATTCGAACTTGGTCCCTCGGGTTCACCAATGCATCGCTCTACTGAGTGAGCCACTGACGAACTCTGCATTTATTTACTGTTATTTTTAACATTTATTTCAATTATTTAGTAGTGAATCATCTAATCTCACTTGATAATTCCATGTGTTCGCCACTTGCCCAAAAATAATGTAATGTAGGAAATATATTAATATTCAAACATTAAAATTCTTGTCCTATAAGCCACACTAATTTTCTAGTCTACAATAAAAAAAATAAAAAAAACTCATATAAAAAACCAATGAGAAAGAAAAAAAAAGAAAATGTGACGCGTAAACACAAGAGCAGCTTGTACACGCAATTAGCTCCACAATCGTTTCTTGCGTGGTGCATTTATATGTTTTGACGGCTCTTGTTACGCACAACAATCGACTAATGGCATTTTTTTAGTGCTCCCTGTAGGCAATTTTTTTTTCTTTCTTTCTTTATACTTTTTTTTCACTTTTTTTTCTTTCGGTTTTTGTTTTTACAACGGGTGCAACGAACGGTAAGCACGTGCTTTTACGCGAAGCTTAATAATGCAGCTACTGTATGTGTTCGACTTACTTTAGTCTCTCCATTGGTACCTGAGACGGATATTATAAAGCCAGCATGCACATACATATTGAAATATCACAAGAAAGCAGTCAGGAAAAAATGATTTATTTCTTAGTTTTATGCGATTACTCTTGTTATTATTTGATTGTATATGTAACTTTAGTAAAACATTTGTCTCATTTGCTATTGATAAATTACATATTAAACATTTATTGATGAGATTTTTTTTACTAAACATTTCGATTCTCTAACATATAATGTATATTTCAGAAGCAATAATAAAAATAAAAACTAAAATGATAATATAAATAATAAAATAACAAAATGAATATTGATATTTTTTTTACGTATACACAATAATTGATTGTTAAATTTTCATAATTAAAGTTTAATTTAAATTATAAAAGTATATCTAAAGTGGTTAAAAGTAAATTTCTTAATTTTTCATATTAAAAAAATTATAGTATTAAAGTTAATCCATTCATTGCATGCTCTTTTCAGTATAAGAAAAAAATCATAAAATACTTACACTTGTGTCAATGTTCTCATCAATATCCAAATCTAAGTCCAAGTCATCATCGTCGACTGTAAGAGGCCTCGACGTACTTGATGGATGTGTTGTCTTTTCAGGTGCTGACGTTTGATTCGTTGGTGCTTTATCAATATTGACATCCTTCAGTCTATTAATCACTGACGCTACATCTTCACTATCATCTTTCGAATGATTTGTTTTTGGTTCATCCGACTGATCTGCATCAGAAGTTCCAGCCTCTGACATTCCACCTGTCGCTTGTAGCCATTCTTCTCTTGCGTTACGTTTAATGTTTGGCTGAAATTGAAATACAAATAATTAATTTAAGATTATAAATAAAATAAGTTCATTGATTGAAAATAAATACCACAATGACACTTTCAATTGAAATATAACACTATTGCAAGTATTAATAAAAATTTAATTTACGGTTAAATTAAAACTATTTCCTTTTAATTATTTGTAAATTATTCAAGTTTTTACACTTACTGTTAAATTTAGATATTCTGATGCTGGAATTCGTTTTTTATACTGTTCTCTCATATACTTTTCTACTTCGAGTGATTCCCTGTATCCCGGAAATAGATTCTCATACTTTTCAGGATCTGCCAAACTTTGGCCAGCTTTTTCACTAACAGCTGACAATTTTTCTTTCCATAACTTAACGATTTCTGAAATTTTACTTGGTGCATAAGTTCTTGCGAAAAATGCAGCTTCAGGTATACGGTCAGTTTTGATGAGAATTTCTAGGCACTTATCGATATCGCCCAGCAAAAAGTACGTCAAGAAAGAAATGTTATTTTTACCCGATTCATCCGAAGATACGGCTGTAAGAATAATTAAAAAATTTATTATTATCTATAAGATTTTTATGAACGAAGTTACAACAAAACAAAATTTAAAAAATACGTGATAAGATGCTTACCCAATTTTTCTACCATATTGGCATTACCGGTACTTGTAGCGAGCAGCAAAAGACCGGCAAAGTCTTCAGCTTTGTGCAAGCATTCTTGAACAAGAGTAAGATTACCCTGTTGTGTAGCCAACGATGCTAATTGACGCCACTTTTGTTGACTGTTTGCTTCTTTAGCTAACTCGTGTGCTGTATCAAGATCTTCAAGAGCTAAGGCTAGTTCAAATCTGTGTTCTGGATCTGTTGATACTGCAAGAGCTTGTTTTTTGAAACCCTGGAAAGCAAAACAAACATTTTCAATAAATGCATGGAATAAATATTAATTATCAATTGATTGCACTCAATTAGTAAAAAATTATGAATTTACCTGTTTTTCTAAGAAATGAGCTACTCTAGTGCGATGTTCTTTAGGGATTGTTGGTAATACTTTATTCGCAGTGTCAAAATCTTTTCGCATCACTGCAGTTTGATACTCTAATACAGATAATAGCAATGAATAAGAAACTACCGACAATTCTTTGTCACATAAATACAATCTGTTATCTCTTGGTACATAACCAAGTAAATACATGGGTCTATCTAAATGTGACACAGTCACAACTTCTCCTCCTACAAAATAATTCACTCTATTTACACTATTTGTATAAATAAAACAATCACCGACCCAAAGACCGGTTTTCACTGCCTCATTCATTTCAGCTACCATCTAAAATATTAAATACAAAATTATGATGAATTAAAAAAATATTCTAATTATTTCATAGTTTGTAAAATAGATCACATAAACATACATCGAATGCATCTTCGATATCTTCTACGTTTTCACCAGCAGCTTGGACGGCGTCAGCTTGATATTTAAGAATAAAATATTGATCGGCTGTAGCAAGCGCGACAAGTGTAGCATTTTCTGCCCAGTAAACATGAGTCGGTTGAATATCAATACGTCTTACGAGTTTCAACGTATCCCAGTCATAAAATGAAAGTCCAGAACTAGAATAGATACCCAACAAATAGCCACCAAAAATACCTGAACAAAAATTTTACCTTGTTATTTAATAAAATATAAAATAATAAATTTTTATACATGTAATAACAGAGAATTTGATTGATAATAAATACAAATAAACCAGTGCTAAAATGTGATATAATAATTACTGGTAAAAATCATTTACTTGGCTATTAAAGAAAAATTTTACTTACTATCAGCTCCAAAATCAGGCTTGAAGCTTTTCTTTTCCTTAAAATTTTTAAATACTTTGACAGTTGTGGAACTTTCTCTAACAGCATATTGACTTGAATCAGAAGCCCAAACAAATTCAAAAGCTTGACCAAAGGCTTTATTTCTTAATGCCATAGATGTGTAAATGATATATTCTCCATCACCACACACTACTAAGAATCTTCCGTTTGGATTGTGCTGAATAGTTTGTGGATAAATTTCACAAGCACCCATGTCTTTTACTACCAATGGCAATTTTTCACCATCTTGAGCTTCTTCACCTAATGCCTTCAAATTCACTTGCTGGATCTCACTATGTTTTGCCCAAACAATTTTACCACCTAGAATGAGATCAATATGAATTAGATTGAATATTTTTGATTTTTAATATCATCTCATTGGAGATATTTTAAATTATTTTTTGTACCTAAGGAATCCATAGAGACAGCTGGTTCTTCACGACCAACTTTAACCATAACACTTCCCTCATCATAACCAATTGCCACATTATTTGAACCTTTCATACAAGCAATTGTCCAAACTCTTTCAAAACCATAATTTAATGGTGTTTCAAGTCTATATGTTCCCGCATGCCAAATTCTTACTGTACCATCTTCAGAACCAGTTAGTACAATTGGCAATTCTGGATGGAAACAGACAGCTGAAATATTTTGTGTGTGTCCTTCAAGAGTTTGTACACAAGTTTTATTTTGGTAGTCCCATATTTTGACGTAACGATCATCAGCACCAGAAATTAAGTAAGGTTTGTCTCCACCATGATAATAATCCACACAATTCACACCTTTCTCATGACCCTCTAATGTGAAATTTGCTGTGGATGAACCCAATTGCCAAACTTTCAATGTTCTATCGAGTGATGCACTGGCAAAAGTGTTGTTATCTTTTGGGTTAAATACAATTTGCATGACATAATGAGTGTGGCCTTCAAATACTTGCTGACACAACCACGATTTTTCCCAATTCCATAATTTTATTAACATGTCATCTACAATAAAATTTTACATTGGATTGTTATTTATTAAATAATTGTTTAAATTAATTTATTGTTAATATGTTTGCTTGCACATATTGTCTAAATCACGTGAAATAAAAAGATATTTATAAATTCATAACACAATTATAGGTTAAATAAACACTACTTTAATTCGTTACATGCAAAATATCATAAAATAAGATTTGTATTTTTATAATTTTTATTTAAGTTAAAAAAATTTTGAATTTAAGTACATTACTTTATCTACTTTATCTAAACCAAACATTTTCGTTATAAATGATATTTATCTTAAAATATTCATATTCTTAAAAGATAAAAGAAAGACAATGGTATTATTCCATTAACAAAAATTTTTTTATTTAATCATTTCATATTTTCATTTTTTAAATTTTTGCAGAATGATTTTAAAATAAGGAATTTTCAGATTTATTGATTCAACGTTGACTATCACTATTATTATATATTTAATTACTATTCATCTAAGTATTATTTATTAAATCAATTTAAATTAGTACATACCACTGCTGGTTAATATAAAAGGTTGTGTTGGATGAACTGCAATACATCTGACATAATCACTGTGAGCCTCGAATGAATGAACACGTTCCAGTGTGTTATAATTAAATATTCTAATTTGCATGTCATCTGAACCAGTAACAACCCAATTTTTCCTTGGTACAAATTTGGCTGATCTCACTGGCAAATCACATACTTCAAATGTTTTGACAAGTGTTTGTGACTCGTGATTCCAGATATTCACATTTCCTTGATACAACGAACACAGCATCCATGGTTCTGTTGGGTGGAGGTCGACACATTTTACTCTGTCGGACCTTGCTGTCAGCTTACGCTTGATATCTAGTCTTAGAGGCTGAAACATCATTAAAAATTATAGTAAATAAACTATTTTTCACTTTCACTTTGAAATTATTACAGCTATTACACAATTTATAAAGATCCACGTTTCTTATAAAACATAACCCATAATTTTACTGTGAGTCATATGAAAACAAACCATTTTCCAGATTGAAATATTTCTTTAAAAAACTCAATAAAATACAGCTTCATTCATTAAAAAACAAACAGGTGGCTTTTGAAGTCAAGTCATTAAAAACAAAGTCAAGAAATGAAGAGCAGAAGGTATGAAAACATGTTGACATATTAAACTTCAAAGCTTCTGACACTCTGTCAATTACAGTATTGCAATATATGCCGATTGTTGCACTGCACAATATTTATTAAACTAACCCTCATTTCTTAATAAAAAATAAATCTAAACTTACCATTTTCTTAAGATTTTAGCCTGCCTCAATAATGCTTTAAAATACAGCAGCAGGCTTCTATTAATTGTAGATTTCTCGTTTAAAAAAAAATTTTATTAAAATCTCTATCAACTCCGGTGTGTTATAACGTGCCGGACCCCAAACAAGAAACCGCTGCCATCCGAATAGCGCCTTGATTGTTAACGTTGGAGACGTGGCGACTGATCCCGTGTGGGAGTTCCAATATGGCGCTTTGATCGCGAGTGTAAAATATACAATGCTGATAGTCCATGGTCCTACTATATAACACCAAAAATTTAGGAGGGAATTTAAAATATTTTAATTACTAGTCGATGAAATATCTTTTTAAATATTTGTTTATTATATTTTTAGTTTTCTTTATGTTTTATTTAAGATAAAAAATTTCTTACTGCTAATTTTTTAATATATTCAAAATATATTATATTTTATTATAAAATAGATGTTTTGATGATTCTACAACCGATATGCATTTTTATAGTGATATATTTTTGACAAAAATGTGAAAATAATTATTATTATTTAAAATAAAAAACATAGTTTATTAATACTATTAATATATTAATTATAAATATTTAATTGTTTAATAAATAATTAGACTACCTACATGCCTGAATGCTATACCCTGATGTAATCGAGCAAACTAGTCATATTTTTAATTTTTTTATAAATTTTTGCTATTACATCAAATATTAAAACCACGATTGATAATTAAAACATTTTTTTTATATTAAAAGCGCGCTCAATTGGAAAGTACAGTTAAGTACAGCGCTAAATATTTTTGTTGATTATAAATATAGGAAATGTTTCATAAAAATTACAAGTGATTAAAATATGCCTTCTACATATATAAAGATATAAAAACTTTTATTGTTTTATTCATTAATTATTGTTTTTAATCTCAGCATTACACTTTTCAGTTATTTATGAAATATTTAAATTTATTAAATTGTTCATTCGATAAAACGATAATAATGTCGATGCCCATAATTGTATTTAGTTTTTTAATATCAAGAAGAAAGTGGAAAGTTGTATTATGAAAATATCTTCTTTCTTCTGTATAATATCCACGTGTCACATATGCATAGGTGTCTTCAATTATAATAAAAAATAAGTACAGTAGATAGTTATACTACACAATGTAATTTTTGTCAAATAATCACCCCTTTTTTAAATAATTTTTAGATTTTTCATGGTGCATCTATTCGATTTTGTTCCTTTTTTTTAATGTTATTCAACGTCGTTGTATTTTAGCTATCATTATGATGTTAATTCGCAACGGAGGTCGTTTCAGTGTGTTTGTGAACAAAACATATTGTATACAGTGATGCTTGCCGAGAGCGGGATTTGAACTCGAGTTCTCGAGATTATGAGTCCAACGCTCATTATTATGTTGTAACACATCATGTTTTACATAAATTAAAATGCGTATAAATAAACAAAATAATCAGTGCAACTACAATTATTTTTACGATGTTTATAGTTTATTTGTTAATTTTGTTTATTGTAAACCGTAGCTGTATACAATAAGGCAATTGTTCAATGAATGAGTAATGTACGAATTATTTTATAAAAATTTTTATTCATTAATAAATAAAATTTTAATATAAAGTAACGAAACTTGACCCTAAGACTGTGAAAGTTTTTTCGGCACTTTCAATGCTGCGGCCACAAACGCATATGCACGGTCGCGCGCGCGCGTCTATACGTCACAAAATCTTGACGACTCCAAGATTTTGTGCTTAATTCCTCAAATGATTTTGAGAAAACTGTAATAGAATAATAAAATTATGACTAAGAAAAAAATAAGTGCAACATATTTTCTCACAATACATTGATATTTCATAGTATTTTTCTAATTTTTTTAATATTAGTTGAAAAATTTCAATATTTAGTCTTTAAACCTGATCGTTTGCGTCCAGGAGAAAATCAAATTTTATTTCAGCTTTTGGAAAAGGGAAGGGAGAGAGGGGCTACAATGCTTTTGTAAATAAAGTTATAGACCCCGAGAAGCCCTCCACTAAGTTTCAGCTCGATAGTTTCTCTCTAATCGTCATACAGTAAGTAGTCAAATTTTGCTCCGGACGAAAACGACCCAGGTTTACAGCATACGTTGATTGAAATTGTAAGTAAATTTCTTAAAATTTTTTGTTCAGAAGTCTTTATTATATGAAAAAAAAATGTACAAAAAAATTTAATAGAAAAATAAAAAATGATAAAAGTATTTTTGTAAAATTTTTGAAGAAAATATCGAAGCGGTCGGACGAGAAAGTCTCTATGGCTAATTAAACCAATTTGTAATTTTTCAATATTTTTTTTAATAAAAAAATATTATGTAACAAAACTGTTAACTTTGCATTGTTTTTTCAACCAAAATATATTTTTTACTTTACTGACTAATTGCGAAATTTCTGGCTAATTTATTAGCAAACTTGAAGTCGAAAATTTAAGCATTTAAATAAAAATTAATTGATGCAATATTATTTTTATGAAAGCTATATTCTTCCCCTTGAATATTCTTTTTTAATCCTTCCGATATGATTATTCATCTTATAGATATGATTTTTTTAATTGAACTTTTGTTTTTAAAGGCATATTAAACAATTAAATTATTTATAATTTCATAGTTGATACTGCATAAACACGTACGTTCGCGCGCGCGCGCGCGTGCATACACGGATGCGTACGAACGGTCGCGCGCGCGATCGCGTGCATATGCGTATTATCTGGACGCAGCATTAAAAGTGCCGAAAAAAGCTTTACAGGCTAATAAGGGTCAAGTTTTGTTACTTTATATTAAAATTTTATTTATTAATGA
Organism: Anastatus disparis; assembly: GCA_017163975.1. Taxonomy (NCBI): domain Eukaryota; kingdom Metazoa; phylum Arthropoda; class Insecta; order Hymenoptera; family Eupelmidae; genus Anastatus; species Anastatus disparis. The sequence goes on from JAFFSR010000261.1 coordinate 943,864, forward strand.
ATAAAAAGTTTTCTAAAATAATTCGTACATAACTAATTTATTGAAAAATTGCATTATCGTATGAACAAAATTAACAAATAAACTATAAACAACGTAAAAATAATTTTAGTGGATTGAAATTTTTTAACAATATTAACAAAATTAGAAAAATACTATGAAATATCAATGTATAGTGAACAAATTTGTTATAGTTATTTTTTTTTCTTTAATTTTATTATTCTATTACTGATTCATAGCAGTTTTTTCAAAATCACTTGAGAAATTAAGAACAAAATCTTGAGGCTGTCAAGATTTTGTGACGATGTGGCAAGAGTGAAGCGGTGATACGCAGGGACTAAGGCTCATAGCTCACGTTTTAGTGAACTGGGGTTCGATTCTCCGGGAAAATTTCGGAAAATTTTTTATGAATTTTTCTACAGTTAGTAAAACTTAGATACCACGAAAAACCAATTGAAAAATCGCATTAGGCAACACTTGAAAAGAAAAATACTATTTGGTCATGGCCTAAAGTTAATTCAAAGTCCTATAAAAATCTATAATCAAAATAAATAATGTGGCCGTAGCATTATAAATGCCAAAAAAACCTTCACAGATTTAGGATCAAGTTCCGTTATTTATATTAAAATTTTGTTTATTAATAAATAAAAATTTTTTTCAAATAATTCGTATATAACTCATTAATTGAAAAATAGCATTATTGTATATAGTTGTGGTTTACAATTACAATAAACAAAATTAACAAATAAACTATAAACAACGTAAAAATAATTGAAGTTGCACTGATTATTTTGTTTTTTTTTTATACGCATTTTAATTAAATGAACATGATGTATTACAACACAATAAAATTTTTAATGTTGAAAAAAATTTTTTTATTATATTTTGTTTGCATAAAAAATTTTGATTAGTAATATTTGTTTGCGCATTTTTTTCAATCGAAGTAAATTAAAGAAAAAGAACTATCATAGAATATATGTTTCCGTTGAGAGTTCCTCCTTTTTTTTATTTTATTAGCGATGGAGGTCATCAGCGTGTTTGTAAACACAGCACATATGTAATGTACAGTGGTGCTTGTATACCAATCGGTCGTTAAGAGCGGGATTCGAACTCGAGTCCTCGAGATTATGAATCCATCGCTTTACCGACCGAGACCTCATGATAGATTTGTCATCATCATTTATAAATTAGAAAGACGGGTAGCTTATCTTTTCGATATTTATTGTTATAAAAATATTATATTTACGTTTAGTTAATATTAATATTAATTAAATTCAATATCGTGCATAAATATTTTATTGCTATGGAGTTTTACGAATTTAATTTTAATACCAAAGTTGGTAACGTTGGAGAAATTTTGACCTAGCCTTACCCTAACCTTAAAAACGCCTTGTTGACAAGTTGCAAAACACAGTACGCGTAACTTGTGCGTTATAAACAACATCGAAAAATCAATAAGATTTTTCGAAAATTTGTTGGTGTGAAATAATTTTAGTGATTATTTTTACAATTAAAAGTAAGTAATATCTTTTTACCGACAAAAAAAATTTTATTTTTCAAAATATGTCGTTCAATATTATTTTTGAGTGCAGTTAACAGTTTTAATGTTTTTAAGTATTTCTATGTTGAAATTAACTTATTCTTTCTTATTGAATAAGTATTTCGATATTTTTTAAATTTTTATAATAGCTTGTTTATAAAAGTAACTTTTTGCAGAAATTTTTATATTGAAAATTTGCTCCACTTTATTATCAATAAAACTTTTTAAACAAAACTTTTGTAAGTTAATTTTTATTGATACAGTATTGTGATTGAATATTTTTAATCGATCATGTTGATACAATCAAAAAAATACTCATAATTGTTCATTTCATATTATTTTTCAGTAATTATTAGTCATGACAACGATAAATTTTCAAGTAACTACAATTATCAATTCATATATTTTATGTATTTAGCAATCAATATATATTTTAAAATACTAGAAATAAAATGAAATGTAGATATAATGATAATAGTAAAATTATCAATAACCGCTAAAAATGTAATATTTTGAAATAGAATTTTAACCTGGATAAATACAATTTCTTGTAAATTGAAAGTAATATTTTCATTCAACAAAAATAAAATATTAATCTTAGTTTTTTATAAAACTCACATCTATAATATTTCAAAATAATAGTAAAAATAATTAATAAAATGTTTTTATTGCAGTTCATAAAAATGTCTTCGGAAGAAACTAATAGACCCACATCAAATGCTTCTGCGGAAAATGTAGGACAATCGGTCACAAGTACATCACAAGGATCTACCAATAATTCAGAAACAAACAACACGCCGAGACCAGATCAAGCAAGTAGACAAAATAATCTTCAAAGAATTCAACAACGCAAACAACAAGTTTTTAATTTACCACAAGTAAAAAAGTTATTAAAACTTGCAAATTATAGTGCTTGTCAAGTTGAAGAGTGTAAATGCAATGGTTGGAAAAATACTCAAACAAATTCAAAATCTCCAAAAGAGTCACAGCCAATTGCCACATTTAATGATCCATGCAGAAGCTGTAATCATATTTTGGAAAATCATATTTCTCATTTAGTTGAACAATCAGATGAAATGATAAATAAACTATTAGGAATGGTAGTCGATGTAGATAATATTTTTATGGGAATGCACCGAGAAGAAGATCCAGATACAAAGAGAGTTTACTATTTTTTATTTAAACTTCTAAGGAAAAGCATTTTGTCAATGACAAAGCCAGCAATAGAAGGACCATTAGGTCAACCACCTTTTGAAAAACCAAGTATATCAAAAGCAATCACAAATTTTGTTGTTTATAAGTTTGGACATTTAGCACAACGGGACTGGCAATCAATGTATGATTTAGCAAAAATGTTTCTTCATTGTTTAAATCATTGGAATTTTGAGACTCCTAGTGCTAGAAAAACAGCAGTAAATGCAGATGAAGCACCAGCTTATAAAATTAATTATACTCGATGGCTCGTGTTTTGTCATGTTCCTGCTTTTTGTGATTCTTTACCTCACTTTGATACGACCCTTGTTTTTGGTAGAACATTGTTACAAGCAGTTTTTAAATCAGTTTGTAAACAATTGATGGATAAATGTCATAGTGAAAAAGATAGGATGACAGCTGAAAAACGAATACTTGTTTTAAATCATTTTCCAAAGTTTGTATACATTTTATTATCTTATTAAAAGAAAAAAATAAGCTAAAAATAAATTAAAAAAAAGAACTATTAGTGTGCACTTATAAGAATTTTTTAAATATTTTATAGTACTTTTTTTCTAATTTATTCAATAATTATTTTTTTTTTGTATAAAATAATTTATAATGAATATTTTCAGGTTTCTTTCTATGCTTGAAATAGAAATATATTCGGAAAATTCTCCAATATGGGATCCAGAATTCAAACAAGTTCTTCCTTCTCATTTACAAACATCTGTAGAATCTAAAGTAAATCAGAACCGCAGAACAGGTGGAGAATTTGAAAAAGTCACAGTAACTCCTAATGATAAGGATAATTTCACAACAATCAATATTAATCAAGGGATGAAGAAACTTCAAGGTAAAAGAGTACATTCAGATGTGAGAACGGATTCAAAAAGAAGAAAGACTGAGGAAGTTTTTGAAGATTTATCAGAAGAAACTGTGATGAAAATTATAGCAACTATCAAAGATCCAAATTATATGTTTGGATTGGATGCTATTTTTCCACCTAATGCACCTAGAGATGAAACTCCAAAATTAGAAGAAAGTCGAAAAATTATTGAATTTCATATGGTTGGAAATAGTTTAACACAGCCAGTTTCGAAACAAACTATGCTTTGGCTTATTGGACTTCATAATGTTTTTAGTCATCAATTAACGAGAATGCCAATGGAATATATTTCACAATTAGTTTTCGATCCGTAAGTACAATAATTAAGGATAATAAGTTTTTCTCATATTCTTTAAATTTTATTAAAATAATACTTATGTAATTTTTTAAATAGAAAACACAAAACTTTGGCATTGATAAAGGATGGTAGACCGATTGGTGGTATTTGTTTCCGAATGTTTCCCAGTCAAGGTTTTACCGAGATTGTTTTTTGTGCCATGACATCAGAACAACAAGTAAAGGGTTATGGAACCCATCTCATGAACATGCTTAAGGATTATCACATCAAACATAATATCCTTCATTTCCTCACTTTTGCAGATGAATTTGCTATCGGTTATTTTAAAAAACAAGGTTTCAGCAAAGAAATTAAATTACCCCGTTCCACCTATCAGGTAAAAAACGATTGATTCTAAATCAAATTTTTTCTTTTAATTTTAAGAATCAGCTATTAAGTTTTTAAAACTATAATTCTTTTATAAAAATTTAAGTTTTAAATCCTATGATTATCAAAAGAACTGTATCTAATTATTTTTATTTTTTATGTTGATTCAGGGTTATATAAAAGACTATGAGGGTGCCATGCTAATGCACTGCGAACTCAATGCCAAGATTATTTATACTGAATTCACTACCGTTGTACGTAAACAGAAAGAAATTGTTAAGCAATTGATATATCAGCGACAACAAGAAATACAAAAAGTACATCCAGGATTAACGTGTTTTAAAGAAGGTGTAAGAGGTATTCCTGTAGAATCCATACCTGGAATTCGTGAAACTGGATGGAAAAATTATTCACAAACGAGAACGAGAGGAGTAGCCAAAGGTTCACAAAGTTCAGAACCAATGGAAGCATGTCTTGATGTTACAGACTCATTGTATAATGCATTAAAAAGTGTTTTGACAAGTGTCAAGAATCACAGTTCTGCTTGGCCGTTTTTAAAACCTGTTGATAAAAATGAAGTACCTGATTATTATGATCATATCAAGTATCCAATGGGTAATTGATTTTATTTTTTACTTTACTAGCAAATTAATTAAATTAATAATGCTTAAATTATATCATCCAAAATTTATTTATAGATTTTTTATTAGTAATTTATTTAAAATTTACAAAATAGAATCCAAAAATATGCAAAAATTTTTTATAATAATGATTATTCAATTTTTCTTTCACAACAGATTTGAAGACAATGACAGAGCGCCTGAAGTCAAGGTATTACGTTACTCGTCGCCTATTTATTGCTGATATGACGCGCATCTGTACCAATTGTCGATTATATAATGGTCCAGATACAGAGTACTATTCGTGTGCCAATTCTCTAGAAAAATATTTTCAGACTAAGATGAAAGAAATCGGCCTTTGGGACAAATAGTCTAGAATGGGTTCACTTTCGTTAATTAACGATTGTTTCCACCTATCTTCACTTACGGATACCTCACTCTTTGAGAATATCATTGATGTTGATGAGTAAAAAAGAACTATTCAAAGAGTAACCTATTTTGTTTCAAAATGGATTTTCTCATCAAATAAAGAAAAGAAATACGAATTAGCACATATAAATAAAAAGCTTTCTTAATAAAGTTCTTTAATCTTAGGCTTATTAAACATTATAGTTTTATACTACCGTCCAAAGTAAGAAAATAGTAACTTCAATGAGACTCTTATGTAGTTAACCAAGTTTATACTTTGGACAGCAGAATAGTTGTGAATTTTTTATGCATCTGGATTTTTACAAGGTGATAAAATTATTAAAAATTAATTACTTAAAATTATTTGGAAAATGTAATTTCACAAATAATTAATGACTTGATGCCTTGATAAAATATATTATTTTACATTTGAAATTCACAATTTATTTGTGAGAAAATGCCTTTTGTAAATTAAAATCGAAACCAAGAGCTTTGCTTTAATGACATGCGTCAAAACTAAAATTCTCTTATACAAATGAAACAAAGCTTAATTATCTAAGCTTTGAAAATACCATTAAGTTATTGTCTTTACCATATTTATAAGTATCTATAAATGCTTTATTGTATTTTAGAATGAATGCAAATGTGAATGAATATGAGTGTTGTACATGATTCGAATTTAATTGTATAATTAGTGAGAATGGATCATAAAAAAGTCTGAAAAAAAAACAAAAAAATAAATAAATTTTACAAAACGTACGTTTCAGTGCGATAGACTGAGTTGTAATTAGAAAGAATCTTTGACTTACGTCGATGACGCACAACGTTCAAAATAAAAATAAGGCACAAACTTTAGATACATGTAAATATTATAAATAAGAGCATGAATTTTCTCTAAAAATGTCATTTTTTTTGCACATTAAATCAAAAAACTTAATAATTAAAAATTGTATTACAATCTTGGTATTTTCTTTATTTCTTAATGTATTTAAATGTTTAACGATTTAAGAACTTTTAAAATAATAGTTAAAGAATTTCAAAAGGATTTTAAAAGTTCATTACCATTAAATAAATTTAATAACCCTGGTAGAAATTTGAACATTAAAAATGGTGTAAACAACAATTTATGACCATTGTCAATAGTAATATTTTGTCATGTCAATATTGGCGAATAAATGGCAATTTTTTGCTGAATCTGCAGAGCTCAAATTTTTTGGTATATTGGTTAGCATCTTATAGACAAAAAATGCTAATATAAAAATGTTATTCAAAATTTTTGTATTTAGCCAAAAAAATACGCATTTTAAGTAAACGGAGAGAAAAAATCAGTAACAGCTATCTAAAAATTAGGTAAACTGTGGACAACTTTTTTTGACTAGTTATATAACTTTTTAGTAATGAGTCCTTAATTTTTCAGATCATAGGTAAAATCATAACCTCACTTTTGCCACGTGGCGAGAAAATATAGATTAGTATTTATTCACATTCCTTCGTCAATGTTTATTTTTATTGGAATTTATAAAAATAAAAATAATATTAAATTTTATTAAAATAAAAATATGAAACGCAGTACGAAACGAGTATAAAAATATCGTTTTTTAAAATAATAAATGGAAAATTTTATTAATCGTTTAAAAATAACCTCTAACAATCCGATCACAACTCAAAATATACGCGCGATATATATTAACAAAAGTGATTCTATTAATGATTAATGATAACTTTTAAGAAAAAACCTTAAATGATTCTTAATAGTAATCAATTAAAGCACAATTTGATAGACTCTACTGTTAACTATCTATATTCAAATAATAGTGAATCAGACTCAACATTTTATTAGCATTTTTTAGCACTATGAAGGTTGAAAAAAACGTTTCATATTAGTTCAAATAATGGCCATAAAACATTCCGATTTTCTGCTCCTCACTTTAAAGAAATGGCCATAAAATGGTAGAAAAAGCGTTTCATTTTCTACCAGGGAACCGAATCAATTAATGATTCAAATGATCGACATCGTATGATTGTAGAATCAGAAAGGATGGAAGAGGCGTTAAAAGAATCATGTTATATTTGTGTATATGTATATTGTATATGTACACACATATATACGCTTTTCGATTGTGGCGGTTTGTTTCACAGTCTAATTAATGCCATTAGCCAAGCAGTTAATTAGGGAATGTAATACATCGAGCAAGCGGACTTATGATGCTCGTAATATGGAACGCTGAACATACACGCGCACGTTTTTTAGCTCATTTTTCCGAATAAGGCAAAAGATTTTACTCCCGGAAAAATTTTCTTACCATTTCTCATATGTATAATACACTTTCCTTCGTCATATGTATATCTACATGCTATCGATTAAGGAGACGAAGTTTATTTTGAAATAACAGAATAAAAATCCATACAAATATTTTATATTTTTCATAAGTTCTGAAAAATGATAAAAATTTTGATTAATATAAAAAAATATCCTTATTACAGTAAAATGAAATCAGTTGCATACTTTATATATGTATTATGGAACTACGCGAAAGTAGGATGTTGTTTTACTTGTTAAACATAAAGAAATTTTGGAGAATCTATAAAACTATTTTTCTTGTTTAGAGATTGCCAAAATATAAAAACTAAAAAAAAAATTCTATGTACCGAAGAGTTTTCTATTGATCTTCTACTCATAATTTACTTATTATAGTATATTTTTAATTTTTAAATTTTCTCTTAATAAGATCTTTTTAAAAAAAAGCTATTAGATTCTTTATAATTTGTTTTTAATTATTATAAAATTCAATATTGTAATAAAATTTTACTTACATTAGGGTATAATTTTTTTAGACTTACCTCTAAGTATTGCGAAAAATGCGTTCAAATGCTTATATCGCTGCCTACAATATTAAAATTACTTGCACATTATCTTCTTTAAAATGAGTATTTATTTTAACAATTTATTTTTAAAAGTTTTCATTTTTTTTATTTATTTTAGACTTTAAATTAATTATTATTATTGAAATATGCAAGTAATTTTTTTTTTTAAATTTACTATTTAATTATATTCCATAAATTAAAAATGTAATAAAAAAGAAAAAAAAATTTTAATAGTGTATTTTACACTTGAAAAAAATTCTTTAATTTTTGTAAATAATTAAATAAAATAAAATTATAAAATGTAAGATAATTTGAACTAATTAAAAGTAGTAAATAATTAAAAATTCAAGTGCATCATTTTTAGACTATGACAAAACAAAAGAGAATAATGCGTTATTTGCGAATAACCTATTAATTTTGATTTAATTAAACGATATAGTCATAACTACGAAAAAGTATAATTAAAAAAAAACCACTGCTATTTAATGTATGTAATGTGCGAGTTTACTCGACTTTTAAATTTTATTTAGCATATGCACGCGCAAGAATTTATGATTGTATGATAAATAATAAAAGAAAAAGAAAAAAAAATAAAGAATTATAAAATTGAAAAATTTATTCATTTTATATACAGAGCACAAAATTGCCTTTTGAATATAGTTAATATATCTTCTCTACCGTTATCTTGAGCTGATCGATTTATATTATCAAGTATCCTATTAGAGGTCGTCAGTGGCTGAGTCGGTAGAGCGATATGGATTTTTAATCCCGGGATCCCGAGTTCGAATCCCACTCTTGGCCGATTTATACAAGCAACACAGTGCTTAGTTTATAAACACACTGACAACCTCCGTCTTTAATTAGCATCGCCATGATAGCATAAATATAGCGACGTTAATAAAAAATTTTTTTTAAATATCCCATTGAATAAATCTTTTCTGGAAGATTTTAATCCTAAGTCTATAGCTTTTAAGCTGTTCATTACTTAATCAGAATATTTATTTTTATTAGTAGGATTAAATATTCTACTAATGTCTTTGATCGATTGTGCTGATGTATTGTATTAAGTTTATTTGCACTAACTGTACTATTATCCATTTTATTCAGTGCAATCTAAAATCTAAGCTTATTATATAATCTAGCATATATTTTTTTTTCAGATTTGGATAACTTCATTTTAGATGTCATGTCTGTTACTTTACTAAATTAACTTTATTTTATTTTTTTTAATCTTAAATTTTAGTTATTTAACATATGCATGTATACAACAGTTTATAATTGTATGATAAATAATAAAGGAAAAAAAAAATTATAAAATTAAAAAATGTATTCCTCATTTTCTATACAGACATACAGACTAAACAGATTAAAAGAATATATTTTAACATCATACTTAAAATATATTTTTTAAATTTCTTATTTTTAAAGTTTTAAGGTGAATGCGTTTTTTGTCTGCTTTGTCTAGAGTGAATCTGTGTATTAAGGCTTATTATTCTCGTAATTCTATAAGATGAATAAATAAAGAGATTATGGAAATTTATTGTTGTACATTAATTGAATACATCATTTTGATTAAAGATATATTAAAAATATATTTAACATGACTTTCTTCTTAACTCCTTTCTTTAATTTTAATTACATCTTTAATTATTTTATTTTTCTACTCTATTATTACCATGAATTAAATTTTTAAGATTTAATGTTAAAAGAAATGCTTTTATCTTTCATGATTATACGTTAAAAACTGAAAGATTTATAAATTTTAATTGATTTTCGTAAATTTATTTTTTATAGAATTTATTATTAGAATAATATGAGCAAGTTTATTGATAAATTTTAATAAAAAAGAGTATATATAAAAATACATTGATATCTCATTGATTGACGAAGATTTTCGTCTTATAATTATGAATTAATTTGATTAAAATCAGAGGTCATCAGTGACTTGTAGAGTGATGGATTCATAATCTCGAGGTTCCGAGTTCGAATCCCGCTCTCGACTAATTTATACAAGCACCACTGTAAGTTACATGAGCTTTGTTCACAAATACACTGAAACGATCTCCGTCTCTAATTAACATCTCAATAATAGCTGAAATACAGCGACGTTAAATAAAAACATTAAAAAAACTTTATAGATATTAATCTTGTTACATTAATCTTTGATAATTACATTAATCTTTTTATAATTATGGATTTTTAAACAATTTTTATTGTTTCATACTTTTAAATGTGATAATTATAAATTTAAATGTTCTAATAATATATTTAAAAAATTATTATTCATATTGTAATATTATTAAATTTTTTAATTTAATTGATATATCTTTTTAAACGAATTTGTTAAGAATATAATAATTTAAAACAAATATTAATTTGTCTTATTTTAAATTATTAAATAAAGTTGGATATCAACTTCATTGTACATAATTACTAAACGAAAAATTTTTAAACAGATACGGATATCATAAAAATTTTTATTTTCTTGAATCATTTTTAGAGTATAATGTAAAAAATTTATATTTTTTGCAAATCAAAACGAAAAAAAACACTATTATCAAAAGCTTTGAAATTCTGTGGGTTTTTATTTTCGTCTGACATTTTCCAAAATAGGAGCCCCGTACCAATTTCGATTAAAAGATCGTAACCATTTTGCGTTTTGTTGGACCTTCGGTCTGTGCTGTTTTTTGTATTTGGGTCTTTATTGCATTAGTTTTTTTTTAAATTTTATTTAACGTTGCAATATTTACATTATCATTACGATGCTAATTAGCAACGGAGGATTTTTAGTGTGTTTGTGAACAAATCTAACGTACAGTGGTGCTTGTATAAAATGGCCGAGAGTGGGATTCGAACTCGGAACCTCAAAGTAAAAAATCCATCGGTCTACCAATTGAGTCACTCAGATCTATATTAGTTTCAAAATTAAAAATGGTTTATAATTGATAAATTGAAAATGTATAACAAACTTTCGATTATTTTAATTTAATTGTTTAACTTTTAAAATTGAAAATTTGTAAAAAAATGTTAATTTCGAGTTCTAAATATATTTTTTTATTAAAATACTAAAAATTTATTTTTAAAATCATTATTAATTCTTCATATTTTTAGATATCAATGAGCATCGACAATAAAAATTCGTTTTAAATGTATAATTTAATTCAAATTTATACATCATCATAGCTTACACCTAAATTTTCAGTCCTTTAAAAAATGAAAAGCTTTTGCAGTAACCATTGATTAACAAAATCCTATAAATATATCCTACCTTGACTATAAACAGTTTTAATATACTAGCCCGATGACACATACAATTTTTTTTGGCCGTAAATAAACTCATTTCCGCGCTTAAACCAAAAAAAAAATAAAATAAAGACAGCTCGCACCGTATAAAGGAATCAGGTCAAGATTAAGGCCTCTTGTTAATCTTTATACGGAATTCGAATGATTCTCTTTTAAAAAAAAGGACGATAATTTTCTGTGACAACAAATACAAACTTCGATCGTTAATGAAATAATACGTGCCTTTTCTTTTTTTTTAATTCCAATTCTTCTTTTGGGGCTATCCTATATTTTGTAATTAAATGTATCACTTTTATTTTTAAAACTATTTTCTCTAAAAACTAATCATCTATCTAAACATATATAATTAAATATGAATTAAGAATCTGTATAACCATGTATAATTTTACTGAGTATTATGAATTCAAAAATTTTTCTAAATTTAAAAAATGATTAGATACGATTGATCTTCCATCAGAAACTTATGTTCCTATAAAATTATACATGATTTTGGGATAATTTTTTGTAATTTTCTACATATTAAGTAACTATTTTCATCTATTTTCTTAATAGCACAAAGCACATCATTATTTATAAGAAAGTTAGTTTAATTTTAGCCATAAATCAATCATATAACACTAAATAACTTACAACTTTTCTTTTTTCTACAGGTAATTGAGCTTTTTTTTCTCGCTACTTTTACGTTTATATATATGACGCGCAAATTAAATGTAATGTTATTTGATTTTAATATACGATTGGTCGAATGTTTGCACATCCACAGTATAGAAATTAAATGCAATTTCTTGATGTAATAAAACTAACAAAGTATATCTGCTATCGTGATAGCAGCTTAGAATAATAAATTTTATTGTTGCATTCCAAGATGTACATATATCGTTTAAGAAAAGAAAAAAAATGAATATAATTAGTTTTATTGTCTGATCTTAGATAGAGACGCACGTGGTTTATGTATTTTTAATTTATTAAATTCAATCTATATTAGAGATAAATAAATAAGGGCAATTAAATATTTTTTATTTGAAGATTGTAATATATATGTGATGATTTCTATAAATATAAATTAAAAAATTATTTTCTTTTATATTACAAATATTTTGAAATTGGCATATTGAACCAATATTGATGAAAATTAATTTTTAATTATTAATGTATCGCAAGTTTCAATATACCAAAATATTAATTTTTTTTCCCAATTTTTCGGAAAGCATGGTAGATTAATGGAAAAAGATAGGTTGTTTTAGCTTTCTATCAAATAAGCAACAGCTTATTTTAAAAAATGGGACTTTTTCATATTTAGCAAGCAGATTTCACTTTTTATCATTGAAATTAAATCTCTGTTTGGTGTATGGAGTTAATTTTTTATATAAAAGGAAAAAACGACTTTAGACTATAGTAACAATAACTTTTAATAAAAATTAATCCAATATTCTAAATTGAAAAATATTTCTGTGTTAATTGCTATATTTGCATTTTTCACCTCAACTTTGTTGATACTAAAATATTAAATTTACGACTATAAAGAAATTTAGTTGTATTTTTAAAAATTTTATTTAACATCGCAATGCTAATTAGCGACGGAGATCGTCAGTGTGTTTATGAACAAAGCACATGTGATGTAACAGTTTGTATCAATTGGCTGTGAGTGGGATTTGAACTCGGAACTCCGATATTATAAATCGATCGCTCTACCAAATGAACTACTGATGACCTCACTAAATTGTATTTGTTTCCCTCTTAAAATTGGCTATTGTTTCAATCTTTACTAAATTCATTAATTCTAGCAATATTTTTGTTCAATATTGTCAAATGTAAAACTTTTAATCACATATTAACACACTTTCGTGCAAATTTTCACCCATTAATAAAGTCAAGCACAAATTGGAACAATTAGGAAATCCTCCTGCAAAAAATTAATCTTCTACGAGAAGAGCATCAATTTATTTCATGCCTTACTCATTAAAGAAAACATTTCTTAATCAATCGATTTTTTTCTTTTTAATCGACATTACATCAATTATAAGTAAGTATAGCCTTTGTAAACACTGAATCTCGCACCCAATGTTTATTCTTACCATATTTAACAACATAATTATAAAAGAATTTCCCGATTATCAATTATAATCAAAGCGACGAAAAAAAAGATTAGTCTTCTATTCATTAAATCCTCGAATCTTGTATGTGTGCGTATGCGTGGCTGCATAAAATTTTTCGTTTTCTCTTCCTCTAAATTTCCCTTTAACATGTAAGTTAACGTGTTGAAAAAAAAATCAGCATACTAAGAAGGAAGATATACACACGCAGAGAAAGAGAGAAAACAGAGCAACGACTTTCATCAAACTCTATAAAAAATATATAAATAAGAAAAAAAAATTTTATTCTGAATTGAATAAGAGAAATAAAGAAGACTTGGAAAAAAAAATATAGTAAAATAAGCTCTGATTAACTCGGCCAATTTGCAGGCTGTGTGTATATAATGCGGGTGGCGCATTGTGAAACGAGGAAAGAAAGAAGGAAAAAAAAAGAAGAAAAATCTTTTTACACTACATCCAAGTGCTAAGGCTATACGCTCTGTTTGTCACGTTCATTGCACATTTTAAAAACTTGTGTGCATGTATACATGTAACGTTTGCATTATAACACATACACAATAGTCTAATGTTTTAGAGTGGAATGCCAAGCTTCTTCTTTATCTTTTTTTTTACGTATGCAAGTTTAGTGAGATACTAATTTGATACGGTTATATCACGATCTCTTGTAAATATATAAAATTGTTTCGAGATTAAGAGAAAGAGAGAAAGAGATTTTTCGTCGAGTTAAGAGAATTAAAGATTCATTAATTGCTGGACTAAGGATTAAAAGATTGAGAAAAGGATAAAGCAAGATTTATTTGATTTTTTATGAATAACATACAAGAATAACTTTTTTCTTTTTTTTTAAATTTTATTAAAGAAATTTAATTTGATGAGCTAAATTTAGTTTGACTCGCTTCAAAGAGCACTTCATGAAGAATATTTTCACAATTCGAAGATGAAAAAGATTTTGAAGTCATCAGAAATGAAAGTTTACTTTTTCTCATATACGTGCATACATAAATTTGAAAAATTAATATAAATTATTTATAGTTCATTTTATATAAATTTTACTATAATTGTTTACGGTATGCTTAACTCGACATTAGATGAATTGTACATTATATTTTAAATCCAGTAATTAACGAAGTTTTTAAAATAATAACACGGAGATACTGATTACCAATTGGATTCATTAATATTAAGATGTATTTCTCCTCTATAAATAAATCTCTATAAAACATTCTCTTGTTATCCATCAAAATGTAGTTGTTATGCGGATTGTAAGATAAAAATTAATTTATTAAATTAAAAGTTTTTATTTCTATCACACTCGTTATGTTAAACTCGTTCTTGTATTATTTCACTTTCATTTATTGTATTCTGCATATATATTTATAATTAACGTTTGTTACAGAGATAAATTATTGTTACTTTATCATTTATTCACACGCTAATTTTATAAACTATTAACGTTACATATATTAATTTCATTTTCGTTTGTTTTATTTAATGAAATTATAAATAGCCATTGCCACGCAAAAATATCATAATAAAATTATGCATTGTTTTTTATATCATTTTTTTAAATACAAAATTAATTGTTAACGCAAATGCATCTGCGTAAAAAAGTGAAAACTTTTTTTTATGTGCTCAAATCGATTTTAATACTCTTATACGAGCCTTTTATTATCCTGCCTACAATAGGGGATAATGTATGAATCATCTTATACCGGCAGAATTAAATCGCAATGACAGCTCCTTATAAGGTATAAATCGAAAAGCAATGTCAGTTTATCTATACTTGCGATTCCAATGTTGATATTATTATTTCACTTATCAACGCCAGTTCAAATTTAAAAATTTTCATTTTTTCATTAAATATTGATGTACACGTAGTTATTTAGCAGGAAAAAATGTAATATTATCAATTTTTTTTTAACAAAAATATAATTGTTAATTTTACAAAAATTTAAGTAATATTTTTATTGATGAGTTTAAACATTTTTAAAATTATTTTTTTCAATAAAATATATTGAAGAGCATTGGGCATGGATATTTAATTTTTCTAAAATCATCACTTGAAATAAATTTTATATTAGAAAATTTATTGAGTATATAAACTTTTCTTCGTACGGTTAATTCTATTGTTGGTCATATTTTTTTACAAGTTGAAACATATTAATATATCAGCTTAATCAGCCCACAGTCAAATAGACAAAATTGAATTGTTTATACCATAAAGAGCTAAAATAAAATTAACCATCACCTTGATAAATCGCTCAATCGATTTATCCACATATGCACTTGACTCTTTTTTTTTAAACCAATGTCACTCTTATTTTTGTTCTTTGATGGTTACATATTTGAAGGTCATTAAAAATCGCTGTATTGCCTTAAAAATAATTAAATCTCTCAAAACCATAACTAGAAGTTAAAAAAAGCAAGTAACATTTAATTTTATTAATTTTTTATTAAATGCATATATATTACAGTGCCAGTCTAATTTTGAAAAAATGGTCAAAATCAGGGTGACCATCATATGGTACTTTGCATCGTATATGTTTGTGTTACATGTATATAAAGAGATTAAAAGTCAATGCCTATATTAAGATGGAGCGAAGTATAACAAAAAAAAAGAAGTGAGGAGAGGAGTTTAAAACGCGGAAGGGGGAAAACGACATATATAAAGTCGAACGCTGGACTATACTTACGCAGGACTCTCTATTGGATCCTCGTTGCATCAAGAATTTATAGTGAAACGTGCTTTTTTTTTATAATATATAGTGTTTATTTGTTGAAGATTTCAGTATTACCTCTTTTTATCCTCTTTTTTTAAGATCTAGTCATTTGTGTTATAGTTAAAGATACTAGTAAGTTTATTATTTTTGTTATGGTGTTGATTTTTTTTTTCTTTTTTTTTTATTGATTGGCGGATGTGAAAAATTATTGGATTTTGATTTAGGATTTTGATCAAGGTGGATAAAATGTATAAAATTTTTATTGAATTTAGTGTTTTTTAACTTGCAAAAATGATAACATTTTTTAGCTTAGTGATTTTGTTTTAAAAACATTAAGTTATTTTTCAATAAAAACAAATTTTTATTTTTGAGATAAATATTTGATTAAATGAAAATAATTTATTTTTTTGGATGTTTAATATGTTTTAAAATAAATTATGTTCTGATAAGAAAGGATATGAGTAGTTTAATTATAAATATTAAAAGATTAAGATATCAAAAACATTAACAATTTTAATACTTTCTTATATACATTTAATATAATTATTGGTCAAATTACGTTATTTAAATAAAATTCAAATTTTATCATCTTATCCAAGATCTTATTTCATTTTTTTTTTTTTAACGAAAATCAAAATCCATATACTTTAATTATTAAATTTCACTGAAACCAAAATAAAAATCAACAAAAGTTCAAAACAGAAAAAATAAAAAAAATAATAATAAAAATTTGCAGTTTTAACGTCGAAAATGTGCGACGACGACGTAGCTGCTTTAGTTGTTGATAATGGATCCGGTATGTGTAAAGCCGGCTTTGCCGGCGATGATGCACCACGTGCTGTATTTCCATCGATCGTTGGTAGACCACGTTATCAGGTAAATAATAACAAATAATAATTAATCTTTTATTTTTAAACTTTTTTTTACTAAAATATTAAAATTTCTTTATTTTATAAATTTATTTCTTTTATTTTCTTAACTTTAGATCCTTAAAAATTATTAAAACTTCTTGATTATTATAGTAAAATTAAAGATTATTGGAGGCTTTAGATACTAACATCAGGTATTAAACTATAATCAATCGAATAATAGTGTAATAGTATATTACGTACCTGCGGGAGGAAACATCTTGTTCGGTCCATAGCACGCGTATAATAACGCCCGAGGCGTAGCCGAGGGTGTTAAACGCGTGCTAAGGGGCGAACAAGTTTCCCTCGCAGGTGCGTATACTATTTTCCATCACCCGCGTCCCGGAAACAACACTTTTGTGTTTTTGTCGCAGGACCGAAAGTGCTGTTTCCGGGCCGCTGTGATGGAAAATAAATTTTATTACACGCGCTTGAAGTGTTATCGTTATAAAAGACAAATTTAAAAATTATAGTTATTAACAGCATTGTAAAAATATACAATATTTATAAGTATTTATTCAATTGACATTAAATTGATTGCTTTGCAAAAATTATAATTTTCAAGTAAAAAAAGATTTAATTTATGTAAAAAAAACACATACGTACAAAACTGGAATTATTTAATATATTATTTCTTCGTTTATATTAAAAAAAATATTAATTTATTAATTTTATAAAATTTATTATATAACAGATTGATTGAATTTCATTACACTCGATTTATTATACACTCATTCATTGATCAGCTAACTGTGATTTTATGATTTTAATACGCAAATTCATGTTTTTTATGCTCTAAATGATCGCGTAGCATTACATATTCATGCGCCTTCTCGTTAAAGTTCGAAAAACTACAAGAAAAAAAAAGAAATTTCTGAAAAAAAATACTTCCGCTTCAGAACGTGTTACTCAAAATGAGTATCTTAATGAGATCTATGCATGTTTATTTTATACTACTATTTTTCTCATTTTAAAATGATGCGTGATTGAGGTCGTCAGTGGCTCATTTGGTAAAGCGATGGATTCGTAATCGCTCTCGGCTAATTTATACAAGCACCGCTGTACTGTATATGTGCTTTATTCAAAAACAAATTGACGAGCTCTGTCGCTAATTAGCATCATAATGATAACTGAAATACAGCGACGTTAAATGAAAAAAATGTAATTTTAATGCGATGTAAGTTTTTATATTTATTTTCTAAGAATCTGCAGTAAATGTACAAAATTGAATATTACAAAAATTAAAATACAATTTTCAAAGAACCAACAATAAAAACCATATTTTAGGAAATTTTCTATACACATTTTTTGTAACTGCACGTATATCATTTTTTTTGACATTGGTTCTTTAAAAATTCAATTTTAATTTTTGTAATATTTAATTTTGTACGTTTATTGGAGATTTGTAGAAAATAAATATAAAAATGAAATGCATTACGACAATTAACATATCTGATTAGTGAAATTACATAAATTTATTGATGACAAAGCAAATATTTCAATAAAAATAGTAAAGATTAGAAAAAAATGTATTTATGTTGAATTTACATCGATTTTAAAATTACTGAAAGAAGTTGATAATCCGATCATTTAATAAGCTTAATTGTTTCTTAAAAAAACAAATAAAAAAAATGTTTCCCAATATTTTTCCAGGGTATCATGGTTGGCATGGGTCAAAAAGATTCGTACGTAGGCGACGAAGCCCAATCGAAACGTGGTGTGCTGACAGTTAAATATCCCATAGAACATGGCATAGTAACCAATTGGGACGATATGGAAAAAATCTGGCATCATACGTTTTACAATGAATTACGTATTGCACCAGAAGAGCATCCGGTCCTATTAACCGAAGCACCATTAAATCCAAAAGCTAATCGTGAAAAAATGACACAAATTATGTTCGAAACATTTAATTCACCGGCTATGTACGTTGCTATACAAGCTGTATTATCGCTTTATGCCTCTGGTAGGACTACAGGTATTGTGCTGGATAGCGGTGATGGTGTGTCTCATACGGTACCTATTTACGAAGGTAAGATTAGTTTTATTTTTTTTAAATTTTATTTCACGAGGTTTTTCTATAGTTTTTTGATCAATTTTTTAATAAAAAATTACAAAAATCGAATTACGAGTTTGATTCTTGTTACCGGTAATGATTGTTTAGCGAATGACTCGCAAAAATTCGAACTCGTGAGGGGGTTGAACTCACGACTATCTATATATTTTTCTTATTGATAATTGATGTAAAAGAATTTACTTCACGGTTTTTGAATAATTGGTACAACGATTAATATTAATGTACGATTATATCGTCGTTCCAATTTAAGATTGTATTAGCTTTTCGAAAAATTAGTAAAAAACATCTTTCTCGAAACAAGGTTCTAATAATTTTTAATAAGGTATTTTAAATGCAACCTGTTATATATTTTTATTAAACATTTATTAAATATATAATAATTTAAAGTGCGAATTCTATAAAAATAATCTTTTGATATTAGTATGATTAAGAAATAGACAATATGTGTAATGAAATGATCACATATCAACGAAGCGTTTACGAACTTTTCAAACTTTAAATAATCAACAAACGAATTAAAAGCATAAATAGAACTATATTTAAAAAGTCATAATTACATATTAAACATACATTGTTTATCGACTTAAAATTTAAATGTTCCAAAGAACAATTATGCTAAAAATAAACATATATAATAATAATTTTAATCAGCATTTAATTAAAAGTAGCTGTTAAGTTAATTACTTTTAATGTAACAAGCATTCGACACGCTCTAAATATTTAATTGACCATTACATGCATTCATTCAACAGCACTTGTTACCAACTCCTTTTTTTTTTAGCAAGGATGTTTAAAGAGTTCTTGAGTAAGAAAAAAAAAACTCGAAAATTTAGATTTAATAAAGTATAATGATCAAAAGAAAACAAATTTTATTAATCCAATTTTGTTGATCTTAAGAAATCGATTTTAACATCAAGGCTTGGTGCACTGCATCTTTCCTTTTTTGGTTAATTGCTCTCAAGGATATATCGATCAATTGAGCTCAAATGACACAGAAATAATCACTATGTGTCAATAATAGATTTCAAACATTATCAAGTCTTTAATTGACAGTTTAAAAATAACAATGTTCTTATCCAGTGGGATAATTGTATAATAAAGCTGAAAATTTATCTAAAATTTAAAGAAACATATACCCTAAATAGAATCAATAAAAAAATGTTTATTTCTGTAAAGTTTTTTAATATTTTATTATACATTTAGATTTAATTTAGGCTAATTCAGATTTCATAAATTCGAATTTTCTAAAATAAATATAAAATAATAAATAAGTATAAGATAAAAGTATTAACCACTTAAGATAAGAAAGTTAATTAGACATTATCTTGTAGATAATTGAATATAAATATCTAATTATGTAGCCTATCCAAAAATCAAAGTCATTTTCTATATTAGTCTAGTTATAAATACTTTTACCTTAACTTACGATTTACAAAATCATTATTTATAAACAGTTATTATACAATCTTATTTACATGATTTCTTCAACGTTACATTTATAATTAAACTTATAATTCCCTAAATATTTAATTGAATAATAAAATTTGTTGCAAATTAAGTATAGCTTTGTACAATTCAAATACATATCTTACGTATTTTTTGAATATTCAACGCAACGTGATGGATCTGTAGGATAATATTCTTGACATTTGGTCATAAGCCTTTTAAGAGCTTGAATGTATTTTCGTTGAGTTTCATCATTCATCACATGAGCAACATTTTTAGAGAAAATTTTTTCTCGACCTGTACGTGCGTGAATACCAACCATAGTTACTCCAATAGGCCAGGGTGAATTTCCTATTGCCATTTGAAGATAGGAGTCACTTGCCTAAAAAGATAATACAATTATTATGTATCTGCATAAATGAAATTTTACATGTGTGTTTATAAAGTATATGTATACAAAACAACTTACCAGAATGTAATTCCTTTCAAGTAAATGTTTTACAATTTCTGTTAAACTGTCGGTAATATCTTCAGGAAGAGATTTATTTTTTAGTTTTCTGAGAAGTGGTTTAAGATACTCTCTGGTTTGTGCATAAATAGCACTGTCCATTTTACCTTTGGCATTCATTTTCTCAGCACCTGACCTACTATTGAGTTGATCGCCCCATATTTTCACAAGGAATTGTAAAAATTGAGTAATAATATTCATGTCAGTATCCCGATCTTTTTTATCAAGATCTGCAGCCATTTTTTGAATATCTTCATAAGTTACATCTTCTTCAGGTACATTGACATCTCCTTTTCTGCGTGTTTCTTGTGGTTTGGAAGATTCCAAAATTTCATCAAGATAATCTTGATCAACTTGTTCCATAGCTTCTTGAAAATCATTTCTTAAACCCTAATAGGAACAAAAAACAATTTTATTATACAAAATCAATTACTTCAGGATAATCAATTTGAATTCTAATCAATAAAAATAAAAGATGGTAAATAAAAAATTTTATTTAAATTATTCACTTACCTTATTTACTTCAGGTTCAAGTATCTCGCACCTTCTTAATCTTTTAAACGAATCTAATTCAGATTCTCCAAAAAGTAAAATTGGTTGAACTCTTTCTCTTAACTTACGAATAACTTCTGCTCTAGGCAATATATTCTGTGAATTATCTTGAATCATTGCATTCTCAGCATCAGTTCTACTATTAATGTTACTTGCATTATTATTTGAATTTGTATTATTCTTTTTTTTTTCTTCCGTTGCCAATAAATCTGCTCGTTTAAAGTATTTCTTGTTATTTTGCTATAATAAACAAAAAATGCATTTATTAAAAAACAAAGAAAAATTATAATAATGTTTACTTATACTTGTATAAAAAAGTACTCACTAGCAAATTTTTTTCTTCAAGTTCTTTCCGCTTTCTTGCTATTTCTGCTTTCAGAATATCCATAATGAACTCGTTAAATGTTTTATACAGCCGAATTTGATAAAAACAATAACATAAATTAAAAATATAAGATTAAAGTTGTTGATTGTATGTTTTGACACGAACTCTAACCTAAATAAATTTGTTTTTCATTACTGTCTTAGTCTAAACGAACTTCCAGTTCTAGAATATTATAAGATGATATTTATAATATTATACTTTTAGAAGATGCACAGTTTTTTTAAAATTATTGTTTATATGATTTATTTTTAATATCGAAATAAATGGACCTTTAAAATCACAGAGTAAAAGTCTGCTAATGACTAATCACTAAATGTTAGGGACTGTCTACATGTAGCTCACACCACACGGAACGCACAAGGATAACTGACAACTCATCGGGCACATTCCGTGCAGGCAGCGCTGGGGATTAAATTATTTCAACATGGCGCTCAATGCTGGGGATTAAATTATTTTAACATGGCGCTCAGTGCTGGGGATTAAATTAATTCAACATGGCGCTGGGGATTAAATACGGTCGTAGATAATTATATGTCATAGAACGTCACAATATTTATCGAGCAATTAAAGGCGCGAAATTATTTTTTCTCCGAGGAATAAGACTATCGAATTTTTATTTAGAAATAGTACAGTATGTTAATTCTTCAATATTATAATTTTAAAACTAATAAGAAAAAAAAGTTTCTTATATTCGTATTAACAAATCAACTCATTTTTAAAATAAATTATTTTTCAAAAGTAAACTTTCTAGAGAATCACAATAATTTTCTGCATTCATGAAATTATACTAATGAACAATTTTAATACTTTTTAAAATAATTGTTTGAAATATTTCGAATATACATTCAAAGATATCGTAAAAATTAACATAAAAATTTGTTAATTTATGGAATATTAAATTTTAATATTTTTACCGCAATTTGAATCAAAACATAAATGTTTTTCCCTCTTATTCAATTATCATTAAATTAACGTATTCAATATGTATTTACTTTCTATTAAGCTCTGATAACTTATAACTTGAAAAAAAATTTTTATCACTGTATATTCCCATAATATCAAATCATTCATTGATAAGATTGCTTAAATTTTTAATAAAACTTACAACATGATAAGTTACAAATAGAGTCGAAGATAAAGTTTTTTGAATAGCGCAAAACTTTACAGCGTTACTGTTAAAGTAATAAAATAATACCAAGCCTTTAATTATTATTACAATGTTATTATAATTTGTTATAAATTTATTAAACGTAAAAGCACGATAAAAATATTTTAATAATTTTATTAAAATCTATTTAAATTAAAATATAATAAATATATAAGTTTCTCAGAGAAAATCTCGATGGTAATCAGTTTAAATTTTGGTATCAGTATAAACTGATTTTACCGGAGTTAGTGACACTCATTTTACAGTCATATTGCACTGTGCAAGCAATGTAAAAACTAAAAATAGAAAGAAAAAATAATGTACTTTCTTACATTTAGTGCTTCTTTGGATTTTCACATTAGTGCTTCTTTTCATTCAACGTTGAAATCACAAACATATATACCTGGACTTTTCTTAACCAAAAAAAAGGAAGAAATAAAAACATCAGCAATGGAAGATTACACAGTGCGTAATGCATCTTTTGATGAAATAGAAAAAATAAATACATTTTTAGAGGATAATTTTCATCCCGAAGAAACAATATTGAAGTGTCTTATATCAAACGAAACAAACATTACCGAAGATCAATTAAAATCCATAGATGAAGATCAACGTAATATAATCGAAGCTATGGTCAAGCATTTTCCTTGTCAAGTTATAATCTGTAATAAATGTCAAAGTATGGTCGTTGTAAATGTAATGATTAAAAGTGAAAATCCAAATTTAGATGTTGAAAAACGTTCGATTGACGTTTACAAAACATATCCGCCAAAATCCCAGCTTTTGATTAATTATTTTCAATATATGAACGATATGATTGATAAAGCTGAGTTATTTGAAAAGTATCCGAACGTTAAAAGCGTCATTGAATTTTATGCAATAGCAGTTGATAAGAAACATCGGAAAAAAGGTTTAGCGACATTAGCAATTAAGGAAGGTATTAAATTTGCTAAGAATAATGGGATCGATTTAGTTTTTGGATTATTTACTTCACCTTATTCGAAGAAAGCTGCTGAAAATACTGGCATGAAGACCATTATGGACTTGGATCTTTTAGATATTTGTGATTTAGAAGGAAAATTTTTATTTTTGAAAACTTCACCGCACAATATTGCCTCTGTAATGACTATTCTAACAAAAGATTTAATAAATAATGAATAAAAAATTACCAATTTTTTTATTTAAAATTCTTAATAATTAAAATTGTTTTTCAGATATATTTTTTTTTTATTTTGAGATTAAAAAAAATTTTTTATTTCTGAAAAATTTTTGTTTTTGTATGCGTATATTTTGATACTTTTTGAAAGAGAAAGGAAATTTATTTCTGCAATTTATACATAGTTTTTACTTGAAAACTTTTATATAAGAGGAAGCCGGAGACTCTGTTTTTGTCTAATCGCATTTTTCAATAATTTATCTAAAAAATATTTAGTTTTAACAAAAAATAAATAACATTTTCCCGTAGGGGCCAATGTAATAAGTAAAATTTATATTTGTGACAAAAATAATTTATAGCATTTTTTTTTAATAATATGTGACTGACAAAAATTCGATAGATAAACAGAAATATTGACTACATTGCGCGCAGTAAACTGATTATTGCGTTTATAATAGTTTATAATAATTTTTAACTTTAATAAATCAACATAATTAAAGTTTAAAAAAAAGTTATTTTTTATTTGAATTGTAATAAAACTTATTAATTTAATTACTCTAGAGGTTTTCAGTGACTCACTCGTTAGAACGTTGGATTCATAATCTCTAGGATCCGAGTTCGAATCCTGTTTTCGGCAACCGATTTATACAAGCACCACTGTACGTTACATGTTCTTTTTTCGCAAACATACTGATGATCTCCGTCGCTAATTAGCATCGCAATGATAACATAAATACAGCAACGTTAAATAAAATAAAATTAGAAAAAAAATTTTTCTTTCGATTCTAATTTTTAAGTTTTACAAATTATTAAAATTTGACCATTTTTTAAAAATATTTTTTAGTAAAAATTATAAAATTAGTATAAAATTAACTTTTACTTCATTTTTATTATAAATTTTTACTCTATTTTTAAAATTTTATTTAACGTCGCTGTATTTAAGCTACCATTTCGATGTAAATTAGCTATGGAGATTGTCAGTGTCACTTCCACGCTTTCGATCAAATCGACCGAAAGCAGGATTCGAACTCGGAACTTCGACACTATGAATCCATCACTCCACTGAGTGAGCCACTGACGAGCTCCGTACACCAATATTTAATAACTAATAAGAATAAGTAAATATCAGTTATATATGTATATATGGTTGTAAGTGATAATTATGAACGTCTTTCACCCTATCTTTTAAGTCTTCTTCCACTTTCTTTACATCTTCCTTCGTCCTTTCTTCACCCTTACTCTCTATTCATCGTAAATATTTAGCTTTTCTATCAACAAAATAGTATAATTTTAGCTTCCCTTTCATTTCTTTTACCCCTCATTTTTTTCTTAACCCTCGATCACCTTAAGTCACTCTACGGTCACCCTCTGCTTACCCTCGACTCACCCTAGTCTCACCCTTGACTCAACCTCAGTTCACTCGCAAAGTCCTTCCCCAATGATTATATTCCTATAAATATTTCATAAAATTGTCAAATAATGTCTGTAAATAACAGATCAACAGAGTATTCCACATTACCATATAAATATGGGGATATTATACAACCTCGTTTTTTTTTGTTCACATTTTTATATTTTACATGTGATCTTCAATTGAAATTCAATTAAATTTTACTTTATTTTTTTAAGTAATATCCTAAAACATGTAAATCTTAGTTTTCAATTTATTTATTGACGTTATTATCGAATCAATTAATTAATAAAACAATTAAATAGATAGTAACTTTATGCTTTTGTTATTCAAAATTGAATCTATCTAGTAAAAATAAAAAATATATGTTTGTGAATTAAAGAATGATTAATTTTATTACAGGCTACGCACTACCTCACGCAATTTTACGTTTGGATCTTGCCGGCCGGGATCTAACGGATTATCTAATGAAAATTTTAACAGAACGTGGATATTCATTTACAACGACGGCTGAGCGTGAAATTGTACGCGATATTAAAGAAAAACTTTGTTACGTCGCACTTGACTTCCAACAAGAGATGGCCACGGCTGCAGGATCAAGCGCTCTTGAAAAGAGTTATGAATTACCTGATGGACAGGTTGGTTGATATATTGATAAATATAATAAACTATTGGTTATTATTTTTAGATAGTTTAAAAAAATTTTAATTTTAAATTTTAATGTTTTTGAAAAAATTTTAAATATTGGATTGAATATATTATATTATATTAAATTAACAAAATATTATCACTTCTAAATAAAAATATATAAATTTAATATTCAATATAGTTAATTTATAAACATTTTTTAAAGTAATCTCTTATTATTTAAATTAATCAACTAAACTTTATTCTACCCGAAACAACGATTTTTAATTTATAGTTTACTATTTCTCTTTAAACATTTTGCGTTTATTTTATTCTTTTTAAATAATTTAGAATCTTGAAATTTATATTAATAATAAATTTAACAAACAAATTATAAAATATTAAAATAAAAATTTAATTTGCCTTTTTTCCAGGTCATTACAATCGGCAACGAGCGTTTCCGTTGTCCCGAAGCAATGTTCCAGCCCTCATTCTTGGGCATGGAATCAAGCGGCATTCACGAGACGACGTACAATTCAATAATGAAATGCGACGTTGACATCCGTAAAGATCTTTACGCAAATTCCGTATTATCAGGTGGTACAACGATGTATCCTGGTATTGCCGATCGTATGCAAAAGGAAATAACGGCACTGGCACCGTCGACAATGAAGATCAAAATAATTGCACCCCCTGAACGTAAATATTCCGTATGGATTGGTGGTTCTATTCTCGCTAGTTTGAGTACGTTCCAACAAATGTGGATATCCAAACAAGAATACGACGAGTCTGGACCTTCAATTGTACATAGAAAATGTTTCTAAGCGTTATTAACTTTTTTTCTTTCGTCTGAAAAAATTTTCAAAAAGGTTTTGTTCATCAATTCTATTGGCATTCCGATGGTGTTTTCTTTTATTGAATTAGAAGAAGGTAGCCTGAGCTTTCAGCTTTTTGGAATAAAAATCTTTTTTTTTTTCAATTTGTTTATGGAAAATTAATGAAAATACTTGAAGATCGAATAACGATTTCAACAAATCATTATAAGTAATCTAATTAAAGCTCATAAAAATAAATTATTAGTAATTTCATTCGATTAAATAAAATATTTTTACGCATTGAGAATAGTTACTAAGTATTCTTAAAAGGATTGCTTATTAAAGTTAAAGTTGTAAAAATATTTTTTATTTTATTTAATAATCGTATATTTTTAAAATACTTTTGAAATAACAACCGCAAAGTTGTATTGAAAAATACATGAAAAAAACAATTAATTGTTATTTTTATTAAATTTGAGATTATTTTTTTAGTTTTTATTTTTCTTTAACGTCGCTACATTTATGCTATTTTGTAATGCTAATCAGCGACGCTTCTACAGTGGTACTTCTACCAATCGGCTGCCGAGAGCGGGATTCGAACTCAGAACCTCGAGATTACGAATCCAACGCTCTAATGACTGAGCCATTCACCGGCTCGAGATTATTATTTTTATCAAACATGTGAAATATTTATCTTTTTAATCATGTATATATGCAGCATGTTTTTATTGAGTTTTACAATTTTATTGAAATAACGCGATTCATACTGCTTTTATTATAAGAAAAATATTTTACACATCATTCGTATATAAGTTTTAAGTACCCATTATTTTGGAATAGGGATACAGATAAGAAATACAAGTACTGTATCTTAAGTACGCTATTATTTATTATACATTCATCATTTATATTTATTATTAAATGATATGTAAAATTAAAGCATATAATTAATAATGTTATATTGTAAGAATGTGAATGTTAAAAGAAATAATAATAAACTGGCTTGTTATAATAAAAACCATGACTAAAATTTTGTATTTAAATTATTTAACATTTGTGAATAATTGGTTAGTTTTTTAGAATTATAAAAAGCATATTTTTGTCCTTATAAAAATTTTATTATATTTTTTACAATTTAAGATTTGTACAGTGGAGTGGTCATTTTCATTTACAGAAATATTTTAAATATTGTATAAGTTTTCACAGCCATAAAAGTTATGTGTTTTTTATTTTTTTAAATGGACTTTTCTTTGGTTGAAAACAAAGCTATAACTTTTAATATAAAAGGCCTTTTTAATTTACTTCTGCCACTCTAAGATTAAAAATATTTTTTTTTTACATTTTTAGAACATATAAGATATAAATATTAAAAGTGTAATAAAAACTATGAGAATGTTTTGAAAACATCCGATTTTTTATAAATTAAGAAAGTTATTTTTAAAAAATTACTTATAAATAATGATAATGTCAAGTATAAAAATATGTTATAAATTATTGACATAAATTAATGAATAATATGACGTTAGGCACTGCACATCGTGCAAGCATCACCATTTTCTCGAGAACAAACCAACATTGCATCTTCTTCATCATCTTTCGTACCGTTTTGTTCTACTTTGCCGTTTTTCAAAGGAGTTGTATTTTTCAGCTTTGATTTATCAACAGTGAATTGCAATGCATTTGCAGCAGGCTTCGTTCTCAAGTAATACATACCGGTTTTTAAACCCTAATAAAAAATAAAATAAAAAAACTTAATTATTTTTATGAAATTTTGAATAATAGTTTTTACTAATTAAAACTTCTTTTTTAAAATAGAAAAGATGAAGTCTCAGTGGCTCAGTTGGTAGAGCGATGAATTCATAATCTCGAGGACTCGAGTTCGAATTTCGCTCTAGGCAACCACTGTATACGACACACATGCTTTGTACAAAAACACACTGAAACGACCTCTATCGCTAATAAGCATCACAATGATACCATAAATACAGCAAAGTTAAATAAAATAAAAAAAAATAGAAAATAAATGTTAAGGTAATAATTTTTATTAATGTGCAAAATTATTAAATTTATCTTAAAATGTCTTTTCTATTTTCTTTTGTATTTATGCTATCATTACAAAAAAGAGCATTTAATTTAATTAAAATACATTTTTTTAATAAGAAATTAAAAGTGCATACCGCTTTCCAGCCATAAAAATGCATGGATGTAAGTTTTTCAGTTGTTGGCTTAGCCATATGAACATTTAAAGATTGTGACTGATCAATGAAAGGACCTCTATCAGCAGCCATTTTTAAAATGACTTTTTGAGGAATTTCCCAAACTGTCTTATACAGCTTCTTTAAATCATCCGGAATACCATCAACATTCTAAATACATTTAAATTAGTAATATTATTTTTTTATCAATAATCATTAAAAATAATTTGTTAATCAAATACAAAATAATTACCTGAACAGAACCATTATTAGCGATTATTTCATTTTTCATATCTTCATCCCAAAGATCTCGGTCAGTTAAATCTTTTAGTAAATGTGGATTGACGACTTGGAATTCTCCAGAAAGAACACGTCTGGTATAAATATTACTTGTATAAGGTTCTATTGCTTCATTGTTTCCAAGTATCTGAGCAGTTGAAGCTGTTGGCATTGGCGCAAGTAATAGTGAATTTCTAATACCATTCTCTGCTATTTTAGCTTTTAATGATGCCCAATTCCAAAGATTGGTTGGTGTTACGTCCCACATGTCATATTGTAATATCTGATAAAAAAATTTTATAAGTTATTATACTAAAAAATTATCAATTAAGATATACTGTATTTAATTTAAGATAAATATGGACTTACCCCCTTGCTTACTGGAGAACCCTCATAAGATGAATATTTTCCTTTTTCCTGAGCTAATTCACAACTAGCTTCTAGAGCACCGTAATATAAAGTTTCGAAAATTTGAATATTCAGCTTTTGTGCTTCTTCACTTTCAAATGGATAACGCATTAATAAAAACGCATCAGCTAATCCTTGTATTCCAATACCTACCAAAAAAAATTGTACATTGTTTTATTAACTGTTATTACTTTGCATGATATATTAATTTTTTAATTCGAAATCTAGTATACTATACGAAAAAATAATAAAAAGTAGCATACAATGTTTGACAATAAAAAATAAGAGTACGTACCAATAGGTCTATGTCGCTTATTAGATGTTTCTGCTTCTTTTACTGGATAAAAATTGAGATCAATAATTTTATCAAGATTTCTTGTTACAATCTTAGTAGTTTCCTTTAACTTTTCAAAATCAAATGTTCTTTTACTACTATTAACAAACATATTGACTGCAATGGATGCCAAATTGCATACTGCAATTTCATCTGGTGAAGTGTACTGTACAATTTCAGTGCATAAATTACTGCTTTTAATGGTACCAAGGTTTTGTTGATTTGATTTACGATTACAATGATCTTTATAAAGCATGTAAGGAGTGCCAGTTTCAACTTGCGAAATCAAAATAGCATTCCATAGATCTCTAGCGTCAATTTGCCGTTTATAACGCTTTTCTTCTTCATACCTGTAAATGCATAAAATAATATATAAGATAATAATTCTAAAAATTAATTAAATCACATTTTAATAAAAAAAAATTAAAGTTTAGTATCATAAATTATTTACTTTGTATATAATTTTTCGAACTCTTCACCCCAAACGTCATGTAAACCAGGACTCTGATGTGGACACATCAAACTCCATTTTGCATTATCAAGAACCCTTTGCATAAATAAATCTGGAATCCACAATGCATAGAATAGTTCTCTTGCTCTATTTTCTTCTTTGCCTGTATTTTTCTTTAAATCAAGAAACTCAAAAATATCAGCATGCCAAGGTTCCAAATATATGGCAAATGCACCAGGTCTCTTATTTCCTCCTTGATCAACATATCTTGCAGTATTATTGTACACTCTCAGCATAGGAACTAAACCATTTGATACTCCATTTGTGCCACTAATGGGAGTACCTGCAGCTCTGATATTATGTATACTCAATCCTATACCACCTGCAGCTTTACTAATTAATGCACATCTTTTCAATGTATCATAAATTCCTTCAATACTGTCTTCAGTCATTGCAAGAAGGAAACAGCTGTGACAATTTCATAATATTGTTTAATTAATTTTTACAATACTACTTTAAAAAGAAATTGAAAAAGAACTTATTAATTACCTGGACATTTGTTGACGTGCAGAACAAGCAAAAAATAATGTTGGCGATGCATGTGTAAAATAACGTTCAGAAGTAAAGTTATAGGTTTGGATGACTTTATCAATATCCTCTCCGTGAATAGCAACTGCAACTCTCATAAGCATATGCTGGGGTCTTTCAACAACCTTTCCATTGATTTTTAATAAATAACTTTTTTCTAATGTTTTAAATCCAAAATAATTGTATCCAAAATCTCGATCGTAGATGATGGCAGAGTTTAATTTCTCTTTATGCTTTTGTATTATACTATGATAAGCTTCACTTATTAGTGGCCTATGTTCTTTAGTAACAGGATCAACCATGTTATATAAATCAGCCATTACATCTGAATAAAATAATTAAAAAGAAATATAAAAATTCATTCATCACATAATTTGATATTTTAAATCAAATGTTAAAAACAAAATAATATTAATTACCGCTGAATACTTTTTTGGTTTCTTTATGCAAATTAGAAATTGCTATCCTTGCTGCTAATAAAGCATAATCAGCATGCTTTGTTGTCATTGTCGCAGCAGTCTCAGCTGCCAGATTATCAAGTTCAACTGTTGTGACACCAGTATAAAGACCATTGATAACACGAAATGTAATAGCAGCCTAAAATTTTGAATTGATTAAATTGAAAGTAATCTTATGTAATAGATTACTCAACGTAAAAGATAAGAACAGATACTTGTCTTTAATTATCTAAATAAACAAATAAAGATACTTACCGGATCAATGTAATCCATATCCAAGCCGTAACATAATTTTTGGATTCTGGATGTAATTTTATCAAAATGAACTTCTTCATTGCGCCCATCTTATAAAAAAAATAAAGTCTTTAATAAATTTCTTTACATTAATTTTTGAAAAATAAATTCAAGCCGTTACAAACAAAGGGCATATATATAGATATACACTTGAATGTAAACTGTTGTGAGAATACGTTTGAAAAAATGTATGGCTAGAATCAAATGTTTATAGCTCAAATAAAAAGATGTTATAATATATTAAATTAAACCGTATAAATTTTCTTTTTAAAGTAAATGACAAATGACAATTGAATTGAAGAGCTTTAAAGAATAAAGTAAAAAATAAATAATAACCTCTCTCTCAAAGCATGGTAGAATTAACGAGCTTTTTATACTTACTGCGCTTAACAACATACATCTTCCCTTTGCCAACCATTTTCGTGTGATTATATTTTATAAAACTAATAAATAAATAATTTAAAATACTGTGCAATTAAGGGAAAATAAATTAAATTCCTAACAAAAATTTCTTCTCTTCGATCTTATCCACTGTGCGCGCCAAGAACATCTATAACAACGTTTCGCGCTAAAATTAAGAATATTAATAGGATTGGTCGCGCATTACGGAGATTTTCCCCCACTTATTAAATGAAAGGGTCGTACTACCTACTCCAAAGCATAAATTTTATTAAAACTTAAAAAAACTAAAGCACTATAAGAAATCTATATAATATATTTTAGTCTAACTATAAATTTGAAGTATATTTGTAAAAAAAATGAACTAATAATATCGACGCCCCGTACGAAAAAAAGCACGGTTCACAGGGTTTGACGAAAACTAGCACCATTCGCAGTATCAAACGAAGACTAACACCACTCATTGCATTAGACGAAAACTAGCACGACTCACTTAATTAAGACGAAAACTAGCACTATTCGCTGAACTCCGACGAAAAGAAGCACGGTTCGACGAGTTTTAACGAAAACTAGCATAGTTCATGGAGCTCCGACGAAAAAAAGCACGGTTCGCTAAGTTCCAACGAAAAGTAGCACGACTCATGGAGCTCCAACGAAAAAAAGCACGACACATTAGACTCGGACGAAAAGTAACACGATTCGCGAAACACTAACGAATACTAGCACAACTTGATATGCAATATTACAATTTGTACCTTATTAAAAACTTGATTATTTTAATATCTTAACAAATAATTAATTAATAAAATATAATGAAAAGGTGTTTATTAGTTATTTTTCTTATGAATTGTTTCAATATTTTCAATATGTTTTAATGAAATTATTTGCTCAGTGGTTTTCGATTCGTCTGATTACTCCCATGACAATTTTACCATTATTTTTTTAACAAAAAGTTATTTATTTAAATGAATAAATGCGCGATTGTAAGAGTTGAACATTCATTTTCTATTACTCCGTTCAAAGAATCTTGGCATCACATTTTTCACAAATAAAGAACAAGAGTTTCAAATTTATCTGGCATACAAATCTTAAACTCAATTACTGTAGGTGTAAGATTTAAACTTAGTTATTGAAATCAAAACCACTTTTTAGCATAAATCATGAAGTATATGATATTATATTTTATAAAATTAATTTTAGTTTGATTATTCATGGTAACATGTCATACTACACACTGTTTTGCTACGGCGAAAATGGACGGTTTTAATGTTTGTGACTTAATCTTGATAACATGTAATTGAACTTTGCGCTTATATTAAATTCATTTTACATACATGTTAAACCACAGCAATTTCGAAACTCAATTGTTTCATTGTTTTTATATAAATACAATTGCTTACCGAAAATTCAATTCCAAATTATTTCCTTTAAGTCTACCCTGTTGAAAAAAACCATATGGTTTTATCATGTGGTCATCATGACCATGTAGTCATTTATGAAAAATTACTT
Source organism: Anastatus disparis (assembly GCA_017163975.1). Lineage (NCBI taxonomy): Eukaryota > Metazoa > Arthropoda > Insecta > Hymenoptera > Eupelmidae > Anastatus > Anastatus disparis. The sequence continues at coordinate 978,101 of JAFFSR010000261.1, forward strand.
TTGTCTCGCAAATTCAGAGGGTGAAAAGTTCTTTACTTTCGCCCAATTTAATTTCTCTAAAATTAAGGGGGCGAAAAGTACTTTACTCCCGCAAGTCAAATTTCTCTTAAATGAAGGGGGAGCTGTTTACTTTTCTCCCGCTAATTCAGAGGGCGAAAAGTTCTTTACTCTCGCCAAATTTCATTTCTCTAACAATAAGCGGGCGTAAAGTAATTACTCCCGCAAGTCAAATTACTCTTAAATGAAGGGAGAGCTGTGTACTTTTCTCCCGCAAATTCAGAAGGCGAAAAGTTCTTTACTCCCGCCAAATTTAATTTCTCTAAAAATAAGTGGGCGAAAAGTACTTTACTCCCGCAAGTCAAATTACTCTTAAATAAAGGGGAAGCTGTGTACTTTTCTCCCGCAAATTCAGAGGGCGAAAAGTTCTTTATTCCCGCCAAATCTAATTTCTCTAAAAATAAGAGGGCGAAAAGTACTTTACTCCCGCAAGTCAAATTACTCTTAAATGAAGGGAGAGCTGTGTACTTTTCTCCCGCAAATTCAGAAGGCGAAAAGTTCTTTACTCCCGCTAAATTTAATTTCTTTAAAAATAAGTGGGCGTAAAGTACTTTTATTCCGTAAATTAAAGTTTTCTTAAATTTAGCAAGGAGAAAAAATTTTTTTCTCGTAAATAAGAGGGCGAAAAGTTCTTTATTCCCGCCAAATTTAATTTCTCTAACAATAAAAGGGCGAAAAGTACTTTTCTCCCGCAAATTGAATTTCTCCTAGATTAAGCGAGAGGAATGTATTTTTCTCTCGTAAATTCAGAGGGCGAAAAGTTCTTTACTCCCGCCAAATTTAATTTCTCTAAAAATAAGTGGGCGAAAAGTACTTTACTCCCGCAAGTCAAATTACTCTTAAATAAAGGGGAAGCTGTGTACTTTTCTCCCGCAAATTCAGAGGGCGAAAAGTTCTTTATTCCCGCCAAATCTAATTTCTCTAAAAATAAGAGGGCGAAAAGTACTTTACTCCCGCAAGTCAAATTTCTCTTAAATGAAGGGGGAGCTGTTTACTTTTCTCCCGCTAATTCAGAGGGCGAAAAGTTCTTTATTCCCGCCAAATCTAATTTCTCTAAAAATAAGAGCGCGAAAAGTACTTTACTCCCGCAAGTCAAATTTCTCTTAAATAAAGGGGAAGCTGTGTACTTTTCTCCCGCAAATTCAGAGGGCGAAAGGTTCTTTATTCCCACCAAATCTAATTTCTCTAAAAATAAGAGGGCGAAAAGTACTTTACTCCCGCAAGGCAAATAACTCTGAAATGAAAAGGGAGCTGTGTACTTTTCTCCCGCAAATTCAGTGGGCAAAACGTTCTTTACTCCCGTTAAATTCAATTTCTATAAAGATAGGCGGGGCGTAAAGTACTTTTATTCCGTTAATTAAATTTTTCTTCTATTTAGCGAGAAAAAAAAATTTTTTTCTCGTAAATAAGAGGACGAAAAGTTCTTTATTCCCGCCAAATTTGGTTTTTCTAAAAATAAGAGGGCGAAAAGTACTTTACTCCCGCAAGTCAAATTACTCTGGAATGAAGGCGGAGCTGTGTACTTTTCTCCTGCAAATTCAGAGGGCAAAAAGATCTTTACTCTCGCTACATTTAATTTTTTTAAAATAAGCGGGCAAAAAGTACGTTACTTCCGCAAGTCAAATTACTCTGAAATGAAGGAAGAGCTGTGTACTTTTCTCCCGCAAATTTAGTGGGCGAAAAGTTCTTTACTCCCGCCTAATTTAATTTCTCTAAAAATAAGAGGGCGAAAAGTACTTTACTCCCTCAAGTCAAATTACTCTGAAATGAAGAGGGAGCTGTGTACTTTTCTCCCGCAAATTCAGAGGGCAGAAAGTTCTTTACTCCCGCCACATTTAATTTTTCTAAAAATAAACGGGCGAAAAGTAGGTTACTGCCGCAAGTCAAATTACTCTTAAGTAAAGGGGAAGCTGTGTACTTTTCTCTCGTAAATTCAGAGAGCGAAAAGTTTTTACTCCCGCTAAATTTAATTTCTTTAAAAATAAGCGAGCGTAAAGTACTTTTATTCCGTAAATTAAATTTTTCTTAAATTTAGCAAAACGAAAAAATTTTTTTCTCGTAAATAAGAGGGCGAAAAGTTCTGTATTCCCGCCAAATTTAATTTCTTTAAAAATAAGAGGGCGAAAAGTACTTTACTCACGCAAGTCAAAGTACTCTGGAATGAAGGGGAAGCTGTGTACTTTTCTCCTGCAAATTCAGAGGGCAAAAAGTTCTTTACTCCCCCTACATTTAATTTTTTAAAAATAAGCGGGCAAAAAGTACGTTACTCCCGCAAGTCAAATTACTCTGAAATGAACGGGGAGCTGTGTACTTTTCTCCCGCAAATTAAAAGGGCGAAAAGTTCTACACTCCCGCTAAATTTCATTTCTCTAAAAATAATCGGGCGTAAAGTAATTACTCCCGGAAGTCAAATTACTCTGAAATGAATGGGGAGCTGTGTACTTTTCTCCTGCAAATTCAGAGGGCGAAAAGTTCTTCACTCCCGCCAAATTTCATTTCTCTAAAAATAAGCGGGCGTAAAGTAATTACTCCCGCAATTCAAATTACTCTGAAATGAAGGGGGAGCTGTGTACTTATCTCCCGCAAATTCAGAGGGCGAAAAGGTCTTTACTCTCGCCAAATTTAATTTTTCTAAAAATTAGCGGGCGAAAAGTACTTTTCTCTTGCAAATTAAATTTCTCTTAAATTGAGCCAGAGCAAAGTATTTTTCTCCTGCAAATTCAGAGGGCGAAAAGTTCTTTACTTTCGCCAATTTTAATTTCTCTAAAATTAAGGGGCGAAAAGTACTTTACTCCCGCAAGTCCAATTACTCTTAAATGAAGAGGAGCTGTGTACTTTTCACCCGCAAATTCAGAGGGCGAAAAGTTCTATACTCACGCCAAATTTAATTTCTTTAAAAATAAGCGGGAGAAAAGTACGCCCCTCTTCATTTAAGAAAAATTTGACTTACGGGAGTAACGTACTTTTCGCCCGTTTATTTTTAGAAAAATTAAATGTGGCGGGAGTAAAGAACTTTTTGCCCTCTTATTTACGAGAAAAAAATTTTTTTTTCTCGCTAAATAGAAGAAAAATTTAATTAACGGAATAAAAGTACTTTACGCCCCGCCTATTTTTATAGAAATTGAATTTAACGGGAGTAAAGAACTTTTTGCCCACTGAATTTGCGGGAGAAAAGTACACAGCTCCCTTTTCATTTCAGAGTTATTTGCCTTGCGGGAGTAAAGTACTTTTCGCCCTCTTATTTTTAAAGAAATAAAATTTGGCGGGAATAAAGAACTTCTCGCCCTCTTATTTACGAGAAAAAAATTTTTTCTTCTCGCTAAATTTAAGAAAAATTTCATTTGCGAAATAAAAGTACTCTACGCCCGTTTATTTTTAAAGAAATTAAATTTGGCCGGAGTGAAGAACTTTTCGCCCTCTGAATTTGCGGGAAAAAAGTACACAGCTCCCACTTTATTTAAAAGTAATTTGACTTGCGGAGTAACGTACTTTTCGCCCGCTTATTTTTAGAAAAATTAAATGTGGCGGGAGTAAAGAACTTTTTGCCCTCTGAATTTGCGGGAGAAAAATACACAGCTCCCCCTTCATTTCAGAGTAATTTAACTTGCGGAAGTAAAGTACTTTTCGCCTTCTTATTTTTAAAGAAATAAAATTTGGCGGGAATAAAGAACTTTTTTGCCCTCTTGTTTACGAGAAGAAAATTTTTTTTCTCGCTAAATTTAAGAAAAATTTAATTTACGGAATAAAAGTACTTTACGCCCGTTTATTTTTAAAGAAATTAAATTTGGCCGGAGTGAAGAACTTTTCGCCCTCTGAATTTGCGGGAAAAAAGTACACAGCTCCCACTTTATTTAAAAGTAATTTGACTTGCGGGAGTAACGTACTTTTCGCCCGCTTATTTTTAGAAAAATTAAATGTGGCGGGAGTAAAGAACTTTTTGCCCTCTGAATTTGCGGGAGAAAAGTACACAGCTCCCCTTCATTTCAGAGTAATTTAACTTGCGGGAGTAAAGTACTTTTCGCCCTCTTATTTTTAGAAAAATTAAATGACGCGGGAATAAAGAACTTTTCGCCCTCTTATTTACTAGAAAAAAATTTTTTTTCTCGCTTAATGTAGGAAAAATTTAATTAACGGAATAAAAGTACTTTACGCCCGCTTATTTTTAGAGAAATTAAATTTGACGGGAGTAAAGAACTTTTTGCCCTCTGAATTTGCGGGAGAAAAGTCGACAGCTCACCCTCCATTTCAGAGTAATTTGACTTGCAGGAGTAAAGTACTTTTCGCCCTCTTATTTTTAGAAAAATTAAATGACGCGGGAATAAAGAACTTTTCGCCCTTTTATTTACGAGAAGAAAATTTTTTTTTCTCGCTAAATTTAAGAAAAATTTAATTTACGGAATAAAAGTACTTTACGCCCGTTTATTTTTAAAGAAATTAAATTTGGCGGGAGTAAAGAACTTTTTGCCCTCTGAATTTGCGGGAGAAAAGTACACAGCTCCCCCTTTATTTCAGAGTAATTCGACTTGCGGGAGTAAAGTACTTTACGCCCGCTTATTTTTAAAGGAATTAAATTTGGCGGGAATAAAGAACTTTTCGCCCTCTGAATTTGCGGGAGAAAAGTACACAGCTCCCCCTTCATTTAAGAGTAATTTGACTTGCGGGAGTAACGTACTTTTCGCCCGCTTATTTCTAGAAAAATTAAATGTGGCGGGAGTAAAGAACTTTTTGCCCTCTGAATTTGCTGGAGAAAAGTACACAGCTCCCCCTTCATTTCAGAGTAATTTAACTTGCGGGAGTAAAGTACTTTTCGCCTTCTTATTTTTAAAGAAATAAAATTTGGCGGGAATAAAGAACTTTTTGCCCTCTTGTTTACGAGAAGAAAATTTTTTTTTCTCGCTAAATTTAAGAAAAATTTAATTTACGGAATAAAAGTACTTTACGCCCGCTTATTTTTAGAGAAATTAAATTTGACGGGAGTAAAGAACTTTTTGCCCTCTGAATTTGCGGGAAGAAAGTACACAGCTCCCCTTCATTTAAAAGTAATTTGACTTGCGGGAGTAACGTACTTTTCGCCCGTTTATTTCTAGAAAAATTAAATGTGGCGGGAGTAAAGAACGTTTTGCCCTCTGAATTTGCGGGAGAAAAGTACACAGCACCCCCTCCATTTCAGAGTAATTTGACTTGCAGGAGTAAAGTACTTTTCGCCCTCTTATTTTTAGAAAAATTAAATGACGTGGGAATAAAGAACTTTTCGCCCTCTTATTTACGAGAAGAAAATTTTTTTTTCTCGCTAAATTTAAGAAAAATTTAATTTACGGAATAAAAGTACTTTACGCCCGTTTATTTTTAAAGAAATTAAATTTGGCGGGAATGAAGAACTTTTCGCTCTCTGAATTTGCGGGAGAAAAGTACACAGCTCCCCCTTCATTTAAGAGAAATTTGACTCTTGGGAGTAAAGTACTTTTCGCCCCTTAATTTTAGAGAAATTAAATTTGGCGAAAGTAAAGAACTTTTCGCCCTCTGAATTTGCGAGGCAAATGTAATTTTTCATAAATGACCACATGGACATGATGACCACATGGTTAAACCATATGGTTTTTTTCAACAGGGTAAAGCTGTAATACGTTTCATCACATAAAATAAAAAAAAATTGTTGTGATATAAAATAATATTATATTTTTAAACCTTCGTTGTTTTAAAAAATACTTTTTAACAAATAATTCGGTATTTATTCAAAAATATGGATGAATTCATTCGTATCATAGTTATCAATGCGAAAACATTTTATTCAGAAAGAGCTTTTGGACAAAAATTAAAAAACACGTTTAGTTGTAAAATAACAGAAAGCGGAAAAAATATTAAAAGTATTTTATTCCAAGTTCATTTTACTTTTCGAAACGGGTGTGGAAGGTAAAAATCACGTTACACACCAGTTTCAAATAATACTTTATACCACGAGAGCCGAATAATCATATTGAAGTTCTGATTTTGAGGTTAGAGTGGTATAAAAAGAAGTTTTGTAATCTGTGAATTTAATAAGCTATAACTTTGATCTAATCTAGCAAATGACTGTATTTAAAAATTTTTTTTTATGTTTATCTTTTCTTCCGAATCGAACTTATCGAAAAATCTAATAAAATATCATTAATATAAAAACTCACGCAGTCTTGATTTGAGTCAAGACAAATTTTTTATAAAAAATATAAGCCAAACTTGTTTTTTATTTTTAAAAGCAATACATGACCTCAGTTAGGTTTCTAAAAAAAGGTCATTATAAAGTCTGATTAGTACCAAAATTTAGTTTTTAATTTAAAAAAATTCTCAATATTCAGTTTTGAGTTGAGTTGAGGTAAATATAAAAACATAAAATTCTCATCAGAAGTGAGTACTGAGAGAAAAGTACATAAATTTCGTTCAAATTAGCAACAAAAAATTCACGAAAATTCTGTGAAAAATATTAATATGTATTCGATACAATAATCAAAGTTATAGCTCATAAAATTCACAGATTACAAACCTTGCTTTTTAATAAATGAACTTGGAATAAAATACTTTTAATATTTTTTCCGCTTTCTGTTATTTTAAAACTACACGTGTTTCTTAATTTTTGTCCAAAAGCTCTTCCTGAAATAAATGTTTTTGCATTGATAATTATGATACGAATGAATCCATCCATATTTTTTAGTAAATACCAAATTATTTGTTAAAAAGAATTTTTAAAACAACGAAGGTTTAAAAAATATTATATTATTTAATATATCACAACAATTTTTTTATTTTATGTGATGAATCGTATTATAGCTTTAAACTTTTAAGGAAATTATTTGTAATTGAATTTTCGGTAAGCAATTGTATTTATATAAAAACAATGAAACAACTGAGTTTCGAAATTGCTGTGCTTTAACATGTGTATAAAATGAATTTTTTGCACTCCGGCCGGAAAGCGGCAACTTTCTAATCAAACGAATCGAAAACCACTGAGCAAATAATTTAATTAAAACATATTGAAAATATTGAAACAATTCATAAGAAAAATAAAAATAAACCCCTTCTCATTATATTTTATTAATTAACTATTTGTTAAGAGTTAAGATAATCAAGTTTTTAATAAGGTACAAATTGTAATATTGCATATCGAGTTGTGCTAGTATTCGTCAGTGTTTCGCGAATCGTGTTACTTTTCGTCCGAGTCTAACGTGTCGTGCTTTTTTTCGTTGGAGCTCCATGAGTCGTGCTACTTTTCGTTGAAACTTAGCGAACCGTGCTTTTTTTCGTCGGAGCTCCATGAACTGTGCTAGTTTTCGTTGAAACTCAGCGAACCGTGCTTTTTTTCGTTAAATTTTCACCATTCGTGCTAATCTTCGTCAAACCCTGTGAACCGTGCTTTTTTTCGTAAGGGAAACACGAACGGTGCTACTTTTCGTTAAAACTCTTTGAACTGTGCTTATTTTCGTAAAAGCCTGAGTCGTGCTTTTTTTCGTACGGGACGTCGATATACTGATATTGTTTATTTATTGATTTGTTTACAGGTATACTTCAAATATTGTGATTTGTTAAAAACTGATAAATTATCTGATTAAATACCTGTATAATATTCTAAGTTTGTTTATTAGTGTTTTGAATCAAATGGGTTACATCAGTTGATTTTTAATTTAAAAAAAAAAATATATCAACAATTTGTTTGATATATAATTAGACAACTTTTGCATTATAATTAAATTGTAAAATGATTTTAAAATTATAGAAATATTTTAATATTTAAAATTTTTTTGTTAAATAATATATAAAATAATGAAATAGAATAGACGGGTAAAATAATAAGACCTTTCAATTTTCTTCGCATATACATCTTTTTATTTCTAGAATATAATCAGCAATATATACATAGTACAGTAAGTAAGGCAGATCTGAAAGTAAAGTGAAAATGTCTTTGCCTATAATAAAAGAAAAGACGTCTTCCAATAATGACGCTATTAGAAGTTTAATAATTTCATTTTGCAAGAAAAAATTTAAACGTACAATTTTAATTCTGATATTTCATTAAATCTGCCAAGCAGACAAGACAATATGATAATTTAAAAATCATAAATTCTTCTCCCGAATATTGTTTTATAATAAAAAAAAAAAATTATAAAAGTATTGTACACAAGGCCTCTCTCATCGAAAAAGGTTTTTCTTTTTTTTCTCAATCGCTCCATCGGACGGTCAATTACACAGTAATTACACCAGTTTCTTGAGGTTTTGTATACACACACATTTAAGGGGTTACAGTTCGCAAAAAAGTATGATAATAACAGAAGTAAAGATGTCATGAGTTCTCATAATGAAGAATGACATCTCTCATAAAAAGATTTTTCGCTGCAGACATTACACTCGACACTGATCTCCCTGTATAAATAAACGAATCATCACTAAATATGATATATCGCTCATAGAAAATAATATGCTCACATACATTCGAACCTGACAATAACATCACAGCATCCTGCATCTAACAGAATAATTATATACTATCATTTTTTTTTCACTCTTAACCAGAGCTTGGAAGGCCCACGCTTGTTTCTACTTTGTTTCTCTTTTGACCATGTTCGTTTATAAGGTCGTACCAGATATAATACCTTAATAAATTTAAGCACAAGCATACAAAGGGATTTCACGACTTTTTTCAATATTGAAAAAATAAGTAGCTCGGATTATATTGACTGATACAATTGAATTGTGATGTGGAGTAAAGTAAAAAATAATTATAATTACAGTCAATAATCAACTTGTGGCATATAATTCGAAAAAATTACAAAAGAACGTATAATGTCAAGTATAAAAAAAATATGAGATGACAATAAATGAAGACATCGATGATTTCAATCTACAAACATGATTAGAAACTATGAGAATTGAGCTACACTGATATTTTGCACTTGTTAAAAAAAATATAAATAAAAAGTGTGCTGATTGAACATAGGCCTGCTTAATGCATATTTCGTTTTTCTTGTGACAATAAATGGCTCTTTCTCCGTTATATGGAGAAAAATTTACAATTATTTGTCAACTGACACTACACAGTACACTTTTTTAATATCTCTACATTTTATACAAATGTTCCTTTTTATCCTTAAAAGCAACGTTCAAATACAATAGGACACATTTTGTTCGTTCATTATTAATTTATAGAAATAATTCGCGTTTGACAATAATTTATCAAATCTTACAAAGTATATACGCATAATCACGGAATAAAATAACAAAACGTAACATTGGTTACAGGTACGAAATAAAAAAAATATCAGCCTACTGTCTCACCGATGTGTCAGTGCGTGCGTCACATTACAATTAACTTTTAAAGAAAATCAAAATGAACGATTGCTCACAGTTTTCGATAATTGATTGAGAAATATTATTTATAAAAAAAAGTTAAAAGTAAAGGGATATCTTTGGTGCCCTATGATACACAGCGGGAATAACGCACTCGGGATAATTAAAAAGTCAAACGCGGTCGACACCGCATAAACCATTCACGGTAATTAAAAATGTTTTTTTATCTGTGAATAAAAATCACCTTTGCACTTGACGCTTAAAAACTCTTATCTTCTGGACGATTTTTTTCTTCGACTGTTCAATCGTTTGGGTCGCCGAGCCTTCAGTTTCGCGATGAGCCAAGGTAAAGAAAATTCACTAAAAATAAATGATTCGTCATGAATAAATTCTTTTTAAAAATACTGTTCAAAATAATAAAACATAATAAATAAATATATTAATCTCAATTATTTAAAAAAAATTTTTACTTAATTACTTTATAATTAAAGATTTAAATTACCATGGGATAAAACTAGGAATAGAGGCTCCAAATGCAGAAACGGGCAATTGAGTATCAATTTGAATGCTTTGTAGCTGTTCGACTTCTGGCCATAATGTCGTGATATTTTCTTCTTCTACTGACGCTGGACAGGGTCCAGTGTGATTGGTATTGTAACAGGCGGCATGATGACTTTGTCTTTCTTGCCTTTGCTTCAATTTTTCGATATGTCTTTGTTCCCTAAGAAAATTTATATTTATGTTTGAATGTTTAATTCTTACGATATTCTTAGATTTAATATTTTATATGAATAACTACCTTATCCTTTGAACATCCCACCGTTTTCGTCGCCGTTCATCATTTTCAAGTTTTAAATGCCTTTTATTAAAAATCTCATCATCCAAATTTTCAGTACCTTCCATTGTATAGCAGCTTGTATAAACTTTTACCCTCCAGTTAGGAACTTCCAAGTTACCAGAACTGTTTTCAGATGACGTTCGGTCTTTAAGATTTAATATATAATTCGGCTCTCCGACAGCTGTATAGTAATTTTCTTCTGTAGTGAGAAAAGACTCTTTTTTCAATAAAGTTTTTCCTTTCTTATCTAATTTCTTTAAATTTTCATGATTTGGCCCTTTGCCTCCCTGTATAAAAAACAAAGAGAATCTTTAATAATAATTATTATATTTTTTGAGTAAAACAAATAAATAATGTTTTAATTAAAAATTTAATTAATTTTCTATTATTACTACTAACAATATAAATTTTTATGAGAAAATAGTATTATTTTTTTACTGAAATTAAGCATATTTAATAAAATTTTCTTACAAGAGTGTCTGGCACTGTAGAGGAAGTATCATTGCTTATTGTTGACGAGCTGGAAACACCTCTCTTTCGTTTTGCACTGTTACTTACAACATTGGCATCAGATTTCCTTTTCTTTTTAATATCCCAAGATTCTCCCATTGATTCTTGTTTACATTCAAGTTTTTCAGACGATTCTTGTTTAACAGTGGTAATACCACCACTGGTGTTTAACCTAATTTTAAAACTTTCATTGTACTGCGGGCTAGGAGAATCTGACTGAACATTTTTAATATGTTCACTAGTTGATGGAAGACTGTTTACGGATGTATTTAAGGTTGGCGGTGAGCAGGGTCCAATGTGATCTATATTCTCTGAATTATCTGATCGCATCTTCTGCAAATTCACTCGCCTATCCATGCGTTCCAGCCGTAACTTAAGCTGTGTAAAAAATAAAATTTAGTTAAATATTTTCAAAACAATTGTTAATCATTGATTGCAAATAAATATAATTAATCTAAGAAAAAAATTTCAATATTCAAAATATTTTTAACCTAGTTGACTTATGAAGAAAATTTTTTGTTAAATATTTTTTGCAAAAGACTCACTTTTACTCTATAAGATAAGATTTGGCTTAAAATTAACATATCAAATTGAAACAACATTAAATAAAAATAAAAACAATTCCAACTTTTATTTCATAACATAACCTCTTATTCACATTAAAATGATAATAATGATAAAATTGAATGGATTAATTTTTTAATTTATATATTTCTTAAATTAAGTATAATGAAATCTATTTGTTAACGAATTCTGATTTGAACATGTTAACTAAGAACTCATATTCTTTTACTATGATGTGGTGAAATTATATTATCTTATATTAAATTGAATTAAATATAAAATTTGAAAATTATTAGAGTAAAAGTAAGTTCATATCACTGAATAAATTATAGAAAAAGAAAATTAATTAAAAATATTCGTACAACGCGAGGGCGAACATTTCTTGTTAACATATTATTTTTCTGACATATCAAACAAACACTACGCGATTTGAATTTGCCGCGCCTTTCTGGCAGCACTGCATTTATTTCAGGGACCCTAGCATCTGAAAGCGGCAAGCGGCTTTGACCTTGACAAGTATCTCCATCTCGTATTCTTTTCATGAAACTACGGTTATAAAAGATTCCAGAAAGAAATTTAAAACTTTTAAGTTATACTATTATTGCTGAATGTAAGAAATGTTTGGAAATATCAAAGTTTTTTTTCACTTATGGATCTTCGTTAAATTAATACTTTTCACTGACAAAAATAACGTATTTACAACTTTTATCATTCCTGAATTGATCAACACAACCACTTTTAACTGTATCCTTTATACACTATCTATACAGAGACATCTATAACCCAATACTTGTCAGAGATCTAATCCAGTTGCTACATTCGATTATTGAATACACTGAAACTACGAGCTAAACTTTGATCCATGATTTTGGCGGTAAACACTTTAACGTTATGTACACAACTCCCGTTAATCACGACATGAAACCATGGTGACCAAAAACTTAAAATTCCCTAAATCTAGTTTGAATTTTTTTTAACTTTATTTGTAAACACTTAAAATTTGATTTTTTTTATATTGAAACAATGTGTATATACAGGTATGCATGCAATTTTTCAAAATTTACAATGAAGAATCTTTATGATTTGAAATATAATATAAATATACAAATATTTCAACAACAATTGTATTACGATCAAATAAATTTTTAACAATAACTAATTTTTCAAGAATATATTTGTGAAAATTGAGTATCCTACATGATAAAAACAAATTTAATATAATATATAAAATTAATTATAATATTATTTTATAGTTACCGTTTCGTTTTCTTGTCTAAGAGCAGCTAATAGCTTATCCTTAGTAACAATTTGTTCGGACTGTTGTTGAATCAGATCCAAATGCAATAATAGTAATTCCTTAAGGTGTTTGACTTCTGTGAGATCGTTTTGTCTGGCTTCGTTACCTCTCAATGGACTGATACCCAATGCCGAAGTAGCTGTCGCAGGAGCTCCACCGTCAGTCATACTGGCATACATGTGATCAAAATCACAAGGAAAACCCAGTATACCAACAACTTTGCTGCTATCCTCAGCAATACCACTTTTTTCTTTATCTTTATTTTGTTCCTTAATCTTATCTTTTACTGATCCTGTCGTCGTCGAACGTACGCTGTTCGTCGCCGACGATGACGACAGGTGCTCGTTCATCGCCGCCACCATGTTGTAGGTGACAACTTCACCCTTGGACACCTCCTCCTCGTTGACCTTACCTGTTCCATAATATAAAGTTCACAAATCTAGGCAGCAAATAATAAACATGTTGCCTATATAGTACGTAACACAATATCTTATAGTTTATAAAACTTGTGAGTGGACACATCTAACAGAGAAATTCCAAAAACATTTTTTACTCCAAAATAAAAACTATATCAATACTGCTCTTAAAGTATGCAGTGTATAGTATTTTTATTGGTTATGTATTGTTGAAGATGCATTACATATTCACTATAAGTGTTATAATTCAAATTTATAACAATTTTCAACTTTTTTAGAACTAAACCATACTTGAATAACATTAATTATCGTATATTTCATATTTTTTATAACTAAAATGTTTTTAAAAAGATAAGCTACACAGTATTTGATTAGTGATGAGAAAGTAGAACTACTGCATTATCGATCAATGACAAAACCTATATATATATATATATACAAATATTTATTTATATTTGAATTTTAAAAAAAGTAAAATTGTTATTAAATAAGAATTATATGAAAGTAGTTTTTGTTGTGAATAAAAGAGAAAATTGTTATAGAGTTATAAATAATAAATTAAATCAAATATGTAAATACTTAGGTAAAAGTTATAAACAAACTACATAATCAATTTTTAATGAACAATCAATAGTAAATATAAATAATAACAAGTTTTTTATTAAAGATCATTATATTTTGCTTAAATTTAATTTAAAAATTGAATATGTTCTGCATTACCATCGAAAGAAAATGAAGGTAAAGGTTATAGATAATTAAATGACAGAAATTCAAAAAGTTACAATTTATAAATAACCATAATATAAATAATGATTATAAATTGATAATAACTTTTTGTGTTAATATTGTTATTTATAAAAACAAAGGATAAACATAAAACATTCATAACGAATAATAAACAAAAGAAAATAATGAAAATAATAACTAATGAAATAAGTTTGTTAAAAATACTGTCATTAAATTTTTGTAATAAAAACTGTTTATTAATTAAATTAAAAAACAGTTACAACAGAACAGCTTATTATAAGGCAAATAAATTATCCACCAAGAAGAAAGTGTCCCTTTAAATTTTCAAATCATCGAACCTCAATTTTAAGTCACTCAGCAAGTATCAATTGAAATTTAAATATGATTTTTTTAAAGAGAATAAAAGATATTACAAAAGTGTCAAAGTATTTGTTTAAAACTCACTTAAAACAGCTAATCCAATGTGTTGTTGCTGTTCTTCGTCTGATGAAGCGCCGGCGCTGCCGGTACTGGAGCGTCGATAATCAATTTCCCTAGTATTACTCGTTTGTTCGGCAATAAGTTGTATTGTTGACTGAGTGTTATTATTAGTATTAGGATTATTAGTATAACCAATAATTGTTGCTGTACGTCTTCTAACATCTAATGCCGCTGTGCCATTGACCAATCTTAATGTTGTTGCTGCTGTTGTTGGATTATTATTAGGATTGCCATTATTAGTTGAGCTGCCAGCAGCTGCTGCGGACATGGCGAGTGATATCCTAGTTTTAGCCGGGCGACGACGCCGCCTACGGCTAGGCCAGCGCCTTGAAGCGCCTCGCTCCTTCTCGCTACTCCGGCGCACACCAACATCCAAGCGGCTTGATTTTCCCACGGCGCCGGCTGCTGCAAAATAATATAACTATACCCAATGCCAATGTCCTATAGTAACGCTTCTTATATAGCTTTTAATCTTCTTTATCTTTCACGTATAAAATCACCTTAAAAAAATTTTTTTTCCTTTTTTTTTAAATGTGGAAGACGCGATTAAATTGATTGGCTCTCTTATTTCCTTCGATGAAATACACCCACAAAACTGTGTGTGTAAAACGGAGTCTCGAGCCCTTTTGTATTTTTTACGTTATTAAGGAAGGAAATTTACACGGCAGCGTTATACACAAAATTGTGTACACGCCACACGCCACTTTGCGGCGAACTGATGTCTATCGCTGTCTTCGTTTTTTGAGCTTTTCCATCTCTTTCTCTCTCTCTCATTTTTTCCTTGCCTTCGTGCGTTTATATGGCTCGTGGAATGGAATTTAAGCTGACGCTACAATGAATCAACGCGCTGAGATATGCGGCTTTTTAAACACTTGTTAAGACGAAACGTGAGTTTTTTTTATTTTGATAATTTTATTATTTTCTCAAAGATTGTTTTGAATAATCAGCAAAAAAATTGTTTTTATTTAAAAAAAACTTCAAGTTATTATTTTACTAGTAACATATTCATGACAATTTTAATTTCAAACATTATTGGAGTAAAATTTATTATGAATACATCAAACGAAAACGCATTTAAAACGATTTTAAATGAAAATATCTTTATAATTTTTTTTTATTAATAAATAGTTTTTTGATCGCATTCACATTTTATGGAAAAATAAGCATGTATATTTACATATTATTATTTATTCAATTATAAAAAACGTACTGCAATTTCGGTGCATCAAACCCAAATAACACCGAAGGCATAGTCTTTTTTAAAAGGACTTTAAGAAACACCGTTGCAGAATAACCTTCATATCCTCGTCCGTTCCAGTTCTCGCACTTAATGCTTCGGGAGAGAGAATAAAAAAATGAAAGAGAGAAAAGAGCGTAACGAGAAATGTACTTAGCCCTTGGTCTTGAAGCCCTTCACCAACATAAAAAACAGTAAAAGAGAGAGAGAGAGAGAGAAAAAGAAAGATCCTGTCCAATAGTGATACAAGTTCAACCGGCATCGAACTCTCATTGGATAACTTACAATTTTCTTTACATTAACTTTAATTTAATCCTTAATATTATAAAAATTTATAATAATGTTAAAAATCGGTAATATAAAAAAAGTGAAATTTAATATATTTTGAGTTTTATATGACAGCAATAGGATTTTTAAGAAAATTAAATGAAAATTAAATTTTTATGTAAAACGGAGCAACGTTTCTATAATAAAATCCATTAAAAGCATTGACGTCGTCAATTGTATAAATATCGGCCTTTCGAGATAGTTTTAAGCGAGAGTCTATCAAAAATGGTTTTCAAATATAGATTTCGAATAAAATAAACGAATGATGTAATTCGAGCATTGTGCTTCCTTTTTAAAAAAAAAGCCATTAAAAGTCGACACGTCAGTATATATACCCGAGAAGCCTTAGCGCTCTCTTTTTTCATCCTGCGAATGCGCGTGTTAAAACGCATGTGTATATATATGTATATATATATATATATATACATATATATTGCATATATTCGTAAAACAATATATTGGCACGTAGTTAAATGCGCATCCCCCAGAGAAAGCTCTGTGGAGATTGTTTCATCGATCGATGTCCAAAAAAAAGTTAAGTATGTATAGGTAGCACAAAAATAAAAGTGAAACAAAATAAACATTAAATTTTAAAATAGACTGAAATTTTAAAGTTTCTTAAAAAATAAAAACAGAAAAAAAATAAAAAATATTAATATTCTTACTATCTCCGTCTTTCTCCTTTGCTCGGTTCGTCGGCAGCTGGGCGAACCCCCTCGTCCTCGTCTTCCTCCACGGCAGGATAATCGTTGTGATACTTGTTTCTATATCCTTCTTATTCACTCTAACCAACACTCCTCCTTTTCACCTCTCTTCTCGAGATATATTCTATCTCACTTTTACACGCGGTTTTAATACCGCATGTATATATACATATACACATACACACTTATATAGGGTTATAATGTATAAACTATATACTGCCTTTGCCTACTCCTTCAGTTGGTCGATGCCCTAATGCACAACAAAGACCGAGCTATGAAGGTAAGTCACTAGTAAGAAAGAGATGAAATGATAAAAAGTGCGTAAGAGAGATATTACTACGTTATATGTAGGCTGACAATTTGTAAATTTAAGATTTAAATTTGACGTATCTATTTTATATCAACTTTAGTATATTTGACGTTTATGCGTACAGTGTTTTTTAATTGTCGTATTTTAATATACATGCAAAAAAGAGAATGCGAGAGAAAAAAATGACGCGCGAGAGGCGCGAGATACGCGCGCCGACGTCTCGAGGAGACGCCACCTACTGGACTCTATCTACACGGGTATTATAGATAACTGGACATATTCTGACAGTAACTATAGGTATAATGTTGCTGTTTTTTTTTTCTTGTTATTGTTTATCTTTTTTTAATATTGCGCTCGCGCATTTCAAAATCCATGACAACTGGCATGCGCGCGCGCGTATTTAACCGCGGGAAATTTAAATAATGAGCACGTGTATCTTATTGTTTTTGTTTGCTTTTCTGGTTACTATAAACAGACACTGCACGTCGCCCGTGCACTCTCGATTATAGTAACTGTTGTATGCTAATGTTTATTTTTGTTATGTCAATGTGAGACGAATATTTATAAACGAGTCGGTCTGTGGCTCATTCAGTAGAGCGTTAGATTCGTAATCTCGAGGTTCTGAGTTCGAATCCCGCTCTCGGCAGCCGATTGATGCAAGAATGTGCTTTGTTCACAAAACACACTTTCTTCGACGCTGATTAGCATAGCAAAAATAGCATAGCATAAATATAGCAACGTTAAAAAAGAACATATTTACTAACATTGAATGATTGCATAGAGGAATTGAGGAGCTTTTTTACAAATTTAAAATATAATCTATTTTTTTTTTTTTTTTTCATTTTCAAGGTGGATAACATGTAAATTATGAAAGAAAATACTATAACGAAGTATTTATGTAAATATAGAATTAATAACTCTATTACAAACTAAAACTTTAAAACTTTATTGCAGTAAAATTAATAAATTTATTAGTTTCAATAGCGTTTCTACTTAATATTAAATGGTATTGTAAAAATTTTTTATTTTATTTTAACATTTTATCATAGTGATTAATTATTAATTATAAAAATATTACCTTATAACTTATATTTGTATTAGTTGTAAATTAAATATTAATAAGTAATTTTGATTAGTTATATACCACTTTTCTTATCATGTATATTAAAAAATGGAGAAACTAAGAAAACTTAACAACTTGCAAAGTTTATAAATAAATGATTAATAATTTACCGATGGAGCTATAACTATTCTGTATTATCAATTTGTAGGTAATAGGCACAAAATTATATGTTGAAAAAAAATCTTTTAATTTTTATAACGTAAAAACTGAATTATTGACAGTTTTATTCATCTTATTTTTATGATCTATAAACATGAAATTTCTTCAAAGAAATTAATTATGATTTTATCATAATAATATCATTATAGTTAAGAATATTATATGATACTGAAATCCTAAAAAACATTAATTTTTATAAACTATTTTTTCAAATTTAAAAAGTTTTCACAATGGATTGTCATGAAGTACTCAGTGGCTCATTCGGTAGAGCGATGGATTCGTAATGTCGACGTCCCGAGTTCGATTCCCGCTCTCAGCCGATTGATCAAGCACCATGTACGTTACACGTTCTTTGTTCACTAACACACTGACGACTTTCGTCGCTAATTAGCATCGCAATCATAGCATAAATGCAGCGACGTTAAATAAAAAAAAATTTATTGTCATTTTGAGCTTCTTGTACTTCTGCCTTTTTCAATTCTATGCATATCTTTTTCTTTTTTAATTTTACGCATAAAATTTTATTTAAGATATTTTATTTTACTGCTATATTAATAGTACTGTTAAATTTTCAAATTTACAGTGAAACGTCAGTACAGTGCCGATGGTAAAATAGGGGCCTACTATTGTTATTCAAGATTTTAATGCAGAAATTTTTTTTTTTTAATATTAAAACATTTATAATATTAATTATCGGAAAAATTAGCTGTATCATTGATTTTTTCAATTTTTTAATAGCATAAATAATACAAATAACATATTTTTAGACATATTGATATTTATGAAAAAAAATTTCCATCGAAATTAAAATACTATAATAAATTTTCATTTGAATGCGATTTT
This sequence comes from Anastatus disparis, assembly GCA_017163975.1. Classification (NCBI taxonomy): domain Eukaryota; kingdom Metazoa; phylum Arthropoda; class Insecta; order Hymenoptera; family Eupelmidae; genus Anastatus; species Anastatus disparis. The sequence continues at coordinate 997,025 of JAFFSR010000261.1, forward strand.
TGAAACAATTACAGATTTAAGGCAAAAATATTATTTTTATAAAAATTGTAATTAATAATATATACTATTCTTATTTTTTTATTTTGTTTTTAATTTTATTTAACGTTGCTGTATTTATGCTATCATTGTTATGCTAATTAGCGACGGAGATCGTCTGAGCACATGTAACTCATGTTTGTTGCTTATACGAATATTACTTTACATTTGTGAGTGTCTTTCTAATTTCAGATATCACTTTGAGTATTGATGTATTGTATGTAAAAAGACAAAATATTTGTTCTTCATAAAAAAAAAAATACTAATATTTGGGAATGGCATCAGCTTTGGAGTTCATTACGTCATCGTAAGAACGTGTTTTTCGCCCACGCAGATATTTTCATTTGTCCGCGGAGATCAATACACCCAATATCATTACCGCTTAAGCGAAATGCGTACATCTGTTAATCTTTGGCATTCTTATCTCAAAAATTACTCAGCACATCACATTTTTCATTGATTATTTTTTTATATTATATTTGAAAAAGGTTTTTGGTTATTTCAATAATAAATATCGAGAATTTTAATTTTGAATGAATTCATTTATTCGAATAACAATAAGTATATCAGCATCAAAAAATTATGTAGAATCGCAGCATGTTTTTTATTTATTTCTTTTTGTTGCAGATGCCTTGTATAATAACGACAAATGACAATGAAACATGCACATACACTTTATAACAAACAATATCAAACGTTTTTTTAAAATGATTAAATTAATGACGTATTTGACATTGTGCAATTATTTACGTATTAATAATATACGAAAGAAACGCTATAGGATGATGTATGAATAAATCTATATCGTAAAACGTTTTACATACTAACATGATACACTATTACTTGAATTATAATTTTTTTTCCGATATGCATTACGTTTATTATATAATCGCATTTAAAAAAAAAACGCATACAGCTCAACTGGTCTCAGATATAAAAGAATATTCTACTAACTAAATGCTAAGTAATATAATAATATTTGCAAAAAAAAAGAAATTTAATCTTACACGATAAATTCAATGATAATATGTATATTATTCACATTTTAAATAAAAATAAACGAACAATTGTAAAAGTATAGACACATTAGATTACGCCAATTGTACAGTACAATAAAATCATTTTTTTTGTTTTGATTGATAAAAAATTTTTTTTTAATGCCGATCGAGACCAAACAGATAAACAAAGCATTTTTTTATGCATACAATAAAAACGAATGTACAAATTTTTTCCTAAACATACGAGCAAACTGTAGAAAATTTGGCTTTATTTTATTTAAAGTCTCGTTATTTATGCTATCATTAGATGCTAATTAGCAACGGAGGTTTCTCAGTGTGTTTGTGAACTGCAGCACATGTAACATACAGTGGTGCTTGTATCAATCAGCTGAAAGCGGGATTCGAACTCGAGATTGCTAATCCATCGCTCTACCGACTGAGCCACTGGTACCTTATTTCATTAAATTCTATTTCAAATACAAAACAGATTTTCAATGGTGTGAAGAATTATATTCAAAAAATTAGAGAAAATATATAGCATTTTCATTTTATGAATATAATAATACCAATAATTTTCTACAAGTTTGCTGCACAAATAACAATAAAAAGTGATTCCACTTTTGTTGCAAAGAATTTTTCTTTTTTCTTTCTTAACAAAATTTTCTACTAAATTTCATTCTTTTAGTCTCAGGATGAGTCAAACGGTCCTGATAAAAAAAAATAATCCTAATCTCGAATTTAACGATGCGTAACGTACAATGCGATTTTTCTCTTAATAATTTTTTAGCTCTCATTGAACTACGAGTTTTTTTTAAACACTAAGAACAGTTTGAGTATTATTTTCTTTGATTGACACTACATGCAGAAAAATATATTATCTATGGGTTTCATTATTTTTCTCTTTCTTATGCCTTGGATTTTAATATCATTTATACATTTCCTTTTAAACTTTCTGAGAATATGATCAGTTTTTTATTATTTTTTTTTGTGTTATGGCATGTATATATATTTATATACAGCTCCATCATAAAAAGAATTCTCTCACTGTAATCGCAAGCATTAAAACCCATCAAACATATTAATCGCCATCATCTCTTTCATATCATTTTGTTTTTTTTTCTTTTTAAACATTCAACTATAGACATATAGAAATATAATTATTCTCCTATTTAACTATACAACATTAGACTAAAATTTTTTTATATTTACAATTATTATGACACGGATATTTATTTTTTTTCTCAATATTTTTTTTATGACATGTAATAAAATATCCAGTTTTATTCTCTCGCCTTTATAACGCTGGTTTTACACATTGGAGTAAAATATCTGACAAAATATATGTCATGAAACGTTGTACATTGTTTACGCATGACCCCATTGAACTTTGATAAATATTCAACTCTTTCTTTAATCCCGAAAAATTAATTTTATTTTTCAAACAACTAATGAAAGACTAGAATGACAACTAATGATTTGAAAATGATTTTATATACCTTTTATTTTTTGATAAAAACTGCGTTCGTGTAAAAAAACTACACATCTTAAAGACATTTACTTATCTATTTTAAAAAAAAGAAAAATCGTCTCGGCAATGCGTGTTAAAAAAAAAAAAAATTTCGGCTACAAGCGATAAAAATAAAAAAGGAAATTTTCTTATGACATTTCCAGTCATCATCTACATAAAGAAGAACAGTAAAAATTCTTTCTAAAAAACAAATTGATTTTTCAAAATTTAAACTAAGGCTATAAGCAGCTTATATACCCCCTTCTTAGTTTTTTTTTTTGATCGACACTTTCGCCAGTCTTTCAGAGAGTTTTTAAAATGTATAATTAAATACGAATCTTCGCGACCTTCAATGTCCGATTCAGTACGTTGTGTATGACGGTATTTATTTTTTATACAGCCCGTATATTATTTATATACATTTAAATTAAACTCAGAACCTCGAGAAAAAGTCGAGATTCAAAGAAATACCAAATTATTATATACATATATGATCGTAAACATATCAATTTCAGGAGTATCGCAAAACTCGTATAAAGAGCTCTGGCATTTTTGTTTCTTTTCAGTAAAAAAAATTACGGAATCGAATAATTAAAAAAAAAAAGAAGAGAAAAAGAACAATTTTTCACGTTACAAGGCGCAAAATTTGATTTTCTTTATATATCCAAGTACGCAAATTCCTTTTTCTCTCTCTTACTATATCCATTTCATGACTAGAGTCAAAATTCTTCGAGTAACGTACTATGCATGTAGTGCGTCACCTGACGAAAGATAATTTCGACCAAACGTGCTTGATCCTTACGCTCTTAATATTTAAAATTTAAAATATTTATAATGTTAGTCTGTCCTTCTTTGCTTATTATCATCAGACATTCGCTTGTATTATTCAAATCATGTCTTTAGCAAGCCTCTTTTATAACATGTATACCTGGTGCCCGCAATTTTCTCTATTTATTCGCTCGCGCTCGCGCGGTGCCGGGAACATATAGGAACTAAGTTGTATATAGTTATATTTTTACTTATTTTCTTCGATATCGCTCGTTTTTTTTTAAGAATCGTTCGCAATCCTCGACAATTAAAAATTATAAAAACGTAAACAGAATATAAGATTTTCATTCTTCTGCGCGGTATCGAACGATCGCGCCGTGTTGTCGTTGTGGCGACCGTTGGCGCCCCCCTTTCAAAGCATAACGTTTCTTATTTTTTTCTTCCTTAATTAATTAGGCAGAAAATTTAATTACCACTTCTGTTCGTTCACTGATAAGATTGTTGCCTAAACATACTGCTAATTTCTTCGATGGATTTGTTCTTCGTCTCGGGCACCTTGAAGAAAATAAAGACGGTAAAAAGTCCCTGTAGAATGGCAAAGATAAAGAACACGTATGAATCAATCCATGTAGCCAATGGTGGGAATGCAATGCCCACAAGGAAGTTAGCACCCCAATTAATAGCAATAGCTACTGATGTCGCTGGAGGTCGCGCTGATTGATTGAACAATTCTGACACAAGGAACCAGGGGATGCTACCTGGTCCAGATGCAAACAGTATGATAAATACAATAACCAATGTCACTGACATTACAGAAGCTACAGCAGAACCCTAAAAAAATATATATGTCATGTTTATTTTATTATATATGTTATTTTATAATTATATTTTTCGCCATATCCTGGCCAAAACACAAAAGTGATATTTTCTGCTTAGGTATGGCGAAAAATAGTATCCACACCACGGGAGGTAAAATGGCGACCCCATAGCACATATTTGCTACCTTCGTCTTCGTCTCGGGTGACAATTTATATGTGCTATGAACTCGCCAATTTTTTATCTCCCTAGATGTGTAATATACTATGATTACGATATAAGAAAATAAACATACTTTGAACAAAAGACAGATCGCCAATAAAGCAGTATCTATGAACATCCCAGAGAAACCGATCAATAGAAGAGTTTTACGTCCAGCTTTTTCAACCAAAATCATTGAAACAAATGTCATCAGAACATTGACTATATTAACACCTATCGTTGCGAGCTGACTTTGATCTTGATCTAGTCCAGCCATTTTAAAGATAGAAGTAGAATAAAACATGATAGCATTAATACCAGATAATTGCTGAGCCAACATAATCATAACAGCAATGAAGAGAGGAATACGAAGAGACGAATTCATGACTAGTTCCATCAATGTTACTCGTGGGATTAATTTCATTGATTCATATTCAGATCGCATTTCTTCCATTTCGTCATGAACTTCTATCGTACCTCTCAGCCAAGTTAATGCTAGAAAAACAAAAAATATATTTAAGATTAGATTGCATTAAAAAATACATAGATCTTCAGATCTTCAGATAATATGAAATAATTTGATATAGTATATAATAAAATATGAATTCTTACATCGTTGAGCATCCATGTCCCGACCTCTGCTCAAAAGAAGATATTTAGGACTTTCAGGACAGAATGGCAAGGTGACAAGTTGAACAATAGCAGGAATCAGAGTAAGTGAAAATAGCCAAGGCCATAATTCTTCAGTACCCATGAGTTTATCCATACCAAGAATTGTTGCCACGAGAATTGATATGGTTATGATGAGTTGATAAACAGTACCAACAGCACCTCTCAGATGCATCGGTGATATTTCAGCGAGGTACATCGGTGCAAGCCCAGCATTTAATCCAGAATTTATACCAATGATAAATCTTCCAAGAATTAAAAGTTCATAACTGTGTGTCGGCTTAGCCAATGCTTCGAAGAATACAGCTGCTACCACAAATATATTATTCAGCAAAAGACTACCCTTGCGACCAAATTTGTCAGCACATGTACCAACTAATGCACCACCAACCATACCACCCACGCAGAATATTGATACGGCTATTGCCCACATATTTGTTTGGAAACTCTTTATATCATCTTCAGTCATTGGGACATCGGTTCGGTTGCCTTTGATAGCTGCGATCCAATTTTGTATCAACTGTATAACGTAATAAAAATTTTTAATTAGATCTCAGAATAAATATTCGTTTATTTGAATGTATGAGTATTTATTGTTAAAGGACTTTTCGAATTTCGACCGTGTAGGTGGTGATTTTGGATTTTTGGAAATTGTAAAAACCCTTTAACAATGACTATATGAATAACACTTAATTATTTTTAACAAGACAATAAAATCAGTTTTTATCAAAATTTTATTACGTCTATCACATTAATGTTCAAAGTTATATTTTTTTTATTAAAATGGTTTGATAGTCAAAAATATCTGCGTATATAAATATAATTTACCTGTCCCGGAGGGTTAACGACGCCTGTGTTAAAGCCATGTTGAAAGGAGGAACCTAACGCCGCTGCACCAATTGCGAACGCTAAATGTGGATTAAACCCCTGAAACAATAAAAAATAAATATTAAATAAACAGCATTTTACATTTAAAGTTATTTTCTTTTGTATAAACTATTAAATTTAAAATTCTCTTAATGATATGGATTCGTATTCTCGGGGACCTGAGTTCGAATCTCGCTATCGGCGGCATTGCCATAGCTGTACCTTGAATTATCTCATATGCTATCATTTTTTAAATTTTATTTATAAAATTAAAAAAAAATAATAATGATAAATAATGAATATTAATAAATAATTATTTATCATGTATATCAAGTGAGGTCGAATTATTTCAAAATATATTTGAAATAATTGCAAATCACTTACATATTAAAATCACAAATTTTCGCAAGTAAAATATATCAAAGCGCACCGTCAAATCTTAAGGAGTGATCGTTCAATTGGATTGATCATATTATTAAAATGGGCTAAGAAAATATAAAAAATAAAATAAAAAGTTCAATTCAGCGCGTCAATTGGATCTTGTTGTGAACAATCGATGATTATATCAAGCCAAATATAACTAATGACCCTTTCTTTTTTTGAGTTGTTATTATTATTATGGCCCCAATAAAAAATACAGACTCGTGAGTTCCCTTAATTGATCGCGTGAATATCATGCATTGAAAGTATTGCACGTAAACTAAAGCACGTGCTGCGTTGTTTGAACTTTTTTTCTTCTTTTTTTTAATCATTCGTTTTCTTCACTTTGCCTTTACACGCGTGAATTCAATGACATTAATCATCATTGCGATGGCAATTTATGATTATGGAGAAAAGTTTTATTATATATTATTTTTATTTTTATTTTGTTTTTGTTGCATAATAATCAATGCATCTAAATAAAAAATAACATTTTAAAGTACTATTTTTGCAAACAAATAAAGTAATAAATAAAATCTAGTTCAAGTCTTTAATTACTTGGAGTTAAAACGTAAACAAACACAGTGATTTTTATGCAATTTTTATTATTATCGATCTGTCAAGATTACATCGCTTTATCAGAAATGTTTTTAAATAGAATGTATACTATTAGAGTTGAAAAAATGACAGAGTACTTTACCCATCTTTTAAATCAGCTGAATTTTATTCTATGCAAAGTGAAAAAATAAAAGAAGAATTTAAAAGATTTTTACGAAATTAAGTCTTATGGAATACTGATAACTTAACAAAATAAATTATTTAATTGTATATTATATTTATTATTTTACTTATTAGATATAGAAAAGCTGTTTTATTAAAGTGTTTTATTCTTTAATCGATATATTTTAGTCAAATAATCAAATGAATTTCATATAAAAGATAAAAACGATGAAACAAATATTATTATTCTTGTTTTAATTTATTTTTAGAAGAAAATTATTTTTCCAATAAATTAATAGTTAATATTCTATGTTATAATAATAAATATATTTCAAGGATTTATAAATTGATCGCATGGCAATAATGTGATTTCAAAAAAAAAATTGAAAACAATATACAGTTTGATTCATAAAAAATCGATTCTTTCTTTATCTAAAAACATTGAAATCAATTTCTTTTCTATTGACATCAAAGAAATTTTTAACTATGGTTCAAGGCTCTAAACAAAAACTAAAAAAAATCTATTCGAGTTTAACATTTCAATGTAATTCAACTGCGATCAAAGAGCACTAGACTATCATCTTTTATCATGTCGCGACAAATATTCGCGACCTTTTGCCTTGACACATCTCGAAGCCATATAACAATAAATTCTATTCAGTCATGGTTTTCTTTTTTTTATTTTATTTAACGTCGCTGTATTTATGCTGTCATTACGATGCTAATTAGCGATGGAGATTGTCAGTGTGTTTGTGAACAAAATATTAAAAAAAATTGATATCACTTTCTTTAATCGTTCGATGTATCTTTTTATCGATGACGACTATTCAGTGGTAAGGTTAATGAACTGTTGAATGTATCACACATTAACGATGTAAAATATCACGTACCTGTGTGTATGCAAGTATATATGTATATGTTTAATAACGAATCGTTAAAGTGCAAACGCATCAGTTTACAGGCAATGTCGAAAGATCTGATTTGATCGATGATGTTTTCAAATAATAATGTTGTTACAATGTACAAGATTTGAATTTTTTTAGAGAAAATTTTGCAATGTTACTATTTTGATGAATAATTTAAAATAACTGAAAAAAACTGAATGTAGTTGTAACAGTCAAAATATTTATTTAACTCGTAGTTAGTAATCAGAAACAAATTTCAATAATTATTAATACCAAATTCTTTTCTATATAATATGAATTTTAATTAATATCAAATGATATCAATTTTTTTATGATTAATTGGATGACGTAAACAATTAATTTGATTATTAATTAAAATAATTTTATTTTTAATAAAAATTTAAACTAAAGTTATTAAATTTTGATATACAAATTGAATCCAATATTTATCTCAATTTTATTTGAATATCCAAAATTTTTCTTCTCATTTAAAAATATATGCATATGTTTTACATTATTTGGTTTAAAAGAAAATTTACGATTCAATGTCATTAACCAACTTTGTTTCATTCCTTCGAAAATGCCATTAGAAAATAAACTCTACTACGTTTTCCTATCTTGCTTTTTAAATAAAGAACTAATTATTGTTTGAGGAAAAAAAAGTTCGAGAGCTTAATATATAACGTGCATGTATACGTCGACGTATGCAAGCAATCGATGTTGATATGACTCAAAGTATGTGAACAAACGAACGAGCCTCCAAGTATATATATAAAGTTGGAAAAAAAAAGCGACGTGAGTCGTAATATAAACGTGTACAGTATATTAGTAACAATCTTCAAGTGCATGACATAATCATCAGGTGCAGAGAAGTCGATGACGAGGATCTTTTTTTTCTCTCTTTGTCTTTTCTTTCTCCTCTTTTTTTTTCTTTGAGATGTGATTTTACTGTCTTTTTTTTTTCTTCTTCATTTTCCTTCCGTCTTTTTTATTAGACGTGTCGTTGCTTTGGTTTAACGCGGAATGGCTTTATCGCTGTAACTTGTTAGTGATTTTAATTTATGATTTGTAATAATTCGTTTTTCTTTTTTTTTTGTTTGCTGTTTATAATTTTAGAAATTTGATATTTTTATTTCTAAATTCATTTACTCGATTTTATTTAGGTTGAAATTTTATGTTAGGTAGTAAACAATTTTATGTTTTTTTATCAATTTATAAATTTTGCAATTCCTTTCTTATCGTTTAGATATGGCATTTTTTTTTATTGTTTAATGGAAATCTATTTTTACAAACTTTAATATTATATGCAATTTTTATTAGTAAAACATTTTTAATATAATAAATTTTTTTAAATTTTGTATCAAATAGTTTTAACACAATTAATTTTGCAAATTCATTTGAATATAACATAAAAATAAAATGCTTGAATTAATGCGTTATTTATAGAAAATATTTATTTTTACATTATCACTAAATGCCATCTATGCACTATATCATTTTAAAAATTTTTCCTTCATAAAAATTCATTAGAATAATGCTGCAACAAATCGGAAGTGAAGATGAGAAAAGAAAATATTAGCTTTGGAAAAAAAGAGTATTACAATGTAAGTGCGCAGAAAGGCAAAGAAATAAAAAAAACCTTGTATGATCTTGAATATATGTATAAATTGCAGATTTTTTTCTTTAAAAAAATAGTGAATTTAAAAAAAAGCTTTGCAAAGTCATAAATAAATCAATACTTAAATATGCGTATGACATGTTAAATAAAATCGTTAGTGATGCTTGTATAAGATCTTATGAATCTAAACGTCATGGGTACACTTAAAAATATGTATATTCGTATGACCTTTCAATATAGATTATCAAAATCTAAACATTAAACTTTCGTTTGTTATGAATTCAATTAAAGTTTTCATGAAAATTTAATATTAGAAAATCTTTAAATTCTTATTTATATTTGTCAAAATAGAGGCTCATTCGGTAGAGCTATGGATTCATGATATCGGGGTGCTGAGTTCGAATCCCGCTCTCGGCGGCCAATTGACACAAGCACCACTATATAAGATATGTGTGCTTTGTTCACAAACACATTGACAACCTCCATCGCTAATTAGCATCAAAGTGATAGCATAAATACAGCGACGTTAAATAAAATTGAAAAAAATAATTAACATAAATTATTTACAACACTGGATATGAAAAAACTAAAATATATGCATGAAAAAACGTGTATTATTATCGTTCACTATATTAATGTGAAAATAAAGCTATTCAACATTAGAAATATTTTTCATTTTACTATTTGTAAATTTTGTCGCAATAAATAATAATACTGTCAGATAACAATCGTCTATAATTGCTTGGAAGGAAGGCCATCGACATTTGTATATATGAAAAATAAAATAAACTTTAGCTTTATCCACTATTACAAAAGCACATATAACCTCATTTCAATTAATAACAAGTAATATAGTTGAACTCTTTAGATCCAAGTCAAAACAAAATTTGAGCGTTAATGTTTTGATGAATTTTAAATTTAATTTAATGTTTCGTATTCAGATTTTTGAAACGTTTGAATGCTAAATTTTAATTCAATATATCTTTTAAACGTATTATTATTAAAGATATTAATTTTGGACTTTTTAAAATTGCACTTTTCACTCATTACGTTATCGTTTATATTAATAAACTTTTTAAATAAATATATTTCTAATATTTTTCGCGAATTCGGAATTAAGTAATTTTTATATCAGTCATTTACTTTCTAATTATCTCAAACTATAATTAAACTCTGAAGCTGAAAGAGTTCGCATAATAAATATCAAATTGAAAATTCCAACGTATCATCTAACTTGAACGCGTAACAATAAAATATTTTCTCAAACAAAGAAAAATTCTTCAATACAATCAGTAAATGAAGAGCAAAAAGAAATTTCATAAGACTTACTCGGATAGAGGTCTTGATGTACGGCATTTTGTTGTTTCAATAAATTCAATTTTCAGTCAATCAATAAAATTTAACTTTGTTATTATTATTCCAATAAGATAAAATCACTATTTCTCTTTTCACTAGGACTCTTCGATAAAAACAACGTAATGTCATTCAAATAAAGAATTAAAGAAAACCGCAATAAATCCGTGCTCCGAAAACGAAGAATTTTTATTTCGGAGCGTTTCCACGCCAATGCTTGTTCCTTCGGTAATAATCACGCGTGCTTATTTTTTTTTTTAAATACGTTTGTATCGATATGCATACACGCAAACGTAAAAACAATAATATATACAATATTTAAGCTTATTGTATGCGCTTTATCTTTTCTTTAAATTTTAATTTTTCCGGGCTCTTTTCTTTTTTTTTCGTGTGTTACGCGCGCTTAAGCGAGTTTCAAAGCCGAGCACGTGCTAAAGACTGCCGGGTCGCTACCCCGTAACACTGGCTTTATAACGTTTGGCTTTTACTACTACAATCAAACACGCTCGCACCACTACTGCTTGTTAAACTCAAAAGCAAATCTTATAATGTATATATATATATATATATGTGAATAAGAGTCAGAAAACTTAGGCTCCTCCTTCCAGTATTCCAACAACTACCGGCATCTTTTATGACTATATATATAAATGCATATATGTACACACGAGCACACGCATTTCTTTAATGTGCATGTGTGAGTTCATAAAAGAAGCTGACGAATGCAAATGTGTCTTGCTAGACGATCTTAATTTTAATTTTTCTTTTATTTCAGAGGTGTATGTCAAGCGACGACTATACACACACACGCTAGGCCTACACACGACTCGGCGTAAAATTAGATCTTGGATATAATTAGATAAGCCGTGTATAGTGCATCGCGTTTCATAGATTTTTATGGGGGTTATTTTAATGTGTATTATAAATTAAAGTTATTGCTGAAAATTAAAAATTTTTCTTGTCACCTTTTTTTTTTAATTAGATTTAGTTCAGTATTATTAAATTTAATTATTATGGTTTTGTATTGTACAGGTTTAAAGTAAAATTTTTCATTTCTTTAATGAAAATGAAAAATCGATTAAGTGAAAGTAAATATTTATAGTATACTTTTAGTGTCCTAATTCCCAATAATTTATAAATTAATTATCAAATTATTTATTAAAATTTTTAATCAATTCATTTCCAATAAATTTACTTTGTATGTTTTAACAATTAAAAAAATTTTCAAAACGATTAGTGTTAATTATAAAAAGCGTTTAAACAATATACTAATGAAAAAAGCTAACGTTGGAAAAGTTCAGAAAAAAAATGTATGATCCAAGCTCACGTTTTTTCGCACGAGCCATTAGACCTCACCCAAACTCTAGAGTACACATTACACTTGCAAGTCTCGCGATACGTTATAATTGCAAAAAAAAAAATTGAAGAAAATTAAAATTAGATACGTTTATGAATAGAAAAGAAACGCTCTGCATAAATCAATATTCAGAGTTTCAAGAAAAAAAAAAGAACGGTTCTAATATGTAAGTATTAATTTTATGTTAATGGTTATTGCACGCTACGTTAAAGAGTAATATTGTTACTTGTGTAAGATTAAAATAAAGAAAAAAAGTTACGGTTTTTTAAATTTTATCAGTAAGCAGGATATTTAACGTTTTTTCTTAACGAACAAGATTTAGAGACATGGATCTCCTATGCATTACTTAATATTACATTCATTATCAGGAAAATTTGAAAAAATTTTTTCTAAAATTTATATTGAATCATTAACTGGCTATATTTATTCTAATCAATTGTGAAAGAAAAAACGAAAAAGCAAATTAAAATGTGACTATTTGTTGTTGTATGAACATATTTCTTAGTTGTTCAAGTTTTTGCACAGCATTTACAATATTTTTTACATAATAATGTTATTAATTATATAAGAATAATTAAAGAAAATTTCAACTTTTATTTTAAATTTTGAACATTTCTATAACAAAAAATGTTTAGCTTATGTAGACATTTTATTTCGATTCATTAAAAATTTTAAAAATATTGATGAGTCAAAATAATTTGAATAAGTTTGTTAAATTAAAATATTGATCTTGCTCGTTCCGAAATCCATCAAATAAAAAAAAAATAAGAAAAAATAGAAAAAACATTTTTGAAAGGCATCCGTAAATCAACAATACTCGTTAGTATACAAGTTTATTGAACTAAAAAAGAAATTTAACTCGATCACTGTTAAAATATAGAATGGCGTTATCTGAAAATAACTCGGATATATTAAAAGGTTAAGTGTCTCTAATAAATGGGAGCGAGCAATTATCTCTCGTTCGTACATATATACGCATATGAATCGTTTACTTTTTATTTATTTTACTTTTTTTTCTTTTTTTATATTGTCGACTTGATGCCAATATGGAAATTACAATATATAGAAGGCAATACAACCAAAAGGTTAAAGTTCAAATTCTGCCCTATAAACGTCACGTGAGTTTGAGAGTCATGTGAAAAGCATTTTTTTTTATGTTATGATGAAAATTGATTGGCAATGAGTGAAAATTAACATGATGTAAATGAATGGTAATTTTATTATATTCTTTAATTTAGAAACAGTCATTTTATTAATTAATATTTTATTAAAGTAATATTAGTTAGTTTACTTTTAATTAATAAATGGATGAAAATTTGATTGAGCTAATTAGAAGATGATTGTTAAATTTATATAATTGAAATTTAATGTATAATGTGGATTAATTGTAAATTGATAATTAACGTGTTGTTATAAAAAGGAGAAATTATGGTTTACAATATTTATTAGAAATCCTTATTACATAACTTGATTTAATAAAAATAGAAAAAAAACTTTCTAATAGTTCTGTTTATTATCCTCCAAAGATGAAAGAAAAAGTTTCTATTTGATAAATTTTTCTATATAAATTAATCAATAAAATGACGAACATAAGTTTCAAGCTAATCGCGTGAAAAACTTTTATAATTCGTTGTTTACCAGCACAAGAAATAGATACTGTATATAACATCGTACAAGTTATACGTTAGTATGAAATGTAATATACCAAATGATGACAAAACTATAATATTTGATAAACGAATTATTATGTGATCAACGCAATGTAGTGTTTATGTATGTGCAATCGTTTTCCATGAATTGAACGATTGTTACTGTTATGCCGATGGAATATGATTGTAGATTGGGTCTAATTATGTTTGTTTGTTGCGACGAAAAAAAAATATGAATGAGATACGCTTGGGGATTCACATATTTCAATTTAAATGTTTTGGTATTCTAATAAGCATTTTATTTGGAAATAAGCGAGGTTAATTTTTATAAAAAGCTGTGAACAAAATATTTAAAGTTGTGAGAAATAATTTTATTTATAATTTAACTTTATTTTTGTTTATTCAATCTTTTGACCATCAATGAAGCAAAGATTAATTTATTAAACTAGTCATATTTTTTAATTTTAAAACATTTTACATAAAATAAAATCCAAGATTTTTCAGGCGAGTTATAATTTCTTTTCCTCATCGATCAATTTTTGCTTGGCCAATAAAATAAATTTGCAAATGTAACGATATTAAAAAACACACCCTCGCATCGGTCATTCGATGCTCGTGCTGTCTCAAACGTTTTATATTTGTAATCCGCAAAATTGATTCGTTTATTAAATTTTTTATGATTGTGCATTTAATTAATCGTTTTTGTTTTTTTTCTTTCATTTTGGTATTAATAAAGGACCTTGGATTAAATTTTTTAACGATTGGCATTATTTTTCGGCTGACTTTTTACAATACATATAATTTCTTTTACGTCAACAAATGCATACACTAGAATAAAGAATATACGAGGAAAAAAATAACGAGCACCTTTTCGTTTTCTCACGGTTTATTATTTTAATTTTTTTACCTTTTTTTTTATCAACTGTATAGCTCATATTTTCGATGAATTTTACCTTAGTCAAGTTTCTAAATGTTCTTACACGGAAGAGTCGAATTATTATCTCCTTTTCTATCTTTTTTGCACGAAATTGGAGATTTGACTTTGTAGGACAAAGTGAAAACTTCACGGGAGATCTTGATATGTTGTTGAAATGAAATAGGATAGTTGTTACGTAAAAAAGTTAGTTTTTTTTTTTTAATTTTTACTTTAAATTTCTACTTTTATAAAAAATTATATTTTTCATTTTATTATTAATTAATTATAAAATTTATTCAATTAAATGAAAAAAACAGTTTATCTGCCTTATTAGATTATCTATATAAAAACGATTCAATGAACGAACAATAAATTATTTTTATCCGTCAAAGCTAAAAAAGAACGATAAATAAAGATTTTTATTTCAAAGGAAGTAATCCATTGTATTAAAAGGAAGAATGGTATAGGAAAGATAAATACAGAGCTCGAGATATTTTCTAAAGGAGAAGAGTTGCACACGTGACTTTTCACACGTACACGGTACTTTTTTCGAAAAATAGTGAGCATTGTGGGTGGCGTCCTTTTTTTTCTCAATAGGATATATGATATACATCGCTGTTTAGCCTCTTTCTAGAATGTTCATTTCTACTTTTATTTTAGAATTTTTTTTTTCAATTTTGGATATATCTCTTGATTTATTCAAATTTGAAAAAATTTTTATATTAGTAAATAAGATTAAATTATTATTAAAATTGATTTTTATATTATTAAATTATTTTTTAAACGAATTATAGATATTTTATGGAGTCGAATAATAATTTCTAAGTTTTAAATTGTAAATTTTAAACTGTTTATTGGTTGTAAACGTCATATATTATAATTTATTTATTGTACATAAATGTAGTCATTTTATTTTTTAAATTTATGTTATCGATTTTTAATTTTTTACCAAACAACTATTAAGGAAATAAATAAAAATAATGTCTGACAGTAGTTTTTTTCATGAACACGGAGGCTAATTAAAAAGATAACGCTTAACAAAAACATTGAACTTAGCACCTTGTTACAAATAAAAATACGTTAAATTGAATTCATATTGAGAATATATTTTGTCGTTATCAATAGAAGATAAATGTATATTTAAAAAGTTTTAATTTGCTCTTATTTTGATCCAAATTAAAAATCATTTACACGTGGTCATTCGGAAATAAATAGATCAAATAATACAATCATAAAGACACAACCGATCAAAACTAAAAAAGAAGAGTTTAAATATAAAAACTATCTAAATATTAGAATACCAATCCTATTTCTATTTCTCTTATTCATCTCGAGACCGATGACGTATAAAGATTTACGTCACGTGCTTTCGATATCAAAGCGATCAGTCACGAAAAGAAAAAAAGAAGAATATATCGGTCAAACTAATTTCTCCATCAATTTCGCATGTCTCATCTGTTGGCTTTGATATACGCGTGTTAACTCATAAAACGCATATAGAAAAGGCTCCTCTTCATCAATGAAACAATGCAAGCATGGAATTCGTTATACGAAAAAAATAAGTTATGTCCCCCAAGTGTTTATTTTCATATTCATCGAATAAAAATATTAGAACGGCATATATGACGTTGTACTTGAATGAGAGATTTTATTTTCGTATTTTTTTTAACTATTCTTTTAATATTCTTTTTAATTTATAATGATAATATAACCTTATTCAAGGTTTTCAACTTGTGTGCAGCGTATATGCGTTTGATATATTTTAAAGCGGAGGATTATGCGAAGGAAGGTGATAACCAAGGTGAAAGACGTTAATAAGGAACTGAACTTTATATCAGGGTCATATATTGCTTGGAAGGTGACTGACTATTGTCGTGTAAATTAATGTGATTCTTGGATTTATTTTCATTAAGGATTAACAAAATTATATATTGAATTTTAATTTTGAGTTATTTTGATAATTTAGAGACATACCATTGTAATATTTGTATATATTTATAATCTAATGTAACGCTAGCATTTCGTGATACAGTTTATCGCTGCGAGTTCAATATAAACTACGACGTTACGTTAAGAACATTTACTGTATTATTAAAATTTTAATCACGTAAATATTATGTTTTCATTTAATTATTATCATTGGTTTATTTTATTTCTATGTAAGTTTAAATACAAGCACTTGATTCAACTCTTTTCTTTTAATTTTATCATCAGCATCTTTCTCCATTGTAAAGATAATCTATTTTTTTTTTAGTCAAATTTTAATACAAAACCTTCGACGATAAGAAAAAAAGTAGGAAACAAAATGAAGAAAAAAAAAGTAGGCCAAACAAATATAGGTATATATACACGCGTATAAGCATCTCTTAATACGACCCTGAACATATGTACTTCTATTCTCGTTTTATATTGAAACCGACGCACACGCGACCAATAATAATGATAACGTAATTGCTAATCCAAGTGCACGGCGTAACGCGTGCATTATGCTTTTAATGTACATTAGGGACAAAAAAACGAGAGAGAAAGAGAGAGAGAAGACAATTGAATAATCATTAAAAATTATAGACCCTAATATTGGTTATCTTGTACGTCACTTTTTTACGAGCAATGGTTATCGGTGAAAAGATTTTTTTATATTCATACAAATGTTTGAGATTAGAAATAATGTTTGTATATCATGATTGCTCGTTTAACTAAACATTAGAGAGAAAATAGATTATAAAATAGTCTGAGTTCAAATAATGTGAATTCAAGATGATTAATAATATGATTGAAGTGTTTGCTTTGAGAAATTTAAATGGGGAATAAAATTGAGCTCTTTTTTCAATATCAGTTTGAAGTTGACTGATAAATGTATTGATTTTTTGTTAAAATGAGAAAAAAATTATCTTATAATTTCTGATTATCGCTGGAGAGTTATTAAAATTCTTTTAACGTTAATATAAAAAAAGAGTAGTTTTATTGTACGTTTAATATTAATTTCATAAACCCAATATCATTACAATCCAAACAACAATAAATTTCACCGTGACGTAAGAAATTTTAATATAAAAGAATGAAAAAAAAAAGAAAAAAGAAGTCGATTGCATAGTAGCAACACTTGCATCACGTATCTATACAATAAGAGATAAAAAAATTGTTTGTTTTGTCTTTTATAAAATCGTGGCATTGTCATACTTTAAATAGTAACTTTTATAGAGCAACTTAAATTGTTTACTCAGAAGGTTTTCTCTCTCTCTCTCTCGGAGTATACATTTGAAACGTTGCACTTACGCAAAAGATAAACTATTACTGAAGTTTCTTGTTTGTTTTACTTTTTTTTCTTTCTTTTATTTTCATATTTAACTTGTATGGATTCTCTTTATTGCCTTTACTTGTATGATAAAAATAAAATTTTTATAGACTCGGTTTAGATATTCTGTTTGCTCGGATTTTCAATTAATTTTATGTTTAAAGAAACTTTACTGCAAATCTTAATTTATTTTATTCGAAATTGCGCGTGCACAGAGCGAATATTGAAGTTTGACTGAAAAGAATTATTAAAAATTTAAACAATTAAAAAATACTTTTCTTCATTACTAGTAAAAAATCTAATTTCTGACTATACGTCAATCAAAAAAAAATATCATTGGATCAATACCACCAAGCGCGTATGGAATGCAAACGAACTCATCTATGAATCATTCATTATAATAGCTCCTCTCTCCCCTAGCATAGTAGAAAACTTCTATTCACATTCTTAATCCCTCCGTTACACTAAAAGAAAAAAAAAGCCAAAGAAAAGGGGAGACTTCGAAAAAGGGGAGAAAATACGGGGCTCGTTCAGGAGTTCTCGTCAGCTCATTGGTCGAAATAATCGGACGAGCCTCCTAATACACGTGTATTTTTTCGTGTCTAGACTTGGAAAGTTTTTTTTTCTTCTCTGAAATAAAAAAAAAATGTGCCAGTCAGTGTATAATTATGAAGGGCTCTAAAATATTATCGATTGCATTCTTTTCCATTCTGGGAAACATGAATCTACGGAAAATCGAAGTATGGAACTTAAGTTAATGATTGCGCTTCAAAGAAAATGTTTCATCAGTTTTGTTCATACTGTGGTCTGCACTTAGGTGTACGTTAACGTCGCATTGGATAGGCTTATTAATCTATTAATTCGAGCGAGAAAATCATGCAAGGTCGCGCGAGTTTGCAAAATTGTGATTCATTTTTTAACGAGAATATTCTTTCGATTATCCTGCATTTTTTTTGTAAAAACTGATAAAATTTGAAACTTGCATCGATTATTTAAAGATTATAAAACAAACCATTTTTTTAGATATATTAAAAAATATAAATATGTATATTTAGTTTTATGTACATTACAAAACTATATTATTATTATATTCTACAAAGTATAATTATTTCAAGTAAAAGCATTACAACAATAAGGAAGTTAAAATTACATTTTCTTACAGGAATACAATATTACACTTTTAAATATATAATTATGATTGCATGACTGAAAATTATGTTGTGTACACAGGTCAACATGAAAAACATTAAAGTTTATTATAAACATAAAAATAGTGATTTGTTAATTTATAATAATAGAAATAGTTATTAAAAATAAAATCTATTATGAAACTATAATTAAATTATTTATGAGTACAATATAAAACATAACTATGGTCGTAATAATAGAAAATAGGTCATAACAGTAAATATTAATAAAATCACTTGAGCAATTAGAAAATAGGCCTATCAAAATTATTATTTCAACCAAATCAAAAAAGTGGTTCAAATTAAGAAAAAAAAAGAATCATAAAAAATTACAAAACACACTTAACGCTGAAAAATGTGCACTCGTTTAAACACGCGATATGCCTTTTTGTTTTAATCGCTTAAAACGGTGAACCACTTCGTATTATTTAAAGCTGCGCGACACACGAGCGATTATATATATACGCGCGCGTACAACAACGTCGTGCGCTTTGAAATTCCAAAATTCTACGCCTATGCAACGTTACGTCGAGAAAAGAGAGCTCGCTCGCGCGCGACGCTCTCGTATCAACAATAAGAAATGTTGGCTTTTTTTTAACAAGCATCTGTCTTTTTATAATACGTATACGCCATTCAATACCTCAACAACGTGAGTATGCAAGTAAAAAAGAAGAAAAAAAAAGAGCGGATAAAAATTGCATTGTAAAAAAAAGAGAATGCGAAATAATAGAAAGGTAAAAGGTAAAAGAAAAGATGAAAAAAAAGTACAAGAAATACAATAGATCTTTAAAAGAAAAAAAATGTATATACATGTATATAGAGAGAATAGCTAAATGTTCCCCCTCGCGAATGTGTGTATGTGCTGGTTAAAAACGAGTTCCCTAACGGAGGTGTGACGCTCGTGGAATAAGCTGATTGGTTGATTCGCTGCCGAGCCTCCACGTTTATTATAGTACCGACTTTTCTTAGAATATCTCTTTCTCTTTTTTATTTCTCTCTCTTTCTTTTTTTTGAGTATGTGTGTATGTGTAGCAGTGCGTATGTGTGTGTTGCGCGAAGTATATAAAGTTAGCATCGGACCATTGCGTGGTATGCACGTTTGCTTTTTAGGTGCCTTTGAAGTAGTAAGAGAAAAGATTAAAATAGGCTTTAGTAAGATATATGTGTATATAAAGGGCGAATATCTCACGTGGACTTGAAATTATAACTGATGTTGCATCATATGATGGATTAAATTAATTTTTTATTTCTCAGATTTAATAATACAAGAAAATTTAATAGGAGTTGAAGATATTTAAATTGTTCATTTGAAATTTTGAATTTTAATATTAAATAAACAGTTATATTATAAATCATTTATTCGATTGAAGTTTTAATTTTTCTCATCAATAAAACTAGAATACAAGATTTTCTAGACATTACGATTGATATTTATAATTAATTTTGAAGTTTCTTCGTGCATTCATAAAATTTGAATTTTTAATAAAATAATGATTGAAGGTGAAGATAAAATTTTTAAAGCTTGCTACAATCTGGTACATTAATTTTATTTTAAATTTTAATGTATAATGCAGACACTTTTAATCAAATAATAAAATTCTTAAATATTTAATACATTAATAGAATCAGTGACCAAAGGAAAAAAAATAATTTATAGTTTAAAAAAATCAATAATGATTTTTTAAAATTCCTTAGTAGAAATTGGAAACAGTTATATACCAGAAAATGATTATTTTTCATGTTAAAATGCTGAGCTTATAACATGAAAAATAATATATTAATCAGTGTTCTAAATAAAAAAAAAACTCCAATTTCTACCAAGGATAAAAAAATTAAAGTATGAAAGTTCATTGATTAGAAATTTTTAATAAATAAATATTTAAAGTAACTCAGATTAAGATCTTAAGGTTGTCAATGTCTCAGTCGGTAGAGCAAATGATTTCATAATCTCGGGGTTACGAGTTCGAATCCCGCTCTCATCAGCCGATTGATACAAGCACCACTATACATTACATGTGATTTTTCACAAACACATCGATGAACTCCGTCGCTAATTAGTATAAATACAATGACGTTAAATAAAAATAAAAAAAAATTAAAATAATGAAAATTGTTTAATTGTCAAATGAAATTTTTTACAATCGTAAACCAGCCTTTATCAAAAGAAAATATACTAACGTAAACGAATAAATATTTCCTCATGCTTGTCCCTCTCTCTCTTTTATTCGCGCGTCTGGTTTTTGCATATAATACAATATTAAACATTTACACACACCAACATATATACATATATTTATAAATATTTTTTATCTCTTTCTACGGATCTTATTCTCTTTCTTTCTTTTTTCTTTTTCACTTACGTCGTCGGGTGGGTTATTTTTAACGTCATGTTTCACATATAAAGAGAATCACATTGCCATCTACTTTTATTTTAAATGGCCGATGCCCTCTACGAAGGATAAGTGACCTTTCTATCTTTCTTTTTTGTCAATTTTTTTTTCCAACGGTGGGTGTGTATTATTTATCTTGATCCGAGAGAAAGAATCTTTTGGGTTTGATTGCATTGGAACGCGTAAGCGTTATTAAAAAAATGTTTTCACATAGCCGGATATTAAAACTTATATGTATATATATATTTGTTTATCTACGAAATGTTTACTACATTCTGAAAGATTGTATTTTAAGAAATTTAATGAAATATTTTATTGTTTTATCAAGTTTTTTAAATATTATTTTTAAATTTTGATGAAGTGAGAGTATTAAAAGCTTTGCTAATTTTAAAAATTTAAATATGAAAGTTTATGTATAAAGTAATACATATTTTGATTCGATTGTTTATAATAATAATAATAATTGAAAAAGTTTAATCGAACGAAAGGCATTAAATTAAAAATTTTTTTATGATTATATCTTATATGATAGCTTTTTTTATGCAAAGATAGCAACAATTAGTTTTTTTTTATAAATATTATCAAATTTTTAGTTGATAATTTATTTTATTCAAAATAGAAGATTTAGATTTTAATCTATAAATTTTAATGCACGTATGCGCAAAACTTACGTTCTTATAGCATTTAAAAAAATTTTTAAATTTGTAAAAAATTAAAAATTATCCCGATATTTTGTATTTAACATTTATGATTTAAATTATTTATAATGTCAGTAAGTTTTTAAAATAACGAAGTTGTATGTTATCTTAATAAAGAATATTAGCCAAAAAGATATTCGTTAAAAACTTTATCCCAGTACTTGTCTACAAAGGAAAAGAAAAGCCGCCTGTACATAGACAACCATGCAATACGAGAGTATAAAAGGAGATCTTGATGTGGTTGATGTAAAATTAAACATGACTTGCGTCACGTTTTTTTTTCAAAGCTTCAACAAAAAGGGATATAAGCCGAGGCACTTTTTAAAATGACCGGAAGGTTTTCAATACCATCGCTGGCAACATATATATGTGTATATAAAATGATAATAGTAAAATGTGCTTTTATTCAGTTATTTCATGATGATAATGACGATTTTAATGCTTGTAATAGCTTTGAATTGTTCTGTTGGTTTTATAGATCGTTCCTTATTGTTATTATCATAAAGTCTATTGAAATTTATGAGCTTTAAATTGTTGCAAATAAAAGTAAACAATTAAATTGTAACAATAAAAAATTTAATAATCTGTACATTATTGAATAACAGCTTTTCTTTTAATAATTTGATTATTCTTAAAATGAGATCAGAGAAATCTAATTGAAATTATAATTTTATTGTTAAATTAATGGTTAGTAAAGATTTTGAAACTACAATTATGGGTATTGGGCTTAAGCAATTTTGGAGAAAGTTCTAATACGTACGCATATGAGCGTGGGTGGTGAGCTTTCTTTTCAAAGAAATTAAAACCATTTCCTGCGAGAAAGCTTTTCCTGTTTTCTTTTTAGGTCAAAGATCAGCTATTGAGATTTCTTAATCAGTTAATTTCTCGGCATAATGTCGAAAGAGCGAGGTATCGTAAAGGGCAATTTGATGATTATATTGTTTACAGAATTATTATGTCTATTTTATGTTTCATAAAACAAAATTATCATTCTCTTCGTTTGATTTCATTAGTCAATTTAAAATTGGTGAAATCAATTGAATTTCTGGTTTATATTGAGGATTTTGAAAGTTTTTAAATTACCTCTATAAAGATCCTTAGAGTATCGTAAGACAGTTTTATGAAGCAATAATTTTTGTGAGAATCTATGTTCTATTTCATTTTGTTAATTCAAACCCATTTCAATATTTTCAAATTTCATTTTATAATATAAAATTTTTTTATAACAATTTAAATATAAAAACATTAAATTCGATTCAAATATTATCATAAAATTTAAATTTCATTGAAAAATCCATCATAAAACCGGTAGAAATTTCTTTTATAGATAAATTAACATTTTCTTGATTTCTGTAGCTTCAATATAAAAAGAATTTCTTTATTGAAAATAATTAAAATCGTGAAAGCCAAAAAATTATTTACTTAGAAAATCGATCAATCAAGCAACACCGTTCAATATATACATATGTATGTATATATATATGTACATTCATGATAGTATAAGGCAACATTATAGGTCAAGAAGAGGAAGAAAAATGAAAAAAAAGAGGGGCTCGACACTCGCGTGCGGTATAGCGCGTCGGCTTTCGCTTTCGCGTCGTCTATCTCGTTGTGTCTCGAGTTTTATAAAACACACGTCGTCGCGTCAGATACAAGAGCTTCGACCCTAACTCATTTCTCTTAAGCGGATGTTTGCTGACGACTACAACTTTTTTTTATTTTTTTTTTTCATGAAAGCGTAGGTTTTAGCTCGAACTTTTTTAGGTGGGCAATAAAGTAAATAGAATTTTTATTTCTAATAAAGATAGAGCATTTTCGGAGCTATTCTGAATTTATTGTTGGGAGAAATGTGCGGTATTCGTGATGTTGAATTATTTTATTTTACTTTATATGGAGTTGTAATTTGGATGAGTTTATTGAGAGAAAAAATTATTTTCTATAAATAATTTCATTGATTGGCAAATATTGCACTGACAAAATTGGAATTTTTAATCAAGAGCACTGATCTCCATAAATTAAATAAAAATAATGTTGTACGTAACAAAAGTCTGCTTGGTTAAGAAAATTTTGTAATTTTGCTTGCGATAAAAAATGAAAAAGAATATCAATTATATTTATGAAATTAATTTGATATTAACGTTATCTTTGTGTTTCTTTTATTTTTTAGATAGATTTATGTTGGAACCAAGCAGAAATATGCTTTAATTAAATAGGCTTTTATTAAGCAAATTTTATATTTTAATAAAAAATAAATTCTTTTTTGTCATAAGTTAAGAAGATCGTTTTTTGCATCAAAATGACTCTGCTTGATTAAAGATTTAATATTTATTTAATATAGTTGAGCATAAGTTGAACACAATCCTATGAAAATCCAGTAGCACATCATAGTAAAAAAAATTATTTTGTAACTTTCACGTTTAATAAATTCTTAAATATCAACGTTTCTATTCCTATAACTATTTAATTTAGAAACTTTATATAGACGAAACTTTTACCTCAAATGACTTTAACCTCACGACCTGAGCTATATATGTTATAAAAAAAGTTATATACGTCAGACTCGTTCCTTCACTCGCATAAACATTTAACACTCGTGACCACTGCGTGGGTGTGCTATTTTTTTTCTTTTTTTTTCTCAATGAAATAAAAAAAATGAGAGAGAAGAAAAGAAAGAAGAAGAAAACCCTGAACTCGCGAGTCTGAGTTAGCTGAATTTATTTTAGGCTTTACAGCAGCCAATGTAAAAAAAAAATAAGAGTAAAGATAAAAGAAAAACATATTTTTTTTCAAAGACCTCATTTTTCAAAAAAATGTTTTTATACTTTTTTATTTACTTTATTCTTAGAGCCCGACTTTTGTCAGTCTTGCAACTTTTGGATTGCACTGAATTCAAATTCTACGTTTTCCCTTTTTTTTATTGCCTTAGATTAAAATATGGGTTTTGCGAGCAGATAATGAAGTAATGTTTTGTCTTTTCATAAATCAAACGCGTTATTACAAAATATTTGCGTATAATGTGAGCTCTGTATCCCGAATTTTTCTGGTTATCTTAGATTGAATTTCGACACATGCTAGGTACATGCGTATGGTTATGCCTACCAAATTAAAAGAGATGAGATAAATTATAAGAGC
This sequence comes from Anastatus disparis, assembly GCA_017163975.1. Taxonomy (NCBI): domain Eukaryota; kingdom Metazoa; phylum Arthropoda; class Insecta; order Hymenoptera; family Eupelmidae; genus Anastatus; species Anastatus disparis. The sequence goes on from JAFFSR010000261.1 coordinate 1,022,527, forward strand.
ATTTTTGACAGACGTTCACGAATCTTTTTTTTCTTTTCTTTCAAGATCATTTCATTACATCACCTTAAAGTAAAAAACGCTATTCCAATAATCGACAAACAAAATGAATAATACAAAAAAAAAGAATTTCTTTGAAATTTTTATGCACCGCTAAACAATGTTTTTATATTAATTATCGAAGAATTTCAATTATTCGCGTACACACTTGTATCGTCGATCCTATCATTAACAATATGATATTCAGCTTAAACTATCAATTAACAATAAAATTGTCGTATAAAAATTTCAAGGTTCGCACAATATACGAATTGAAGAAAAAAATTACAATTACAATGTATCGATTTAAAACAACAAAATCCATTGTCATTACATAAATGTTTTTATTGTCACGTAAACAAAAGAAACCTTTTTTCTCTTGTTTTTTATTTTTGCACTAATTATAACCACCTCGGCTAATAAAGGAACTTTTGAGAAAACAAAAAATAAATATGAACGTACTTGGAAAAAAATTTGTAAAATATTAGCGCAGCTGCAAATGGTTTTATACATATATACTTAGTCTCTGCTAATTAAAATAACAAAAAAACTTGACTGCAGCCACAAGATAGACGTTTGATAAATGCATTTGTACTTGTATTTACGAGAGATTACATGGTAATACAACCCATATTGTCTGTTCGTTTTTATTGATAAAAAAAGTTACGAATGGCCTGTTGATGCTTATAAATGTGAAATTGCGAGTTGAATTATTGTACTGATGAAAGTTTTATTTGTGTTTTTTCTACTGCTATTGACTGATTTCTATTTCACTTAGTATCTTTACTTAAGTAAAATTACTTTTAAAAAGTTTTTTTAATTTTTAAAATTACAAAAATTTAATGAACTTCTTATTATTTTCAACATTTTTAAATTGGGTAACTTAATATAATTATAAGTAAAATAAAAGTTTTATTAAAATTAATTTGTATCGATTTTTCAATTAACTTGACGCTTAATTAATACATCGTAATAACTCCTATTATATGTCAATTAAAATTTACATGTATATTTTAGCTTTTTAATTTGTAAAAGCAAATTAGTTGGAATTTTTATCGCTCGTTTCAGTCACGTTAGTTTTGTAAATGAAACTAATGATTCTATTCAATAAGGAAAAGTCAAAATAGTATGTTATTTATGTACAAAAAGATTACAATATTAAGACAAATTGAATGATTCGTTATTTGTGTAGATACAATTGTTTGAAAACGAAAGGAAAGCTTAGATAAGATTTTTCTTCTTAAAATCAATATTATTGGATACAGATTCAAAATAAATATGAGAAAATGATGTTTTGAAAATTTACTGAATCATTTGAAACTATAATTTTTTGTTTTTATTGAATTCATGTATGTTAGTAGTCGTGCTATCACAATTTCATAGTCTCTCCAATCCATTTCATCAAGCAAAAATTTTTCTTAAATAATTATTCTGTTATAAAATAATCGTTCTGACATAAATAATCAACATATCAGCAAAACTTTTTGTTTTTTCTAATTAAATTTTTATCAATTAAATTATTACTAATTCACAGATTAAGAAATGATTTTAAATTTTATTTGATTCTCATAAAAATTATGAAATTGGTATTTCTATTATTTAATTTATGATGAACGAATCGATTTGTCCGAAATTTTATGACTAATGAAGAAATAAAAAAAACGTGGTTCATTGGGTCAAGTATATATTGGGCAACAGAAAAATATTTAGTGAACATGAAATTCCGTGAAAAGTTCGTAAATGATTGATTTTTAATTTAAACAAAATGATCATAATGAAATGAACAACAAAGTGTGAAAACAAATCGGAAAAATCATAACAATTAAATCTTTTTTTTATATAAATTGAATAATTTCAATGACGATTTCCACCTGTTCAAATGAAAATAGAATTTTACCTGCACATTGATTGGACACACGAATATGGATCTCCTCCCTCTTAATCCATTTTCTTGCATGTCCTTTGACATCTTAAATCTTTACACAAAAATCCAAAAAAATCCAAAAAAATCTTAATTTTTTTTAAAAAACCCACTTTTTCACTTTTATTAATGAAACAAATTAACGTTTCAATACACCACCATTAAAACAATCCGAAATTTAAATTGATCAACTGTTATAGAAGGAGAAAAGGTCAAAAATAAAAATTCTCAAGAGCAAAAATTCTAGCTCCGAACCGTAACGATTGATACTTTCGCGCTGACTGCCAGTAGTATAATGTCTGGAAACGAAACCGGCCACGCTTAAGATACCGCCGAAAAAAAAGTATCAAAGTAGACAGAGGGAAAAGTAAAAGAGAGACAGGGACAGATGAACAGTCAGACAGAGAGAGAGAGAGAGAGAGAAAGAGAAAAAAAGATATATAGATAGCAAAAGAAGAAAAAAAAAATCGTTAGTCTGTGGCGTGTATATACAACACTATGAAATTTTTGCTTCTGGAGGCTCGCTCGGTTCCGCGCAACTCTTTAACTCAATACGAGTGCGGGTGCGTAAATAATAAAAAAAAAATTCAAACCATATACTTGTTCTCTCTCTCTCTCTCTCTCTTTTAGTGTACATAACTAAAACGTACATACGCTAACATAACGTGAAGTAGAAGGGGGTTTATATAGAATAAGAAAGATAGATGTATAAATGTGTATTTGTGTGTGTATGTGTGTATATAAAAGCGCACCTTGCTAACAGAACTCCCTCCAGTGGTCACGGACATGCTTGGGACAACATACACACATATGTCATATACATATACATGTCTCAGAGAATTGAAAGTTCTCCTTTTATTTTTTCGTTGATCAAGAAAAGGAAGTGGAAGGAAAGTATGTGGAATTGATTTTTAAGGAATTGACTTACAAAAGTTTAATTCAATTAAAAGGTTAATTAGTTAAATCTATTTTTAAAAGAAAAATGTTAATTAAACGAAGTTAATTGAATTTAAATGAAGGATATTTCTAGAAAAATTATTTTATCGAAAATTTATTCAGCAATTTATTCAATTTTCTCTGATAAAATTTTTTTTTTTAGTCGATCAATAATCGATACTCTAGTAGCAGATCGTCTTGTGAAATCTTTAGAGAGAAAATTAGATAACACCTGCTAATTGTTTTTTACGAGTGTGTACGTGTATATGTTCAGCTGGAAAAAAATAATGATGTTATCGTTAAAAAAAAGAAAGAAATTTTTAAACGCGGTAGCTCTGAACATTTATTATAAAACTGTCATTTATCAAGATAATAAATCAATAATCATAATCTAAACTATGTATTATGAAATCTGGTTGAAATCATTCAATTATGCTTATTGTACGTGATTAAAAAATTGACAGTAATTCACGTTTTTGCTTCCGTAATCTAAAAATAGTTTTCATAAATTGTTATAATAATTCTTATCTTCATAATTTGAAAAGTTAAACAAATCAATAATTAATTTTTTTTAAAATAATCATTGCATCAAATTTTGATTATATACAAATATTTGTTCTCTTTTTTTTTACTTTAGACCATAAAAAAGGTAGTAGTAAAACAGAGTTTAATTCCCTCCGACATTAAAGTATACACGAGTAAGCAGAATACCGGACGCGCACTGTTAATGACAGTGACTGTCACGAGCTTGCAATTTTACAATTACGTATATTGAACGTAGCGAGCGCAAATAGAGCCGACTAAGTTGACCTCTTACATGTATATACAACCATATAAATGTATATGGACTCTTTGAAAAAGGAACTATATGTACTATTGCTCTACTGTCCTTATTTTTAGTTTTTTTTTTCTTCTTTTCGCGGATAGATAGGTTTTAGCATTTTTATGAAGGTATTATCATATGTGGTTTGCATTTTTTATTTTCTTTTTCTTATAATTAAAGTGTGTCTTGTTTGCGAATGGAAAAGTTAAAAATAATAGTAAGGATTATGTAGCAAGTGGTTTTGATCGTTGATGAATTGATGAAGTTTCTTGGGAAATCGTTAGCGGTTCAAAGAAATGTCAATTGAACAATTTTTTAATAAATATTTGAGTTTTGGAATTTAATTTGATATTCAGGTTGTTAGTTAATAGATACGAAAATTTGAAAATTTCGTAATTTTAACATAAAGATAATAATTGTTTACAATCTATAGTTTCTATGTTTGAAATAAGAATCTCTGTAATCTTTAAAAAAACATAAGATGAGAAATTCTGTAGATGAAATTGCAATATTTTATTTTAATTATGAGACATACTTGGTTGTTTATTAAAATTATATGTACATAAAAAATAGCTGTATAGACATGTTAAAAATGAACATATATAAATGATGAAATTTATTTTCAATATTTACATATGTGTACTTTAATAATTTATTTAAATGTGATTATAATTCACACTTATAAACTTTTTATAAAAATTCAAATACGTTCTTGAACTAAACTAAAAAATATATTCTCGAGTAATAATAAGTAACATTTTCATTATTTATATACACCTATTAGAGCTTATAACTATTAAAAATTAATTTTAAAAAATATTTCCTTAAGACAATTAATAAAATGTGAAACATTAGAGATTTTGGTAGTTCATTTTATGCTCGAAACCTTGTTGACAATAAGATAACTTAGTTATACAATTTATGAAGTCTTATTGCTGCTAATGTAAGTGCGCGCATAAGATTTTTTTTAACTTACGTAACATTTTTATTAAAATATGACGAAAAAACTTTTTTATCACATATCTCATGCAATCAAAATTATTATCTCTTATATTATCTTGTAAATTTTATTTAAAAAATCATTGTCCTTAAAAAAATCTTACATTTTTTTAATAATTTTTTAGTTTATTAATGTTAAACTGTGTTAGTCTCTATTTGTTCGATAAAATCTCGAAACTTCTATTGAACTTTTTATAGAATGAAAATAAAGATAAAAACAAGAAGATATTGAAAAATTTACTGCACTTTTCTGCGAAAATCATATCACTATTAAAATATTTTTACATTTTAAATGCGGGCTACAAACATATCTTTCAGTTCAAATGTATCTTTCATAGCAATTTTCAAATGTTTAATCTTTGCGTTGTCACGGATACAAATTTTATTGTGTATGTTAAAATGAAAATTTTTACTGTATTTAAATTGATTTTATGGTTTTTATTTTGTGTAGAATGTCATTCTATTGTGTAATATAAAAACATGTAAAAAAATAAATTAATATGATGATAGAAGCGAACAAATTTTTTTCTATTTTATTTAACATCGCTGAAAAGCTATCATTACAATGCTAACTAGCGATAGAGGTCTCTCAGCGTGTTTGTGAACAAAGCACATGTATCATATACAGTGGTGCTTGTATAAATTGGCCGAGAGCGGGATTCGAACTCGGAACCCCAAGATTATGAATCCATTGCTCTACCGAACGAGCCACTGACTACCTCTGATCATACTTTGTCTAACATTTTATTTTGGATTTTATATGTTAACATCAAAATGTTATCATAAAAGACACATAAGTCGGTAATGTGTAATATAAATGACATTTAAATAATTTTAATGAATATTCAGAAATATTGCATGACTATCATTCATAAATATATAATTGTAAACTATACTTTAATATTAATTAATTACAATTTAATTAATTCGCTTACTTTTAAAATTTTTAAAAGTAAATATACCGTTTTAACTATCTCTACAACTCTTAATCTCGTATAAAATAATAAAGGAAAAGTCATTTTATGAAAATATTCAATTCAAGCTTTTAACCATAATGTACTTTTAGTATGTTTGATATGTATACAGGCATATGTGTCATATCATACTTGTATTATCTAAAGGGAGTGTTCGGTTCGTTGACTCATAAAAGTACATACGCCGAATATTTCGCCGAAGCAAAGTTTCGTATGTAAGCGCATGTTCTTATATTTCAATAAATCGTTATATAAAAATTTAGAGTTTATTAAATTGTTGTAAGTAAGCTAGTCGTTTTTCTTTTAAATATAATCTTTCATCGCTTTTCTTTAAGTGGCATGTACACATAGTTTAGTTAATTTTCTTTTTATTGTAATCGATACTCAAACAAATTAAGTATAAGTAATAGTTAAAATATTGATCTATAGTCGTGACTCTTTTTCCTCTTTTTCTTTTAGCTTTAAACGTTATGTCCACCAATTACTATAACTCAACAGTTAAGCTGTCAAATTTTGCTAGTCATTATTTGGTCGAAGTATACGTATAAAGTCCAAAATTTCAAAGTTTGCTAAAAGTCAATGAATCAACACATAAGAACAAGAGTGACGAAGCATCGAGAATATTTTAATGTAGAAGTTTACCGAAGTGTACGCCATGACGCCACTAATTAAATACAAAACGCCAAAGTTACCATATACTGTTATCGGTTATGTGTATAAGCAGAAAAGGAAACGGAAAGACGAACGATTAGATTTTATTTCAAAGGTGCGATTGTAAAATTCGTATGCTTTACGCGTTGCTTATTTAACGGAATTACTTTTTAGGAGTAAGTTGATTTGTAAATGGCGTAAGTGTTATTATGAAATTTTTAATTTTTCACTTAATAATTCAGTATGAAGATGTAATATTTTTGTATAAACAAATTATGGAGAGCCGATGAGTGGCTCAGTCGGTAGAGCGTTGGATTCGTAATCTCGGGCTTCTGAGTTCGAATCCCGCTCTCGGTAGCTGATTGATGCAAGCACCTCTGTACATTACATGTGCTGCAGTTCACAAACACACTCTAGAGCTCCGTTGCTGATTAGCTTAGCATGAATATAGCGACGTTAAAAAAAAACAAAGTAAAGTTTGATCGATAAGTAAAATGGACAAAATAAAGATTTTCCAAATGTTAATACGAATTAATTTTTTTGTTAAATGGAGTTATCATTTATTATTTATCGTTAAGTAATATTAACAACAATAATAATAAATTGGCTAATTAACTATGATTATAAGCAACGCAACAGTGTAAAATTTTTCATTTAAATTTAATAACTAGCAATAAAGAGTATTTAAGCAAATAGGTTTAAGGAAAATTGTAAATTACATTTTAATTGAATTTTCATTATTATTATTAATTATTATTTATAAGAAAAAGATAGAATTTCCTGTATATTGCGGAGTTCTTTTGCAATTTTTATTTAAAACTAAAATATAATTATTCAAACTAAATAATTATTGTAAAACAATAAAAATAATTTTTAATATACAGATTATTTTAATAAAAAGAAAAAACAAAAGTAGATTTAATGTTATGAAAACATAAATAACTTTTAAACTATTGTTTCTACATCGTTAACCAAACGACAATTGATATCTCGAAGCTAGAAAATGCGCTGAACTGTGTAAGATATAATGTTGACGATAACGAAACTTTATGATTGACGCTAATTATCATTGGATTATTAATCAAAGATTAAAATTTGTTTTGAATAATGCATTATCATGCATAAACGTATAAAATGAAAACAAACTTCGTAATATTATGAAGCGATTATTTCTAGAAAATGGGATTGAATGTTGTATTGATTTTGTTACAAGTCGATGAACTTTAATTTCTAAAAAAGGGGAATCGATAAAGTATTTATAGTGAAATATTGTATATTCAAAGGGTGGAAATTACAATGAAATTAGCAACTAATTTATGAATAAGCTAATTTTTTAATTGATTAAACTTTTATCAAATAATGCTCATTCACAATAATTTCAATGTTTTGTAAGTAAAATGTTTTTCTATTGTATATTTTAAGAATGAAATTATCATCCATTCATGATTATCTTTTAAAACCAACAAAGAAAATCTATCTTTTCTTTACATCACGTGATATTCAATGAAAACAATGCATTAGATAGTTAATATCACATTTGAAATTCTTCAAATTTTTGATACTAGTTGAATTCCTTAGTGATGATTTTTCTTGTTTTACTTTGTCTTTGAAAACTAATATAATATCTTATTTTCTTTGTCTCGTATTACTTATCAAAGTGTAAATATTTTTCTATTTGAATTTAGCTTTCAATCATAATTTGTCAAATTTGAATTTTGTTTGATAGTAAAGGAAAAAAAGCGCAGTACATGTCAACAAACTTGTAGTTAAACTTTAATAAATGTAACGCGTAAGAATTCATTAAAATGTAAATAAAAAATTATTATTTTTGATAAATATTAAATTTAGAAAAATTATTCATAAAATAAATATTATTGAATCAATGGATTTATAATTTTTGTTCTACTTTTTGTCATATAAAACTTCTCGTATTAAAATCAATTAATTTATGAATTTAAAACCTTCAATTTTTATGCATACATATATAATATTTTATCGGGAATTGATTACAATATTTTAGTTTGAGTTAATATTTTACACTTAAAATGCACTAGAATGCATCGGGATGCGCCAAATAAAAGATCATCAGCTTAAATATAAAATATAATAAAAAGATCTGGAGAATCAGATAAATTATTTAAAAGAAATGAGCTATTAAGTTCCAAATAAGTAAAAAATTCAATATAACATATAATAAACGTTACTAATTTTAATGTCCAAAAGAAAAGAACGAACTATTTACTTATTTGTACCTTCCTCAACATTTTCCAACATTTTTTCATCATTACGAAAAAATTCTATAATAATCAAACTGATAAAAAAGACTATTTTTAATGTAGTAAGAAAGAAAAAAAAATCGTTTAAATTTAATTCAATGTAAATACAAAAAAAAAACATAAGGGAAGGTCATGACAACCCGATTCAACTTAACGTACAGTAAAAAGGCCTCGAACCAGATTTTTCCAAGACTTATCGAACTCAATTTCCGTGTCTGATGTCGCGAGGGAAAATAAAATAATGATTTATATATATGATCGTTCTCAAGGTTAAAAATGCGAAAAATTCCATCGTAGTTATTAGTTTTATTCCTATGGGATATTAGAAATAGGATGTTATCATTAAAAGAAGAGTTTATTACATTGGATTTGAAGTAATAAATCTAAAGAAATGATAAGGTATGAAATTGTTTCAACTTCATTAAAAGTAAGAAATTCCAGTAGAATTTTTCAGTATTTTATTTTACATCAATGTAAAAAAGATTTATATAATCATCTCATGAATTGACGTTGGTTTTATTTTTTTTAACTTATTTGTTAGAAATAAAACATTTGGTCCATAGAAGATATGTAAAACTTTATTATTTGAACGTTAAAATTTTGTAATTTTATAAATTTACTTATTCATAAAATAATCAAAATTTTTTTCAACTTCGTCATCTTAGAAAAGAAAAATATGAAATTTACTCACCCCATCTCTATCTGCAATTATCCGCTTGAAAATAAAAAGAAGCAGGTTAGTACACCTATGCAATGTTATGTTAAATAAACTATCGCGCATTCCATTGTTAAAAAAAAAGACGTAACAGTATTAAAAAAAGACATTCGTTAATTCTGTATTCAAAATTACATATGCATCAAGCGCGCAACAAGTTATTTGAACACTTTCACTTTCAAATCTCTCTACTTTTATTTCCTAATGCAATTCTTGTTTTTATTTTTTTTTAATTTACAAATATGTTACACTAAACAATGCAGTTTTATGTTGCGCTTGAATAAAATCCAAGCGCCAATGATAAAATATCTTTTTTGTCACGTGTCATATTCTTGTATGACACGCTGTACGTTTTATTAATAATTTATAAATATATAAATTTATATGTATACCTTGTCAGTTGGAGCTAAAGCAGTAGGCGTCGAAGCTTGCTCTTGATTTCCTTCTCTTGACTGGTGGATTTTTTTATTTTATCAATGCATCGCGCATAAAAAATTATAATTTTTACTTTAGTATGATTTATGAGAGTTTTATTAAAATGTACTATTGAATTCGAATGATTGAAGTGTCAATCAATGATGACAATATTTTTATGTTTTTTACATTGGGTTTTTTTAATGAGTTTATTAATTCTATAATTGTAAAATAATGATTAAAGTTATTTATTTGTTAGAGGATAAAAAATAAAAATTATTTGTAAAAAAATTTATCAAGGAAATTTGGTGAACTAAAATTTTCCTTGTGCCGATGAATTTTTGCGTACTTTTTGAAGGAAACAATGATTTTATGCAGCATTTGGTAAAACCGTAAGAAAATTCAGTATACGTGAAATAGTAAACCGAAATTATTTTTTGCTTCTTAATTAATTCTAATGACGTAAAAAGTCTTTAAAATATTTAAATTTTTTTAATCTGACTTGCAAAAAGTACAAAATATTTTACGATGTAAACGTAAAAAAATATTTTCGATGATGCAAAATTTACTAAAATTACAAAATTTATTTTACAAGCAAAACTTTTCTTTTTGCAAAACTGGTTTGTTGTATCTTAAATATTATCATCGTCAATTATAAACACATCATCGAATTGTATACAAATTATTAATACAAAATGTTTACCTTTTCAGCATCCATTTTTTCAGCTGCAGAAGACATAAAAAGAATAGAAAAACATTTGTTAGTATTTTGTTAATCACAAAAAAAAAATAAAACAAAATTGCAACAAACATATTGATTCTCAGTTAGATGATTATTGGTATGAGCCTTCAAAAATAAGATTAAAACAAAGGCATTACTGGTGAAATAACGTTGATATCGTGGCGGATTTCCAAAAACGATTTGCAAGCCGACTCGGTAAAGGTCAAGGCTGTATAACAAAACTGCTGTTCTTCACGCGAATGAATTTAATTGTAAATCATTCCATATAATTTATACTTTTGCTATAATTTGTTTTTACATAGATCAACACTTTTTTCTTTCAATTGAAAGACTAGATTTGAATTATAGTGTTTAATAAAATTTTACTTCAAAATTGCAAAAAATATTTTGATTTCAATTCATATGATAAAATTCTTAATCTACAATTTTTTTCCTAAAATAAAATTTTTTGTTTTCTGAGAAAACATGTCTCTTTATTAAAAATCATGATAAATTTTTTTTCAATTTGAACAGCTGCGCGTATCAATTAATTATAGGAATCAGTGTCAAAAGTTGATTTATTTTAGTAATCATTACGTCAAATACCGATACACGGAATAGTTGATTAAACATCTAAATTAAAAAAGGTCGCGATAAGATAAGGATTATATAATTTTCACATTCTCTTTTACATACAAGAAAATAAAAAAAAGTGAAAAATTTTTAATTAATTGAAAAAAGGAAAAGAAAAAACTGTGTTTAAATGAAATTTCAAATTATCAATTTATTTTTAATCGAAAAATAAAAATATTATACATTGAATATTGAACGAAAATAGATTAAGGAAAATTCTCCAAATATCTGCTGAAACTATCTGTTCTTACATAAACCATAGACACAAAGTGTTAAAGCTTTCCTCGGAGAATAAATTTAGTGGCACGCTTTAATATACTTAAATGCTCAAACGTACGGGCTCATTTGCAAAGTTCAAACACGGTCATTCTCCGATCCGTGTTTTGATTCACGTATGCAGCATATTGGACAATATGAGTGATATGGTACCACCCGAATAACTTGACGACGTTTTAATTTTTATGAGGAAAGGTCAATTATTTTCTTTTTTTAAATGCTCAAAGTGCCTGTCTTCACTTGTATTTATAAATAAAATAATTAGAAAGTGATCAATGGCAAAAAGATTCAGTTGACGTTTATATTTCTTGAATATATTTTTAATTAATTTAATTAAAAAAAAGAATGAATATATTATTAATTACGTCAATGCAAAAAATTTATTAAGTACTTGTTTAATAAGATAATTATGTATGATGTAATTTTCTTGTAATTTGTCCATAAACAAATAGCTTAAGAGATAACGTTTTAAATTAAAATAAAATAACGATTTATTGAATTAATATACAAGTTAACTACTAATCCCAAAAAACCTCTTATTTAAATTAATTTTTATTAAGCAAAAATGTTTAAATCTAATCTATCATTTAAAAATTGAGAAATCTTACTTAAAATTCAATGGAATATAAAATTATTAATTAAATACCAAAATATTGAAAATAATTATATTATTAATCTCAATTTAGCGAAGATATAAAATTTAAATTGAAAAAAGAAAAAGAAATCTCAGAGTTTTTATTTGATTCTTTAATCAGTGCTAATCTACATGTGGAGCATTTAATGAATTAATCAAATCGCAAGTAATTTACGCTATATGGGTTGCCTTAACTGTTTTGCTTCTAAACTTGTCTTCCGAAATGATTTCATATGCGTACGTGAGTCTTTTTAATGAACTTTTTAAATTGTTCGAATGGTAAACATTTTTCATGAAATTTCTTTAAGTGAATGGAATTTCAAAGCATTTTTATTAGGTTTATAACATATTCATCACAGTTATATTGTAAAATTACGTTACAAATTTTTTTTATAAGATTATGAGATGCCTTGATTTAGATCATTGCATTTTGAAAGAATATAGAAAATTACTTTCTTATAATTGATTAAACTAAAATGCCTTGCAAATATATCAAATAAATAAAAGAGAAGCGCATAAACTTATTGATGGAAAAATACAAACAATAATTTATTTTTATTTCTATTACTGATATTGTCATAGTCATTTTTAATTAAAAAATATTTCACCAATTATTAAACTCAATCTTGCAACGCATCTTGAATTTTTCCGAGCTTTAAAAAAGAAATCAAATTTTCAATAAAACTTTATAACGAAGTAACCATCAATTCCAACTTATGTTATACGCTATGAGCAATGAAAAATTCATCGTATCGTCAAACTTACAACCTTTATCCATTCATTAAAAAAAAAGTAACTCCGCCGAAGAATAAACAAGTATCGACAGCATTAAGTGAACATCGCGAGTTGAGTCGATGTTTTAATTTCCATGGAAATTCAAAAAGTAAAAGATTCCAATATTTTAAAAATGCAAATGTAAAAAAAAAGAAATAAAGAAAAATTCCACATGATTAACAGTTAATACAGAAAGAGGGTCACGCGTTATACGCGTGCAAAAAGTGTACATGAGGTATATGCGTTTGGGCGTGATTCGAATGAAAGGTCAGCTGAAGGTCAGAGGTATTCTCTTTTGTTACAGGTAAGCATTTTTTTGTTACGGGATAAAGTAAAGTATGGTACATGAATTAAGTTATAGATATGCTTAGGATAACAATTTATTGAATGGATATCGATTAACATTTTAGATATATTTTATGAATATGGATATTTTATAGTTCAGCCAATTTTCTATAATTTACAGAACTATTTAGTTTAGTTGGAATGTATTTTAACAGTTCTAAAGATAAACTTTATGACTACAATTGAAAAATAACAGTGGATTGGTAGTAAATTTTTTAATAATTTCCTAAATAAATTTTTTTGCTATAAAATATGTTCAATTATAGCTTCAAATAGATAGAATGATAAAATAAGTGTAAAAACGTAATCATCATCATGGTCATATTTATTATAGTACATGATGTAAAAAGTAAGCAATCTTGCTTGGATATATGAAGGATGTAAAATTTATGATTAAAGGTTTCTCTACCTTATTCGAGATAAGAGGAAGAAAGCAAGGGAGAAAAAAGCAGGAAATGAAGATGAACATTGTTAAAGTGGATAAGAGACTCTGGTAATACTCTTTAAAGATTTAGATAATAATAAGTAATTGACATCGTTTACAAGATGAAATATGATGTATAATTTTGTTTCTTTTAAGAGCATATTACTTTCAACTTTGCAAAAATTGTATGGTATTAAGCTGATAATATTTAAAATCGACCTAAAAAAATGTTGTTTTTAGAATTTAATGAAATCATTGATTATGTACCTGTTTCAATAATAAAATTTAATCAGCTGTTAGCATATAATTTATTTTAATTTTATCTTGTACAATTTTTTAATTAAAAATATTTATCTAAAATAGTCAATATTTTTATAAAGTCTTAATTATAAAATAGATTTTTATATTGCTTTTTTTAAAATTGAGAAAGTATATATATTGTCGACGTTGAGGTCAAAAATAAATATTTATAGGAAAAAATTTACATTTATTGCAAAATTTTTAGTTAATCTACATAGACGTATTTCCAGTTCATGTTTATATTATTTAAAATTTCTCGAACACAAACTTAAATTACCGGTTTTACATTTTAATCGTCAAAAGAATCCGAAAACTTAGCAAATTTATTTGTTAATTTTGTTACATTATGTATTTAAAGATACAAAAAATGTTATAATTAAAAGTTAAAATTTTCACTAATTAAACTAGTTATAATTTGATCGCTACTTATGAATTTTTAGTATTATCCATACATTTTTATGTTATGATTGTATTACCATTTCACGTGATTATTTAATTATTTACCAGTGCAAAAATAAAATATTACAGTCACATATTTTTCATTTAACGTCTAAAGAAGCACCAACCATAAATCATGAAAACAAACATTTCAAATAAATGAAAAAAAAACTAATTTTTCTAAAATCAATTTTCTATTCTTAAATAAGTTTATTTTTCCTTAAATACAAAACTACCTACTTTATCATATTAAAATATCCAATTGTCATTCAATAATTGTACGTTTGATCATAATTTCAATGATATGCTATTGTCCTTTAGTTCGAATGTCAAATGTACAGTATATTGGCAGACGTGAAAATCAACGCATGTTGCATCACAACATATAGGTCTGTTAATATGTAAAATATATAAGCAACTTGTAAATTTTCTGTTTTGACAGATACGTTACTTGGTTACTAATAACTCGAAAATTATCTTTTCTTTTTTCTTAGATTTATTTGTACATATTGTAAAATTATTCTTTAAAGAACATATAAATACGTATAACTCTTGAAAATAATTTTAAATACATTTTTTAAAATGCTAAAGAAAAATTATAAGTTATAGTAACTCGAAATCTCTTAAAATGTAGACATTTTTTAATTTAAAACAAAAAAAAACATTTTATTTAAAATTTATGTCTGAGATTCTGTTTAAAATAACAAAAAGTGAATAAGCAGATTATTAGTATTGTATGTATTCATTTTGTACAAAAGTCTACTGTGATGTACAATGCACCTTTCAAAAAAGTATTTAAAGTGATTTAAACATAATGATTGGAGTTTAAATACGTTAATTTATTCAATGAACCTTTCAATCTATTGAAAGTAAAAGTGCTGTGAAACATATAAAAGTTAACTCTCATTAGCCTTTTTATATAAGTAAATTGAATCATTTAAATTGGCTTTATCTGTTTCTTATTGTTTATTTATAAATAAAATTGAAATTAATTGATATAATTTATCATTAAAATATTAAAAATTAAACTTTTAACACACTTACAAAAAAGTTATTGTTTACTATACGCGAATGATAGGAATTTCAGGATAAAAACTTAATTTAATTTAATTAAACTTTATTTTTATTCAATTAAAATTATTTTAAACAAAAACGTTTATTTATACTACAAATATTTATATTAAAACAATTTATTGCAATAAACTAATTTTTATTAAATCCAATAACTGTAGTTTCAAGAAAGCATAAAAAAACACTTAATATTTACTATTATATTTAATGGGCAATCAAATATTTTCCTTTTCACGCTTTCTTCCGTTTCTAACAAATTCAATTTTCTACGTGAACGCGCGATATATTAAAATTGATCCTTTTACTTTTATTTCATCGATTTCAAAACGAAATATTGCTAATCATTAAACGATCGATGTCTTTTTATTTCATTACGTAATGAGGGTACGAGAAACAATAAGAGACACGAAATTTTAATTTTGTCTTACGTAATTTAATGACTACGGAGAATTGGGATTCTTATATACTTATTTTAGTATTTATTTATTTTTTTTAATAAGGATAGATTAAATCTATACCTTTCACTTTCGATGAGCGGTTATAGGTGAAAACACGGAAGACGTTTGAGACGACTATTTTTGGTGATATTTTATGGAGGTCAATGTGATATACACGTGTTTTCGTAATACGATTATACAGATATTTTATTAATGCCTTTAGATGAACTTTTTCAAGTTGTAAATGTGAATGTTCGCCTTTCTAAAATAAAAAAATTTTTTATTTAAAAAATAAATGGAAAATCATGAATATGTACTTTCTTAGTATTCCAAACGCAGAACCCCCATAACATTAAAGTTTTAATGAAATTTAATATTTAAATAATTGCACACCTGTAACCATAGTTACTTATGCCTCCCTCGTCCGCGATTAAAGTGTTTGAAATGGAAAACCGCACTATTAACGTAAACATTGAAGTTGATTAAATTTATGAAAGACATTAATTTTAAAATGAATTTCACGCTTTTATTATTTATATAATGTAAAAAATCATGTTTAATCCAAATAATAAAAATATACATATTTATATTTTCAAACTATATATTTTTGTCTTATATATCGAAATACAATCTTTCATATAAATATAGTGAATGAGAACTATTATATAACTGAAAATCAACTATCAGCATATATTAAATATGAAATTAGCTTATTTCTCAACTTTTGACGCTAATAAAAATATCACAGGTAATTTCTTGTAATTTATATGATACCTTGAATGAAATTTTAATTCAACATTATCGCTTTGTCCTTCGCCCAAATAAAAGCAAACATTTTATCAAAGTAGTAACATCGCATTTAGATCTAACCTATATTTCTTCAACAGATATAAGCTAAAGTTTGCCGAAAAAATTGATCTCCACGAAAAAAAAATACATTTACACCCCCCTTCCCTCCTTGCACTTAGGTATATATCATTGCAGCAGAAGTTAATGCATATAGTCATGAGTTCCGAAAAAAAGTGAAGTAGAACGTACACAACGTTCGATTTTTCAAAGTCTAACCCAACTTGTACCTTATCTCCTTCGACGGTAAAAACTTCACTTAAAACTATAATGTAATAACGAAAAAATAAGTGTATCGAAGGCTCACACAGATTTTAACTAAAAAGAACATACAATATGACAAGGTGAGGTGAAGGACAAAAATAAAATAAAAAAACTTACCCTTAATATATATATATCCCTAAAGGTACAATAAAGTCTATGTGTTACTTGCTCTCGGCTGTACTCTGAGGGTAACTTAAACCAAAAACGTGCGTTGTAGCTCTGGCTCGCGTTTCTCCACTATAACTGAACGACAAAACAGGGGGATAGCTTCGATCTTTTACTTCATCCCTTACGAAGATATACCTATAGTATGATATTTCCATTAAAAACCCTCCCCGCCCCGCCGCGCATGCTCTTTCTTAGCCAAGGCGGCGCCACTGCTGGCATACTACATATATGTACTCGTATATATAGATTACTTTTTTTTTTTTACTTACCCCCCGTTGGGGGTGATTCTGGCGAGTTGGAATGTGTAAGTGTGAGACTGTAGATGATTCGTTGATTGATTTATTGGCGGGAAAGCTTAAAGTCCTGTTGCGATTTGTTGCTTCTTATTTTCTTTATTTTAAGAAGAATGGCGAAGATAGGAGGGGGTGAGAAAAGGGGGTTGAGTTATAGTAGTAAGAGATTATTTATAGAATAAAGTATATTTTTATTCTTTTTTTATTGTGGCTGATTTTCTTAGGGGTCAAGGATTTCGAAATAAACGTTGAATAAAGTAAGGGTTGGTACATTGTAAAAAAAAATTGGTGGATGGGAACATTGGTGAATGTGTTTTACTAAAAATAAGTGACTCATAAATTGAAAGGGTTATGAACAGTAGTTATAGCTTATTGGAATTTGAGTTTTTATATTATATAACGTACTATTTAAACAAATTGTTAAATTTGAAAAACAGAATTAAAATTTTACCAAAAGATAATCAAATCTTTTTTTATTAATAATTTCCACATTTATTTTTAAAAATAGCCCAAAAATGATTAAAATATTACGTTTTATTGTTCTAATATTAAAAACATATTGATTTTAAAATATAATTTTCATCAGATCAATTTAATTTTTGGCATCAATTTGCTTTTTATGACGTAACTAAAAATTGATTTTGAAATTTAATAAAAATAGTTTTTATTTTTGTAAATATTACTTTACTCAAAAATAACAGAATGACGTAATCATTACATATTTGAATAATAAACAATACAATTTAAAATAAAATAATAAAATATGCAAACATTCATAACATAAGATTCTTTTACTAACATTATAATTTTTTATCAATATAATATAGGAAAAATCCCAAAATTCAAAGCTACCTTGTAACGTTAACAAACATTACAAATAATTTTTTTTACAATTGGTAGCAAGAGCTTAAAAATAAATTTTATTGTATATTTACATACGTGTGCGTATGTACGTTTATACGTGTTTACGACTGCAAATATTAGCCAAGACTGAATAATACGTTTAATTTTATATACATAACTTTTTCCTCGTACGAAATGAAAAACGTCGAGATATTTAATACTGTAATAAGTGGATGCTTTTATGTTGAAATCTTTATTTAAGTTTATTTAAGGTTTCGCAAAAAAGTTCATTGACCATTTGGCTTAAATGAACGACTTTTCATTAGATTTCTTATATACGTGTGAAGGACTTTCTTGTGAAAGAATTTCTTTTTTTGGGTGTCTATATAATTAAATTTTTATACGGTTAGTTTCTTTTTGAATTATTTTTTAAGTATCAAATTAAATAATTTATATTGAAATGGGATGAGATTTTTAAAGTTTAAAATATATTAAACTTTCAAGTTTAATCGAATACCTTTTTTATATTCAATTTGAATCGAACCCTGTACTTTGTATTCCACGGAGATTCAAGGATTACATTTTTCAACTTGATCTTTTCATCATGCTTCTAAATAATAAATAAATCCACTCAATACCCTGAAATTCAATGATTTTCACAAATCTATCTGGATTATCTTTAGTTTTTTTTTAACAATTACGCTTTATTTTTATCTTCGAGCAGGCAATCATTTGAAATCTCAAAGTTCAAATAAAGAAAGCCATATTAGCTAAATGTGATTCCCTTTTCAATCATTAAGTTAAAATCACTGAACTTCCTTATTTCGGTGTATCAAACCTGACGCGTTTTAATCGATATTAACGGAAAAGGAGGCACGTTCGCCAATTCTGACGTAGTAGTGCTTCCACTGCCTACGTCAGAGACTCACGCCTCCAGTTCGTACTGAAAAGTATATATATACACACACACACAGTAGAAATGGGAGAGAATTTCTCATACTATCGTTTCGATATTAGACATAGCGAAATCAAAAAAGAGAATTGCGCAACTTTCTTTTTTCGTGAGTTATTACTTTTTATGTCGAACTTGTTTGTGAAATTATTTTCTTTTTTTTTGCCTAGTGAAATATTAATTGTTTTAGGTGACAAATGATGCAGTTACAGGAGTAATCAAATTTTTAATAAAATATTATTAAATAATTTTTTCGCAATATTTTATAAATTAGAAATGGCTTCTAAAAATAAAGTATAAACATGCATTAATACAAAATTTTTAGAAATTAATATCATAATGAATTTTATCATTCAAATGAATGACTACTTAGCTACGAAAAATAATCATAAAAATAAAAATTTCTTACTGAAATCACAATTTACGTAAAAGACATATTTGCAAAATTGTTTTGATATAAGTAACGCAAAATTTGGTAAACACGAGCTTATTAAAGTCAAGCTTCGTTATCGAATTAATAATCTCTCAACGTTATTACTTTCTGCAAATGGAATTATAAGCTTAGCTTTAAGTACGATCTCAATGCGATTCTCTCTATTTTTGTCTATCGGATGTCGTATAGACGTCTCGCATCCGTTGGCTTCGTTCCAGAATATAAGAAATATTTCCATACGTAAGTATCGACTAATCTTGTGAAAAGAAAAAAATTTTTTTTATGCTCTTTATCTGTTCTTATGATGAAAATTTTTTTAACTTGTGATAAGAATTCTTTTGGAAAAAATGAAGACTGCAGTAATAACTTTTTTTTCTTTTGCTTCAACGTATAAGGAGATATTAAAGAATCAGTTTTCTTTACTATTTGAGATTAGAGTATGATTAAAGTAATTGTTTTTTAATCATTTGTTGTAGATGACAATTGATAATTTTAAATGAGAAGATAATATTTTTTAATGGTAATGGTTTAATACATATTTAATATTAAATTTAAGAAAGTTCTAAGAAAGTCAAGATAAACAGTTTAAATGAATTCATAAGAATTAATATTCAAATTTAATATTTAAATAAAATTTGTATTTTATTGAAATTTGACAAAAGTTTTGTATTTTATTTTAAAAAAGTATATAAATATAATATAGATATTCATTTCGAAAATGATGCAATGCAATTTTAATATTAAATATAGTAAAAGAATATCGATGCCTCTTTTTTAAAATGGTACACAATCTACATAAATTTGAATTTCTTCAAGCTTCTCTAAATCAATCAATATTTCATAATTTCAAAATTCACCGACCCATCAATAATTCATTTAAATCAAAATTACATAATATCATTTTAAAATATACCCATTTATAAAAAAAAAATCTTACAACAATCTTTTTTCTAACCCAGAGGGAAAAAAACTTGCTTATACATCATAATCATCATAATCACTGAGTCAGTATTTATAATTAACATTATCGTCTTGGAATATATTTTCGGCACTTTAAATCTCGTTCTCGCGTGAATACGTGTCTTTAGCATTTTCAAAAGCAAAAAAATAACTTTTTCTTGTGTATACGAGTGTAAATAAAATCTGTACAACATATCTATATATGAGAGCAGGGGAGGCTCGACACGTGACGTTGATCACGTAAGTTTCAAAGTGGCCGCGTGAGGAGAGAGAAAGAGAGTTTAAGTGCCTTGCATACAGAGGGCAATGTTACTGTACTACGTATTTCATTTTTTCTTGTAGTGTTAGTTTTTTTTTATCGTAGAATTGTATTTTCTTGCTATCTACTATCTACTTGAAGTTAAATATCGATAAAGATTAATCGAATTTATTCTTAGAAATATTTAGATAGTTTTAGATAAATTTTGTTTTTAATATCAACTTTATCAAATTAACTGATAACATTTTTGTCAAGTATCAACAATTGAAAAGATCAAAAAACTTCAATTTTTCACCGCACTATGAATATATAAAGCTAAAGAAGCATAAAATAATAAGTATATAAATTAATCGCTATTCATACATTCAATATACTGGTGAATAAGAAAAGATTTAATAAATATTTGTTAAGTATAACTCCGTAGTTGCGGATGACCATACGTGTAATTGAAACTAGTAACATAACACCGAAGATCAATACATTAAAAATTGCATCATTAAGATTGAAATCCAAAAGGCAAAGTAAAAAATAAAAAAAAGCTAAATTATATGTTCTACGCAGTGCCCATTAGTGTCACCTTTTAGTAAGAAAATTGCATCATCCATGGAAACCCTTATATTTAACTCTATGTATGTTTCCAGTTCAAATATATCATTAGCTGGTTTAAATATTTGCATGAATCTCGAGTCTTCTTTTATTCTTCAAACACTTGAAAATTGCCATTAATTTTGCATACAAAAGATGTTAAGTGAAAAAAATAATTATTATTTTCTTACGCACTTGGAAAACATTATTTTTAAAACTGCAATATTAATATAATGGCTTTTGTTATTCTTAACAATGGAGACACTTACGACTTAATTAAAGATAATTGAAGAATGCAATTAGAGATTTAAACAAAACCAAAAATGAAATACTTAATAAAAAAAAATTTTTGAAAATTTTACGTGAAAACTGAGTTTTAAATTGATTGCATGCAATTAATTATTATCGAACTAAGAATCCACATATTATATTGATAATGATCCATGACATTATTTTTTAATTTTATTTAACGTTGCTGTATTTCAGCTATCATTACGATGCTAAATAGCGACGGAGGCCGTCAATGTGTTTGTAAACAAAGCACATGTAACTTACAGTGGTGCTTGTATAAATCAGCCGAGAGCGGGATTCGAACTCGGGTTCTCGAGATTATGAATCTATCGCTCTACCAACTGAGCCACTGACAACCTCACATTTAAAATGTAATACAATAATTTTTATATTATGAAATAAAAATAAAATTTATACAAACTCTTAAAATTAAGTTAACATTAAAATCGGAAATTTTTAATAATTATTAATTCATTCCTTATTTGAGTATTTTTAATCATACAAAAAAATACATAGTCTTAAGCATTCTTATCTTTCGAAAACAAATTCAGCTATGCATAATGCGTCGGATATCTATGAACCCCTGTGTAAGTGCAACCAGCAAAACAGTTAAGTTCGCGCGTCATTTATTCAATACTTTTATATACACATGTATATATATATATATGCATGAACTGAAGAGAGGACGAAGAAGTCGAGCCCCCAGCCAAGCCCGCGTTAAGTTAGCCAATAAGATTGTTACTTTATATATACTTGGCGGGTTACTTTGAAACGTTAACCAAAGCGTTTGACCTTGATGAAAGAAAAAAAAAGGGCACGATTATTTTATGTATATACATGCATAAGTATGTACTACATGACCGAAGCCCTAGAGCTAATGTACTTAGATCTAATATTTAATATAATGTTTTAAAGAGCAAACGAAATTATTTTCTCTGCAAATTTTCGAATTCTCAGATGCTCAAAGGTGAGGAAGAAAGAGAGAGAAAGACCGATAAAGAAAGAGAGTGAGGAAAGAAAGAGAAAAAAGAGAGATTTAATTTTAGCTATGATGACGAAGCAGATCGCTTCGACAAAACGGAATTCCTATTCATATATTTTTATGTTTGGTCATGTTTAGCGTGAAACTCTGTAAACTTGATAAATATAACGGTAAAACTAACGCAATTAAACATACAAAACTGAGTAATAATTAAGCATTAGTGACAAGTAGCTACTTACTGATAGCTTTGTAAAATTACGCAGTACGTAATAGATTAAACGTAATATTGAATATTTTATGCAAATAAAAAATTTCTTTCAAATATACAATTTCGAAGTTTTTTATTCATAAAAATATCTAAAAAATCAAAGAAATTCATAAAAATAAATATTTCTCAATAATTCGAAAGATATTGACATTAAAATAATAAAGCATAAAAAAAAGAATTCTTAGTAAGAGGAAATAACAAACAAACATTCCCAATGCGCATGTATAAGAATAAGTGTAAGAAAAGTAAACCGCATATAATCTGAATTAAAATCGTATTACAAAAGATTTCCAACGCCATAATCCCGTCTGATCTCGGTACAAATATAACGCAAAAAAAAACGAAGAAAGAAAGAAGACGAGAAGAATCAGTCTGCACTTTATCTTATATAACAACTGAAGCACTTTAACTCTATTTGAAAAGCTTCTATATAGTTATAATGTGTTTGTTTGTTGTACGTGTGTGTCTGTTTTTTTGCGTTGCGGAGAAAATATCTGGTACAGAAAACGTAATAAAATTGTAACTATATAGTCGATGGCCGTATACATTTCTACGTATTGCTCTTATTGTGTTTTTTACGTTTCATTCTAAAAGCCGTTGCATGCGCCCATTCACAATCTGATGCAATGAATGTTGAGACGCCTTTTTTTAAGAGAATAAAATACGAGTGAATTTATTTGATTTTCGTATTGTTATCTATAAATTAAATTAAGAATTTGACGACGATTTTTATTTACTTTTGCAGCGATTGTCGTAAATTAAAACTTTTTTAATTCGAAAATCAATTTTAAATTTATAAAAATTTATGGATATTTTATTCATTCAAGCTATATTTGTCCATCAATTTTGATCTTCACCTTCAAACGTCCGATAATGAGTACTTTTTTTTTAGCAGACATAAAAGTATATATTAAATCAAATGTGACGTATTACGTCAGAACATTTAAAAAAATTACACACCTTATCTCCTATAAACAAAAAAAATTACTTTGTATACGTTAATTTTATCTTTTTTTCAAAATTTTAACGACAGTAATTATTGAGAAATCTCTTAATTTAGGTGTAATTAAAAATCCAAAATTGCGTTAGCTTGCATCGTTCACTCTCTCTATCTCTTTTTCTCTTTCTGGCTTGCATGGATATAGATGATTATATTTATAGCTAACTTATAATGCTCTGATAAATTTTTTATTAATATTCTACTTATTTTTTTATATTATTATTTATTTTTGTAATTTCTTACATGTCAAACGGGATTTCGCCCCGAGGTTCAAATAAATTAGTCGAAGTCTGTCTCTTTCTCTGATGCTTTCAGCGGAATGCGGAGGCTCGTCCGAGTTGTTGCGTCAGATTTAACTGGAAAATTTGTCAAATGCTTTCGTCATTTTTCGTTAAATGCTTATTTTATTTTTCGAAAGTCATGCCGAGATGTATTTTACATTTAAATTGTAAATTTTGAATATTTTAACTCTATAAAAGCGCTTAATCATACCTTCACGTTTTGATTTTAGTGGAAATGTAAATGAAGTTTTCTATATTAAATTTTAAATTCTGAAACGTTATTTTGATAAAACGAATTTTTATTTATTTTTTCTTTCTCTAACGTGAAAGGTTTTTTAATTTTTTAGTTAATAAAAAATATTTTTAGCATCCTAAAAACTATTTGTAAGATGAGTGATGTGTTTGAAAAATTTATAGTTTAGCGAAGTGAGTATAAAAAAATAGAGAATTGTTTGTTTTGGCTGGAAGTAAGTTTTCGGAGTAAAAGCATAAACTTTTTTTTAATATCAACGAATGAATATAATTTTTAGCTATTTGGACGGTAAATAATTAAAAATAGACACTCAATTTTTGTAGATAAAATTAAATATTTCAATATTTTTTAGAATTCGTAATAATTTTCGTATACGTAATTGATTAAAAATATTATATTTTCATGAAATATTGTTCTGATTTTTAATAAAATAAAAAGACTAAAGTTTATAAAAAAAAACGAACAAATTTACTATTATCAATTGAAACTACGAACGTAAGCAATGCAAATGAATAAAAAAATAATTGTGCATTACTCATCAGCTATTTTTTCGCATAAATTTACGACATTAATATTGTGATTGTTTGAAAAATTTTTTTCGATATTATATCATGTTGACATTGGTATCTTTAAACTTTTGCTATATTGAACCTTACTTTGTTTATAGTACGAAGTTCAATCTTATATTTAACTTTTATTGAAATAATCATTACTTTTTTTATTATAATGCTTATATAATTTTTTTGCGAATAATATTTCTGGTAACATAATAAAGTAATAGAGGTCTTTAGTGGCTCAGTCGGTAGAGCGACGTATTCATAATCTCGAGGATCCGAGTTCGAATCTAGCTTTCAGCCATTTTATACAAGCACCACTGTAAGTTACATGTGCTTTGTAAACAAACACACTCAAACGACCTCCATCGCTAATTAACATCGTAATGATAGTTTATATACAGCGATGTTAAATTAATTTTAAAAAATTGTATTTTTTCATTGAGTTTAGCATTTGTTTCTTTATTTTGTTTGTTATTAAATTATTTTGTTTTTCCTTCATATTAATTAATTTATTTTTTTTAGGTTTTTATATTACGCAATGGAATGACATTCTACAGAAAATAAAAACCATTTTTATTAAGTTATAATTTTTATTAAAAGTAACGGCTATATATGTGAAAATGTAATGATTAAAGGCAGTATTTCGACATGAAAAAAGTACAGAAAAACATGTATAAATCTTTGAAGTTGTATTAATCTTTTATTTTTTATTTTTTTTGTTACTCAAACTCATTTATATTTTAGCAGGCGTCAAGTAAGTCAATACGCTTTTTAATTGCATCTTTTGATGTATCCCCTTCTATAATGTTTATTTTGAAAGACAATATTAATCTCTAGTTGAAAAAATTTATATTTTTGTGACCTAAGAGATAAGAAAATTAAAAAATTTATTATTCATTTTGGGAAATAATTAAAATTTTTTCAAGATAACGATTCGTTGGAAAATGTCATTCGTTTAGGACTTTGTACTCATTAAGGAGGCTCGTTCTTTTCATTATCAAAGTTTGTTTTAATAAAACGTCTTAATAATAATATTGTGGATTTTCCAAATTGACGCTTCATGATTAAATGCATATTCTGAAGTAAACAAATTTAATGACATTATTACGATATCATGTAATTATATGTTTTTGAATGAATAAAGAAAGTTTGTAATAAGCATTTTTCTCTAATATTTGATTGTCGCTTATCCGTTTTTCTCTCGAGAATTGATTTTCTATTTGTTTCTGTAGATGAAGATTTAGAAGTTTCGAGAGAGATTATTGATTGAGTAACGTGTCATTAGTAATGAAGAACATTGCTTATATACTTTTGGTTAAATATTCCTGTTATTAAAAATTAAAATTGATTTTTTTTTTTGCTATAAAAATTTGTTTAGTGAAAAATAAGCATTTTTCTTCATTTAGTATAACTTTTTGATAAATAATATATGCTTTTTTCAAACGTTTGCTTTTATTCAGATTTAATTTTAGTATATTTTAGTATATTTAAAAATAATTTTTAGTATTATTTTAAAGTTTCGAACTCATTTATGTTATAAGAATGATAGACGTGTAATATTACCCCATAAAATTAGTTTGAAAATAGTTTTAACATAAGTTTTCATTTTCATAATAATTGGTGTAAATCTGTATTTATTTTTAATAATTTAAATAAAATACTTAATATTTTACAATATAATCAAAATCAGTACATAATACTGATTTAGTATAGTGATTTGATATAGTGATGGATTAAAATAGAATACGGTATTTTTTTTAATTATTGATAATTCAAGATATGATAAGAGTTTATTAGAATTTAATTCATAAAATAACAAAGTAGTATATACATTGGTCGAATCTAATAAAAAAAGTCCTTGATTTGTTGCATATATCAGCAATTTGAACAGCGTCACAGCTCAAAATAAAAAAATTAATGTTTTTTATTAAAAAATATCAATGTTTTGTTCATTAAAAGTTTCAATGAGCATTATTTAAATTTTTTATTCTATACGACAATAATTGATATGAATTTTAATCGCTTGTAACAAAGAGTAGTATATTTTTTTTAAAACGAAAACTATAACATGGTTCATACTTGAGACGAAGATTAGTAATAGTATTAATTTAAGTTAGTAAAAATAAAAAAATTCTAATTTTAAGAAAACTACAGTTTCTATATTTTTAATACTTTTAATTAATTTAATTAAAATTAGGAAATAAATTTTTTTAATTATTTTCTAAAAAATTTTTCATAAAACCTTATATGTGTAAACAAATTATGTATTTATCAATAATTTTTTAAAACACTTATGATAAATAGAAACAAAAGCACTTATTTGCTTTTTTTAAATAATAAATTTTTATGATTTTATAAGAATTGTAAGTCTAATTGAAAATTAAAAACGTCTCGATGAAAATGAATTCTTATCCAAGTTTATCTAGCGTGTTGTAAAAGTTTTTTCTATTATTCTAGACTTTTATCAATATAAATTAATTATATAAATATTAAAAATTTATTTATATTTCATTTTATTTATTTCTATCATGTTTTGTTCATTCCATCTAAAATTGTTAATAAATTACTTTAAAAAAAAAAAATTAAATTATTAATTTAAATGAAACTTAAGATTATCTGATATTAAAATCTCAAGGAATCTGTTGAACAAATTCAAAATACGAAGTCGCCGACGCAAATCTCGCCAAGCTTATAACTCGATATTGCCAGTTTTCTATGGACATTGATACGTCGTATTCATTCGCCGCAGCTTATGACAATTTTATTTAACAAATAAAAAAAAAAGGCCGAGCTTTAAAACGTAAGGAAAAAAGTATATGTGTATATGCGTGTGCGTATTGCATACTATAAGCATTGTTTAACAGAGCATCTTTTATATACATCGTTTAAACTGTCGAATAAATACATTTGTCATTGAATTGCCTCGACAAGCGTAACATAAAGATTTAATTTATTTCTTGCGAAATCGTTCCGTAACTATAATGTCTAATGCAGGGAGATGACAAGCGAGCTCACTTTTATTGAAGATTATCGAAGCTATATTAATATCTTTATAATAATTGTGAAATAATTATCCGATCAAAAGGATTTATTATTATGTCGTCGTTTTGTTAAATGAAGAGTGTAGCTTTTATTTATTCTCGTAAATGATGCAATCGATGCAATTTAGATTATTATATACTTTTTAAGGGGGTACTAAGAAGTGAATGAAAATTAAAATTTTTTAAATTATTAAATGGTTTTTAAAATTGTGTAAGGATACTTTATGAAATGACCATTGCATTGAGTTGGTTAAATTGAAATAATAGAAGCATATTTTATTAAAACATAAATAATGCATTTACTTAATTTATTATTATTTCAATTGCAAAAAAATATTAATTTTAATAAAAGTTATTAAAAAATTAAGTTACGTCTGTAAGGCCTTTCTTGTTTCCAGAATTAAAAAATGAAACAAAAGAAAAATTGTCTCGTCTTCCTCCAAGACTTTTACCTTTAACAAGGTCAACAAGTGTGTTGAGTTTCATTTCGCGGTAAATTCACCGAGCTACACTGTGTCTGGTCTGATAAATGTGGTTTTTACCTTTTTCTTTAAAAGGAAATACAATGCGTATCCGTTTACTAGCATGTGGTTAATATTAAAAGAATATGCGGTCATAATTACACAAATGGTTAATGTTTAGATCGAATTTAAAAATTATAATTTTATAGCTTTAGATTGTAATTTTCATTACGTTTGAACGTAATTTACTAAATGTGGAAAAATATTTGAATTAATTGAGTTAAATATTTTAAGCTTATATATTTTAAAGTGATTCGATGGGGGGATACGACTTATACATGATTACCGGCATTACAGGGTTTCGGAACTTTTATCTTTATTCAACAAATTTTTCAAATATCATTATGTCACGTTTTTTATTACTTGAAGCAGAAAAACATAAAAAAATTTTTAAAATTTTAAAATTTTCCAAAAAAATTTGAAAAACTGTGTCGGTAAATTAGATCTCTTTAACATTTGCATAAAAAAGTAAATCTACATATAAAATAACCATTTACTTAAATATTTACTAAACATATACTACATTTGCAATTGACGTAACAATATATACAGCTGCTATCCTCTCATCTTTGATTTGACGCACTATAGATTGTCAGTGGATCTAGTGCTCTTGTTTTCGACGATGCGGTCGTTGAAAATTGAGTGATGTAATTCCGATAATGTTTACATGTAGTTTTCAATACCTACATGGCATACCTACTTAAAACTACTTATGCACTTAATTCTAATCCCATTATGTTTGGTAATGATAAATCAAAATTACATCCTATTTCTTAGTAATTTAATTATCTTCATTAGATGACATTTGTATTTCGACGAATAAGTCATTGTTTTTAACGACTTTTATAATTTACATATTTGACAATTAGAAAACTGTACTAAATTATCTTAAATGCTATGCAATTTATACTCACTTAACAAAATCTTAGATCAATTAATACGAAAGAAGTTAGAATCTAATCCTAAATAAATTTTTTTTTACTTACTTTTTTAGCAGATAGTGGTATAGTTGTCTCGCGGGTGTAAATAGGAACATCCATATCAGTGACGCTACTGCTAATACTAGGTGCCCTAGAGTCACGACTAGGACCTCCCATCGGCACACTTAAATGGGTAGGCCTTAGCGGATGTGACTCCGCTATGAAGCCCTCCCCATAATCCTCCTCGTCCATCCTGTAACAAAAAAATAAGAATTGAATAAATAAATGTCATTCATTTTGATTAATTTTTGTTCAATTACAATAAATTTTATGAATTATGGAATTAATCAAATAATAAGTTTAAAATATTTTTATATAAACACATTACGTAAATCGAAAAATTATAATAGTATTCGAATGACGAATTTCTACTTTATTATTTACTAAAGATACTAATCTCAAAAGAAAATACGAATAGTAATTTTAATACATCAGGATTCAGAAATGCGAATGAAAAAAATTGGCAAAGAAATAAGATATTGAACGAATAAACAATTGCTGTTCATCAGATTAACCATATGACCGAGAAGAAAGACTAAAATTCTTCCTTGCAATGGTGTACGTGATGATTCAGTTTCGTACGAACAGCGCTACTTTTAGGCACACATGGTTGGAATATCGATGGATTATAGGTATCTGAAAAACTTTCCATACTTGTTTAAAAAAAAAGGAGAATTTGTCAATACATGGACATCTACTAACAAATAGACAAAATAACTGACAAAATTGAGGTAAAATTTCATACTTTTATAAAAAAATACCACTTCTCGTATACCAGTTGCAATTCCTGTACTATGCACTATTAACAATTTCTAAACTTTATTTGTAAAATTGTACTAATTACCAGAATTATATAAATTATTTATAAATTTAATACAGTTTTAGTAATTATAATACATTTTCATAAATACATTTTCTGCATTGTTAAAAAATTTTATATTTGGTTTTTATTTCGACTAGAAGGCTAGTCTGAAACACTAATCGTTTATTCGTTCAATATCTAATTTTTTTTCAGTTTTTATTTTCTTTTCGTTTACACTTTCAAATTGTCTTTTGGAAGTATCATTCTTCAAATTCCAAGTGAACATTCTTCATTTCTGATTTCGCATCCTCTTAAATAATGTTGGACTTATAGATAATATCATATGAAAGATTTTATCAATATTTACGCATTCTTTTAGAACATATTTGCTTTTAAGGTATTAACTTGATAAACGTACAATTTGCTTAAAAGGTAATTGAAAATAGCCTTAAAAATATCTTAAATGATAATTTATATATTTTCAATACTTATAAATATTGTAAAATTTAATTCTGTTGTAAAGACATCGTTCGCAGATAACTTTGTCTACGTGAACATCATCATTCAAGATCACTCGTTAAAGATACTCTATGATTAATTTAATTGGAACTTGGGAGAGGTCAATGGCAATCTATTTGCAGAGGAAGTGTTGCAACTGTACGCATCGAGAATCAAAGTTTAATAATCGTAGCAGCTACCAAAGGAACTAGTAACTATTAAAATCAAAAATTAAATCAATTGATTTTAATAATTAAGTCTGACTTATTTGCCGTATTTTTATAAAATTTTGCTATCTATAGTTTTTAAGCCAATTTGCAATTACGGGATCAATACAAATAATTTCGTTTATTTTTGTTTTAGTATAAACAAAATTTTTCATCACAATAGAGTTATAAAATTATTTTTAAACGATAATTTCAAAAGTTGAAATGGATATACACCAGATTGCAAAATAAAAATTTCATATAAAATATAAATCTCGTGCCGATGACTCTTTAGTTTTCTAAAGCAAGTATCTTGAACCTATATGAAACTTGTTTATATTTGCCCATTGCTTTTTGTACGTTTGCTTTTTGCGTTTGAGACGTTTATAAAATTAGCTGGGCTAAAAAATAAATATAATGTCTGCTTTCGCCGACACCAAGAATTATTGGCTAACGATCAAGGCCAGTAACCTATGTGAAAGAGCAATATTTTCTCTCAATATTTTTTGCAAGTGAAAAATAATATTCGAATATTAGGAATTGACTATTGCGTAATGATGTGGAATAAAATGTGGAATAGATTAGATATTTTTTTATGAATAAGATGAAAGTTAAATGCTTGATTATAATAAAAATGTTTGTGAAAAAATTCAAAATTTTTTGGGTCATAGTATATGTTATTTGGTTATTTGGTATAAAACATCTCATTATCCATTGAAAACATCAAATTCAGCACTTTAATCTCTTTTATCAATTTAATAAAATCTTCATTCAATGAATGTTTTGCAAAAAATGTAATGCGTAGTGATACACTTGGCATAAAATCAAATGTCGCTTTATTTCCTTTATTTATTTCCGTTACCAAATTCTTGCATTGTTTCAAATGCTTAAGGAAAACTTTCTAAAGTTGAATTCAAGAGATCTGCTAAAATTCACTGTGAATTAGTGTATTTAGGTCAATTGCGACTTAATTTCAGTGAATTTTAGTAATTCAAGACTTTAATTAAATTGTTATTATGATATAATAGTATAGAGATCGAGGGGCTATTCACTTTAAAAAAAGTGTCAAAATGATTACAGATTTCATATGATTTCAAAATGATTTCAAATGATTTCGAAATGATTTCAGAAATATATTTTTATACTTGTAATTTCAAACATTTTCAAAACAGCCTATGGTAGGCAGTGATTTCAAATGATTTCAAGCAAATTTTCTATGATTTCAAATGATTTCAAGCAAATTTTTTATGATTTCAAATAATTCCGAAATCATTCCAAGATAATTAAAATTAATATTTATGAAGGTTAAGCTTACTTTAAATTATAATCCCTAAATCGTCATTATTGAATCATATAAAAATTAAAATAATACCTATATTTTAACACCACAAAAATAAAATAAAAAAACAAAGAAATTGCATAATTAAAACAAAAACTTTTTATCACTTTAGTAAATAAAAAGACCAACAATGTGTTCAATAATAATAAAATTATTCTAGATTTGTACTTACATTGGCTATGTGCATAGTAGAAAACACAAAATTAAACTGAACTGACAGTTGTAAAACAAATGAATATGGACAAATTATAAACACGCATCAACATGCACACTATATAAATCTATTTTCGACGACCGACTATAGCATATAACTTTTGTTTTTAACTGAATGTTATATACCTTGCTTGAATTTCAGGCTCGAACTTATAATCGACACTCAATCCTTAAATAGGACATTTTATTCTTATTTTTTTTATGATGAGGAAGTAAGATAAAATAATATTTGAAAACTGAGTGTCGCCTATGAATTCTAGTTTTAGTTATAATGTTTGTATAACATAAAATTAAATTTTTTAAACACAAAGTTAGTTTAAAAAATTGACCAACATAAGAGCTATGATCGAAAAACTTATCAGCCGTGTGTGACAGATACAAAGAGAGAAATTCAAACATAAGTAAATTATGCTTATTTATTTATTTATAGATCTTATTTAAATTTTTTGTTAGTATTTCTTTTTTTCATTTTTCACATATATTCTTTTTTATTTGTTTTGATATAAATTATCTTTTACATAAAAATTTTTTGTGTGATGCGTTTTGCTTATGATTAAAATCATTCATTTTTTTTCAATTCCAGAAAAAAATTCTCATAAATATTTATATATTATATATCGATACTATTCCCCAAAAATCAAAAATTATTTTATTTATCAGAGCAGCTCATATTAATCTGGTATTTAAATAATATTTAGTATTATATTTCTGGTAATATTTTAAATTGTAAACTAAATACAAAAATATTCATTGATTTCAATGATTTCAAATAATTTCAATAATGATTTCAAATGATTTCATCTGAAGGTGGTCAATGATTTCTTATAGTGAATAGCCCCTCGATAGAGATCTTCAATGGCTTACTCGGTAGACAAATGGATTCGCAGCTCGATGGCTCGAGTTCGAACCCCGGTTTCGCTCGATTGATACAAGCACCACTGTACGTTACATGTACTTTGCTAATTAGCATCACAATAATAGCTGAAATACAACGACGATAAAAAATATATCGTAATCGAAAAATCAAGAATAGATTGAAAAATACTAAAAGGTTGACAATAGTTTATGTAAATATTGGATGAATTAAAATTTAATAATTAAAAATTAAAAAGAAAATAACAATTTCTATATATTTGTTTAAAGTTTACAAAACTGTTAAAATTATATTTGTTTAATCATTAACAACACTTGTCAACTTATTAAAGTAACGAACAAAATCAGACTTTCGAGGTTGCTAATTTAAAATAACAAACTAATACGTTAAGTGACCACATGTTCGTAAATTTTTAGTTATTTAATTTGTGTTTGATGATGATATGGATTAAAATGGAAAATGTAATGCATTAAACATAAACTAAATTTTTGCAATTTATTATTTTTGTATGTATTTGGTTTATTACAGAATTTGAAGCGAAATGTAGAGGATTAGTAGATTAATATACTACACACGCCTAATAGAAATTGCAACATTAAAAATGTTTACAAAATAAAAAAAGGCTAAAATAAATGCCTAATTTCTTATTCAAAATATAATGTTTTATTGGGCATTTTATGTTTTTTTACTAGAACAGTATTACCTCAAAATTTTTGCAATTCGTAAGTAGTGAAAATATTTTAAGTTTTATATTTTTAAAATTTACGTGAAATAGTATAGAACATGTTTTATGCCCATAATCTGATGGAGAAAACGTTACTTAAATAACAAGAAATTTTCAATATTTTTTTCTATTAAACAAACTGAATAAAATGCAAAAAAATAATTTGTAACTTTAAATAAAATTTAATTATTAATTTTCTATTACATTTAATTATGAATATATTTTAACTTTTTTTATTAATGAAGTGTAATATAGATATTAAAATTAATAATTTAATATCTCAATATTTATAAAAGTAATTTCTTTTATTCTTTTTTTTGATGAGTTATTGGTATATTCATTTGAATCCGAAGTTTCAAAATTATTATTTATAAACGTTCTCTTATAGCAATTTTGTATTTATGAAATTTCTTTGATTTCTATTTCAAGAAAGAGAAACAAATGATTCAGAAAGTTTAAAATTTATTTTAAACGTCATTTTAAAAGCAGGACTTTTAAATTTTTCAAATTATACAAATGGATGCAATATTTTTCATGTTTGCTTCAATTTATATCGATTTTAATAAGGCTATTCATAAATTTTATGTAAAATATAAATCATATTTTTAAAGTTATAGTATCTGATTTTAACATTTTAATGTTTTTGCTTTAGTTTAAAAAATTCACGTATCTTTGCATTTTTTGTGATTCAGTAAAACTGTGATGATGTAAAAAATTTGTTCATTATAAGAATTTTCAAATTATTACTTATTTCATAAATTGCATTCTATGTATTTGTAGGTATCATTTTAAAACTTATTAAAATTTGGATATTATTCCTTTGAAGTTTGATGCAAAAGTAAATACAGTATATTACACACCAAGGGAGGTAAATAACTGGCGAGTCTAGAGCACATGTAAATTTTCACCCAAGCTAGAGGTGAGAGTGGCAAACATGTGCTATGGGGTCATCATTTTACCTTCCGTAGTGTGTATGTTATTTTTCGCCATACCCATGCCGAAAATACTTCTTCCGTTTTTTGGTGCCGGGGCGAAAATGGTACTTTCGACCAGGTTATGGCGAAAAAATAAATTTCATAAATTACTCTGCTTTTAAAATTTATTTATTTATTAAGAAACTTTAAATGCTTCATAATAATTCGAATTTATTTTTCAAACCTCAAATATTTAACAATAGAATTTAAGTTAGTTTTGAAATATTCGAAATCCTTTTTGTATTAAATGTTTTTTTTTTTTAAATATGATAAAAATATCATTATATTATCAGTTCATTCATCATGAAAAAGAAAAAATTTTAAGATTAACAAATTAGAAAGAATTAATGTAAAAGAAAAGTTATAGAGTCTTATGTCTATACTAAAATCCATTATTTTCAAAACTTTATTACCTTTGATTCATTATTCGAAACCAAGATACATGATCCGGAGTTTCCGGAGAATCCTGCCTGTAAGTCCAATTTATAATACATTTCAGAAGGAGTATTTTGCTTATTTAAAAAAGTAGATAAATGTATTGCATGCTAGAAATTTTTTAAATTAAATATAAGCACTGTGTAATCATTATTTCTCTTTCTTTGAAATTACATTTTTTTTATAGATTTATGTTTTATATATTATTGAATCAAAAATTTGCGTTAGAATTATGGTTATTAGTAATAAATATATTATGAGGTTTAATATGGTAATTAGTAACTTAAGCAATAAAAATTGAAATGTAAATAAATTCATAGATTTATAGATTTGTTACACTGGCCTGTAAAATTAATTGGTTATGAAAAAGATTTCAAATTTCATAAAATATATATTTTAAAGCACAGAATGTACAGCATTCTTAATAATAGAAAAATCGAAAAATTTTATAATTATTTATTAAACGCATTCAAGAAAAAATATATATACATACACATTCACTCTTATCATCAATAACCTTCAATTTTTATTCAATCTCAAATCACAACTTATACTTAAGTAGAGAACGACATGTATAGTCAGACACGCGTTACATTCCAAACATCTAGAAACCTATGAAACAACTTCCGACATGTATTCAAATATAGCTGAAGTAACATCATAGTAAAAACGGTGACACGTAATTCTAATCAGGTGTTCCTATTAACGATTGAGTTTAATCTAAGAAAATGACGTTACAGCTTAGGATCTAAGCTTATAGAGCTTATATATATATATATCTTCGCGTGGGAACGTGCGTAAGGTGATCTAATAAACGTGTCACATGTGCCCTCGGTAAAGTAATTACACGAAGTTTAATTGGAGCTTGATTTCTTCTATATTATGTTTAACTTTTTTAATGAAATTCATTAAAAAAGCTTGTAGGTATGCTGATAGGTACATTTGTCTTTATTTTATTCTTTTCTTATTATTATAACAGTTTGGACAATTTCATTGCATAAGATAAAAAATATTAACAACAATATGATTATTCGTGGGATTTAAAAATTGATACTTTAATCTCCTTGGGTTTAAATGCAATCTAAATTTCGTTCAACATATTTTACACTGATTTCTAGTTCAAGTTACTATTTTATTGTGTAATCGACAATTTAATAATTAAATAATATCAATAAAAAAAATTCTAAAACTCTATAAATTTATTCCAAATAAAATATGTTATTATTTTAACAACTACGTAATGAGGACACTATAATACCAGAGATTCCGGCTTACACTCGACACACATGTATTTCATACTTCTATTTTTCGTCGAGAGCCCGCAAATCTAGGCGGCGCCTCTCGTTTTAATTCATGAAAATTCTCATCTTCTTCACGCCCTATGTCTCGTTAAGAAGATGAGAAAGTTACTACTTCGCGAGAGTTTCAGATGACACTTAATATTTAAAGTTCATTTATACACGTGCGCTCTGTAGATTTTACTTTCTTGTTTCTTTGCTTTGCTGCGTATTTTGTTTATTTTTTGATAAAAAAGGTGGAATCGATGAAATTGCAATTCAATTATTTGATGAATAATTTATTGATGTGTATTCGACGATAATTTATTATTCATTAGAAAACATTTACTTATATACCTTATACTGCATAAGAAAAAAATTTGTTTCATAAAAGTTGAATCATTGGAAATGTTCTATGAATTCTCGATAATTTATATTTAAAAATATAGTGGGATTTATTCAGGACAACCGTCACTCGTATATGTTAATTTTTATTAAAAAATTCACGACTGAATTTGAAAAAACTTTACTAATATAATGATAAATGAAAGGCAGAGGTCTCAGCAGCTCAGTCGGTAGAGCGATGGATTCGTAATCTCGAGGTGCCGAGTTCGAATCCCACTCTCGGCCGATTGATACAAGCACCACTGTACGTTACATGTGCTTTTTTCACAAATATACTGACGATCTTCGTCGCTAATTAGCATTGAAATTATAGCAAAAATACAGCGATGTTAAATAAAATTTAAAAAAATGCAACCTTATTGACTACTTGGAATATGAAAGGTTTTACAAATAACCTTTTATTTTTGAATGATTATAAAAAAATATATAAAATATTAATATATAATTTGAAAAAAGGTACAGTTGCACTCTAGATATAAACGAAGATGAGTCAATCAAAATATCCACAGGAATGTTTAAACCTCGTGTTTGCACTGAGAAGTTAAGAAGTTGGCACGAGGCTTGAAACAATACTTAGACCTCGTGATTATACTCTTAAATCTTTTTTTTTCATATCTTATTTTCATTTTTTTCTCATGATTTCCTTTTTTGATATTAAAAAAAAAAAGAAATTCATCAGAATCAATTTTTATCAATAATTATCCATTTTTTGTGAACGATACATCGCACATTTTATGACGGAAGAAAAAATATTGTTATTGTTATCATGAATTAACTGAAACATTACGTTTTTAATTGAGGTAAATGAAGAAGAGCACAACTTTGAACTTAAACCTGCTCCTGATCGATTTGTTTTTCAAACTTGACATACTTTATTATGTGTTTGACTATTTGTTTGTTGAAGATATATCCATTTCAACCATTATAAATTGCATATTTTTTTTCTCTTTTATCAATTCGGATTGACGAAGCTGATCGGTTAAACTATTTCATTGGAATTAAAGTGTATCTGATGCATATGTTTGTTGGTTAGACATGTGATGTTTACTTTTTTTTATAAGTTTAAAAACAGTTCCTTTTTAGTTAAAGTTAAATAATTTGTAATTATTTGTTAACAGGTAAAGTTTCGCTTTGAAAATTTATCGAACATACGTAATTATA
The DNA here is from genome assembly GCA_017163975.1 of Anastatus disparis. Classification (NCBI taxonomy): domain Eukaryota; kingdom Metazoa; phylum Arthropoda; class Insecta; order Hymenoptera; family Eupelmidae; genus Anastatus; species Anastatus disparis. The sequence goes on from JAFFSR010000261.1 coordinate 1,061,010, forward strand.
GGAATGTTATCATTTTTTTGTACTTAAAATAACCGTCGTTAATTATATCTTCATTCGCTAATGTTTCCTTGTAAAAATTGGCATTGCTAGACTTGTCAATGTAGTTTTTCAACTTCTGAACGCTAGATATAAACTTTCTATATTTAACGTAAGAAAAAAATATATATTTCAAGTTAAATTTTTCTAATCACTTAGCGTGCCCAGAATTTCAAGAAAAAAAGGAAAAGAAATCTTTTTTGATGAATTCAAATAATAATTTTCAATTTTAAAATGCAATTTTAAAAATATGTAATGTCATTTAGTTATTTTTCAAAATAAACTTAATTCGTAAATAACTGAAAAAACAACGTATTTTTGATGTAAATAAAGCTTTTTTTATATCTCGTATAAGAAAAAAGGAACAACTAGTTCAAAGGCATCGCACGACGACATTGGCTCCGATTCATATTTTGTTTATGCAACACGTATGTGCCAGTAACTTTTCTTTATTCGAACCTTCATCATATAAGTTACAACAAAACTACAGAATGACTAATAAAACGGTCATTAAATTAAAAAAAAAGAGTAAAAAGAAAGAAATAATTTTTGAATGAATCTTCATTTCATTGGTTACACCAAAAAAAAAAGTTGAATAGGAAAATCGAATGTTAACGAGTGTATATATTTACCTCACGTGCTGCATCCGCGTGCCTTAGTCGAATTCCGCACGAATCAAACTTGACACTTCCCTTAAGATTATAAAACTAACGGTGAAAAAAAAAATCAAGATTTTTTTCCCAACACTTGCTCAATGTTCACACAAAATAATAATACGTTCAACTAATTCTATGATAGAGTTTAACGAAAATTTTCAAAAAAAAGAACACTTGTAAAAGTAACGGTCAAAGCAGAAAGAGATGCACCTTCACGATTAACAAATGTTCTTGAGACTGAGGTTAGAGGACGGTGCATATACGCGCTTCTAGTGTCTCAATCCCAACGTCAACGTCTAACGTCTCCAACGTGGTAGCCAAACGGTTAAGTTCTCCGTTGAGTTTATAAGACTCGTTTTTGAACGTTAGAACGAGAAGAATCTTAACCGTCAATGTGCACATATACATATAATGAAAACGTTTTTAGTCCGTATGTATATAGCTTATCCCCGCTAGATTTAATTTTAACACAAAGTCTATACTGGCTTCTTCTATTAAACCAACTTGAACATATATAATGGCATCTCTTTTTACTTTAAAAGCTTCATATATATGTATCCATTTGACTTTTTAACGATGAGCACACTGCCACTGCAGTGCGTGTGCTTTATTCCTTATATTTGAGCTTTAAAAGACCAATACTGTATATATGCCGGACGAGCCTCCGCGTAATGTTTAAACGTTTAGCGAATGAAATGTCTTCATTTTTTTATACGAGGCGCTTGATCGCACGATTAATAATTGTAAATGTGTGTGTAAATGTGTGCATATATGTGAGAGGCATGTATGCTTGGTCATGATGGAAAGATAGGTAATTATTAGTTAAGTTTACGCAGGCCTTTTTTTCCTTCTTTTTTTCTTTACAATGCTCTATCGGTTTGAATTAGTTGAAGGCGTTACGATAGTTTTGCATTTTAACTGAATGGTTTATTATTATTATTGATAAGATAAAATGAAAAATATAATTTTACTTTCAAGTAAAATATATAATGTGAATAAGTTACCATGCTTAAATAAGCATTGGTTTGCAACAAACTATACAAGAAAGAAGATACAAACATCAAAATTCAGATTATTAATTTTTTTTTATGTATTAATATTACAAGTAAAATGAAATAGTCATTTTTGCCATTCTAGCCTCAAAATCGTAACTTCGTTGCTCTTTTTTGGCTCTCATTGCAAAAAATACGGTTCGCAACTGGTATGAAAAGACTTTTTTATGAAACTCGTTATGATCCTCGCCTTCAGCTCGGGTCATAAACTTCTTGTTTCGTAAATAAAGCCTTTTCATATCCGTTACTAAAAATGTACTATTTCGATACAAGTGCGAGAAAGTGATTTAACCTCGTGTAGACGTCTACGCCTGAGCGAAGCGAGGGTGAAAAACTCACATAAACTTGAAATCATTTTGTCGCACTCGAGTATCGAACAAAATTTTTATCCGACGATGTACGGTATAAGCTTGTTTTTAGACACGTATTTTTATACATGCGTGCGCAAAAACAAGCTTTGCGCATGGAGAGCGAAAAAATAACTATTTTACGCTAATACTTTACAAAATAATTTATTGTTAGAAAGTATAACATACTTCATATATCAATAAATTATTATAATAATAAAAATCACGAAAAACATTTTGATTATTATTATGTGTTATTGATATGAAAATTTGAAAAAAGAAGCTGCTTAAAGTGTTTTTATTAACTTCAATCATATAGACTTGAAAATACGTAAAAGTTTTTTACCATCAAACTATAAAGAGAGTATAATGTAAATTATGGAAAATTAAATAAATTCGAAAGTTTAAGCAAATAATATTAAATAATAAACAAAATCTAGTAAGAGCAGAATTACTAGAATTTTGGACCAAGCAGACTTTTGTTATGTATAAAATTATTTCTGTTTAATTAAAAAGCTAAAGTCCAAAGAGATCAGCGCTCTTGATCAAAAATTCTATTTTTGTCAATGTACAATTCTGAGTGCAACCCAATATTACCGCTATACTTGTAAGAGTAATAAACTGAATCACTACGTTCGGATTTTTCAATAACTTTTATTAATTTAAAAAAAATAAATTTACGATCTTATATTTAAAAAAAGAAAATATTCTAAAATTTATAAACAATTTATTGAAACTATACATTTCTTGTATATCATATTAATATGTTTTAATTTTTCAAAAATATCAAAATTCTATCATGTGTAACTTCTTCTTATATCATTGTAATTGATTCTTCATTCGCAATTATTAAAGTGAACGATCAAACAAATTGATTTCGTACGAAACTTTGTAAAGAAAATGTCAGCAAGCTTACATTGACGTACGCAAATTCATAAGAAAAACTTTTTGTTGACGTTAACTAAAGACGGATTTGTATTGAATATATAACAAATTTTATTGTCAAAGGCAGACGTAAAAAAGTGCATCTTGAATGGTACATTCAATATGAGAAGATCTTTTTGCGTAAGTATATATTGTAGTTTTCCTATAGCTTCTTTTCTACGGATTATTTCTTTTTTTTATTATCAACGTCAGAGATTTAAATGGGTTTTATTGAGTTATACTAAAGTTGAGATTTTTTTTCCTTTATTTTTATAAGATTTCATATTTCATAAAAATATTTACTTCTTTAAAAAAATTTGTAATGAAAGTTATATCATTTTGCAATTGTAATTCTTTTATAATCCAATATAAACAACTAAAAATGAAAAAAAAATTGTTCTCAAAATTTTTTTCAATGTATTTTAATAACTAATTTCGAGTAGTTATTATTCTTAATCTATATAGTATTTAACATAACTGGTTATAACTAACAACAATTATTGAAAATATCATTTTGATTGTTGACTCGATTCGATTTGAATTGATAATAATTTTTTTTTCGTTAATATAAATGAACTGTTTTTTTCTGTAATTATAATGTGGATTTTGCTTAAGTTCATATACATACTTTTGTATGGCAATGATGCATCCAATTGATGCAATAAGTTCAACTTGTTTCGAAAAATAACATCAGGAATAATTTAGAATGCTAAATTTATTTTAAAATAAAAAATCAAATATTATTTGCGAATGTAGAATTACATTTTATGTGAAAAATTTTCCATTAATTTGTTGCATTCTTTGTTTAATCAATATCAAACTCCATAACTACTTAAATTCTCGTAAAATTTAGCTCCTTCACGGGAATTCAAATAATTGGTATAGATTCATTAATTGCAATCGTAAATTAATAAAGAAAAAAATTTTATAATTGATGAAAATTTCAAGAAAATCGTTTCCAGTTAATTCCGATTTAGTGCACTTATGGTATTATTGAAAAAGAATTTGTTAATGAAAAAAATTAGAAGTAAACAAAAAAATTTAATTTTTATTTTGATCCAAATAGTTACAAATAAATTTTGCAAGTTTGTGAAGTTAATTATTCTTATTTACAATGGTACCCATCTTATTTTAACTAATTAACGACTATTTTCGTCATTTGCAAAATTTAGTTTACTTTGTATCCCAAATTCGACGTAGTATAGTAATTTAAAGTATTAAATAGTTTGTGCTTTATTTAAAATGTTACTCACTTTATTTTACTCAGAAAAATATTTTTGACTTGTATGAAATAGCAATTTTAATTTATATCGTAAAATTTAGTTATAAGCAAGACAAACTTATAGTGTTAACAGACCTAATTTTTCATTAAAAAATCTCAAGCTTTTTTTTCTATTTTTATAAAATACATTTCTAATCTACAAAAACAATCTACATCTCGTCTATAAAAAAAAAAAAAAATAAAAATCTCATCCTGTAACATCTTGATTTCGCAGTATGATCCAAGTAACGCATGCACACAAGAATACAAGATCTCAGATATTTTGTTAGTTCATTGGATAGTATATAGCGAACCGTTTGAAGACGAGCCCACGTATTAAAGATATATGTATATATATTAGTATAAATGCGTTTAAAATGCACTCGCGGATCGTAGGCGCCACAATGGTCACGTGTAATACCGACTACGTGCTTGATCATTAACGTCGCGTGATCCATAAATAAAAGAAAAAAAAAACCAGTTCATTATTAGCGAACGATACCGTGAAGTTGCGTCAGCAAAAAGTTTAAACTGATGACAAAAAGAAAAAGTGTAGAAAGAAAATTTTTAAGTCTACGTTGTAATGGCTTTTCAATGATTTTTATTTATATATGTTTTTTTCCTGATGGTTTATTTATGAAGCGTTAAAACAAATATTAGTCGAAAGATTTTTAGGCACCTTGTTTAAAACTTTTCTTTTTGACGTCAATTGTCAAAAAGCAAATATATTTTTAATTTTCTTGAAATTATTCTGATGATTTGCAAAGTATAGATATTTAGATTTTGAAAAATATTATGCGTCGATTCAAAAGATATGTGACTATAAATATTGCATCATAGAATAATCATAATTCTGTAAAACTTTTTTTTTTAAATTATTTAGTGTTTCGAAAGTTTTATACATAGGTATAATGTTATTTTTGGATGTATGTTTTCTTTTTATATTTTTAGCGTAAAATTCATAACAAATAGTATATCCTTTTTCAAAGCAAAAAATGACGTTCTGGTATTAATAATAAATTAAGTTTTAAAAGCACAAAATTCGTTGTAAAAATAAAAGTGTCTTTAAATTAATATAATTTCTTTAATTTTATTTAACGTTACTGTATAATCAGATGATAATTATGATGAGAGGTTTTTAGTATTTGTGAAAAAAAGCACATATGACTTACAGCACGACTGTTTTATTTTATACGAAATTCAACAATCTATTTAATATCATAAGTTTCTAATTTAATGGAAATAAAGTACAACTTTATTCCCGCTAAATTTTAGAGATCTTTCTTTTGACCCGCTTTTCAAATTAATAAAATGGCTATTATTGTTGAAGCAGGAATAATAATATTTTCTTTCTTCAAAAAATAATATTATTTTTTAAAATTTTTAGGTGACAGTCTCCTAATGTTTTTTAAATTTTATTTAACGTTGCTGCATTTATTAGTGATCATCAGTGTGTTTGTAAACTAATCATATGTATTGTACAGTGGTGCTGGTATCAATCTGCCGAATCTGGGATTCGAACTCAAATCCTCGAGATTACAAATCTATCTCCTTTTTGAGTAAGCCACTGAGACCTCATGATTAAATCTTTTGTTTTTTAAGCCTATATTTAGATACACAATTCATATGCACTGCAGATCTTTGAACTGATTTTTATCATCAATTTTAAAACTATTTTTAATAAAGTTTTAAAATTTAAAAAGCTAAAATATCATTTACCGTTTAAGTATATACTGCAAGCTTAAAAAAAAATATTTTGAAAGTCATAATTTTTTGAATAAAGGTAATTGTGATACCGATGACAAATTTACTTGGTAAAAAATTATTAAAATCGAAATAAATTTAATTATAGTTAAGCCATCTGCATGTAAATGATTGCACTTATCAATACCTTATTTCAGAAACCTAAATTTGTAATACCAGTTGTCGGTTAATTGATGATTTGAATAATCATGTAATACAGATATTTGTTAAAAAAATATTTTTATATTTTTTAATTTTCTTTAAAATTGTAGAAAAATATTAATTTTTTACAATTTTATATAAATTTTTTAAATATATAAAAAGTTTTTAAAATGGTATTTAAAAAAGTGCACGAAATGATAAATGTTGGTCTAATAACGTTTCCATACGTCGTGTAAATATCTACAAAGATTGATTTAAATAGCCGCATCTGATTGGCTCTAATAATCATAATATTAAAATCCTTGAACAGGCAATACCAATATAAGAAAACCAAAACATCGTTGACAGTTTATGGGTTGGCAGTTTCTTACCTCGTGGCCAGACGCCGAAAAGGTGTTGCGGTGTCGGCGTGTTTATTTTTAGTTTATTATATTGTTGCATTATCAAATAAAAACTGATCGGAAATAAAAGTAAAATTCATCAAAATGTTGGTTCTTTTTGAAACTCCAGCAGGATATGCTATTTTCAAAGTAAGTTTTTCTTATTCTCACATATTTTTTTATATCGTTTACATAACCTTAATATTGTGCACGTGTTCATTCGTAATTGACCATAAATTGATTTTTATTTTTAAAATATGTCAATTTAAAAAAAATGCATAGTTAGAATTATTGAATTTGTGAATTATCAAATAGCATCTAAGTTTATTTATATTTACAGCTGTTGGATGAAAACAAACTCAGCCAAACAGATAACCTATATCTTGATTTTGAGACGCCTGAGAAAGCTAATAAACTGTAAGTTTACAAATTCTTTTTTTTATGTAATACGTTTTTAAAATATAGAATAAAAATTTATTTTAATAATTTAATATCAATAATTTATTACTAAAAATAATTAATAATGAATTTTATTTATTTTAGTCTCAAACTTAAACATTTTGAAAAGTTTGCCGATACAACAGATGCTCTAGCAGCTACAACAGCGGCTGTTGAAGGTAAATTATGCAAACCCTTGAAGAAATTGTTAAAAAAGCATTGTGCAGAGGTTCAAGAACAACTTGCTGTTGCGGATGCCAAGCTTGGAAATGCCATAAAAGATAAATTGAATTTAGCGTGCGTAAGCAATACATCTATTCAAGAATTAATGAGATGTATTCGCAGTCAAATGGATAGTTTGCTAGCTGGTTTACCCAAGAAAGAAATGACTGCTATGGCTTTAGGTTTAGCTCACAGTTTGTCTAGGTATAAGTTGAAATTTTCACCTGACAAAATTGATACTATGATTATTCAGGCTGTTTGTCTTTTGGATGACCTTGATAAAGAATTAAATAACTACATCATGAGGTGTCGAGAATGGTAAGATTCTTGTAATTAAATTTTTAGAAGTGTTAGGGAGTTTTAATTAATTATTTATTTTTCATAGGTATGGATGGCATTTTCCAGAGTTAGGAAAGATCATCACAGACAATATTGCATTTGTTAAAACTGTAAAAATTATTGGAACGAGAGATATTGCGGCTAAATCAGATTTGTCTGATATTTTACCAGAGGAAATTGAAGAGAGAGTTAAAGAAGCTGCAGAAATATCAATGGGAACAGAAATTTCTGATGATGATATCATTAATATTCAACATTTGTGTGATCAGGTATTTTTAAAAGAATTAATTAGAAATAATATTTTAGGAGAATCAATAAATAGTAATCATCAAATTTTTATTTTAAAGTTTGAAATAATTAATATTTTTTAATGTATTCAGAGTAATGATGAATAAATAAATAAATTTTATAATTTAATATATTTGTGATTTTTTCAGGTAATAGAAATTTCTTCGTACAGAGCACAACTTTATGACTACCTCAAAACTAGAATGATGGCCATGGCACCAAATCTTACTGTCATAGTTGGTGAATTAGTAGGTGCTCGTCTCATTTCTCATGCTGGCTCCCTTATCAATCTCGCTAAGCATCCAGCTTCAACCTTACAAATTCTTGGTGCTGAAAAAGCCTTATTCCGTGCCCTTAAAACAAAAAAAGATACTCCCAAATATGGTCTTATTTATCACGCACAACTTATTGGACAGGTAAGAATTGAATTTTTTTTTTTCAAATTATTAATGAAGATTATTTATCAAAATTAACTTTAAATTATTTTTATAATTACAACTTTAGTTTGAATATTTTAAAATTCTAGTTTAATTATGATTTTCAAACGTTTATAAATTTATTTTAATTCTAAAAAGTAATTTAAAAATTTTATTTTAATTTATTTTAATTGAAATAAAATATGTACGAATTAATCTAATAATACAATATTTTTTACAGGCATCTACACGTAATAAAGGAAAATTATCTCGTATGCTCGCAGCCAAAGCTTCCTTATGTACAAGGGTTGACGCTTTGGGTGAAGATGCAAGTTTTGAACTTGGTGCTGAGCACAAAGTCAAATTGGAAGCTCGTTTACGCATTCTCGAAGAAGGTAATATTAGAAGGATAAGTGGTACAGCCAAGGCTAAGGCTAAATTCGAAAAATTCCATGCGAAGAGTGAAGTATTAGAATACCCTGTAGCAGCAGACTCTACTCTCCAAAGTGTAAAGAGACGACATTCAGAAATAGAAGAAAAACCTTTAATTGAAGAAATTGGAAGTGTGGACGTGGAGACTCCAGATAAACCAAAGAAAAAGAAGAGGAAGAGTGAAACAGAGATGGCTGTAGAAGTGAAACAAGAGGTAGAAGAAGAAAGTACCGAAGTAACAGAAAAGAAGAAAAAGAAAAAGAAGATTAAACAGGAACCTGTAGAAGTAAAAGAAGAAATGGAAGAAACTATGGAAGCTGAAGATGGCTCAGAAGGTTTGTATTAATATTTAAAAACAATTTTTTATAATTAAGTGTTGTCTTTTATAAAATTGAATATTTTATCACAGGGTTGTAGCTCTTTTTTAAAACAATAATAATATAAATAATTTTAAATGAAAATAAAAAATATATATTAGATAAAAATTAAGCTTTTATTATAAATTTTGATATCACAATTTAATCTGATAACTATATTTTATGATTACATTTTTGCAGAACCTAAAAAGAAGAAGAAAAAGAAGAAGAAGGAACGCACAGACGAGGCAGAAACAAGTCAAACAGTTGAAGAAGAAACAGTAACAGTTAAAAAAGAAAAGAAAAAAAAGCAAGAAGTTGAAGAAGTTGTTGAGGAGCAAGACTCTACTTTAGTTGAAGAAGCCGTTGTGGGAGAAAAGAAAAAAAAGAAAAAGAAGAAATCTCAATCAAATGATTGATTTTGCAAATAGATTATAATATTAATTTTTTATATACATAATACATTTATAATCGAATGTATTGATATAACAGTAATTGTTATATGTATTATACATTTCATTCGTTTGAATATATTTTTACATTTTATCACAGTACACACGCTATGTAAATAAATATTTCTACCTTTAAAAGAAAAAAATAGGACGAAAAATCATATTTCACAAATCTATCTTTTGTAATTCTATTACGATTTTTTGATCTAATGTATATTTTTAATAAGGTAAATAAATTCTTAGTTAAGAAATAAAATTAACACCAGCATTTAAAATTTTTCTTTTCTCCTGTCTAGCAATCAAATTTATTTAGGCATAAAGAGAAAAAAAATATACATCGATATATCCATTATAAATGAAATGCATACAAAATATTTTAATAGATTGTATTGCGCTATGACGTAAAATATATTATAATTCATATGATTGAAATTTTTATAGTCCGTTACGTATTACGTCAAAACAGACTCCAAAATTTTTTCCTTTTTCTTTGACAAGTTGTAGTGCATACACTGTTACAAATATTTAAAGAAAGCTTTTTTTGTTGATCATTGTCACTGTTTATTGTTTACAATCCATTAAAGTTCATCTGGAGAAAATGAATTCAATTTTTTCTCTATTAGGAAATTCCCAATAGGAAATACTTGAGCAGTCTTGTAAACTTGATGAAACCACAGCGAGTACTAATAAGCCGTTCTGTAATATCATTCTTATAAATTAATTGTTAATTCTTGAGGAATAAATGTTTATAAATATAAATTCTTAAGTGCGGTGTAATCGAGTGCATTGAGGTAATCTAAACTATAAGAAACAAATCATTGCACAAAAAACTACTTTCCTCACCCTATTATAGTCTGGAAAAAGATATGCTTATAAACAAAATATGTTAGAAGTAATGGAAGCATTCATCAATTACTTGCATTTAATGTAAATGGTAAACTTTTAAATTCAAATTATATCGATGTGTAAAAAGATTTTACTACTTTTATGTATAATTAGTTAATTTCGTTTACTATTCATCTAAATAAAAAAAAGAACGATCGCTACTATAATTATTTACTGAAATACTTTATAATAGGAGCCCACAGTAAAAAGGTTAAATCATTAACGACTTATTAATATATAAAAATTACTATATAATATAAAATTTTTTAATACATTTTTTTTATGAAAAATTTTACTAATTATTCGTTAAATAAAGTTTGAACAAGTTAAAAACTTTGTAAGATGATAATTTATTTTCAAATGCAAATCCAAAAATTTTTTATTTTGACCATGGGCGCCATATAAAATTTTTCGGTCTATTGAACACACAATCACAGATTTACGCACATGCAAAACACATATATAATAATGTCGTTGCATTTAATAGAATAAACGCAAATGTGAAGAAATTTTTCAATATTTAATTACGTCGTTCAATTTATTTTGTATAATAATTATGATGAATTATTTCTATGAATTAATAAGTATTTTAAGTATATTGACTGTTGCATGTTTGTAAAACAAGAACTCGCTGCAGCTTATAATAGATATAATTAGAACTTGAATCTTGATTTATTATATATTTTCTGTGTAAGTTAGAATTTATTTATATTTTTCATTTGATTTCTCCGTTTTAACCATCTGTCTATAATGTTTTATGTTTAAATAGATTTGAATCAAAACTTTATACCAAGACGGTAGTGCATCACCGCTGAAATTTTTTAATAATTCTTTTTGTTTTCGTTAATTTTTCATGAACTGGATTGTCATTCGATTATTGACTTAATCCTGACGTTCACGAACTTTTTAGTTAGTCAATTATAATATATTAGTTATATAGTTTATCATATATAAATTAGTTAATTCGCTTTGTAAATTGTGTCTCAACATTAATTTGTACAAATGACTGGTTTCGCTGGTATAAGCTAAGCGCAAATATTTATATTACGTATCGAAAGAAATTAAATTAATAAACGCTATTTCGTAGCACAAAACTTTTCGAATAACAAAAAGTTGTGCAATAACAAAAAAAAAAAAGAATTTCCAGTGTTTGCTTAACCAGCTTTTATAAACCTGAGCAGACACAGCACATTATATTCTTTTTTCTTAGTTTGCTGACATCACGATTTCTATTGCAACATTTTGTCGACAAGAAAAAAAAAGCTTAGTCTGCACCTTGATTTTTAAGTTATTCCATGTTAGTTTTACAATTTATGAAAAAAAAAACAAATATAAAAATAGAAAAAAATGCTTGTGTTTACTCGGAATTACAAAGAAAACTATCACAAAAATTTCAACTTTCTAAATTTTATATAACGATGTATATTTTTCATTAATTTTCTTTATTATAAAGCATGTACAATATCTTTATTCAAATTTTGGATTCTTATTTTTTTAATAGAAGCATAAAAGTTAAAAAAAAGCATCATTGGTTATTTTTTAACTTTCATGCACTTTCAATTCATTTTTAATATAAAATAAAATTTATTTTTTTACAATAAGTTACACGATTATAAATAAAAAAATAGAGCCTAGATTTCTAATATTTAATTTCTTAATTACTTACAATTAATGCTCACATTTTGAAAAATGAAAAAAATCACAATGAATTGTTATATAAAATTAAAAAGTTTATGTTTCTGAGGTAGTTTTTCCTGCACTTGCTGGTAATAATTAAAAAAATTTTGCTAGAATTTCTTTGTTTCAAAGTCTTGTAACTAATCATAGTTAAAATTATGACTCAGCCAACATTTACCATTACACGTACACAGTGTATAGGCAAATACGTGTGGCAAATGTTTTATATTTATATTCACTTTTTCTTTATTTTAATTTTAAAAAAAGCAACTAAAGCATACTGAAAAAAAACAATTATTGCACAGATAATTCAATATGCTGCAGGCTGTGCATCACGGAATACAGAGAAAAAAAATCACTTAGCGCAAACTTTTTACCTACGATGCTGTACTCGTCCTTATATAATTTTTTGTATTTATATATATATATATATATGTATATATATTGAATAATATATCGTTTGTATATTTATAATCAAAAGAATTTTAATAATTTGATCACATTTGAGAAAATTAGTTTTTTGGATTGTTTAGTAGTAAATAAGTTTTTTAAGTACTGACTTCAAAAAATAATAAATATTTTTATTCAAAATAGCGTAAAATTTATAAAAAAGAAATAACTAAAAAAATTGTGTATAATTATAAAAAAAATTTACTACATAATAAATTCAATTTTTTTCCTCAATAAAGCTATTTTCTTAGAATTTCACTATCTTTGGCTTCGAATTCTGATATAATAATTATTTCTCACAATAAGAAAATAATTTTAATGAGTTACTTTTGTAGTAAACTTCTTTCACTCCAATCGTCATCAATAAAAAAAATATATACAAAAATGTATGAAAAAAATGTAAAAATAATATGAATAAAGAAATCAAAAAACTTTGGCAATCTAGAATTCCCAATAATATCCAAAAAACTAATTTTTGATTGACCAAATCTGAGTGAAACATCCAACAATGAATGATTTTCACATCAAGAGTCTGACTTCTTGAATTATATACATTATAGCAGAATACTTTGCTTAAGTTCATTAATTTTTTTTCTTCTTATCGAATGCTGGTGAAAAGGTTCAGTACAGACTTGTTTTCTTTTTGACTGCGAGCTTTACTAAACACATTCCAGAAACGCAAAGTCTCGTCACCTGCTCCAGTAACGATCGCTTCACCGTCAGGAGACATAGCTAAGTACAAAACTCTGTAAGAATGTCCAGTTAATTTTGCCACTTGTGTCAAACTTGGATATTTCCATACAAGTATTTGGTTTTGCGAATAGCCATGCGTACTGACTAATTCTGAACTATGTTTGCTCCATGCCAAGTTACACACCTGCAAGAAGAAGAAAACGAAATTATTTTATTTCGAATCGTACTGATTTCAAAAGTCATATTGTCTTTTTGTTTAATTATGTTCTAAAAATATTTCATGAAATTGCACGGTAATGATGTAATATTTCTAATTATAGAGAATGATCTGGTTTACCAAACTAAGATTATCTTGATCATTTATCTATCATTAGCTTTAACTACTTTAAAAACAGTTGAATTTCTTAGTGTATTTACTTGTTAGTAACAAGGTGAATTTAACTTAAACTCAGAATCTTTTTAAAATGACTTGCGGATTTTTATATCAAGTTAATTATAAAAATTGAACAATTTTTAAAAATTATTGAAATTGTATTTTTTATTCCTAAAATAAAAAATGAAGATTTACCTGTGATCCCGTATCGACGCATGACATTTGTTGACCAGTCAGCGTATTATAAAATCTAATGCACCTATCGGCAGTACCACCGCCAGAGGCTAACAAACCGTGATGATGTGGAGACCAAGCTATCGCTTTAACAGCGGCTAAGTGTTCTGTATAAGTTTGAAGAGGTGATAATGAATGTAAATTCCAAACATAAAGTCTATTATCATTGCCACCACTAGCTAAGTGCTGATTATCAGGAGACCATTTAAGACCGCATACTTCTTGGCGATGAGCAGAAAGTTTACGTTCACCCACAACGCAGGGCGTACGTACGTCACGTTGAAGGATAAGTCGATCCCTACTACCTGACGATAATACTTCACCGTTCCATGCCAGTGCGCCTATTCGAGCGCTATGTCCTTCGAGTTTATTTACCTAAAAGAAAAAAAAATTGTGGTTAAAATAAATTTTTAGTCACAGATTGCATTTTTATTTACGTGATTTTAAGTTTACTTAAATTTACTAATTGCAACAATTTTTAGTATAAAATATTTACGTATATTCTTTAATAATTGATTTTTGTAATTTCTAAGAAATTAATTTTTATAAATATTTTTATAAAATATCTATTTTAAAGTATAACTTTAATTTTATATAAATAATTTGCACGAACAAATACTTAAAATCAAATTTTAGTTTTATTTTAAAGAAATACAGCAACATTTTACAATAGATACTTAAAATTCTATTATGGGCTGTATGTTTCAAGTTTAGTCATTTCATATCTTAAAAGGCTTCTTGAGACATGATAAGATGAATTCCTTAAAAGTGTGTTATCTCTCTCAATGTTTATGTAAGAAGTAAATTACAAGTGTGACTCAATACAAAAATCAAATTTTAATAGATTTTTGTGTAAAATGAAATATTTGTTCTACTTAATCTTTTATTTACTTAAAAATTTGAAATATTTACGATATAGGTCAAAGCTATTAAACTTTTATTTATTATAATTTTTTTATTTTTTAAACGCATTGAATTGGTAATTATTATATTTTAGTTTATTCTATAAAACTTTTAAAATTTGTTTTGTGTAATCAAAAATATAGTCCTGAAAATTTAGATTTATAAGTGAAACAACTTAAGAACTCTTTATTCTCAGGTAATAAAGTAAATTGAGATTAATATGATTAGAAATTAAAACTTATTTATTTTTAGAAAATCGATTCTATGAAGAAAATAGACTTAAGATGACATGGGAACCAAAAGAATGTCAATAAAAAACCTAATGGGCCGAGCTACTAGTAGATTACGTAATAAGGGTTACCCCATAATTATAAGAGAAATTTACGCAAAAAAAAAGTAGAAAAAATACGTTCCCATACATACCATTTTATTTACCGCAACATCCCAAACTTGAATATAACCGAGGTGTGTTCCTACCGCTACTAAATTTCCTCTTTCGTTCCAAGCGACCGAGGTCACGCTATTGCCTTGATCGCCGGATAAATCGCAAAGTCGCGTCACTTGACTTGTACACGCTGACCATAAATATACACAACTACCTAAGCCAACACTTAGCACATTTTGTGAAGACCAGTCCACTAGATTCAAATAAAAATCATCTTGTAATTCTGGTGCATCAAGAACTTTAAAAGGAATCCTTGAGATCTTTCTTGTTGCTTTTCTTGGCGAACGTAAGAGTTTTTGGCTTTTAGCACTTAATGGTGATAAGGAATAGGGCGATGTTTGGTCAAGAAGTGCCCTATCTTTAGTAGGGGTTGTGAATTTAAATAAATTTTTACCAGCCAAAGGTGATAAAACTTTACGCTCCTCTCCTTCACCTGTACACTGTCCTTTAACATCTTCTATACTAGCACCTGTTTATAACAATTAATTGATTTTCAGTAATATAAATAATCTTTGATGATATATTAAATAATTCTTCAATATAATAATATTAACATACCTAGTAATTCATTCCTTAACAGACAAGAATAAGCAATCCCATCACGACTACTTTCTGCGTTATTTTCTCTAGTCTTTTTAGTATTATTACCATTATCTTTACCCTCACAGATCATAGAAAAGGTTGTTTGCCAGTTATTACCTAAACGCGTAGGTATAAAACGATCAAAACTATTGTTTGAAATTTTTGTCGGTGAATAATATAGAGGTGTAGTAGATACAGTTGGCATAGGCAACGGACTGCTCTCCATAGGTTGTGGAGGTTCAGTATTCGCTGGTTTTAGCAGTCTTTTCTCTAAATCTGGCTGATACATGATTCTTTATTTACTTTGGCTTTATTTTACTTTTAATATTTTATATCCTAGGTGAAAACCAGTCACATAATTGTTTTGAAATCCTGAAATCATCAAATAAAAAAGCTTTAGAATTTTGTATTTATATCATTAATTAAACATTAATTCAGACCCACTGATAAAATATTCTGAATATTAACTAACATATTTCATCATTAACATGTACAAAAATCAAATGAAATAGAAAATAATAAAGTCATTAAATAAGAATTTTTACAAAGGCAAAAAAATAATTCTCCAGTAAAATTTCTTTCATTAATTTTTCAGCTAGTAAAATTTAATTATAAAAACGTGATTGATAATACAAATTTAGAACACTTATGTCTCTTATTACAAGATAATTTTTTAGTTTTGCTACTGCTGTTTTCTAAATTTAATGAACCCGTTATAATATTGTAATACGATTAAATATAAATAAACAATTATAAATAAATAATTAAAATTTATTAAATATTTAATAATTAAAATTTATTAAATATTTAATAATTAAAATTTATTAAATATATTTTCTTTTATGATGTTTATATTTATGTAAATTTATATTTTACTCCTGCATCGTAAATAAATATTAAAAAACGAAATTTGTTATTATTTTAAATAATTATATAAAAATATATTTTAACAACTTTGGATTGATTAATTGTTCAATGGAAATATTAGTAAAAAATTAAAATTAATTTTTGAACAAATTTAATAAAAGTATTTGTTTAATATTGTTAAAAAATTGTTTAAAAGTTTTAATTTATTCTGCATAGTTCTTACCAATTAAATAAAAGAAATTTAAATAATTTACAAAATGAAAATATGTAATAGCAATACATGTGTTTTCACGTTTTTATGAGATAAGACTCCAATATTATACATTTGATACTATTATCATTTCTTGATAAAGAAAAAAAGCAAACATACTTTTTAATCAAAAGATAATAAATTCTAAAGATAGGTGGTTAAAAAAAATTCTCAAAATACGATAATTTACAAAATAAAATCATTAAGAAGCAATTAAAATTTTCTTCAATATGAAACATTGAAAATTTCGTAAATAAATTTACATAAATATATATATATATATATATATATATATATATATATATATATATATGGTCAGCGGAATTCGTAATCAGTGCTTTTAACTGTATTTAAATCCTACGCATTTAAATTTATAATACATTAGACTTTGTTTAAAATTACAAAGCCTTTTTTATAATAAAAAGACACACATGTATGCGCGTATATATTTAATTAAGATAAGTTCAAGAGCAAGGCGAAAAGAGAAATCATCGAGAGAAAAAGCAACTGAAGCCAATTGTTCCAAAAATATATTATAAAAAGGGGGAGAGAGAGTATGACTTAAATCGAGGGGAAGAGCACCCAGGAAAATATTCTACCCGCAGAAACCTCAAACAATGACGGCCGAATCATTTTTCGTTTCCTAACCTTATCCACATCCCGTACACATTAAAAACTAATCATTATTTAAGAAAGTTTCGGCGATAAGAATTATTTTTTTTTTCGTAAATTCGCGAAAGCTCTTAATCTAAACGTGCGTTCAAGCGCGAAACGAATGAGAAAAAAAAAGGTCAACGTTGAGTGAGCCCGCGAATAAGTATAGTCTCTCTCTCCCTCTTATATATACACAACCCACGCAGAATAAGCGATCGAAGTGAGAAAAAGAAAAGAAAAAAATACATGTCCTCGAAAAATTTGTACACCTCCTACACAATTAATATATCCGGTTTTTAATAATATATATGATACACTTGTATACTTACGCCTTGTTTTTATTTAAATAGCTTAGTTACAGAGCATAATTGAAATTTTTTACTCGAGTCGATATTAGCTTTTAACGAAACGCCGTGGAAAATCTTCGTCGCCATTCGACGACTTTTATAACCCTAATTAATTTAAATGTTTAATTAACCTATATCACTTTTGTAAGGGTTTACTTTAACTTCTTTTTTTTTGTCAATCTTGTCTATATTAAAAAGAGAGAGAAATAGTATGTAGATAATATAAAAACGTGCTAGCGCTGTGCGTCGTCGCACTTTAATTTTCTTTCTCTCTTTCTCAAATACACTCTTATTTTCGGATATTAGAAAGAGACGTAACTACACGTACAAGTTTTGCAAGACACAAACACTCAGGCACGCACAGAAAAATAAAGCACAAACGAACGTATTATACGTTCTTATGAACGTATTAAAGTCTACTGTTTTTTTTTTCCTTTCTTTTTTTTTCTTAATTACTATTTAGACTTTTCTATAGGGGGTCTGTAGTCGTCGAATTCCCACAAGCGACTCCGTAGTATAACCTAACGCTACGCTATACCGAGCAGCAGATCGTAAAAAAAAATCCCTACCTTCGTCGAGTATCAAGCTAGCGGATACAGCGCCACGGACGAGTGCGTTATATATCGTACACTATACTATACTATTATATGTATAATACAACAACGATGTTTTAAGCTTACTCTACAATTCTCGCATTCTCATTTGGCTTGGCTGGAGTTGAGTTTTGATTTGCATAT
Source organism: Anastatus disparis (assembly GCA_017163975.1). Taxonomy (NCBI): domain Eukaryota; kingdom Metazoa; phylum Arthropoda; class Insecta; order Hymenoptera; family Eupelmidae; genus Anastatus; species Anastatus disparis. The sequence continues at coordinate 1,079,611 of JAFFSR010000261.1, forward strand.
TATTTTTTTTATAGTTTTTATTTTATTAGATTTCAACAATATATCGATAAGAAATAAATAAATAAATTATTCAAAAATGGTTTATTTTTATAATTCAAATTTTTTATTGGCTTAATTATATAATTAATATAAAAATAAAAAGAGATTAAAAATTGAAAACATTAATTTGATTAATTAGAAGGTCAATGATCCAATTGTTATAAATTAATAATTAAATTTAAAAAAAAAAATAAAAAATTTTTTTTTGTAATTAAATACAAGCATTGAAAATCTCAAGAATGTTTAGAAAAGCTAATTTTTTAAAATATTTGCTCCAACTACAAATTTATAATAAACAATAAGATGATTTATTATATAACTTTGCTATAGTTCAAATAAACAACTCATCAATAAATAATACTCCATTCAATAAAAGTCATTATAAAATATTTATTTTCAATAATCCTAAATTAAAATCAATAAACAAATTGTAATAAAAGCATCATTGGCATTAAAATCAATAAAGATAAAAATTGTTTGAGCATGTACCACACCTACTATTGTAAATCAATCCTAAGAACTTACTTTCTCCCCCACTATACATTTTGATATCTCTGCCCCCAAGAGTCCCTCATGGGCATATTGTCTATATATATATAAGCGTGTTGGTGTTATATGAGATCGGTTTTTTAACATTTACAGTAGCGCACTACTCTGAAAATGCTTTGCTATATGTTAGATATATTATATATCTAACGCATAGCAAAGTTACATATGTGTGTGTATATATATATATAAATACACATATAGGGGCTTCGCATGATTAGTTATATGTACGATAAGTCGATGCGACTGTGAATGCAATATATATATATAAACCGAGAGCTTGGGCCATTTAAACTTGAATGCATTAAAGCGTCCGGTGTACACTCCAATCCTTAATAGCACGTATATAGTATATAGATGCTTTAAATTCTTGAATGGATTATGAGTAATGCATGCGTGCATCATACATAAGAAAATATATTCAAGGCATCGCTCGTACAGTTTTTTTTTTAAATATATAGGTATAGGTATATCTGCTATACCTTTGCAGAAGAAAACTGGATTTTTGAATTTGTACGTTATAGAACTGGGATATATAATAAGGTGTATAGAGAGACGATCCGCGATGCATCGATGCGTAAAGGGATATCATGTCCAGCGACGAGAGAAACTAATACAATTTTCATTATAAAACGGATGTTTATCTTGTAATCAGTTTGTACCTAATTGTCGGATGTTGAGAAATTTTTTTTCTTCGTTTGTTTTATATTAGATACGAATGTTGTTGTTATGGTTTTATTTTCGATAACGATAATAGTACTCTACTATGATAGACAAAACTATGAATGAACATTCACGTGTTATAGATTAAAATAAATGCTTAGATTCACGTGATATTTTCATTTTTTTTAAATACATTTTTATTTTATTTAACGAAAAAATTCATCAAAACAAAAACCTTATGGGATTTCGCTAAAAAAATATTTCACGTGAGATTCGAGCTATTATTTAAGTAAAGTAGATTATCATCATTTCTCATGTGAAGATAATATTTCGCGCGAGGAATTAAATTCTCACGTATAGGAAGAAAAATTCCAGTACGCGCTTCAAATAAACAAGTAATTTTCATTACGCATTTTTACAAAGTTCAAGGATTTTTATTCTCCGCTGAAAAGAATTCCTCGTTGAAAATTCTTAAACTCAAAGCGCTTGAATCATTTTAAACTTTGTGCGCATAAGCGGCATAAAATAATGAAATCTGATGTTTAAACGGCACTAAAGTAAGAGCTGAAATTAGACTTTAATTAATTTTTATGTTAATTAAAAAATTTATTTATCCACGAGGACACGTTTATATAAAAATCCCGTTCCGTCGTCACATTATACGAGTGATAAACTCCATGACGTTAAATGAAAAAAAAAATAATAATAAAAGAAGAAGCTTTTTTTACGAAAAATGTCAAACCGGATATTTTTCAATGTATAAGATCTTGAAATATAAAATCTCTGAAAGACTTTAAAAGCCTGCAGTGCTTTAAAAAAAAAAGCAACATATAAACCTTATTATATATTTCATCACTATACATGTATAATATATATACATTTCCATATATATATGTATATACCCGCACTTTCCACACGATTATTTTCCCACTCTCCTTTTCTCTCTCTCTCTCTTTCTCTCAACAAAAAATCAAGAGAAAGAAATAACTCAACATAATTTCAAAGACGTATATGAAATATCTGGTATATATAGTATAATTGTCGATGTCATTTCACATTTCGTAATTTCAAGTTTTATTAAGCTCCTGCGTTTTATAATCATACGTCGCATATCATTATAATTTTTATAATTTTTTATTCAAGGTTTCTTTCTTCTCATTTTGTTTCTTTTGAGAAAAAAAAGGAAGGATAATACTTTAACGTTTTTCTTTTTTATTATTTTCAATGCTTCTTACGCGTACTGATAATCTCGTATGTTAGTGTGTTCTCAGTACGTGGCAATAAAGCGAAAAATACCAGACAGAAACTCCTTGAGACTTATATAAATTCACACATGTATGAGGATAGATGATGTACACTGAAGGAAAAAAAAAAAGAGAAGAAAAAATAAAGAGTTTACCGAGGGATATATACATCTGCGTTATATATACAAAAATCATTGGTAAGTCTCGATAGCCTAAAAGTTTGCTTTAATCATTTAAATTTTTAAAAATACGGTTCTTTTTTGTTATATAACGAAAACTACTTATTTTTTATCTATTCGTAAATTAATGGAACGAAGTAGCTAATGAGGAATGCACGAGCAAGTTTCTAAACTTGAAAAAAAATAATACAACAATGAAATAAAAGAATTGAAAGAAATTATGTCAAGTGAAAGAAAAAAAAATTCTTTTATAGCAGCTACTATTAAGTTTCTTTTCGCTTGAAACAGGATTACAAATCATTAGTATATAAAATAGAATTTCAGCATAAAAAAGTAATTATTATTTCTTTATATTTTTTAAAAAAGGATTTCCTTCTTTTATATCTTTCCTTTTTAATTCGAATAAAAATTCTCTTTCTTTTTTTTTATATATATATATATATATATATATACGGCATGCGTAATCACTAACGCAATTATACACTTACGAAAAACTCAAATAACGGGGCACACACTAAAGCTACTATATACCTCGAGTAGAATCGAGTTAACTTCTTGCCCGTAGAATATTAAATATTCCACTATGGGGCCTTAAGGACTTGTTTCAAATTATAAATTAACTTGTATAAAGGTCAAATGAAAAAGAAAGATACAGAAAAAGGATATTAAAGTTAGAAAAATAAATCTTTCAGTTAGGAATGTTATTATTAAAGGCATTAAATGTCGTTATTAAAAATTTTACAAAACTATGTATTTTAATGTGAAAATAATTCTTTAAATCCGGCAAAAAAAAATTATCGAAATGCAAAAAGCTTGTTAATGGATTAATTTATACTTATTGGAATTTAATGTTTTACAGCGACCTCAAACAAGCGTTGAAACCAGTTAATCGAAGTAACTTTTTCAAAATCACATTTTGTTTAATCGGAGAAATATAAATTTCTTGTTTAAAAAAGAAACTCGTTTTGCGAATTCAATTTTTTTCTTTTTTTATTTATTCCAATATAGCCTTATTTAATGTAATGACATGCACTTACAATGAATAAGTCAGAGATTTTTCTCGATAACTGTATTTTCAATTTTTACGAAACCAAACTGTCTGTTTAAATATAAATATATACCGAATTTAAATGATTGATTTATTTATATAAATTTATATTTATATATCAATTGTCACTTGTATTTTTTTTTTAAATCACACGTTTATTTATAGCACCATCTTTAATCACAATATGGTAGCAAAGTTACATATGGTATTAGAAACCAATAGAAAAGCCTATAATTTTTCCAATGCTATAAATAATCCAACGTTTAACTAAAAAAACCACACATTTTCCCAATCAGTTTTCACCAAAAACATTCACACCCATAACGAAAATAATAATAATAACAACAGCACCAAAAAAGAAACAGATCCAATATAATAAAGCCAGATCAATTTATTTAATTCCTATGAAAAAGAAGGCGTAACCATCGAAAAGAGAAAAAGTAAAAAAAAAAGCTTCTCCCATACATTACATAATCCGTCCCTATATCGTCATCTCCATAAACATTTAAAAACTCTTTTACTTTCATCTCACTCCTCGATTTCTTCTCTTAATAGTAAGCGTAGTACTACTATACGCCTTATAGTAAAGTCATTCATTCGAATTCCACGTTCTTTATTTTATTTTTCTTCTTCTTTTTTTTTACCTTCTTTTTTTTCTCTTATTTGAATCTCAGCATGCGTACTACAACATTACTACTATGACGGAGTCGTAGTAAAACGTGGGAGGCACGTTGTCGTCGATCTTCGTCTTTCGTAGTATCGATGGGCTTGTATACATATGAGGAGTACATGCGAACATATCAAACGAGCGAGACCAAATATTTTTGACTTGACTCTGTCCTTTACCCCCTATAAAGTTTTAGTATGTAGAAGTGACAAGGGACCATCCTTTTTTTATTTTTCTCTCTTTTTTACGTACGTATATGTATATGTATAAAGAGGAGATGGATGGGAGAGAGAACTTAAGAAACTCTGACCATTTTTAGAACATTGACCTACTATATATGTATATATACCTTTAGCCTCGCGTATGTGTATATATACATATAAGATAAGATAGCGTCGACCCTTTTTTTTTCTTATTCTTCTTTTCTTCTTCTTCTACTTTCTTGTGTATGCGTATACACTTCAATCCTGAATAAGGATTCATTATGTATATAGCGGACACATACACGTACACCTTCTTTCTTTCTTTTTTTATTTTTTTTTTTGGAGTCGACGTATATCGTGGAGGTATGGAAAATTTTTCGAAGGCTAGTTGTACTATATGCGTGGTACGAAGAGATATCTTTTTTTTTTCTTCTTTTTTAGGATGTTTGAACTTGTGCATCCTGATTTTTTTTGAGAAAAGAAGGTGACAAGTTTATTTGGTTTTTTACGTCAAATCCATTTAACTTATTGATGGAAATGACGAAAAAAAAGTAAATAAGTCTATATGGACATGTTTATTTATGCAGTGTTAAGATATTGATTTCAGTATCAGTTACTTCGAGCGATGAGAAAGTCCAGATAAGATTAGAAAAACTTTTTCAACTGGAAGATATTATTGAATAGTCTATAAGTATACGTTTAAAGGTCCTTCTCATGAGAATCTCATATGGTTTACATAATTTGTACCTGTTTTTCTTTGGTATAATTTACCTTATGTGCGTTTTGAAATTAATGTCAAATATAAACATTTTAAATACAGTTTTAAAAAACTTCAAGAAAATTTGTATTTAAAAGGACGAAGATACAATAAGCTTTTATGAATTAATAAAACAAAATTTTTAAGATATGTTAATTTGAAAAAAAGAAGGAAACTCGAAATCTTTTGTATATATCTCCACGGGCACTGTAATGTATTCAGATAAAGTAGTTTTTAGAAATGTTGAATAGAAATAAAGGAAAGAAAAAAAAGCATTTAGTATAATGTGTATATTTAACTTTAAAATTGCAGTTTTAACTATTTTTCTTATTGTACAGCGCCTCTCATTTCAATAAGTTGTTTAGAGAAATTTTTATCTTCTCTTTTCTTCCTTTCTTTTAACTGACTCATACGAATGAATTTGACAAGATGATAAAATCGTACGTATACGTGTGCGTATAATGTATATTTATATTTATTTTCTAAAAGATTAGAAACTTTTAAATGTAAAGTTATTGTTTTGCATTTGTGCGCATTTGCGTGGAGAGCGACCAAAAATGGCTTTTCAAAATTTATCATAATGCGCGTATATAAAAGCCTTTAATTGATGTTAATGAGACAGAGAGGCTCGAAATATTTTTAAGTGATAATCGTGATATAAACTGTATTTAGAGATTCTTAGTGTTTTTGTTTGGAAGAATTTTTTCGAAAGTTGATAATCTTTTATTTATCGGTTTGCATTAAATAGTACTTTATGCAAGATTAAAAAGTGATTATATTATATTAGAATGTACATTTTTTAAATTTTTGTCGTACTTATTCATTTATTAGGGATTTCTCGAGTAATTAAGGTTCGGATTAAATTTTATTAAATATGTATATACAAAAATGAGATGAATTATTTTCATTTGTATGGATTGAAAAGTATTTTTAAATGAATTTTGCTTATTTTATATCTCACTTTAAGAAATTTAAGAATATTATTTTATTCAAATTAATGAAGGAGCTAATAAAAAGTTTTTTATTACCATATCTAAATAAATTTAATGATGAAAAATAAGGAAATATTATATCATAAAAAATTTTATTATGTACATTTTTTAAAAATCAAATATAAAATATTTTTATTTTTTCGTTAACTGCTACTGAAAAAAAAAACAAAATTACATTTTTTTTACAAATCTTACAATGAAAAAAAATATGAAGCATAAAAATTTAAATTTAAAGTTATATAAACGCCGATAAAACAGGAAGCTCTGACCTTACGAGCCTCTTTCCCATCTTAAAACATTACAATAGTGAAGGGAAAAGAGAGGACGTGTCGGAGTTACAGGTGGATAAGGAAAAACGTGTTTGTACTTCAGGATCAATCTTGGCAAGTCTCTTACAGGTGAATGGATTTCTTATTTTACTTTTATTTTTTTCATTTTATTTCAACTCTACGTCTAATGCGGTCGGGAAGCTTTTTTTATTCTCATTCTTCTCTTTTTTAGCTTTATCATTTCCATAGTACGTCTCTACCTGATTCCTTTCAATTTGTTTTTTTTTTATGGCTTGGAAAGAACCTTTGAAAGAGCATTGAAAAAAACTTGAAGCATGAAAAATCACTGTGTTTCCCTCCGCGTTGAATGTCAAGCCGGGGGGAATGCACTTGTGTAATGGGACAAACTTTTTTTAAAACAGGATTGCTCTCGATGGAATTAAGTGAAATTTCTCGCCGATGACCTTAAGAGTATTCTTTGTTTTGTTAAAGCTTATAAGTAGACGGATTTTATTCTTTATTATCGCGTTATTCATAATAAGTACTGTATCTGCATGTGGTTGAAATGTTGATAATTTTTAAGGATGGCAATAAACTATTTTTATTAGTAAACTTTATCGACTCGTGCATGGTATTTTAATGTATATTCATTGATAATATTTATGGAGGAATATGTTCGAGTTTGTTCGTAACATAAATATTTAAAAATAATGTTAAGTAGTTATTTATAATGGTTATTTATGTAGTTTTTTTTACAAAAATTATAAAACTTGCAAATATTTATGTTAAAAAGTATAAAATTTTGGCTTTGTATATTTTTAAATTTACACGAGAACATGGTTTATTATTACATTTGGTATGCTCATTTTCATACATTTTTTTTCATTTTTTTTTTTATTTTGTAAGAAATTTGATATTAAACTTAAATTAAACTTGATATTAAATAAACTGACTTACGAATAAAAAAAGTTTAATTTTCTAATAAACTGCAAAAAATTATTAGTATACATAGTTTTTAGGAATTTAAACGATAATTTTTAAAAACTTTGTATTGCTAACTATGATTATAAATTTTTAAAAACTATATTCTCCGTGCCATTTGAGAACAAAAACACGTTTTTCAAGTAACATTTTGTATATATGTATATTTTATATGTCGTTTATTCAGAGATACCAGTTTATTTGTATATGTCTCCGAGTTTAAATTCCATTTTTTTTTATTTTAACTATTATACATATACATGTATGCAATATTAATGCGTGGATGCATGGATTTTATGATGAATCAAAGCGTACCTATGAATTCATCTAATTAAATGAACAATAATTTGTAAATTTTAATTATTGATTAATTCATAATTTAATCATAATAATTAAATCATAATTTAATTATTGATTATAATTGCGGTTTATACCGTAAAGAAAGTAGGTTATTTCTGATCATTATTGATTAAAAATCACAATCTATGAGATTTTAGTAACTCTGGTAGAATTGTTAGACATAAGATGGCTATCATATGCCATTATTGATGCCGGATGAGCATTTTATGCCGTATATTGTGTCGATAAATCTTATCACCTATCGCTATAATTATAACCATGATTATGCTGAAGGGATAGCAAAGGATAGGTGGACCATAGAGATATAATTATGAGCATAATTATGATCATGATTATGCTCATGATTATAATGAAGTCATTAGGTTAATGAAATAATGAATAAAGGTTAAAAATGACATTTTACTTAAAGAAACTTTATTTTATGTTACATTTAATATAAAAACCAAGAATAAAATAATAATACAAAATAATCTTATGAAAATGAAAAATAATACTTTTTATGAATTAATAACTATTTTCTCCATTTGTTGACATTGCTTAAAATATTAGTTCAATTCTTGAAGGATTGTATTTATTTCGTTTTAAAAATTTACTATTTCGATATAAATAGTTAAATAAGATTAGATCAATGATTTATTGGGAAGCATTTTAAGGTTATTTTGTATGTTTATGACTAATTCTCAGGCCATAATTATGATTAATTTTTTGGTCATAGTTATGATCATCGATGCTGAATATTCTTACAGGAAAAACTTTTTATTAATCTATGAGAAAAATAGATTAAGAGTAAGAAATGTTTTAAGATATCAATTAAATCGTAGGCGGAAAGGATATTTTTCCGAATATTAACCTCAAATGGCAACATCGCATATTTTGCCACAGACATAAGACAATTCCAAATCATGGAACAAATTTCACATCATCGTACTTAATGACATAATTGTCGTAAACAAACAATATTACTTTCTTTATTAATGATCTGAATTATAATTTTATAAAATAAAATTTTTATTTCTCAGTTTAATAATCATATAGAATTTAATATTGTTAATTTAAATTGTCTTTGTAATAAAATTTTAGTTGTTATCATTTGAATTTTGCATAAATAACCTATATGAAAAAACAAAATAATCATAATCATCAGAATAGAAGATTCGAAGTTCTCTTACGTCTGTGGTAAAACATGCAGCGTTGCCATTTGAGGTACGTATTCAGAAAAATATCTATTCCGCCAATGTCATGCGAATACCTAATACTTAAACGTGATAGCCTTGGCGAGCACAAATTTTGACGGATCGGATAGGATGTTTTATTATTCTTGAATATACCTTGTTGCATTTCTGTGAATTTTTCATTCTTAATATCAAAGTCCCAACATCTGGGATCTCTCATTTTTAACAATAACTGCTTTAACGGACCGAATTCTGTGTATTTTTCGTAGTTATGAATTGTCCTACGAGGGTTAACTGTTTTATAACTGAATACAACCTTATGATCCTTGAAACATTTTAAATAAATTGATATTTCATCTAGGTATGTTTGTACTTGTTCTTGGTAAGCTTTTTCTATTTCAATAATTTTATTTGTAATTGTTTCCCATACTGTACCTCTTACTTGTTGGATCAATGCGGCATAGCATTCTTCATTGTTACATCCATAACATATTATAGTTAGTTCCAAGTCGAAAGCAGCTCTCTCGAATAGGTATTTAGGACAATGGGAAAAATGACAATCCAATTTTTGAGGATAATCTTTTAATTCCACTTCTTCTTGAAAATTTGAATAAATATTTTTTAATTCTTCTTTTGATTGTGCATAAATTTCCTGTACTTTTTTCACTATTACTTTTAATGAGATTAACACTAGAGAATCAGGCGACATTGTAATAATTAACGTGATATTTATAAAATAAACTAGAGAAGTTGTAGTAAATGACAATTCCTCCACGATTCGGATGACGTAGATTTCGTATGCTTAAAAAATGCTTCTTTGTGCATGCGTTCTTTATATAATCTTTATATACTTGAGCGTCAAAAATTTGACGTGTTACAAATGATTATTTAAAAAAAGAATTATACGAATTGTGTACTTGCAGAAAAATGAAAATTTGTAAAAATGTTTGCAATGTTCGTGCACGTATAAGAAAACTCCGGAGAGATGTGTTTAGTATAAGAAAGTTGGAAAGACTGTGAAAAATGCTTGTTATCCCAGGTATTAGGCAGTTTGCTATGCAAGCTCAGAGTAGGTGGCGATCTGAGCTCTAGCGCTGTTATGACAGCACACTCCACGTATGTATGCATGGATGAGCATATTGGGATTTAAAATGGACAGATAGTGGGGGAAAAATGGCGCCGACGAGAGCTGAACTTTAGTAATGAAATTCGACTTTTGTCAGCGCCATTTTTCCCCCACTATCTGTCTATTTTAAATTCCAATACGTCTAGCTGTGTGGGTGCAACGACGCGCAACGCGCTGCTATTAGAGAAGGGGCTTCCCCCGTTACTTTCAGATGTGACGTCATTGAATATATACGGACAGACTCATGAATACACTCATGCATGTTAACATCGCAAGATTGTCGTAGTGTGACTGCCATGACAGCGCTAGAGCTCAGAACGCCACCTGCTTCGAGCTTGTATAGCAAACTGCCAAATACAAGTAGTTTTATACCCGCCGAAATGTGAGTGGTTACTTTTCTTATGTCCTTTCCGGGTTTTTGGCAAACTTCTGGGCCCTTCTTAGGTATTCTGTTAATGTAGGGGTGGAGTCTTAAAATTTTAGTTTAGATTTTCTAGCATATCATCTTTTGTCCTTTTTTATTTTTAAGACTTATGGCGCTTCTCTGATGTGCTATAAATTTTCTTCTGCTTCTTTCCTTTCTTTATAATTTTCTTTAACTCGAAGAATTTGTTCGAATTATGAAAAAATATTAATAATAATAATCAAAAACATCAATAAAAATAAAAACACAAATTGTTAATAAATTAATTTTTAATATTTTTTAGTCAATATTCCACTCAGTTATTATATTTTATTATTGGTAGATAAATTTAATAAAAATACCGTTGGGTGTGCAGTTTTTGAACTATTATTCTATAAGCTTTTCACTAATTGCATAAAAAAGATGAGATTAAAACCGATCCCAAGTGAAACTATTGTTTCTAGTTTATATATAAATGAATATATACAGTTTATTTGATACGTTGACGTAAGATTATCCTTTTAAGCAAAAATTTTTATATATTTTTATATATACAGACATCGCGATATCGCTAATGGCTCTTTTATACATTAAATTATACATTAGTCATTATGTAGTGTAAGATAAGTTCTTATTTTTTTTACAATTTCATTCTCGCAATCGTTAGTTTCGAAAGTAAAATAAAAGTTTAGCGCTACTTTATTTTAAGTGTAAATATGTCAATCTATTTTGATCTATGATTTTATCAAATTTACGAAGCAGTAAGTTAAATCCGTCGATTTATAAAAACTTAAAAAAAAATTTTACTTCGAAAATATATGACTTAAGAATTTTTATAATAGAAGTTTAGAATTTCTATTGTTCCATTAATTTTACGTTTATTATTTTTCTGTTATATTTTTAAATACATGCTAAAATATTTGTTGAACTTTTTACCTTAATTCATTTGACGTGTATTTTATTTATAAATTACTGAATATAATTAGGTAAAATAAAAAAGATCTACTGAACATTCATATGCAAAATTAATAAATAGCTGTTATTAATTAATGTAAAATTTGACCTTTAAAAAATTTTTAAAAGTTAAAATACAATTTTTCTTATACAGTTCGAAGTAAAGATAAAGAAAACTGGTTCTAAACAGGACGTGGTATTTAGAAGATTTTCTAGGACCTATTATACAGAGAATAAAAAAAACCATTATAAGCCTCTGGGTTTGGTGAGAATTCCTTTGTATCTTAGCTTTTCCATTGCCTTCTTTTCCAAAGTCAATTAAAATAATTTATTATTTTTCTTTCAACTTTTTTTTATATTCATGTTTTATGTAATTTTTAAAATTTTATATTTATGTCTTCGATGAAATGCAATGATCGTATAAGTTTAAGAATAACATATTTATTTCATGCTTTGATATATAACAAATTTTTTTTTAATATATAGTAAATAGTGATTTTCGAGGTAATGTTATTGATCTAAATTTGTAAGGAACTTAAAATGTAATAATTTATTTAGCAAATAATTTTAAATTATATGACAGATAATTCAATTTTTTATTTTTATTTTATTAACCATTTTATAAGTGTTTAAGAGATTGTCATATACCGGCATAGATACTTGTTTTACCTTTCTGTATTACAAGTTTTCTGTCAAATGAATTCTCTGAAAATTTTGGTAAAACCACTGAAGTTAGCCAATCTATTGAAAGCTTTTCGTATATTATTTGAAAAATATTAAAAAAATAAAAGTTTCCATTTTTATTGTTTTATTTTTAAAAAATCTCAAGAATTAATTATAATATTTTAACGTTTCAAATGCGGGCTAAAAACATATCTACGATTTCAAATATATTTTTATAACAATTTCCAAATGTTTAATCTTTGCGTTGTTCCGCAAATGAATTTTATTGTGTATGTTAAATGAAAATTGTAGCTGTATTTAAAAGAATTTTATGGTTTTTACTTTCTGCAGAATGTCATTGTGTAATAAAAGAAACATGTAAAAAAATAAATTAATTAATATGATAATACAACATCATTAGAAGAAGCGAAAGATAGAAATGTTTTTAAAATTTCATTTAACATCGCTGTATTTCAGCTATCATTAAGATGTTAATTAGCGATGGAGGTTATCAGTATGCGTGTGAACAAAGCACATGTAATGTACAGTGGTGCTTGTATCAATGGACTGCCGAGAGCGGGATTCGTACTCGGGTCCTCGAGATTATGAACCCAATACTCTACCGACTGAGCCACTGACGACCTCAAGTTTGCGAATTTAATTTGTTTTACTAAAATTTTAAAATAATCAGTGCATTTATTTAAGAGAAAATTTGAAACGATTAAATGATAAAACACGTATCTATGTTGGCATACAGCGGCGTTTTAACGCCAAATTCTGAAATCGTTAAAAAATTATTCTGAAATATCTTTTATATTTCTAACTCTCATTCTTTCGCAATTAAGTACAATTTCAATTTTTTATATTATAATGATTATAAGATAAAATTCATATGATAAAGTACAAGTCGTTAAAAGTAAGAGCCAGAAATATTTCGTGTTATAAAAATCAAATTTTCATTTTTCATTAACATGTGTTGGTTTTTTTGTAAAAGTTTTATTTGAGCAATTATCTAAATAATCATCCAAATATTTTAATTAAACATATTTATAATTAAAAGTAAAATTTAAAAATTCTATATATTTTTATTTATAATATTAATAAATTAGCTAGAACTAATTTGTTTGTATAAATAAAACTTTTTTTGCTTTAATGAAAATTGTGATATACTTTAATTAAAATATTATTTTTACTCTGACAAATGATTGTGTTTTGCAATTGACAAAATATTTGTAATTTTGTTTTAATTTCATGATGGTTTTTACACTGTTAATTAAATTTGATATTATAATCTATAAGATACTATTATAAAAATGAAAAAATATATTCGTTTGATTTTTTTATTAAAAATTTCAATATTTTCATAAATTATATTAAACTGAATAAGCAGCATAATAAAAGAGCACGGAGCACAATTTGAATTGCTAGTTACATATAAAGAAAAATAACTAAAAATAGCAAACGTATTCATTAAAATGAAAACTATATTTATAAAACTTTCTATGACATTAGTATTTTTAAAATCTCTTTTAAAATTTCTCATTAGATATACAAATTCTTACTGACATAAGTGATCGATCACACAAAATCTAGTTTACGGCTGAGAAGAAAAGTCACTGTAATATCTTGATCAAAATTACTTCATTCTTATTATTTTTATATCTTCATACATTATTGATTCTTGATATACGGACAGGTGAATAATTTAATAATGATTTTTATAATACAACTTTTTTACTTCTTCAAATTTCGAAAGGAGACCCACGTAAGGAATTCCCGATGTATTTTTTTTTTTACTTTTAAGCAAATATTGGTTTTGAAAAAAATTTTATCGTCATATCAATTTGTCAATTTCTCGAAAAATTTGATGAATATTCATTAATATAATTTGCAAACGAGTTCATTAATATCATCAGTATTAAAGTTCAAGTTTTATTTTTTTTTCTCTTTTGGATTGCAGAATATGAAGTGTAGGTAACGGTAATATTATAAACGTAAATTTTGCTTATAGAATAATAAAATGATGGAATCATTTGAAAATATTTCATTGATTAATGTTTATTCATAAAGCACGGGTGACAAGTCGTTTATATTTTATTTTTAAATGCCTTTGAGCAAAGAAGAAGAAAGCGGATCCATATTTCACACATTTCCTTCTTCAAAATTAACGTAATTAATGCGGTATTTAAAATTTTTAGCAGTCTCATAGCAACATATTAGTCGTGTATTTTTTTTTTTAAATCGTCGAATTTGCATATTTTTATGCTAAATTTTACATAAGTAGAAGTTTTGTTAACATCAAATTGTCTCTCTATCAAACAAAATTTTTTTACGTGAATGAAAAAGTTTCAATTCGAATTATCTAATTCTAGCGCAATTAATCATGTACATAAGTTTTTACATAAGATTTGCAAATTTGTAATTCAAATTTAATATTTTTTGCAAATCAATAAATTTTTATTATAATGATTAAAAATAACCAATTTTTTAAATCTCGTTATAATTTATTACAAATTTATTGTACAAGGATCATCATAGGATCTAAATTTTAAGTTCAATCATCATAAATTAAAAATAGAATCATTATAATATAAAAGATTCGATTAAAGATGAAATAAAAATAAAAGTCTCTATCAATTTTAAAATACCGTAATGTCTAATAAAATTCTTAACTTTCCTCTAAACTACTTTAAAAGATGTATTTAAAAGAAGAAGAATCTATTAAGTGTTGAATTTTGTCACCTTTCTACTATTTTTTTTCTTTTTTTTTAGTATGTCTCATTTCCTTGTATGATAAAACTAAAAGCCTGCAGAAACTTGCGAATTGAGCGTGTTGAAACGAAGGCCAAGTTTAAGCGTCAAATTCACATTTTTAATAGATGACGAAAGAGTTTAAATGTCTTTGCAAGCAAGTTTCTATGTATATATTATGTTCCCCAGACTGAAATAAGATATAAACATTTTATAATGTTAGAAATAGTTTAGTGCCAAAATCAGATTTTGCCATTTTGCTTGGTAATATTACTTTTTTAACTCAATTTCAATTGGTACGATAAAAAGTTGTAAAAATAAAAGATTCAAATAAAAATTAGTTTTGTAAAATCTTGATACTTTTTTTAAAATATTTTAAATATATATAAAAAATAATGAATATAGTTCACAAAAATTATGGTTTTTAAATTGAGCATAAATTTTATAAAATTGTAAATAAAGAAAAGTCGAAGGTATTAGACTTTCTATTTAAAAGATTATTTTAAACTTAATATCATGTTGAAATATTTAACTAAATAAACTTTTATTTTTAGATGAAAAATGTTGAACGTATCGATAATTTCTTAAATTTTGCCCTAAACCACATTTTTATTTCGGACAAAGTATGCATGAATTCAAAGAGATGAAACTCGATTTTTTACAGAAGTGTGCATAGATTGTAAATTATCAACTATGAATTAATAATATAGCTTTACAAACATAATTAATGATATAATTTTTATTCTTAATTTGCTTAAGATAAATGCGGTGTTTCTAAATTTACAAAATTAATTTTATTTTCGTAAAGTGTCTTTTTTAATTGAACTTTGAGATAGGACTTTTTGCAAATAAATTTTGAGAAAGAATCTTCTATGGCGCAATAGATATATAAATTAAAATCAAATTTTTAACGTTGATGAATTAATGTAATAAATTTCTATTGAATTTTAAAAATATTTAAAATTATTTATTCAATGGCATATTAATGAAAAATTCCTTTTAAAAGTTGGCGGAAAAGTTTTAATATTAAAATTTTCAATTTCAATTTTAGCCCAATTGGACCCGAATTTTTTTTAAGTTAATAAAGTGACCACTGTTAAGGAAGGAAGAAAACTTATTGTGTAATCCAAGAGTAAAGTTTATTTCTTCTTCGAGTATTTACTCCTCTCGCTTCGTTTCACTCACTCGGATCGTAACTCCACCCTCAAAAGAAATATACGACTTTCCTCCCTAGCTGTATAATGTATTATTATTTGTTGTTTCTGCAATTTTCATTTGAATTCAAACACATTCTCGGCGATAAAAATGTTTGCGAAGGTTCGAGTGCTGAAAACCTTTTCGATTCTATTTTTTTTTCGGTAATTATTAATTTCAAATCTTTCCAAATTGTTATCGAATAAATGCACTAAGTATTTTTTATTACTCTAGTATATGTAAATAGATTTTTCGCAATTTTATGATAGTAACAAAACAACTTATGTTTCACTGTTTCTGAATCATTACTTCAAAACAGTTCCAAACTAATCTTAATATAGATCGGAAAGAATCGGAAAAACCGTTTTGGTTTTATTTTAATTTTTCTGTTGGGACATATTTTACCTGCCTTACTGTAAAATCTTACACGATATATGCCACAATATTATGTGATTAAAAAATCTGTAAAAATATTAAGATCGCTTAAACTCTCACTTTTACAGCCATTAATATGTATTATAGAGCTTTTATCTGTTAAAAAATATTTAAATACAATACTGTAATTAAACTTGAAAAAAATTTTCGATTTTAAAATTTTAAAATCAAATTTTTTTTTTTAAGCCCTTACACGAGACCTCACACTTTCTGTGTTTATTTTCTTTCCCATAGTAACCCTAAACAAGCTGAAATTTTTGCATGATTGAAGAACCGGAATAAAATAACGATTTTGTTGTGCGACCAGCTAAGAGTGCCCCTGAATGCATACAAATATCATACAACTTGCCGCAAAAAAAATCTTAACAAATACTTTTCCAACATTAAACTTTGAGCAAAAAAATTGTTTATATACCGTATATTTGAAAATAAACAAAAAACAATGTTATTGGTGTAAATAAATTAATGTCATTGATTTTCTTTTATTTTTAATACCAATTTAACAGACATTTAATGTAAGCGACCTGGGTATGCTTCCATGATCTTCAGTGTGCGATATTTTTGGATATAAATTTTATTAAAATTTATTTTTTTATGATAAAGCATAAAAAAAATTTAAAAAAAGTGAAACTGCAGCAAAATTGCGTTTACCATGTTACCAGGTTAGTCTATATATTTCGAAAAGTACTTTTTATCTTGCTCAACTAGAATAAAAATCTAATTTGTCTGTGTATTTAGACTTGTTCAAAAGAATGCTTTTGCTATTTTCTTTTCAAACATAACTTTTTTAAAGCAATCCTTTTATATTGTTTATTCCTTATGAAATGTTTTTATTCTGTCTTAAATTAAATTTAATGCTTATGCTTATTAATAAACTTCACTTTGCAGAAATGTTCGATCGAAACCGATTGCAAAGTATCGGTTATAATATGATTTCTTGAAACGTCAAACATTAATTTGGAAAAAAAATTAAAAAGGAATTTAATTACTTTACTGTTAAACGGTTAAGAGTCATATGTAATTGTTTAGATTGTGAGTCGGTCTGTGGTTTATTCGGTAGAGCGTTGGATTCGTAATCTCGGAACTCTGAGTTCGAATCCCGCTCTCGGCAGCCGATTGATGCAAGCACCACTGTACGTCACATGTGCTGCAGTTCACAAACACACAAAAATAGCATAGCATAAATGCAGCGACGTTAAAAAAAAATTGCTTAGATTGTTTCCACGGTATGTCTAATATTTTGTTGTTGCGTATCTATAACCGATCGA
Organism: Anastatus disparis; assembly: GCA_017163975.1. Taxonomy (NCBI): domain Eukaryota; kingdom Metazoa; phylum Arthropoda; class Insecta; order Hymenoptera; family Eupelmidae; genus Anastatus; species Anastatus disparis. The sequence goes on from JAFFSR010000261.1 coordinate 1,097,525, forward strand.
TAACGTAATTTAAGTCTTCATTAATCGGTCCAAATTTCTGTTTGCTGTTTTAAAAATCCATCTCAAAACTATTTGCATTTTTCGCTCAAGCATTTCGAGTAGAGTCATTACACAAGTAAAGGATAAATTTTTTATTTATAGAATATTTACAGTTGTAAAGATTTAAAAGTGTATCATTTGATTTTAAATTAAGATTAACTATTTTCCTTTAGTTAATTTAGCTCATTAATAAGCTATATAAAAGTAGAGCTGTAAATTTAAATATTCATTCAATTATGTAAAAAGTTAAAAACAATTTACAAAGTACAAAGTAATAACTGGAATGTCTTTAACAAAAGCTCAGATTTAAAAGTTTTATGCAAACCATATTAAGAATTTTCAATATAACTACTAATAACATCAAATTATATAATAATTTCTAGAATAATTAGAACTCATTTTTTTGTACAATATAAAGGGAAAAATTACATAATTTTTTATAGTTTCAAAATTATCGGCTGAGATAAAGTAAATGATTAAATGTTGTTTAAATAATGGATTCAAAGTTAAAGAAATTTCTTTTTGATACAGTAGTATCATTGATAGAATTAAAACAACAAGTTTATTACATTACCTAAAAATTTCAAATCGCTCATTAATATGTTGAAGTTGAGATGCTATTTTAACTATTATAATTATGTAGCTATCTGAAAAATTAACACAGTAGCACCTCTTTCATGTATTTACATTAATAAATGCATATTACTATTCGCTTTAGACAAAATTGAATTTGCATTATTTATGCATATAGCTTATCTCTAATAACAATTTTTTTTTTACTAAAAGCTAGACTTAAAGCTAGGCTAGAAAGGTGACTAAGTTCTTCTACACATTGTTTAAATGATTAGCAAAAAATTTCATATTTAGTTACAACACTATTTATACTATCTGCAATACCTTTGATATTCCAAAATCTAATCTCGACTTATTCAATAAATTGTTTTGATCTCTTAAATTTGATATTAAACCTCATAATTAATGATGAATCTTGTTTATGAGAAGTAATATAATTATAACAACTCTAAATACAAACTATTGTAACTATTGTGAAAACTTCTACCAAATCTAATTAAAACACTGTCACATCATTATCATCAAGTCAGTTGCTAGATTATTTACAAAATACTTATAATAAATTAGTAATAATGAATAATCGTTATCTTGAAAAAAATTCATGTATAACTTACTTCTGTTCCTGCAAAAAACATTTCATACTTTCTCCTTATTTTTGCAAACATTCCTGATTTACTTTCCAAATTTGTAAGAAATAAAAATATCATAAACATTGGGTGTACAGTTGTTACTTAAAAATAGATGACAATTGCATTGTTACATATATGTGATACAATCTCTTGTAAATCTATTGAATATTCTACACCGACTGCAATATTAACTTGGTTATATTGGCTAATTTCTGGCTAGATCACTTTTTTCCATGTAAACATAATGCTTCTTTATAATTTTATATTCTTTCTTTATAATTTATCAGATTTCTTTTCTGGATTAAAAAAAAACTTAACTGTACGTACAATTTACAATATTTTTGAAGGAGATTATTAAAAAATGCTTGCCAATCATCTTTGGTAAATATTTTTGTCATTACAATTTACAATTCATATGGATTTATGATACATTCACATTTGGTGTATATTATTGTTTGTATATAAGGGATAATCTACAAAAGCATTTTACTATATTTGTGTAAAGTGTGATAGAAGTATAAAAGTGCATGAATAAAACAAAGATAGAACAAAAGCTAACGGCGCCACTAGCGCGTCACAGTATTCATGGCAAGGGTCAAAATAGTCAGTGCACTCAAGTAGCAAGTAGCTTGAGGTGAAGAGGTTAGTTTTTGTATACGGCGTGAATATCTAAAATCATTATCTGGTTTGCGGCTATCGAGTCGTGATAAGTGATCAGTTTTTTTTTAATTTCATGCAGCCCTTTTAATTATGTTGAAAAGGTATAGTTTAAAAAATTCATATTTTAAAATCTGTTAAAAAATTATACTATTTTATTTATTTTTCATAAAATATAAAGGTTATGATATAATCATAATTAACCTGGGCATTGGAAAAAAAGAAGGAGCTCAGCTGTCTGATTTCTTTGAATGCAACACACTTTTTCTCCTTGTAAAAATTATTGTAGTTATTTGTACTCATTCTCTTATCATTAATTAAACAAAAACGACTTATTCTATTCTTTGCTGCTTGGCGTGGTTATAAAGTATGAGCATTTGTGGCGCGTATATATTATTTTAGAGGTCCGCAAATACAATGATTCACTTGGAGCCCAGTACAAACGAGATATTGAGGTAAGCGAGTCTCTTCGCTGAGCATCTATAATCTCATAAAAATTCACCAAGCCAAGCTCGTGAATTTACTCCTATTTTTTGCATTCTGCACTCTTAAGTTTTTTTTATTTCTTTCTTTGGAAATCACTTTTTTCATCAAGGTTGATTATTATCACATTTACTCTTCTTATCCTAAAACAAAATTTTTAATTTCATTTAACAATAAAAACTTCTTTTGAACTTCTTTTGATTCTTTGATAGGAAGAAACGGATTTTTAATATTCAATTATCCATTTTATTGTAATATCCTTGGTTCCATCCTTCATTATTTTATATTTCAAATTAAAACCCTGTATGTCAAGCTTTATGTTGTATCAGTATCAAGTATAATGTAATTAACACTAAGAATTTAAGCATTCATATTTAACACACATTTAATCACGTTTGATTATTATTATCTTTATAGTATAGTATTTGTTTCATATATATTTTTTAATTTCAGTTCAAAAATGAAGGGTGTCATCGACGTGCTTGCTATGCAGCGAGAAAAAAGACTCAGCTTACAGAAGAGCGTCATCATTGACTATTCTAAAGCAAGCAATAGTTTTACAGTAGCCAGATTTATATTTGAATGCGGTAAGTAAAAGCATTTAAATTTTTATATTTCTATATTCATTCAATATTAAGTAAAATAAATGAAAAATTTTTTTTATTAACTTTGTTCTTACTATTTAATATTTTTTAGGTTTAAAATTAGAAACTCATCCATTGACGATATCTACAGCTGCTTCTTTATATCATAGATTTATGAGAGAATCATCTGCACAGGGATATGACCCATATGTAAGTGTATTGAAATTAAAATTAAATTATAATATTAAATATTCTAATAACAATATAAATACTCTTTTTTTACAGTTGATAGCAGCTACCTGTTTGTATTTAGCAGGAAAAATAAAAGATAATAATCTGAAAATAAGAGATGTCATGAATGTATCTTATAGTACATTACACAGAGGTTCTGCACCATTAGAGTTAGGGGATCAATACTGGGCAATGCGCGACGCCATAGTACAAGCAGAGCTATTAATAATGCGTATGCTTAAATTTCAAGTTGTTCAAGAACATCCCCATAAAGTAAATATTGTTTTCAGTCAATTTTTATAAATTTCAATGAATTTGAAAAAAATTATTTGTATTCATTAATTTACATGCGTAAAGTATTTTAATCCAAAACACTTATATTCCTTGCAGTAATAAGAATTATAAAATAATTTTCATTAAAAGAAAAAAATATGAAAAAAACTTGTTTACATAAGTAAAAAACAAACTTTAGTTACAATGGAAAATATAACCATATTGTTTATTTTCATATGTTCAAAATAAAAAATGTCATTTTAAATGAAATAATTTTCACATTTAAATTATCAAAAATATTTGTTATTATTTGGTAAAGAGAAAAATTAATTAAAAAATTTTTATTCAGTACATGCTGCATTACTTAAGATCTTTACAAGCATGGTTTGGAGAAGAGGAATGGCAAAAGTATCCTGTTGCAAGAACGAGTATGGCTTTGCTTCAAGATTTTCATCATACTCCAGACGTCTTGGATTTTCCACCAAATTTAATTGCTATAGCTTGTATTAATTTGGCTTTGCAGATTTATGGAGTGGTGGTGCCTTTAATGGATGAATGTGATCAACAGCCATGGTTTAATGTAAATATAAAAACCTAAAATATACAATTTTTGAATTTTAATTACAAAATAAAAGTTTAAACAACATGAAATTTTAAGATAAAATTTAAATATTTTTATTTAAAAAAAGTAGATAATTTATTAAATTATAAATTAGATAATTATTCTAATGCATCGGATTACATGTTTTAAAATTTGAAATATTTAGTGTAAAATGAAATTTAATATAAACAAAAATATTGAATATAATAAATTATCTTTTTATTACTAATAACAAAAATTATATACAAAGTGAATATAAATTAATGAAAAATCAAATAGGATAAATTTTTATATTTTATTGATATACTTTATTGCAATAGAGTTTTACTATTCCATCGAGTGAATCACATTTTAAAATTTTTTCAAGACAACATGAATTTTATATGATATACAGATCAACATTCACGAACAGCCTTTTATAATCAATAACATTTTTACAGGTATTCTGCAAAGATTTAACCAGAGACAAGCTTTGGGAAATAATGGAAAAAATCATGGCATCGTACGAAGAAGAGCCAGAAACGAGAGATCATTAATCTTGTCTATAGTTACCTGAATTAGATTTTTGCACACTGAGTCATTCACTATTTTTAATGTAATTTGAATAATTAAGTTATAAATAAGTCCTGCTAGTGATTTATACACTCTCACATTTGTCAATTTTTATATGTGTAAATATAGAATTAGTAAAAAAATCATTTAATCGACTAAATTACGAGTTTACTTGTTATTTAAAAGCACAAATTTTCCCATTGTATTTTACTTTTTATTTTATTTTACTTTGAGAACTCATTATGCGCAGTCTCGTTTATTTTGGTCGATGCATCAGTACTTTAGAAGAAATATTATATATATAATTATCTTGAAAAATATATTGAATAATGTTAGAATCACAAATTTGGTGTAGTTTATATATTAATTTGATATTACTGAAAAGTGTCTGAATGTTCAAGTCTAAATTTTTTATTTTTATTTAACGTCGTTGTATTTATGCTATCATTGCGATGTTTATTAACGATGGAAGTTTTCAGTGTGTTTGAGAACAAAGCACATGTAACGTATACAGTGGTGCTTGTACAAATCGGCCGAGACCAGGATTCGAACTCGCGTCCCCGAGAGCACGAATCCATCACTCTACCGATTGAGCTACTGACAACTTCTCAAGTCTAAATTTATTTGGCAGAAAAACCATCTTGAAAATTATTGATTTAATTTCAGTCGTAAACATCATATACGTTTTCTTTATTAAAAAGAATTTGCATAATAAAAGAGCGTCGGTGACGAAAATATATTTATTTACAAAAAAAAAAGTTAATGAAATGTTAAATAAAGCAAAAAATTTAAGTACTTTAAAAAATAATTACTTTCAAAAAAGTTTTTCGCCAATTTCGTAGTGAAAATGGCTTCTAAATGGTTTATGTATTTTATAACGCTAAAACTTATTATTTTAACACAAAAACTTATACTTAAACATTATCTAAGAGTAATAATTTTTTTTAACGTCGCTATATTTATGTTACTTTTAATGCTAATCAGCGACGGAGCCCGTAAGTGTGTTTGTGAACAAAGCACATGTAAAGTACAGTGGTGCTTTTATCAATCGGCTGCCGAGAGTGGGATTCGAACTCAGAACCCCGAGATTACGAATCCAACGCTCTACCGACTGAGCCACTCACCGGCTCACAAGAGTAATAATATAATCTAAATATTCAAACTATTTGCACATATATTCCGCCTATACAAGCACCTTTTCATTATTTTGATGATTTGGGTCCCGGTAATAATTCTAAAAGTCTAAAGTTTTGAGAATTTTTGTATAAAATCTTTTGATCAAAAAAATTTATAGGCAATCGTACAAAAAATTTGATTTTAAAAATACTTTCTTTAAGTTCATACAAACTATAATTGAAATTTATAATTGAAAAATCATTCCTAGTTTTAATAGAAAGATTTAATTTTTTTTATAATCCATGTTAATAAATGCGTTTCTTTTTAATAAAAACGTATCGTAATTTGTAAAGTTTCACGATATTTGTATGTTCAACATATTAAAAATTCTCGTTTCCTCATTTGTGATATTACGAACAATTAATGTTCATAAAAGTAATACTTAAATATTTGAAATGAATTGCAAACTATTATAGCTTTATTAATACCTTAACAATTTAATTTTTCTCTCAGTACACTTTATACTTTATTTGACCCTTGATATAAAAATTATCGTATAAACTTCATTTTAAAAGTTTAATATCATTAAAATAATTAGTCGACAATTGAGCTTAATTCAATTATCGACTAATTACAATACTTAAAACTTTGTTTGATGGTACAAAGTCAATATAATTTTTCTTTTTTTTACCAACTAAATATAATGTCTTTCGTTAAATCGATTTTCTTAAATTTTTTTTTATAAGTTATTATATACATTTTAAAATCACATAAAAAACAATCGCACTGCAATGTTTCAAGCAATTATTTAAAAGTATTTTTTTCACTAAATAATATTTAAACTATTTAAATAATCATTGCATGTATAATAATTTTTAGAAAATAAGAAGAAAGGAAAAAGAGATGAAAAATTCTTCGCAGCTAATCAATAATAATAGTAGACTTTTAAGTTTCATTAAATGGGATTGAAATGTAATAAGTACATCATTGGAAAAATTCAAATGAAAATTCATTATAATACCAACAAAAGAAAAATGTTAAAAATAAATATCCAATTTTATAAATTATATTAAATACTAGATACAAAATATACACTATTCAGTAAATGAATGAAATAAATTGAAAATCTTATCTTACCGAAGTAATAATATCAATGTAAAAAAATGAATATTCAGAATATTTCCAATAAAACACTTTCTTTTCTTTTCCTTTTGTTTAAAACGAAATGAAATCATCGTCTTAAACAGACTGCAATTCCATAATTGTCGATTGTCTTCTCAACGAAACTATATGTTTATAGAAGAGTCTTCTTTTACATATATATATTTTTTAAAATTTTCCAACGTATATTCTTTTTCTTTTAGTAACAATGGATTCTGTGCAAATCTTATACGCTATTTAGGAGAATATAAGTTTTATATCTTCCCAAAAGGGAGAAAAAGAAATGTTATTTTTTTTTAAATATCGATAAGAATTTGTTCTATTTAGTTAATAACTAATAAGTTAGCAAATAAACAACCAAAAAGAAACAAATACAATTATGAATATTACTTTAACAAATTCTTATCGATGCTCGGCGATAATCTTTGGTTTTCATTTTCATTAGTTATTACATTATATACGAGGCAATATAAGTGGACAGACAATTTTTTTAAGTACGTCGTCTTAATATATATATCCGCAATCTTTCACAATGATCGACATGTACAGTAGTGTATACATTTTAAAATTCTTATAATTGCATGTTTTTTGTTTATCATCATAAATTTTTTATCATTTTTTTTTCTAACTATAGCAATTGATTTACAATAAATTGATAATTTATAATGTTTTTTTAACATTTAAATTATTTATAATTATTTATACCCGTTCGATAAGAGTCGGCAGAGTCTTTTGCTTTAGTTTTATTTTTAGACCATCTTAGAGTCGTTTTAGTTATATATTTTTTAAATATTTTCTTTATTTTTAATTGTTGTCAATAGTCGGTTTAATTGAAGAAAGGAAATTTTTAAAAACAAAATTAAACACGTGTGTAAATGTGTATTTTAAAGTTTTGAACCCTGAAAATTTCATGTTATTTAGGCCGCTTCCTTTGCTTTCATGAAGTAAGTGAGAATGTCGATCGGCAGAGGGAATACAATCGTCGAATTCTTTTCGGCTGAAATTGTATTGAGTGTCTGAAAATAAAAATAAGATTTTTTTTCATTAGGCAAAATGTAACTTGAAACATAAATTATAAATTTTTTAAAAAATTGTGTCAGTTTTAATCTCTAATATTTTAATTTTATAATAGAAGACAAATATGTTATATATTTTAAAAATATTAATTTAAATAATGTTATTGATATTCTACTGAAATTAAATAATTCTTTTTTCTAATCATTTAATAAATATTTTAAAAGATGCATATATTTTTCCATCAAAAGAAATTTAAAAATGTAAAAAAAAATAAAATAATGACCTGGAGATATCTAAGCTGAAGAGCAGCTGGTGAATCGCCAATAACTTCAGAAGCTTCTCGTAGTGCTCTGCTAGCTTTTTGTTCACCTTCAGCAGCAATGACCTATTAACATAAAAAATTAATTAATTTTTAATTCAAATATATAATATATAATATTTAATTTGAATTTAAAAAAATAAATATTTAAATATACCTTAGCACGTCCTTCGCGAGTAGCTTCAGCTTCAGCGGCCATGGCTCTTTGCAATTGAACTGGCAGTCGTACGTCTTTGCTGTAAGTGTAAAAATTAATTTTAATAAATTCATAATTAATTGATAAATAGAATTAAAATATTTAAAATTTTATTTTTTTTAATAATAGTTAACGTACATTTCAACTCGCTCTACTTTGATGCCCCATGAATCAGTAGCTTCGTCCAATGAAATCTTTGAAAATTCATTAAAAATAATTATTAATTTTCAAAATCATTTAAGAATTAAGTAAAAAAAATTATAATTATTCAAATTATTTAATTGATATAAATATATAGTACTATATTAAATATATATTAAAAATATAGATATAAAAATATAGTACTAGAGTATAAAAAATAAAACTCACCTGCATATTGCCAGAAATAGTTTCGCGCTCACTTAAAATATCCTGTAGCGTTCTAGTGCCCATGGTATTACGTAAAGTGGTCTGTGCTAAAAGTCTTGTGCTGTGATGGGCATTTTCAACATTGGCAATTGAAATAGTCGCGTTATTAACTCTATAATAAACTACAGCATCAACAGATACTGTCACGCTGTCTTTTGTCAAAACCTGCAAGAAAAGAATGAAAAAACACATTTTTTTATATTGTTATAACGCTGCATTTTTTAAAGATTACGATTTTTTGGGGCTTGGAAAGGAGGCAGTCAGAGTGTTCTTAATGATTATTTAAATTTTATTTCAAATTCTACTATAGGGGTGATTCCAAGCTTTATTTTTAGATTCCACGGGGGTGATTTTAAGTTTTATTTTTAGATTCTACGGGGTTGATTTTAAATTTTATTCTTCAGATTCCACCGAGTGATTATGTATAAGGGTAATATTCTGATTGCCATTATTGTTATTATCGTTATTGATACTGTTTTGACGTAAGACCAATAGAAACATTCTTTAATTTATTTAATTTTTTTTATTTAATTAAATATATGTTAATTCTGAATTAGAATGAGGTCAGTGATTTTAAATGAAGTAGCTTTTCAATAATTTAAAAAAAAATTTCATCAAACCATTTTATCGATAGTTTTGATTTGAAATTTACATCATAATGTGACGTATAAGTAGATAGTATTACGATGATATATACGATGGAAAAACTTTAAATTATGTAGGAAGATAATGTCATAAAGTTAAAATTTTGCAAAATGATGGATCAGTCTGTTTTAAAATAGCTTGAAGAAAAAATACGTATAATTTACGTTTTAGTTGCTTAATTGAATTTTACTTTTTACATTTGAAAAGATAAAAATGTTACCTTTGAAAAGGTATTGTTTTTTTTTATTATATGCTTTTTTGTACTAAAAATATTTCCATATAACATGAAAACTACATTTTCAAAAATATGCAATTTCATATTCAAATAACTAATTTAAAGAAAAAATATATATAAATTTACATTCTCTCCCTTACGTTAAATAATAAAAAAGTTCTTTATTCAAAGGAATTACACATTCAAAATAGAGAGAAGAAAAAAACTAAAGTTTTTATCTTTTAAAACGGATCAAAGCGAATAATCTTATATGTGTATTTTCCCTTCCATTGCGCATTGTAATATATTTTTGAATTTCAAATATATAACATTATACGAAACCTCTTGAGGCGGTACATCGTAAGTTCGCGTACGCAAGTCAACCCGGGCGTAGCTGTCGACACATGGTAAGATGAAGAAAATACCTGAAAAAGGGAGAAAAGAAAATTAAAAATAAAAGTTTATAAATTAAAAAAATATAACTGTAATATTTTTTTCTTGATTTTCTTTTAATAATAAATGAGATGTTTTTAAAAATATGAGAATCAAACTTAAATTAATATTTAAATATAAAAAAAAATTCATTATACATATTTTTTTGTTATTCACAAGAGGTTGTAGCGTTTATTTGAAATTTATGAAAAAAGAATTTTCAATTATAATCTCTGTTAATAGAACGGTCAGTTTAATTTTTTTTTAAATAAATTTCCATTTCTCATGTACTCTTATAAATGTATAAAAATATATTTAAAAGCATATATAACGTTATTCAAAGAACAGTAAATATTATGAGCAAAAAAATCAATATTTTAAAATAAAAGATAAAAATATGATCGAAAGGTATCAGATATAATTATTTTTTTTTACTAAGAAACGTAATTACTACAATATTGTTTATATAGAACTTAATAAATAGGGTTTAAATATTGTTAATTTTATAAAACTACATAATTTAAAATCTTCCAATGTCAAGCTCCATATCTCGAATTCTCAATTTAATAAAATCTTGTAGACAATGGCTAAAGTACGTTAGGCGAAGCAAATGGGTAAACTAAAAGTTTAATTCAAGACACAGTGTACACACACGAAAACTTTCGTTAAGGGTCTCAAGTTTCAAATTCATCAAACAACTTGTTTAACAGCACGAAGTTTATACGCTTGTTAAATTTACATTTTAATGCTTTTAGATATATTACGTGCACATCATTGTCGTATTACTAGATTGAAAATAAATCAGATGAAAAAGTTTTATGTTTGGAAATTTTTTGTAATATGTGTAAGATTTGATTGAAATTCGATGTAAATTTAGCTTAAAATTATTTTATTTTCTGTAACTTATATATTGCAATTTAAACTTTTAACTTTAGTAATAGTGATAAATTTCAAATCAACGTATAAATTGTTTTTTTATGATAGTATTTATTTATTAAATTATTTAATGTATAGCAATTCAAATAATTTACTCCAAAAAGATATTTATTATTGCAACAGGTTGGACAGAATCCAAAACCTTTTGATCTAAGTATTTTTCGGAAAAAATGTTAAAACCGTCTTACTATATTATAAGTTGATTCTCGGATTTTAGAAAAAATTAAAGGTATTTAAAAATATGTTAAAAATGTGAATAACGTTTATATATTCATATGTACTTTTACCAAAAAGTTATTTTTCAAAATTTAAAAAAATCAGAAATACTGATGTAAGCCCCTTTTTATAAAATTATTCGCGTTGACGTTATTTTGCTCTTTAAACGTGAAAGTGACTTTTATAGTCATATAACAAGAATTTAAAATTTAAATATAAATCTCAATAAAATCGAATGCAAACATCTACACGCATTTGCATATTTATATACATTACCTGGTCCTTTAGCACCACCGGATAATAGTCTTCCGAGGCGGAATATAACAGCTCTCTCGTATTCTTGCACCACCTGTTATGAAAAATAATTTCAAAAATGGAAAAAATAATATATGAAAAAATGATTTTTTACTTTAATAGCATTTTTATTATTTTTATTCCTTTTATATAAATACATGTATATATAAAAAATCATAAAGAATAATGATGTCACGTAAAAGCTAATATTGGTTTTTGCAATATGGAAAATCTTGTCGCTAAAGTCGTATATATTTTATGAATGTCTATTCTGAATTTTATTTTCTTATGATAGGAAAATGAGCTGAGAAACTTGATATTACTCCTTAAAAGATAAGGTACAAATATAAATTGATGTCACTTCATTGAATAGCTATAGTAAAAAAGGTTCAATTTAAGCGTAAATTAACAAAAAAATAAACATTTTTACAACCAAACAAAATTAAAAATCCAACTTAATAACAGCTGTACATTAAAAAATGTTAAATGATACTCACTAATTATAAATTCTATACTTTTTTTATCTATCATAAATTTCTTTTTGACTGTATATTAGATTTTTAGTAAATAAGAAATTATCTAATTTTTGTATTTTTCTTTTTTTAGTTTTGTAAAGTACTTACTTTGAAGCATATGAAGAGAGAAAATGGCATCGTCATAATAACCAGTGCCCACGAAAGGATAATAAGGACTTTTCCACATGTGCCCTCGTCATGACCTTCTTTAGCACTGTCTTCGGCTGAAAATTTAAATACAATATTTACGTTAATTCAAATATGTAATTGAAAAAATTTTTAATTAAGAATATTTTAGTTTCTAATAATATAAGGCTTTCGTCTATAAAGCCAACATTTGAAGAGATACGCTTAGCTAAATCAATATTGTTGAGTATGAATTTTTTAAAAATATTTAAAATAATTATGTATTGATTTAACTGCATTATAATTAAGTTTAAATTTTCTTTCAAGTTTAGCTTAGAAACTTAATTAATTAGAGAACTGAAGCATCAATAATCGTTAAATAAAATTGCGATTGAGTAAATGATGAACTATTAGAGCAAATTTTAACCCTGGTGAAAATTGAAACATTTTTTTATCATTTTATGGCCATTAGAAATGGAAACGCATTTTTTAACATTTTATGGCTATTTCTTTGACATTATTATTACTAATTATCTTAAATTTTTACATACACTTTTTTATATTAAAATTAATTTTTTCGTTTAATTTAACTTTAATAATTTAATGTGTGATAATATTTTTTATAATATTATTAAGTATATTAAAAAAATAATTAACATATAAGCATATTGCTCAAATGATCATATACAACATCTTTTTTTTCTAATAGCCAGAAATCGATATTATTGAAATAAAGTACAAAATTTTTTGCATGGTTGAACTATTATTATTATTATTATTATACTTGGATTTTTTTTAATAAAATAAAATATTTAAGAAAAAAAATATAAAAAGAATGCAGTTGTCAAAAAAAAAAATTATTTTAGTGGAGTATTGAAACTTTTTGATTTGAATATTTAATATACTTTTATAAAAATCTATTTTAATGTCATTATTATACGATCAGTTAGGATTAATATATTTATAAAAAAAAATATTACTTTGTCAGTCTATAATTTCTAATATTTTAAACGGCAGTGTGAACTACATTAACTTATTATTTCGAGCGATAGTATAAATTATATAATTAATTTTTTTGTCAAATTCAAAGCTTATAGAATTTTAACTTCATTTAAAACTTTGTCTGGAATTTCTAAATTAGAAAATTAAATTAATTCTCGAATATTAACCAGGTGAGTACAGAACTTCGAATTACCAATTTTGTTGAAACCACGAGAAATAGTTTCTTATTTTGGATTCCAACGTTCGATAGATTTGAAGTTACGTGATATGATAGCAATGACTTTATGAAACAATAAAGTAATTAACAATTTTTTAAAGCACCATAAATCAACGCATTTTTATTTTACATAACTAACCAAAATAACACAATTTTAAGAAAAATTTTTTAAAACCAACGCATTGGCTGGGAGTTTAAGCGTGCTTCGGATCATCTGCAAAGTTAAGCAGTTTTGAGTCTGGTATTTACTTGGATAGCTCTTTCGATAGTTTAAAAAGAAAATTTTTTTAAAGTGTTTCAAATTAAATATTGTTGCATTTACAATCTTTATTTTTTTAATCAGATCCAACCCGGTTGCACCAGAATTCATGCAAATGCTGAGCCTAAAACTGCTTAACTTTTTGTTGCGGTCCAGACATTGGTCCTAAAGAATTTACCTTAAATTTTTTGTATTATTTCGGTGACTTATGTAAGATAAACACGTGTTCATTTATGGTTTTTTGAAACAATATTAATTTTTATTGTATTTTGACTCTTTCAGTAAAAAGTAAGTCTTAAATATAAATTCCTATTTACTGATACACACAATTACCCTTACATTATTTATTTACTAATTGTATATTAATGACCATTAATAGCGTACAAATAATACATAAAAAATCAATTTCGAACAATTATCAGACAACATTTACAATTCCACGTCAATTATAACGTTATCAAATAACGTTTAGAAAACAACACACGAGTGCTTAATAATCGTCAATAAAATAAAAGTTATATATATCTGTTTGCTGCTTTGGTTCTTTTTTGTTCCTTTTTTTTTTATTTCCGTTTATTGTAGCAAAAAATAGAAACGATATGTAACTGACATACAAGCGGTCATATCGTCGATGCACGACTTTCCATTCTAAAAATAAACCTTTTACCTTAACATAATTATAAGAGCATTGTCTATACATAAACTTTTATGGATTGTTCCATAAAATGAAAGAAAAAAAGGAAAATCAAATAAAGAAGCACTGAGGTCACGAGCATTTTTATTCAATATGACGTTTGGTGGGATTATAATCGGGAAATTTCATTGTTTCTCAAATCAATTATTTAAAATGAAAAAAATTTTGTTTATTTACTTATGGAATAAATGATTATTGGTTTGAAGAAATTCTGTAAAAGGTTTTTTCTTTTCTTAGAGACATTTTTATATAAATTTATCTAATAATTTAAAATTCTTATTGTTTATGGATGTTAGGCTCACGTGCAGTGTAAGCTATTAAAATTTAAAATACGCATGTAGAAGTAAAAAAAAATAAAAATGTAAATAAAAAATGTTTGACGTCATCGACGTTACAGTTTCATTTTTTTTACTGCTATCGCATAAAATCTATTGTGAAAGTTCGAAATTGTGTTACGCACAATTTTTTCTCTTCTTTTTTTTCTAATTTTGACGTAAAACGATAAATTTATGACGATATTGGAAGCGGAGTATAAAACTATAGGAAGATTATTTTTTGAATTGAAAATTGACGTTCAAAGGATTATTATTGATGGATTAGAATTTTGAAACAATAAAAATAAAATAAGCTTATTTTCAAAGTATGAAATTGGTCGTGCAGGTCGACTAAAAACAATGCAAAGCAATAAAAAATATTTTTCAAAATGTCAATCACAGTAAGATATGATTTGAATGAAACAACTTTGTATACAAAAAACAAAAGTGCAGCTTTAATATTGTTGAATTCGAAAATACTGTTTTTAATCAAGTCATTCTTCCTTCAGGATTAAAACAATCCATTTTGATTGAATA
The DNA here is from genome assembly GCA_017163975.1 of Anastatus disparis. NCBI lineage: Eukaryota > Metazoa > Arthropoda > Insecta > Hymenoptera > Eupelmidae > Anastatus > Anastatus disparis. The sequence goes on from JAFFSR010000261.1 coordinate 1,112,765, forward strand.
GACTTTTTTTCATGAATGTAAAATATTCCATAGAGAATTTGATCCTTCATTTATATCAATTTTCAAAAAAATGTTCAATCATTTACAACAAGAAATTTTGAATACCAAGTATATTGTAAAAAAAGTGCTCTTGATCGACAGAACTAGCTCAATTGAATTATCGTCAAAATCCAGTAGAAAATTGTCAGTAGCCTAATAGGAAATACTATATATGCAACATTCATGTCAAAAATTAACTTATAAAAGGATAAAAACGTTTCTGAAGTATAGTTACAATAAAATTTAATAATAGTTATTACATTTAAAATTTTACTTAAATGCGCTGCATAAATGTCACAGTGACATTTATTCAACTTAATTTTGGACCATTTAAATATTAATTAAAACGCAATTTAATTTAAGATTCTTCGTATTTCATTGTGCATAAATAAATTCCATCCACTTTAAAAGTAGACGAAGATATATCCGAAAGTGGAAATTATTGATATACAATTGGATCTAGTACATTTCCATTAAATTTTAAATTGAACCTCTGTATCGCTAAAAAATTCAAATATATTTTAAGCTCTGTACGTGTCACGTTGGGTTAACGTTCCATATACCGAGATTAATAGTTATCGTTTAAATGATAATACGTACCGTACGATATGCAATTCGTTAAAAATTTAAAATTGTCATTCAAGTATCGAATTATCCATTGTCTTGTTTAATCTAATTTTCGATTATAGTCATTTGGACATTTAAACATTAATTTAAAATTCTAACGTGCATTTCGTTGAGAATGAACAGAAGGATAAATTTTTATGTAAATTATATAAACAAAACTGTAAAGTTCAATTCTAATTAAGTGTTAGATCGTGATGAAATATAAATAGTGAAGAATAATTTTTTATTCTTTAAAAAAAAAACAGCATTATCAAATATTTTATATTAAATAAAATGTAATAAAAAATCAATTTGAATTTTGATATAATTTTTACAGTTATCATTGTAATATTAAAGAAAAAATAAAATCGATTATATCAAAATGAAAATATTTTACGCTTGAACTAATCAAGCGTGTGACATATTCAAATCTAACCATCGCATATAGTTGAAAAGCATGTAATGTGCAACTACTATCCATCATAAATAATCAAACGAATCTGAAAAAAAATATAAAGACAAAAGTTTTATATTTTTTTTTTGCAAAAGCGATCGATATGAAAGCATCGGGGCACGCGTTGTCGACATGGTTTGACCCCTGATATTTTTTTTTCCTCCTTTGGTCTTATATTATAAGGTTATATGTTTATATATGTATCGAACGAGCAAAGGCGCCACAGCTTCTTTCTTTTCATCTTCCTTTATTTTTCTTGGAGAAAAAATAAGAGCAAAGTAAAGGGATGTTTGGCTTTTGTCCTTTCCCAGCGGTAAGGCTGTTTTTACTTTCTTGTATCAAGGAGTATCGATATCTTTTGTTATATGGTGACGGTTATTGCTATTTGTTTGCTCGAGATAACAAATATTCTCCTTTTCTTTCTATTTTTATTTTTCTACTTTTTCCAAGATTGGTTTAGTATAAGATAGTTTTTTTTCTATATTCAGAAATTTTTATATTACTTTGCTGAATTCTTAAAAAAATAAATATTTTTGTATATATTTGATAAATTTGCAGTTCATCTACGTGCCTTTTGCAGTTTTTTCAAGTTTAAAACATTCGTAAGTTCATTTTGTGAAATGTGACGCATAAACTTGTCTATGAATGCCCCATAAACCAGCCACTCATATTAAAATATAAAATGCATAAAATGATAATATCTTGACTCCATTATAAAAATCCTCAACTTAGGTAATAATAAAATGACATATAACTTTTTTAGTACCAGTTACGCAAAAAATGCTAAAAATATTATGATTTTGAAAATTCCATATTTTTTACTTTTTAAAATGCTCTACGACAAGGGGTTCAAGAGTTCAACAAGAATTAGTGTACAGTATTTGTGCTTCTGTATGATGCTAATTAGCGACGAAGGTAGTTTCAATGTGTTTTTGAACTTCAGCACATGTAACGTACAGTAGTGCTTGTATAAATTGGCCTAGAGCGGGATTCAAACTCGGGATCTCGAGATTATGAATCCATCGCATTTTCGACCGAGCCACTATGACGACCTCTGATCATGCTGATATCTGTCTAATATTTTATTTTCAATTTTTCAAGTTAACTAAAAAATGTTTGTATCGTAAAAACGTACACGTGGCTTATGTAATAAACTAACGACATTTAACTAGTTTTAATGAATATTCAAAAGATATTACACGACTATTATTCATACGTATAATTATGAACTATACTTTAATATTAACTAATTACAGCATAATTAATATGTTTACTTTTTAAATTAAAAAAAGTAATTCATTAAAAACAAAGAAAAAAAGAGCATTTTATTTTGTACTTAAATTTTTGACTTGCTTAGCGGAAAAAGTTAATGTAAAACGTTTGAGTCTTTATATAGCTTTACTTTAGAAACAAGTTTTTAATTTTACTCTTTTAGCTTAAAACGTTCATTCTCTCTCTCTTCTTTTTTCTTTATTTACTATGGTTTGACGTACGTCAGAGGTTTAAAGTTTAAATTAAACAATTACAAAGTATTGAGTAAGTATGAGAGGAAAAATAAAGTTGTCGTATGAGAAAAAAAAAGAAAACTCGAGTTTCATCTCGAGCTTTATGCTTTGTAACATACGGAATAAAAAAAACTTTTTATACAACTTAATATTTTCAGTTATGATGATGAAAATTTTAATATGGAAATGTTGGTGAATGTTGCTTTTTTTTGCATTAAAAAGGCTGTAATATTCTGTTTAACATAATATTTTGTAAAAAAGAAACGAATAAAAATTATAATTCACTGCTTTGACATGTTTATATATAACTGGCAAATTTCGTAATCAAATTTACTAAATGCAACGAAATTGTAGTTTTTATTTGTTTTTACAATTACATCAAACGTAGATTACTTTTTAGTTTTTATAGCATTATATGTTTCAATTTAAACTTGAAACGTTACTAAAAATTTTTTAAACGAATTTATATTTTTCACGATTAGTTATATTCTAATTATAATATCATGTCTATTATTTAAAAAAAAAACATTTAGTTAAAAACCTTCTTAATCATTTAAAAACCAAAAGAAAAGAAAAATTAAAGCTTTTAATAATCCATTCCCATTTTCCTCTCGACATTCTCCCTGAAGATTTTCTACTTTTTCAGATATACACAATATAGTCAACTGTCCGTTAAACTTCCAGACATGCGCTTAATCTTCCCATCTACAACATATAGACGCTATTTCTCATAAGGGAACAACAAGTCGTTATTAGATATAGGAAACATCCACCAAAACTTGGTTAATTCGAGCCAACGAATATGTGAGAGTTTGTGGCTTGGCACGGGAGACTTTGATGATAGTCTTAATATTTAAAAAGAAATCAAATTGCTTTCTTTGGTTTATAAAAGTTATGAAAAATTTAGATTTTAAAGGAAATTTAGTTAAAAGTTATAATAATTATAATATAGTAGTTTATTAAAATTATTATTTATTTTAAATATTGATTATATCTTGTGATTTAAAAATTTTTATAATATCTGGACTTTTCTAATAGAAAAATTTTTCATTACGATAAAAATGTTATCAATGTTAAAACAATAAATCAAATGTGCGTTATTGAATGAGAATCTCATCAATTATAATATACCAAAACAATGTAAGAAAAATAATTAAAAAATTTTATTTATTTAATCAAGATTAGTTAAAGAATAATCGAAAAATGTTCTCAGTTGATTTTTTCAGAGATTCAAAGTTCAAATTTAGAGATAATTTACAAAATAGTTTGAAAAAATTTGAACAAATCAATATCGATTAAAGAATTTATACTAATTTTTGGGAGAATATTTGAGAAATATTTATTTCACTGCTGGATTCTCCTTCTGTTTTACTGACTCCTCATAAAATGCACATAAAGTAGTGTAAAATATTTTTCATCTTCATAAACTTCCAGAGAAAGCGTTACATCGATGGCAAAGACTATCAACATTTTTTCGTTATTGCGCACTTCAGCTCGCCATAAACTGGTCTAAAAATGGATTCCATTCCTATCGGGACACATTTGATACATAAACACGGCTCATAAAAAAATTTTTTTTTTCTTATCGGAGTTATAAAATCGATGAACGATAGCTTTTGATTTATTGAGAAAAAACGATAATATTAATATCATGCTCGAATTTTACACAAAATATTTTTATTATATATCTTTTCATTATTTTGAAATATTCAAATTTTAATGAGGTCATAAATCTTGAAATTACTCTCTGAAAAGAAATTTAATCCTCGTGATTATCAAGAGCCATAAATCTTGCATTTATAGTCAAAGCTATTGATAAGCTTATTTTTATTTATTAGATTATTTTAAATTTTGAAAAGCTGAAAGTTGCAAATTTTAAACAAATCGAAATTTAATAGGATAAATTTTAAGAGGAATTTAAATGTATTAAAATTATTTGTATTACTGAAAATGAGATGGAATTTTATGAAAATGCGATGGAAGCTCATTTTAAGTAGGAGTATAAATTAAAATCTATTAATGCGCAAACTGAAAATACATGAACGCAAATTTATAAGTACCTATATATTATGCTCAGAGTAGAGATTATTTATCTAATTGTTTGAAAATAGTTTCTCTGATATTTTCACTTTAAGCGTTAAAAATTTCATCATTATTACTATTATTAATTTCGAATATTTAATTAATTGAGAGTTAACGTAGAAATTTAAAATCTCAAAATTTAATTAATTTAAATGTAGTTTTTGATCGTTCGTTTGAAATTTAATTTGTGCGTGGCCATTTTCTTTTTTAATTAATTATTTAAAAAGTAAAATATCGATTGAAAAATTAATTATCACGTCAATTGTTTATAAAAGTATTGGAATATTTAAAATATTTTAAAAATTTGATCAATTTAACTCTGCGCGTATATTGGGTTTACTAAAAAGTCCGTTTGATATTGCCTAACGGCAATAATCTCTGAATATTCTAATTAATGAATAATTTTAGCCTATTATACGTATGTAGATACATGATACACTATCTGTATTTAAATCTAATTCAATAAATTGAAGTTTATCACTGATTAATGATAAAATATTATTAACTACAAAACTGAATACGTTTCTTAGCTTTATTTATATTATTATTTCATTAAATTTACATTAAAAAAGATAATTTTAAAAAATTATAATTTTTTTTGTTTATTTAAATAAAAACTCTTGTAAACACGATACCAACTTCATCAAACAAAAACTCTACGCATCTCGTTATCTTACTAAAAAAATCAAATAAATCAAATTCACATATCGTTTTATTTAACTTTTTTTATAAATAACATCTTCAATATGTCAAGCAGCATTAATTAAATTACACATTCGTTAAAAAGTAAAGAAGAGAAGAGAAAGAAAAAGTAAAACAAAAGAGATTAAACAGTCGAAACAATTAGTACAGAGTGCACTTTGACTTATATAGTTGCTTCACGTATAAATTTATCTTTGAGAGCACGTTATCAAGTTAAATATTTAATGCGTAAGTAAGTTTAAAGTATTTTTCGAGCGTTAATTTTTTATGTTATTTCACTTTGTAGATTAACAGTTTCGTTTTCGATGTGGAAACTTGTGGAAATTATTATTAATGTTTCTATTTATCAATATTAAATTTATTTAACAATTATCGATTGTCGAATTATAAAATAAAATGAGTTATAATTATGGTAGAAATATCTGTTTGAAAGATAACAACATAGCTTATATTGCTAAAATAGCTATAGCTTTTATATAGTAAAAATATTTTTATTTAGATTTGAACCAATAAAATAATTATTTTAAAATATTTTATTTATATAAATAGTAAAATTCCATCTTTAAGTAAAGAAGAGACCATTAGTATCCTGATAGAAACCAAAACATAAATTCAAGTCGATCGTAAATTGACCATAATGTAAGCGGTTTATAGTCACATAAACATAGTTCCAACTTAATGGTTAATTTCTATCGGGATACGGTAATGTTCAATACACATAAACGTAAAAGAATGATAAGGTTTTATTACTTTAAATATTTTTAAAGATTTTTATTGTAGAATTGTTTGTTATTTCGATAAATACACGCTTTGCCTGCAGTTCACAAAATGCATTAATTGTATTGATTAAATTGAGAGGATGTGTATATTAAATTCTAATAAATTCTGTTAAAAACAAAGCTTAATCGTACAAAATAATATAAAGCCTTTAACATATAAATTTAAATTAATTTGCTGATTCAATTGAATTTTATATTATTTACATTTTCTTCGTTATTATAATCTTTACTACATTTATAAACATTTCTATTCTTAAAGCTTTTTTTTTACCGACAAAACATAATCTATTTACTTTTGTTAATACTTATTTAACGTACAAATTTTACATTTAGCTTTTTACGTTAAATTTGTGTTAAAATTTAAATGTGTAAACAGTGGCTAAATACAGTAAGTAACTTAATGAATATTATTTGTAAAAGGGATATGCTTTTAACATTTTTCAAAATGAATTAATTAAATTTATTTTTTATCATGTTTTTACAAACTGAATTTAATTAAAATACGCTCAACATTTTACTTCCTCTCGTTCATTTTAATTAAATCCGTTTATAATTTATAAGAATGTTACTTTGTTGAAATTTACGATAATATACACGTGATACCTTTAATTTTTCTGTAAAATTTACACTAAAATTCTGCAAAAAAATTATAGCGATGTTTCTTCTTAATTATTATAACGAATTCTCAAAAAATTTACAGAGAAGTACTTTAAAAATTAACAGTAAAAATAATTGGACAAACTTTAAATTTCGGTCATGTGTTCAATAATATTTAAAGAATATGTCTATTAAATGATTTAAATATATAAGATGTCCCACGATTTTATAGCGATGTCACTGTAATTTTCATAGAAAAATTCCCTCCAATTGATGATCTCTTTAAATATTTTTGTTAATTTAATATTTTATTTTCATAAAAAAGCCTCTCATAATATGTAAAAAATTTATTTATAAAAGTATAAAAAAAATAACATAAAAATCAAAAGTTTAAAGTTAATTAATTTTTTTTATTTCATTTTATTTAACGTCGCTATATTTATGCTATCAATGAGATGCTAATTAGCGACGGAGGTCTTCAGTGTTTGTCAACAAAGCACATGTAATGTATAAAGCGGTGCTTGTATAAATCAACCGAGAGCGGGATTCGAACTCGAGACCTCGAGATTATGAATTCATCACTCTACTGACTAAGCCACTGACGACCTAGGAAAGAAAATTAACTATTAACAAATTATTACTTAGGATGACGCTGTATCACGAGAGAATAGCGTGGCTCTAGATGGGCCAATTGCAGTGAAAAATTTTTTATGGACTGATTAATATCTTATAAATTTATTTGAAAATTTGATGAAATGTTGTTTATTAAATTTTGAAGCTATTTTTTAATAATTTACTTTAATACGTAAAAATAATTCCTGAAATTTTCGATTATATCAACAAGGTGAATATTTTTAACTTGCTTTTCCATGGCCTTATTTAATTTTTTAGAGTAATGTTAAGAATAATATATATTTAGTATAAGTATAGTCTGAATAATTCTTGCGCACGTTAAAGTTATCGACACGGTCTCACTTGAGATATTCGTTATCCCTAACCCCCGAAATAAGACTCGTGCAGGTCATGCTTAGCTGCCAATAGAGGATTTTTGCGCGATCTTGGCCAGCCATGTTATTTTTCCGATCGGATTGATGAATTCTCAAGTCTATATATATAAATTTGGGAAAGTAATTTTTGTGCGAAAATTAAAGGCTGTACGAAGAAGCCATTCATCAAAAAGACTACTTTGGCACGTCTAATAAATTGATAGATGCTTTAAGTTTTCACAAGAAATATAGCGTGTTACTCAATTGTGCATTTAGAGATAAAAGAAAAAAATTTTTCTATAAATTCAATAGAAAATTTCAAAATACAATTAATAAAATTATATTTTTTTAATCAAAAGAGTAAAAAAGTTTATGCCACACAAAATGTATTTGAACTTACAATTTTTTTTAAGAAGGGTAGTCATTTCATGATCTAAAAAAATAGAAATGTTTTTTTAACAAATTTTGTATAACTGTTGAATAATTAATTTATAAAAAAGTTTACTATAACTTTTTTAAAATGGGGTCATTTGATAACAAAATGTTTAAATGAATGTGTTACAATAAATTTTTAAGTAACCAACATAAAACGGCTTCACAATATCAAATACAAAAAAACGTTTTTACTATTATAAAAATAAAAAAAAATACTAAGAGCTACTTACAAACGATTGTTCAAGCTAATATTGAGCTTTAAAAAATCGTATTTTATTCGACTTTTGTATTGAACGGTTACACAGAATAATCGATATTCAATTAACCTAGACAAATATTCCCACAGTATGTAAACATTGAAAGTATATGTATTTACAATTTTCTGCTATTATCGTACGATTCTTTGGAAAATAATAATTTTTTAACAAAATTAAATGATATTTAAAATTTTTTCAATTACGAACGTAAACAAATAGCGTTTGAGGCATCGAATAAAATTTGAAATTGAAAGTCTATATATATTTGATGCAATTGGAAATTTAACTATACTATTACTCAACAAAACGAATTTGCTCAAACGAGATATCAAATGACATATGAGCAATTCACGTTCTAAATAGATCATATTGAATTTAAATATTCGTTGCCGTGAGTTATAGAGAGATTAAAAATTATAAAAATTAAAATAATGTGGTAATGACAAAACGTAATTGTATGCTTAATAAAGCGTAAAAAAATCCTGTGATATGAAAGTTTTCATTAGGTTCTGTTTTTTTTTTCAATTTCTATAATTCACTGAAAAAATCCCAACGTTGATTTAACTAATGGATTTTTCATGTTTGATATTAATGTAGAATACTTTTTACGTAAATAATCCAATTTCCGTTTAGAATAATATTTTTTAAAGAGATTATTACTTAATTCAGTGATTACAACGAATAAACTTTCAAGTAAGTTATTCATTAAACATATACTTTCAACTTATTGAAATAAGTAGCGAGGTAGTCAGTGGCTCAGTCGGTAGAGCGATTGATTCGTAATCTCGAGGTTCGGAGTTCGAATCCCGCTCTCGGACAATTTATACAAGCACCACTGAACGTTACATGTGCTGAAGTTCATGATAACACTGGAGACCTCCGTCGTTAATTAGCATTATAATAATAGCATAAATACAACGACGTTAAATAAAAAAAATATATATATATATTTCATTCTGTACTGAAAGATTTATTTTGAATGGAGTTTAATATCAATAAACTGTTTGAATTCATGATTAACATTTTTTTTCGTGCCTTGAAAGCAATACAATTATCTTTGCTTACTGTTTGAGCTTCATTACTATTGTGCAAAAGTTGAATAAATCCAAAAGAATAGAAAATAATTGTTAAAAGAAATTTATTAAACTTACCAACTTAATTTACAGTGCAAAAGAGAAAATTTATATATATATTCTGTTTCTTGGTATTTTTTTGCATCTTGCAATACAATACATTTTTTTGTCTTTAATAAATTTTCTCTTTTGCAGTATAAATTAAGTTGGTAAGTTTAATAAATTTCTTTTAACAATTTATTTCTATTCTTTTGGATTTATTCAACTTTTGCACAAAAGTAATACAGCTCAAACAGTAAGCAAAGATGATTGTGTTGCTTTCAAGCCACGAGAAAAATGTTAATCATGAATTCAAACAGTTTATTGATATTAAACTCTATTAAAAATAAATCTTTCAGTAAAGAATAAAATATTTCAACAATAAAATCGAATTGGATGCTTTGCTTGAGAAAAGTTTTTAAAAAATTTATAACACATTTCCTTAGATCTAATTTTTTCACATTTACTCATATTTTAAAGATATACTTAAGAGCAATTACAACAAATTAATCAAACAAGTCGATAAAATAAAGTATAATATTTCCTCTAAAGTAAACCCTAATAATACAATAATCATATGGTAATTATGAAAGACATTAAGAAATAGGAACAGAAATAAATTAGTCTATAAAAAATAATTGCTTAATGAGCCGTAATAAAGAAAAAAAGATGTCAAACAAAACCTTGTCTTTAAGAAGTTTTTACATTATTCAAAAATTTAATACTCGATGCCTCTTGACGTCTTTTAACAATATCGTGTGCGTATACGCTCTTCTTCAAAGCTATTTATAACGAATGAAATTTGTTGAACAACTTGAACATTATTTGACGTTTGAATATTAACTTTTCATCCTTTTTAAATGTTAAGTATTTCTTCAAGTATAAAATGGTCACGAATTAAATTTAGTCATTAGCGTGAAATTCGTAATATTTTCAGTACGAAGAAAATAACTTTATTATGTAATATGCAAATTTGATAGAAATATTTTTCTTCGTCATGACAAAGGAAAATTTCTAGTTTTTTTAAATATTTCATTTGACGTTTTAGCTCGCGAGCATATCGATTTATTGTTTTTTAATATTTATTTTCAGGTCAATTTGATTTCTATGTGGAAAGTTGCAACAGGTTGGTTACAATTACACGCTGAAATAGAATACGATGGGAAAAATGTAACGCGAGCCTTTTTTTTCAATATACGCTTTATGTACATTTGAATGGGTTTTATATGAATTTATTTTGTTTCATGCTGTTCAGATTGATAAATTGATATTTACGAATCCTTGATATGAAAATCAGACATAAATAAACCGTGATTTTGCTGATTTATTATCTTAACTAGCGTTTCATTTGTAGCGCATTGCTTTTGCAACGTTATATCTATCGCTTAAATAAAAGAGAAAAATAAAAAAAACATGGAAACAGTTAAGTTTCTAATTTGCATATTTATTGAATACTTGACACTATTACTCTGAAAGACACTAATAATACAGTGTACTTGTATCTTGAAATTTCATCAACTTTATTATATCCTATAAGCACATTAGTTCCTCATAGACATTTATTTTTTTTATATCCGAATGTCTCTTGAAAATGTAAGAATTAAACATGGCAATATTTGCACGGCACTCAAATGGAGACTATATGTATTGTTTGTCTTATTATATGACCCATTGTGCAAATTGAAATTAGCAATAATTTTTTTTTTTATAATATTTACACAAAATAATCGAAATACATTTTTAGTTGTTGGATATATAAATCGATAATACGAAGTATAATGTCAATAAATTTACTTTAAATTGTTATTCAAGTGGGTAGTTTTGTTATTTGGATTAAATTATTCATTCGATGTAAAAGTTTTGTATTGTCGTTTTTATTGATGGAATTAAGTTTATTGGGTTGATTGATGGTTGTTAAATTGACTTTTGTTATAGTTAAAAAGTTATAAAAGACATTTTTCTTTGACCAAAAATTTTTTGTAATAATATGTTTAATATTAATAAAGTTTTATAAAAAAATAAGTTGATAGAGAACCTTTACATTTTTACCGGTGAAACTTGGGCTTTTATCTACTTAAAAAGTTTTTTTATTTTATTACTTAGATCATCTAAAATTGCGTATAAAGTTTTGCAAAAATGTAATTGTTACAATTCGGAATAATATTTTAATATCAAATGTTAGTAATAATAAATATTTTATCTCTACTATATTTTTTTCATTTTCCAAACATTGATATCTATTAAACAAATCATACATTTTAACAATACATAAAAAAAAACATGTCAAAGCAATGGAATTAATATTTCTTTACTTCATTACAACATCGTCGATATAAAATTTTACTACACGCCTTTGTTACTACTCGTGTATCCCTGGAGCATCATCACGTTTGCGTATCTCTTATCCATGTAAATTGACTCTATAAGCGTATCATGTGAAGCTTCATTTTACTCGTCGTATCATAAAAGCATTATTAACATTGTTACGCGGTACTTTCATTATGAATTCTTTGATTTGACGGATAAAATATATAATAATGCGAAATTTGATATACGCTGAATGGGTATAGAATTTCATGAAAAATATATATAGTAGAATTTTATGAAAAATATAGTTTTTTGTAACAATTTTCTTTATATATGAGAGGTGATTTTGTTTTTTATTTAAAATTTTCTTTTAATAATTTAATAATACGCTTTGAATTAAAATTTAAGCTTTACGTAGTTTATAATAATGAAAAATTCAAGTAAAATATAAATTTCGTAATCCCGCGAGTATAATATTATTATTTTATTCGAACGGATATTTTGTAATTACTGTTTGTAATTAAGGTGTTAAAATAATTTCGTGTTTAAAATGATTACAAATACAAATAACACGTACAATCATGGCGCATAATTTAAACATATAAAGCGGATTCATTAATTATCCATTTTAAATTAAACAATTAAATATTTATGCAAATACTGGATAAAGTAATTTGTTTGCGTTCACTTTTTTAATTTTGCGAATGAAAAAGAAGATCAAATAAATCGTAGCTGAATAATTTTAATTAGTTTTTGTATCAACATAAATTATCTAAATTAAAAGCACTCCACTTTATTGCGTCTGGCCATACCGGGTTTGTTCTACTTGCTATGTGTAACTTTTTACAGTAAGATTAATTTAACGTTGTTCTTTTCTTACTTTATTTATTGCAAAGTTCTATTACTTAATGGAAATAAATATGGAAAAATACATCAACTACAATTTCTACTTTATGTTGGAGCGTTGACTTCTGTTTTCGTAAACAAACTACTCTTGACGCAAGTGGAAAAAAAAACAAGCTGAGTGTATTCTATCAAAACAATCGAATAATAATTTATCTATTCCGATCAAAAACAAACTTAAACTGCAAACTAAAATATTTGAATTTATTTATCAAACGCTATTTTAATCTTTATTTAAAAGGTGTGTATTGTGTGAATAAAAAAATAACTTATTACTGAAAAAGGTACGTTTGTTTTGAATTTCCTTTTTTATAAGTAATAAAAATACGCTTGCTTTTAATATCTTATAGACACATTATAGTTGGCACTTTAACTCACCTTTACTCATGATTCAAGATAACGAATGCCTTGTTTTTGACCCTGACGCTCTTTCTTTCTTGATCTTTATTTCCTTGATTATTTTATTCTTTACACTTGAAATATGTATATATCCCGTAAATTATTCTTTTTTCACATTGACGCTTTAGTTCATCGGCGCGCGTGCACTCGCGACGAGGCACAACTTTTAATAAAAAAAAGAGAGAGAAAGAACCTTTGGCTGTATTATGTATATAACGTTATAATGTACAGTTTATAATATATGTTGACCGGGCCAGTGTCCCTAAAGAAATGCACTACTCGTGCAATATACGTGCGTCGCAACGCCGAGGCGCGTTCACCTCTTCTTTATGCCTCTATCTCGCTTCCTCTAATACGTCCCCCTATCTCTTTCTTTCGCTCGCTCGATTTTACATCGTCCTTTTTGCACTATAATCTTGCCATCCAACCACCAGCACCGGCAGCAGCAGTACCGGGTTGGTTTGGCATTTTCTCTTTCCCTACCACTCTGCGTACCCCTACCTTCTGGCATGGAAACTGCGAGGGAGAGAGAAGGAGAGACATAGAGAGGAAATTCCTACCACTGATGAATCATGTCCTGCGCTTTCCACTCGTTCTATCCCTCGTTTCATTTTCTCGCAAGTGTATATTATCATGCGTGTATGTGTGTACTTGTGCGAAAGTGTATGCGAAAATGTTTATAAGGTATGTATAGAGTCATGCGAGCGTGTATGTGCGTGACGTCAACATATTATTTTCGTTGCATCAGTGCACGCATTTTTAAGTGTATATATACGCGTACTTAAGTTTTGTGTCTATGCATGAGAATGGGTATGCATGGCAAAATTAGAAGTGTACGCGTCAATACGTATATATGTAGCTATTTGTTTAATAAACTTTTGCATATTTTTTTAAACATGTACGGGTATATTTTTTTTATAAATTTTTACATTTTCATAAAAGCACGAGTGTGTATGTGCGTGCGTAAGCAAGCTGGCTTGTTGATGCCTTTGTCCATCTTTCACTTGACAATCCTTATTGCTTTATACCATTATGGGGTATTTTCCCAGTTGCTATCTTTGTCTGTTGCTCTTTCTCGACAGATCTTTCTTGATGTTTTTTCTTAATTTCCAACCCTCCTCAGGCTTGTTTATTTAATTTCGCAAATTCTTTCTCATATAGTATACATTTGATCCCATCCTTGTTTTTTGAACGTGCGCGCTTTAGCTTTTGTAGCCGAAAGCTTCTATTGGGATAAGGTTACCCCTCTACTATATTTAATGTTTCCGTCCTTTTTCATGCTGCCGGTTACTTTATCGACATGCGCAAGAAGCTTATAGTGTCTGCCTCTTTTTTTTCTCTTTGGATGTATAGAAAAAAAGAGCTTATGTGTGCTTCTCTTTTACACATATATCTACCTTTTTTTTTTACTCTAACGTATTTTTATTGTATTTTTTTCCTCTTTTTTTACTTCTTCGACTTTAAGAACTTTTTTTTTTCTTTTAGCTTGATGGAAGAATTGCGTAACATGAGTTTATGGTTCAGCGATGACGTGATGGCTGTTAGCACGGAATTTTTTTTCTTTTGCTCTTTTTTATTTTTTGCTTTGAAAAAGTGTGATTCTTGCCTTTTTTTAAGGACTGTTTTCTTTTCTTTTACACTATAGCATAATTAATTATTATGCTATATATTTACTTTCTAGTAGCCGGACGAATAAATTGAATTTTATTTTTTCCTAATTAAAAAAAACTGTAATATAAGCTCTATAATTTTATACTATAATACACTATATTCAGACTGTAACTATTACTTATAATAAAATTAGAATAAACCATAATTATTTACTGTAGTTATAACTATAATTGGACACTATAATTTTAGTAAGTCACTATAGTCTTGTAATAATAATTATAATATGCTGGTAGCTGCTGATTATAGTATCGTAAAATAATTATAATTTTTATCAGTAATTACTGTAACCTGGATATGGTATAGTATAGTACACAACTGAACTTTTGGTTATAATTTTTTTTTCACGAGAATTTTCTATTATAAGAAGATGAAAATGAATTTGAATAAAATATAATATTAAAATATAAATTTAAGGATCGGAATAAATTTTCATTTTCTTATATCAAAGTAGAATACGGCCGTGTCTAGTCAGACGTGGATTTAAATTTCACTTGGATGACTAAAATGCAAATTCTAAACTTCTAAGGCATTTTCTTTTTTAAAATAATGAATATTTCATTTTCAAATGTTTAATTAAATGTTATTTTACAAAAATTTACAAAGAATACATCGATTAATTTTTTTGTAAAATAAAAATTCCTTTGATAATGTATTAATTGTTTTAAAAGCGTAGAATTCTCTTTTAAGGTAAATTTTACTTTGTTGCAAGGAAAAATTTTTATAAATTAATCGCTCGTTTGAAAAGAATTAAACAAATTTTTTTTTACATTCTAGCGGTATTAAATATTTCAATGACGTACGTACAGTTAACATATTTTTTACTATTTTAAATAATTAATTCTATCGATTTTACATAATAATGCTTTGTCGATTAATGAACATTGTAGCTTTGTATAGCTGCAAAAATAAATCGAAATTATTTGATGAAACACAATAATTCTTCGATTTGTCCGTTTATTTTTTTATTAAATAGGTCATTCTTTTTATATTGTTTCGTCAAATTTATTATTAAATTTCAAATAATTTTCCGTTATCAGTTATTTTTATATTTTAATGGAAAATTCAAATGGACTTTTTTAAAATGAACTTTTATGATTAATTTGTACATGTTATACCAAAGCAAACAAATTTTTTGAAAATCATGTTATTTTATTTAAAAATAAATCTTTTATAGGTTAAAATAATTTAATACAATAATATATATAAAAAAAGAACGATTTTAATTATTGTTAGAAATTTTTTTATTTATAACTATCCGGGATAAAGAATTTCTTTTCATTCCTTCATCAATCCCTCAAATATTTTGTATTCCTTTGATATATCCTTCACTACGTTTTCCCATTTATTTTTTACTTCGAGATTTTTCTTTTCTTTTTTCCCTTATCTTTTATCGAAAAAAAATAAATAATTTCTGACGTTTCTAGTCTTCTTGTTCTAATTATCTTTATTACATGAACGCAAAAGGACATTGTACAGTATATGTATTCACTTGTAAAAAGATAAAAAAAAATTTCAATGAACCTTTGCTGTACTTTATTCATTACTGTAGCTATTCATTATATGTAAAACAGAGTTGATAGCACTGAGCCTATTTTTATAAAAAGAAAAATCTTTGAAATAAAAATATTCAAAAGAAGTCCTTCATCTTAAATGATTTTTTAAAATGGAACAAAACTGTTTTGTTAGAAAAAATCATAGTAATTTTTTTCTATTTGAAGTTCTGCATCAGAATACAATTTCATCTATTTGAATGCGATGAGGTACACAATACTTCATAAAATGTTATTCAAATATTACATTAAAAAAGGTTACATTGATGTCTTTATTAAACCAAATGCTACATAAGAAAAAGATACGCTTTGAATTACTGATGCACGCAACAATATATTAAAATAATTAAAAATAAATAAAAAAGAAAACACCTAAAATATTACACGAATAAACATATGAAACATTACACGTGGAACAAAGAGCAGATTAGATACACATCTTGAACTAAGATAAGATATACTGCGCAAAATATAAAAAAATAAAAAAAGAAAATGAGACAAAGGTTTATAGATTGGATATTCAAAAAAATTTTCCATTTATTTCAATTTTTCATACCTTCGTCTTATACCCATGGTTTTACTAAAAAAGGTTTCATCGCACGATTGGTTAACAAAAGGTCGTATTTTGTTTTGGATTTAAGAAAGGTTTCATTTTGATTAAAAAAAGATTTTATTTTTTAATGGATTCTTCTTTTTTGTAAAATTTGTATTTCTTTTCTTTTTTTTTTTATAATAAAATTATATTATGTTTTTTATTTTGAAAAAAAAAACAATATTACATTTATATCTTTTTGAATCGAATAAATTTACAGCCTTTTCAAAAGCAAAAGCAAGATGAAACCTTTGTTCAATCAATCGATAAATAAAATCGTCTACTACGTCTTTATTTTACGAAGGGTCCAAATAAGACTTTGTCACACGTTACATTGTCATGTGATGTGACATGAGATCGTATCATTTTTCCATCTATATTTATAAAAATTTTTATCCCCTAAAATAATGCGAATTAGATAATAGATATGGATAAGGCATTCTTATAATTTATTATGTGGCATGTGATATGGTCCATGTGGACATTTCTTAAGAGTATAATATTAATTTATTGAACTTGAAGGTTTTTTCGTCTCAAAAATTGTAGATATATTTTTTAAATTTTTACCGCTAGAGGGTATAGTGCAATATTCTATGCTTATTGATAAAACTTTATAACCATTTTTGTTGATAGTAATTTATAATTAAACCGATTAAAAAAATTATTTGACGCAGCTAGAATTTTATGCGCACTTAGATAATAATTTAAATTATTCAATCTACTGTAACTCAAAATATTCCAATTAACAAAACGAAAAGTGATTCTGTGGTTGTACGGAAATAATAGAAATTGTATGGAGAATAATAGATTTTTTACAAAGAATAAAAATAATAAACGTCATTGCATTATTTTTTTCTTTTGTATTTTTTCTTAATAAGCCTTTTTGTTTTTACAAGTATAGACTTGCCTTTATTCTAATTTACTTTTTTCTGGAAAAATTTCATTTTTGAAAAAATAGAGTAGAGAGAGAAAAAATAGAGTGCAACTCTGGTAGAAATGTGAACATAAAAAATGGTGTATATAAAAATTAAAGGTTATTAATAATAATAATGCCAAAGAAATAGCCATAAAATTTTTAAAAAAAGCATTTTCATTTCTACTAGTCATAAAATGGTAAAAAAAAGTTTCGATTTCCACTAAGAAATAGAAATTTTTAAAAATTAGAAGTTCTTTTTTTTATTTATTTAACGTCGTTGCATTTATGTTATCATCGCGATGTTAATTAGCGACGAAGGTCGTTTCAGTGTGTTTGTAAATAAAGCACATATAACGTACAGTGGTGCTTGTATCAATCGACCGCCGAGAGCGGGATTCGAACTCGAGTCCTCGAGATTACGAGTCCATCGCTCTACTGACTGAGCCACTAAAGACCTCTACATTAAAAGTTATGTAAACTCGAATTTAAGTCGTGCTATAATTTTCAACAAGACATCTGATTGATTTAATTAGATTAATTCTCGTTCTTACGTTAACAAATCATTCAATATAATAAGTTAAACTTTCTTCGCTTGGTAACGAATCCAAACTATTACAAAATTAGATTACGCTACTTAAATATTTCTTTCTATCGATCCATCATAAACTTCTAACATTAACGCCCCTCTCTTTCTCTTTTTTCTCTTCAGATCACTAACTTTTTAATATTATATTTCACACTAGAGATTTCACGGACATCATTGTTTGAACATCCTCGCTCGAAGTACACGAGTTTACTTTTACTTTTCTTCCCTTCTATGTACGATTCATCAGCTTTTACCCACGTGTATATATACACTTTTTTGTCCTCGCTTTATTCACTCAACTCCAACGTCTCCTTCTCCTATTCCTCTTCTTTTTTCTCTCTTTTTCTAACGGTGTACACACTCATTACACAGGGTGAAAATTTCATATTATAAGCATCAAAGTTGGCTCGCTTGGCAACTGCCAAACGCGTGTATAATATATTTCGATCGAGTACTTCCGCAATGTATATAACTTGTACAGGCCAATCCTTTGTCTGGAATTTCCTTCTCTCTCTTTTCAGCCGTGTATAGATATATGCCAGTTATACGGAGGCTTTTCAATAAGCTCTTAGAGAAATTCTACGAGCTTTCATGTGATCTATACACGTTTGCCCTTTTCAATGTGATACGAGTTTTGAATGGTAATAATGAAATAAAAAAAAATAAGAACCGAGAACTAGATTTTCAATGTGTGTGTAACGTTGTATAATTGGATTACGTATGCTGACCTTTTTTTGTTGTTTAAGGTATACGCGGTTTATTAGATTTTAGTTAAAGTTATACAGGCTGAATGATGAACTCGAGATTTCGAATTCGTGGATTGAGTGGAATGCCAAGTAGATGGAGTGTAGAAGAAAAGTGGAAAAAAGTTAATAGAATAAGTTTAGTAAATGTAAAGTGAAGAAAAAGGAAAAGCAAAGTTGAAAAAAAAATATCATCAATGAAGGATTACAATAAATTGTTTTTTCGTAGAGGGTATAAAGATAAGAAATTAGAAGGAAATTTTGGGATTTTCTGTGTTAAATGAAGAAGAAATTGTTTTCCCATTTGTAGCATTAGCGATTGATAAAGGATCCATCAATTTATCATCAAGTTGTGGTGAAACAAGATTAAATAAATGTACTGAATTGAAAACAATAATAAATGTTAATATTATCAATTTAAAATTTGTTTTCCTTTCTCAACCACTGCAAATAAACATAATTTGCATATAAAAATCAGATATTTTTTTTATCTAAACAATTTTAAAAGAAAAATACATTCAACATCATGATTCATCAATAACGCGTACACGTCAATGATCCATTAAGCTTTATAATAGAAAAGTACATAGAGTGAATAATGAAGATTAATGATATAATCTACAGTCGATTATACTTGTACCAACCAACCATAAAATTGAATAATAAATTATGCTAGAATCTTATCATAGTACTCCGATAAATCTGAATTAGTCAATTTTTCTCAATAAAAAGTTTGAATTCTTTAAATTTTATAATTATATTGTAGGAGTATCTTTGTATCATATCATGAAACATTAATCTATTGATAGAAGATAATGTTACATACCGCTAAATATACGATCATCCGTATTATTCAATAATCCTATAATTACTAAACTAAGCTTTAACCTGGATAGATTTTAAATTCAATTAATTATAGTACAAAAAAGATTCGATTTTCGATAATATTAGGGTGTAATCAATAAAATCTTGTGACGTAAATTCGAATTTATTATGGAATGCGTATACGTGATTGTTTTTCTTTTTTTTTATAGAAGACGTATTTATTATGTTAAAACGTTTGAATTTGTATTAAATATAAATTAAAGAATCACTAAATTTAGGTTAAATTTCAAAGCTTCTTAAAGAGGATTTGAAATTTTTTTGGAAAAAATAGTGGATTATTAGAAAATATATGAAAGTAATTTATCTTTCCAAGACAGTACTAAAACTGCGTATATCTTCGAAAATAACTCCGTTGTTCTTTGAAAGAAAATAATGCGTAGATACAGGATAATCAATTACTTCAGACTCTGATTTACGAAAAGAAAATTTTTTAACAGAAGAAGAAAATAGGACTGTTATTATAGTTATAATTTTGACTTTTATGCGTGATGAAATTTAATTTTTAAATCATCATTAAAGAACAATTCGAATGCATTTTTTAATGTTCTATATCTAATCGATTGCAATTTCTTAATATATTATTTTTATTAAATGTTTATTAGATTACGTTTATAAGAATTGATATAACGAAATCTCAATTCAATGTATCGAATAACTTATATGTTTATTGAATAATGATTTTTCTTCTACCGGAAAATATTTTTTTTAATTTTATTTAACGTCGCTGTATTTATGCTACTATTGCGATGCTAATTAACGACGAAGGTCGTTAATTTGTTTGTGAACAAAGTATATGTGTCTTACAATGTTGCTTGCATAAATCGGCTACCGAGAGCTGGATTCGAACTCGGGACCTCGAAATTACGAATCCATCTCTCTACCGACTGAATCACTGACAACCTCTTAATAAATTCTCGTATAAACATTTTTTTATTGATCAAAATAAGATTAAGAAAAAAATAATAATAAGAAAATATTAATTTGAATTATTTAAAATGAAAAAAAAAAATATAATATTAATCAATAGTGCATAAGGTGATTTGAATACTAAAGACTTCATAGAATCAGTATGAAATTCAAATTCACGTTTAAATTTCAGACACGTAATCTCATTGTCTTGACATCTAATATAAGGAAGTACGATAAAGTGGATAAAAATTATTTGATATTCGTGTTTTACAAACATAATCTTTAATTTCGAGTTACTTATATTAGATTCTTTCGAGTCAATAAAATATTAAATAATAAACAATAACGATATAAGGAACATCTGAATCTTAATAAATTAATATATGATATAATCAATAAATGAGAGAGAGTAAGAATTTCTGTAACCACAAAAGGAACTTTTACAGGAATGTATAATTTATTTTACAATTATATTATAATGTATAATTTATAAAATTTTTAATTACGTAAAATAATTAACTGGGACTTTATATAGCAAGTAGGTACTTCATGTGACCTATGGTGATACTATAGACAGATACGCAATACTTAATTTACTTTTGATGAAAAATTAATAAATAAATAAATCTGATATTTTTTCTTGCAAAAACTATGTTTTTCGTAAAATCAAGTTAAAATGTAAAAATTTAGTTGGATGATAAGTGTTACATGTGCTGTTTCATTACGATCAAGAGGGCAGTATAAGAATAAAAATTATAGAATATACGGCGATAAAATAAACGCAATTGCAATGTTGAGAATATAATTTTTTTTTCTCTATTTTTTCAAATTCAAATTTTCATATTTTATTAAAATAAACTGGTCAGTAATAAGCAGTAATTAATAGAACTCAGTGAGAAAGACAGAACAAGGTAGCAATATGAACATTTTTTTAAATAATCGATTAAGGTTAAAATAAATGTACTACCCTGGTAGAAATGTGAGCATTAAAAATGGTGTGTATAAAAATTTGAGGTTATTAGTAATAATAATGCCAAAGAAATGGCCAATAAATGTTAAAAAAAGCGTTTTTATTTCTACTGGCCAAAAAATGTTAAAAAAAACGTTTCAATTTCCACCAGGGTAATAAGCTTTGTTTAAGATATTTTTAGTTTTTTTTTTTTAACTGCTTGAAATTTTGAATCATTAAAAAAATCAACTCCAAATATTTTTAGGCCGTATCATTTCAATAAAAAGTTCCTACTGTATTTCAACTTAAAAAATTAAGATAGTCTCAAAACCGCGAGCAATTATCGTTTTTTTTTTTTTTTTAATTTTATTTAATGTCGCTGTATTTATTTTATCATTACGATGCTAATAAGCGACGGAGGTCGTTTCAGTGTGTTTGTGAACAAAGCACATGTAACGTACAGTGGTGCTTGTATAAATCGACTGCCGAGAGCAGGATTTGAACTCGGATCCTCGAGATTACGAGTCTATCACTCTACCAATTGAGCCACTAAAGAACATTGGTAATTGTGATATCTTATTAGAATCGTATTATAACAGTGCCTTGAGCAAGAAAGCAGTTATTTCTTTTTCTTAAAATAATTTTTTAGAACTGTTTAACGAAATAATATTTTTTATGGATAAATATTTTATTTCACAATTTTATTTTATACAATCAGTAAAGGTAATTTTTATTCAATCGATACATTAATATGTAATATTTTTCTGCGGTCTTACGTTATTTTATCAGAAAAATCCAACTAAATATCCAGCAGGATCTTTTTTATAGGATATAGTTTTTCCTAAAACTCGTCATATTGTTAAAAGTTATTAATTATCTTCATAAATTAACTATTCAATATTAGAATGTACTTATAGTAAAATGAATCGATTTTGAGTGAACCCCAAAAAATAGTTAATTTGTACATTATTTATTATGAAATAATTAAATGTGTGTGCGTTCAAAATAGTGAAAATTATATTCGTTGAACAATTATCATTCTTTAAATCAAATCTTGATATATTGATATCTATTCGATAATTTATCTATTCAACAATATACTGATGATTAAGAAAAAAGTTTAAAATGTTTGAATATCTTCAAAAATTAGTATCCTGTTATTGTCGGCAAAAAATTAAGTAATATAAGATTCAGATATTATGCGGAGTGGCTTCAGTATAGCTAAAACTCAGGACTCGTTACCATGGAACAGTGAGTTTTATTACTATATATCAATCATACTTTTTCGATCATTTTTACTATAATAAAAATAGACCCGTCCTAAATAATTCATAGAAAAGTGGATTAAATTGAATTGATACAATACAATACTATTGAAAATGTAAATTGGAAAAATCAATTAATAAAAAAGCAAAAGGACAGTGACCTGTACAGATGGATTCCTTAAAAATCAATGAATAATTAAATAAGGTCAACAACTTCTTCGGGGGTCGTATAAAGATCAAATGTATTTTAGTAATCTATATCTAAGTAAAATAGTATTGTAATTTATGAATTATATTTTTCTTAGAAAAAAAAAACATGTTTTTCTAAATATCTATGTATTTTGAGAATCTTAATTTGAAAATTAGATTATAAAATTACCATCATGTAGCATCATGAATCGCAATCAAAATAACATCAAAAAATAAAAATTTTTCAAATTACTACCAGTTTTGCAATAAAATTTCTAACACTTATTGAAGTTGAATTTTATAAATAAATTTATAATGGTTTATAGTACGGAAAATTTTTCAAAGAATTTTCTATTTCGAAACTAGAAACCTTGTTTAAACTTTAAAAGGTTTTTTTCCTTTTTTGTAGAAAAACCGATCAATGAAAAAACAAACTTCAGAATAGTTTTAAAACTTTAACGATATTTTATTTTTGTTTTAAAGTAAAACTACGTGTACCAAATACATGGTTTATGTTTTATTATTTAGAAGCCTTTCGTGCTGCTTTTTTATAAATACGAAATTTAGATTTTTTTGTTGGATTAAATTTTTTATGAGTGTTGAATAAATTAAATTGATAAAGTTTGTTTAAAAATATTTTGTTGCAGTTTTAATATACTTATTTTTTAAATGTTTATTTAATAACTTTTATAAACTATGTTTAATAACGTATAATTGATATGTTTTAACTACTTTATGAAACATAAAAACATGTAATTATAATCCAAAATTTTATATTATCAAAAAGCATAACAAAATATAAATTACAATATTTTTGATGAATCTGTAAAAAAATCATATTTACAAATCTGATTTAGAGTTAATAAGTATTAATTACTTTCTGATCAACGATAAAGCCATACTGTAATTAAAAGATATTTCTGGTTTATATCTTCAACATACGTAAATACTAAATACGTCAGATACCAAAAACTAAAAATAATGCCTGAAAAAAATAATGATATAAACCGAGAAAAAAAAGCAAAAAATATAATTGATTATTGCTTAAAAGGTCGAAACAATCGCCATTGTTTTAATTAACGTTAATTAAGCCAAAATTTCGCAGAAATCAAGTATTTATAAATTTTCATTAATTGTTTATTCAATCATACTCCAATTCTTTTTTTTCTTTTTTCTTTGTTTAATCCATTTCGCGCAAACACCGAAAATGTCGGATTATGCTTCGAACACAATTATCATATTGTTTATAAGTATAGGCAAATCGATTAAATATACGAGCTCAACGCAAAGCTTTTGACGTATGTGAACGAGCTTTTTGATAAACAGTTTAATAACCAGCTGTTGGCGATGGTGACGAATAACGAGAAAGAAAAAATGTAATAATGGTATTGAACTTTTAAGGCTCCTTTGTTCATCGATTAAAAATTGTGCTTTTTTAAGATAATTGAAAATGTATTGATCCATTTAGTAATATAATTAGATTTTTTAACCGAGTCATGTATGAGTTTAAGCAATATTAATGAAAAATTGAAAAAATAAGTCAAACAGAGTTGACATTAAAGTCTGAAAGTAATATAAGATTTTCGAAGAGCAATAAATATGCTTGAAAAATTGATGACCGTTTGGAGGTAAGACGCTACGAGTTGACATCTATAAAAACCCGTTGCATTTTTAATATTTCTTTTGAATTATCAAATACCTTTATACAGCAAAACTCCAGAATGCTCGTCTTACATTTCATAAATAAATTCTACTTTATGATATAAAGCCCGCAAAATAAATGATTGTATTAAATTTTATTTTTTATTACTCGTAATAATTTTGAAATATCTTCGTTGAATTTTAAAATTAATAAATAAACAATTTGAAATTCAATCAGCGGATAAAACTTTCTTTTTTAAATTATAAATAACTTAAAGGATATCTATCTTATGAAAAATTTGAAGTAATGAAAGACAGACTAGTAAATCAATGTTATTTGAAAAAAAATTTTTTATTGTTTAATTTTACATTACTTGAGCTTTGATGTAAAACAAATTTTAATAAAATTGATAATTATTAATAATATTTAGATCTAAAATTTAATTTCATAGCCAAACTGAGAAAAAAATAGCCTATTTTACTAAACGATTAGTAAAACGGGCCATTTTTTTTCTCATTGCAATATAAGATTTCTGAAGAGAAATTTCTAAATTTTTTGACTCTGATCTCCCTCATATCATTAAACCTTTAAAGTTGAATGTATCTTGTTTTACATTCAATTTATGAAATTATTTCCAAATCTTATTTTTTTTTATATCATCTCAAACGAATTCAAAACATTTAATGAATATTTTTATATGTAAGTATATAATCGATCGTTTACGTGATCTATCAAAAAGATTCAGTTGGATATCCTTCTGGACTATCCAGCTGGATAATCCAAGTGGGCATTTAGCCGGATCTTTTCAATCGGGTAAATATACAAGTTTTCTTTTACAAGTATTGAAAAGTACGATTTATTTATTTGATTTCTTGTAAATAATATTAACTTTTAAAAACAAATACATTTTTCAAATTATTGGTGACTCTTTTTGAAAATTTAGCATGGATATACAGATACCCTTCTTTTATACAACGTATCAAGATGATTTACTAATCTTATGAATAAAGTGATACTCATTTTACTTTATCAGATTCAGAAAGTATAAAAAATCATAATAAATAAAGAATAAAAATATTTACTATAGGAATCACCTACAACTACCGTATAATGTTTTCAATAATCGAAAACCAGTCAGTTAACATCAATAGGTGACATCATTAACAATTCCTGATCATACAAAATCATTTAATTTATATCGTCAATCAAAACTGAATATTTCAATTTTCTTGTAAAAACAAATGGCAAAAAACAACATAATTTGAAGAAAAAAAAGTCAACCGGCAATACGAATCGATTGGTTAAAGCCATTTGTAAGTATACGTATAGACTTGTAAATACATACGTCTAACGCGTACATACAAGGGGTTAGAGTATTTAGTGGTGCGTCACATGTCCGACCTTCCCCTACTCAGCTATCCTTTCTTTCTTTTTTTTCTATTCTTTTTAATAAATAATTCATTGATGACATGCCAGGGCAAGTGCGCGTTACCGCTAACACAACGAAATTTCGCTCCACTGTGTTTCCCAGTAAAGTTTTATATTCGATCGAATGTACGTATGTATATACATCGAGCATACAGGTGGCTAATCGATACGGAAATTTTTTTTTAACGTTCATAAAAAGGAGACTTATAGGTAATTTTATAGACAAAATTATTTAAGCTCTCTTTTTTGCATGGATTGCGTGACACTATTTTCGGTACATTTTTAACTTAATTAACAAGTGTTGCGTGTAATTGGAAGAATTCAATGTTTTTAGCAAGTTGTACAAAAAAGGGGGGAGATCCCCTTTTTATAAGATGTTTTCTTTAGTATAAAAATAGTTTCATTATGATTATTCGATTTTATTTTTAGATGGGATAAATTATCCTAAACTATTATTGCAATAAATATGAAGAATAAAAATTACCATCTATTAATTCATAAAAAAATACTAATATTATTATTAATTATAGAAATTATAAACTATTTTTAACTCATTTATAAAATTATGATAATAAACAGAAGAGAAAACGCATAAATATTTTCTATGAATCACGTAACAAAAATACTTCTTGTTTATATATTTTTTTCAATATTACTTTTTTATAAAAAAAAGTATAAATTTTTATGGCAAAAAAATGTCGGTTAAACCAATTGATTTTCCTTATCTTTCATAGTTAAATTATCTCAATATAGTTAAACAATCAGTAATTAATGAAGCTTAAAAAAAAAAATTTAACATTAACTTCAAGTTACGTAACCATAATGAGCATATTGTAATTCGTTGCAATACCACGGTAATTCCACTAAAATTTGCATCAATAATTTCAAGGTCGAAATTGTAGTGTCGGCAACTTATTTTCATTTGATATATCGCTTATTATTATTTTGCTATGATAAAAATACATATTTTATTAATTCTAACGATCGATAATTGAAAACAAAATAATTTTATTAATAAACAGTTTTTCAAGTATACTTGGCTAATATTTTATTTAAATAAATTAATTTAACGGATAAACAAATGTAAGCACTTTGTTAATATTTTATTTGAAACCCAGATATATACAACTTACAGTTCGTGTAAATGCCATGTGTGCTTCTCATGAGCAGCGAGTAATAATAGGTTGTCTATAATTTATAATGCGGTTGAATATAGTTGTTAAGCGAAGATTAAAAATTGTTCACAACAACTGGAAAAAATCGCTAGCTATGTGAATGATAATGTTCAAGTTTAAATTATAATAATTTATTATAAAGTTGTCGCGGACTGCTATTATGGCTGAAAATTACTATTTTTTATGGAAAAATTTATTGGAAATATAATGAGAACTCCTGTGTTCGCAACGAATTTCACTGTAAGCTATATTGAAAGAAAAAATAGAATTTAAAAGCAATGACAATCTATTTTATATTAAGAGAAACTAATTTTGTTTGACGAAATCGTAAAATTTCAATTTATGTGAAAGGAATATTTGCTTTAAATTTCTTTATAAAGATACTATAACGACAAGCAGAAATATTTTTAAAGCAACTAAATTTTTAAAAAATTTAATTCTACTTTGAGCTAAGGGAAAGGTACTTAACTCATGACTATATTATTTAAAGTGTATATTACATTTTTCATATATTTTTGCTCATCAAATCAAATATTCTCTCATTAAATATTTGTTAAAAAGTATAATGTTCGTACATAAAAATTCAATCATTTAATGTTAATTTCAATTTTGAAAGGAAATACCTTCGAAATGCCAGTAGACTTCTCATAAAAGGTGGAAGATTTTTGTTACAATTTACATTACTGCAATTTTTCATAAAGATTTTGTTCGTTAACTAAAATCAGATTTCTATTATGGTAATTTTTTACCATGATTGTAGTCTTCACTATAAACTGTTGAAATTTCTATTGGAATATTTTAATCAATGTACAAAATATTTCATTTTAATTTATGTGGGTGAAATTCAAAAAGTTGTCAAAATCATGTTTTTTAAAAACTAAAAAAAAATTCCTAAATTTTACTTGATATTTTTTAATATGTTTATCAATACTATAAATAAGAAGAAAACAATAATGGGCGAGCTGTATTTCAATTTTGGAAATATAACGTGTGTAAATGTAAATTTACACACGTTAATAATATAAAGTGTGACACGAAGACATTTTTTTTTCTTTTGTATACATTAAAAGTGATTACTTGGACTTAAAGCCTACTTTCTTTTCCCGTAGTCCAAATCCTGATTAGATTTTTTTTTCGTTAAGAAAATTAGCGTTACACGAAGACATTAGAAAAGGTACGTTTTTTTTATGGTTTGATTTAAATATATTTTCTCACCATGTATAAAACCTTTTACATTAATAACTCTTTTAATTACTAAAATACATATTAATTTTTATATTTGACGATATTTAGCTCTAATTATTTGACTTCTTAAATGATTTCCATGATAAACTATTAAAAGTGTGACACGAGGACAAAAAAATTGTCGTAACTTTGACGTCAGTTTTGAATAAATTTCATTAAGTTATTGTATTTCTACACCCCACCATTAGATTCTTTATTTAAAAATCTTGAAAAATCATTACAGTAAAATTTTAATAACTATGTATTTACATACTTTTTATTTTGAAAACAAAATACTTGTACGCTCCGGACGCGTGACACAAGGACATTTTTGTTTAATTTTCTTATTTATTCTTTTGGATTAGTCATTTAATCAAAGTTTTAATGGTTGAACAAGTTGATTAGAATTGTTACTAACTAACTGTTGGGTTTAGACACGTACATATCATTTACATAAAAAGTTATTATGTATAAACACCTATTTTCAATTTTTTGAATTTCACCCATGTACAGCCTAAAGCACTGCTATTTGTATATGGTTAGAAATTCACTGATTTAATATGAGAGGGTTGATTTCGCTCACTATCTACTTATCATTAAAATCAATCTAATCGATTTAATAAAGAGAGAAATATTCTCTATATTTTTAAATGCGCATTATGTTTCGTAATAATCGAGAAACTTTAGTACTTATGTACTTAAACACTTTAAGAAAATATTACTAAATATTCCAAAGAAATATTACAAAATATCACTAATTATTGAAACTTAACATAATTTTATTTTCTATGTTGTTTTTTTGCTTTTTATATTTATGATGAATAGTTACATTTTAAAAACTTCATACTTGAAAAAACAATTTTTATTTTATTTATAGATTATACGTCTATGTAACTAACTTGTTCAAGAATAAAATCGATAAATATTGAAAAAAAAAACTATTTTTTGAAAAGTTTTTTTTATTTAAAATTAAATAATATAATAAATATTATCTTTAGTATCAATAACGATAGTTTTGTAACAGTTAAAATTTTACTTGTAGTTCAATGAGATTATATTAGACGAACTAAAATATGTTCATTTTTATTTCATTATTTTGAGTTTTGGAAAAATTTTATAATTCAACTCGTAACATGGATTTTATTTTATTTTTTCTAAAAACAGGCAACATAACAGAAAAAAAACAATGACTCGGTAAAATAAATATCGAGCCAATGAAAAGTTTCTTAATTATACTTCGGAAATTATTATGTGGTTTTTGTTATAAAATAAAAGTTTGCTTTAAAATTTTTTTTAAATCTACGTCACACTTAAAGCTATTATATTTTCTTATTTATCATTTTTTTTGCTATTTTCTCTTGTTTTAGTTTTATACTCATCGATTCCTTTTACTTAAATTAAGGCTTGAATATTTTAAGAAAATAAACGCAATTGTATTTTTATTATTATTAAAATGAAAAATTGACTCATGCACGTATTAGTCAAACGTAATAATTTACTTTGATTTATGCGTCAATTTTTAACTTATATTTTACCCAAAGAAAAATAAAAAGAAGAATCAATATTATATCTTGTTTCTCTTATCTATATATAAAAGGATTTTAAAGAATGCAAAATATTTCAATATTGTTTTTTTATTAACTCTAATATATAGAATTAATATACGATAAAATTAACAGCGCAGGCTAAAATTAAATACGTTTACGTAGCGTCTTTACGTACACTTTAAATCAATAAGAGAATAAAATAAAAAAATTTTTTCTAACGATGTCATAACAGAAATAATTGGATAATTAAATAATTCAATAAAAATAAACTTACCCCTAATTATCCGATTGCGCAATATGTCGTCCGGCCGCGAGTTGATCTGTACTGTCGCGCCGTTTCCATTCATATTTGTCATTGGTACCGACATCCTTAAAGGACTGATACGAGCCTCGAATCCTGCCAGCTGTTAAAAACTTAAAAATAATCTACTTTTCATCATAATTTAAAGTTACACTAGAGTCCATTCGTAAGCAACAAAATTTTTCTTTTTTAAAAAATAAGCTGGAGTTTTTCTTTTTAAAAAAAAGTCAAGCACACAAGTGATTGTGCTTTTGGAACAATGTGCTATACTATTGAAAAAAAAGCTTATTAAATTTTTGCTGATGAAATAACGCTGTTTAAAGAGTTCATTAAAAAGTTGTGGTATTAGTATAAATTAACTGAATTTTGATGAATTTAAAATTCGTATGCATACGTAAGTTAATAATTATTGCATAGTAATTCGTATATGTTACAAGAACAAATAAACATAAAAGCATGGCTATGCCAAGCAAGCTATTATTCTATTGATAATTTACACTTATTACAACGCTTGAATACTCACTTAATTTAGTTTACAATTAAAAATAAATAATAATTTTTATTGCAAAACTTTCAAGATGTTTTATTTTATATAATTTTGTTTCGAGTGAACAGTATTATTCCGATACTCAATTTGCTAATAACCTGTAAAGATTCAATCAATATAAGCTACATTTTTTTTAAACTATTGATTTGGCATTAAGTGGATTAATATTATTTTTAATTACAAAAGAATGGAAGATTTCGCTGTTTTACAATTTAAATTAGAAAAAAAAATAGTTTGAAAAAAGTTTGAAATTACAGAGACTGTTGAATTTTCTCGAAGCTACTGTAGCAGTCTTTATAATTTATGAATGCAAACATCGTAATTTCTTTAATAATCAACATTTTTCAAAGTCACCAAACTATTTATTTTTCATTTTAATTTTTAATACAACTAATTTTAATAATAATGGGATAATAGTAGGTTTGACCTACATTAAGTTTTGTAGCATTTTTCTTATAGTTTTAAAAACTTTATCTCGAATTTTCAAGTTTTTAAAAACTTTTCATTTGGTTGAAAAAATTTTTAAACTATAATATTTAAGATTTGATACACCAGCACTTCATCTGCAACAATATAATTATAAAGTTTATCATTCTCGTTTGTATTTTATAAAAAAAAATGAAAAAAAAATTAATATTTCGTTTTGCAATGAAAAGCAAAATTAAAATGTTGGAAAATAAAGCACTTTTCAATTCTTTATTAAATAAATGCAGCTTATTTAGAAAACAAAAAAATAATCCTCAATTCTATCGATGCCTATCGCAATAATCCCCTTTTGTATTAATCAAAAACAATGAATACGCCAAGCGGTGCATAAAAACACAGTGAATGTATATCATAATAATGTTTTTTATTTTACTTAAAAAAAAAGCTGCTTTGCATTCAATATGTCGATGTTGAAAAGTATTTAGAACAATGTACAATAAAAGAAAATAAAACAGCAGCAGTGGAGTGATAGCATGCAGTGACGAATGCATTATAAAGCTATGACGTTTTTATGGAATTTATAGAAAATTTAGAAGCTGTACGAGATACGTTAATATATCTTAGTACTTGTAAGGGTTTTTAAAATTTTAAAATTAGAGATGAATAATACGTTTCCATCTATTAAAAAATTTGAAATTTTATTGTGCACATACTATTCTTTACCGTGTCTGTCTGACCAGACAGCGTGTTTATCTACTTATATTTCATCATACTGTGTTTTTGTTTCTCATTTATATCCGAAATTTCTCCCAAACTGCTTTTAAAGTTAATTTTTAGTCTTAAATAGATGTTTAATTTTTTAAAATCTTAATCAAAGATAAAAATGATAATAATTTATTCGGAGTAAGATAAATTTTTACTTAATTCAGTTAATATCGTGTAAATAATCTCCAACAGCAAACAAAAAAGGAAATTTTTCATCAAATAAAATATGACATATATCTCATGAATCGATTTTGTAAGCCTATGTAGAAAAAGAAAGGTAAAGAAAAGGTGTCTTTATTTAGGATAAATGACTTTGGGATTGAAAAAAAGTGTAATATTTCAATAAAAGTCACATTAGCTTTGTTAGCGTAAAAAATAAATACAGTTTCGTATCCGTCGAAAGTATCATAAATAATAAAGGATAATTGCAATCGATGTCAATAGCAAAGCCCATTAAAAAAGATTTTTAAAAAAATATACATCGTTTCTTTTTTCGGAATGTATAGGAAAAAATTCTGTATTTTATATTTACAAAAAAATTACTCTTTATAATTTAAAGCTAATATCCTAAAAATAAAAAAAAGTAAAAAATTGAATTGTTAATTAGATACAATAATTCTTTTAAACTACTTTCACAGTGAAATGAACGAATATCAACAAGTATCGATTATTTTAATGAATAATTGATTGAAGTAACGTGCAATTACATTTAAATAATGCATAAACATAATGAGTAATGTATTTTGGATAATTGTGTAAGAATTTGAAAACGAAATTGAAAACTCTGTGTCAAAGAAAATTTAATAATTTTCTTAACTTGAGCATTAACATACTGAGAGATCGATGGCGGTGGTCTCTTTTATATCAAATAATATTGATTTATTCCTGTGAAATATATTTATGTTTTTGTGATAATAATTCAAAATTTTTACTAAATAAATATATTAAGTACAAATTCGGTAATTATGATTTTATGTTTTAATAATTTTTAAAAATTATTTTTGAATTAACAAAATACTTTTGTTTAGCATATAATAAATACAACTAATATTTATAAAATTCTCACATTCAATTTAAGATAACAAAATGACTAATCTTATTTCCTTTTCCAAAATATGTATTTGCTTTTTATTAAAAAATTGATCAAAGAATTCTACACAACTCTAGTTCAATTGTTTCTAAAAATAGATATTCAATATTAAACACTTAAAATGACCTGTTAAATGGAGTAGCTCATAAAATTTATGGTTTACCACCGTGCTCAAATCAAAAACCGATATTTCTAAATTAGAAACTATGCCAGCATTCTATAATTATAACATCCATAAAATGTAGTTAAACGCAAATTTGCTAAGCGAAATTTCTATTTTCCAAAATTCAATTTTCAAACTGGCATACGCGTTATTGATAGAAATAAAATCGATTTAAATTATCACTTTGAATATATATAAATGATCATCAAAATAATTAAACTCACCACCATTCAAAACCTCTCTTTCTGTTTTTAATAAAAAATTTATAATCACGTCTAAAATGTAAGTCTAAGAAAAAAGAAAAAATTTTTTTTTGTTTTTAAATTCTTTTGTCACTCATTAGCTTGTTTCTCAAAAACTAAAAAACTCACCAACTTACACGTATAAATCTTCTTTTTCAAATCCTCTTTACTACCGCTAAACACTGCGCACAACAACGATTAAACAGCCAATAATTTAATAAAATAAAATAACAGATAAACAGTACACAACAGTTAAGTTATAAAAAAAAGAAAAAATTTTTATCGATTTTTCTTTTTTTTTGTAAATAAATAAATAAAATTTACAATGATCACCTTGCCAAAGACGTCGGTACCCAACGACGGTTAACAATACAGTAATCGACGACGGCAACGACTCTCACGAGCTTCTATTTTTTTTTATTCTAAGTATACGTATACCTATAGATACATGTATATACACTTACACGTATAAACATGTACATATATATATATGTCTTTGCCGAACGAAAGTGGTTTTATATACAAAATGTTATTCTGGAAGTGTACGTAAATGCGTCGTTACACCTTATTTTACTATAATGTTTCACATACGTACGTGGCAAACGAACTAAAACTCGGTGTGCTTCCCACCAGGCCACGGTCGACGCTTATAGACCTACTACCCGTTACATTATCATTATTATTATTACTAGCTTTTTTTCTTTTTATTTTACAATGTACTGTGTATCCGTGACCCCTACACAGTTAATAACTTTCACTAATACACATTGCGATATGTGGTTTTTTTACGTGTACGTATGCGATGAAAATTAAAGGGTATAAAGACAGGAGTGTAAAAAATAATTGAAAAGAGAGAAAGAGAGATACCTTAAAATAGGAAAAGGTAAGGTATAGGTAAAATTATACCTATATATATGATGTTTAAGGATAAAGACGGATACTTGTAAGTGTTATTAAAACAGAGACTATATGCTAAATGTGTGATAGAAGGGGAGGTTACTGATATAGATGGAATTAATGGTTCATGCGAGTGAAAATAAGTTTGTAATTGTAAGATTTTTAGAAAGGGAGTGATTTCTATATCTTTTGATTACTATATTTTTGCATTTATATAAAGATAAATATGTTTAAAAGTTTTCATACAGTAATATTTCCCTAATGATAAAATTTATTTAAATTTATAGTGTACTTTATTTAATGTATTTGATTTATGAAAATGAATTTATTAAAACGTAAAACTATGTCCATTTAGCAAATTCTATAATTTGAATAAGATCATTTAAACCATTTTTTATGGTTACGATTGTTAATCAATATAATTTTTTTCTTGGGTGAAAAAAATCAAAATAATAAAGTATTTATAAAAATTTTTCAAAGTAAATATATTAAGCTTGAAGCATTAGAAAAAGCTTTTAAACAAAATTATGGAAGAATCGAGAAAAAATAAAATTCAAACAAGAGCTTGTAAAATAAAATTTTATTTTTTAATATTAAATATTCAACATACAAGCTTGTGCATTTAGAGGTCGAATAAATTTATAAAACAAAATTAAAGTTCATTTATAAAATTATTAAGATTTTGAAAAGCCATTACAATTAATAATTTATTGATTATATAAGAAATGTTAAGAATTGTATCAATTTAACTTATTTATTATTATAAAATCTAAAATAATCCAAATTCAAATGTTGGATTCATTTGTACATTTATGATTCTAATTACTTCCAAATTTAGTACCAAACTTTTCGTGTATTCGTAAAATTATTTTTGCGTAATCTTTTTTTATATATAATTAAATATAATATATAATATCAGCAGAGTTAATCGTTTACTTTAAAATTAATGATTAAATAAATTATTATTGATTATTCTACTTATTAATAGACCATCGTATTGAACAGTCATTATAAGACTAGAAAATATTTGTTTAGAATTATGTATTAGTGGCAAATTGTATGTAAATATAATTTCATTTTACAAATATAGAAATGTTTAAATTGATTATAAAAGTAATTTGTCGACGTAAGACTATATATGACTTAATTAATCATTTTTATAATTCATATTATTCGTTTAAAATCGCATTTGTTTCAAAACGTCAGAAAAATTTTTATTTGCTTATCTATAGCTGTAACAGTTTTAAAGTTTTATTCAACAAAAGCATTTTAATATATGGATTTTCATAATTTAGAGTTCATTTTCATTATTACAATTAATTATATAAATGCATTTTTCGTTAATATTTAATCTTTTTAAATTATTTATTTTTAAAAAATTGCATTTCTGAAAATAAAATAATTTTATAATTTTTTTATTTAAGTATACATAAGTATGTGTATGTAAATATTGTCTTACATTTATGTATGTATATGCATACGCACACCCATGCATAAATGTAAGAGAATATTTGCAAGCTTATGATAAAAGAGATATCTAGATTTCCAACAATTTGATGCTTATGTTTATCAACAATTAAGTATACAGGCGGCATCTAGCTATAAATCTAAAGACTAAATATTAAAATTTAGATTAAAATTCAGAATTAATTTCATAAATAAATTCAAATTATAATAAATGTAATCTTATTTTATTCTCGAAACTTAATATTTACTAATTTGAGTAAGGAACTTCCCTGGTAGAAATGTGAGCATTAAAAATGGTGTGTATAAAAATTTGAGGTTATTAGTAATAAAAATGCCAAATAAATGGCCAATAAATGTTAAAAAAAGCGTTTTCATTTCTACTGGCCAAAAAATGGTAAAAAAAAAACGTTTCAATTTCCACCAGGGTTATAGTAAAAATTTATAATACTTTTACGAATAATATTTTATTCATAGCTTCAAAATGTATTATGTGTAGAAAAATTAAAATAAAAATTGATTTGAAATCAATAATTTTGCTGTTTAAAAAAATATATGAAAGATATACTTTATATTATATAATGAGGATAGATAAATAAGCATTCTTATGTCCAAAAAATAAGTTTGAAAATTTCCTGTTTATTCTTATATTTATAAAAGTAAAAATACAAAATAATTATAAAAAATATATTATTTTAGCAGAAAAATTAATAGTTTTAGCCTTTACAGGAAAGTAAAGAAAATATAAAAGGAGAAGGAGAGATAGACGCATCGGCTAAAAATGACAATATTTTTTGTAAAAATTATATATAATACGTCCCTGGTAGAAATTTGAACATTAAAAATGGTGTATAATACAATTTATGGGCATTATTAATAGTAATATTTTGTCATATCAATATTGGCTAATAAATAGTCAATTTTTGCAGAGCCTTCATTTTTGGTATAGACAAAAAATGCTAATAGAAATATGTTGTCCATAAAGAGGGCATTTTAAATACCTAAAAATATTTTAACCTATAAATCCAATACATCGTTTCATTCGCGTTTAAATTATAAAATATATGTTTAATGAATACAAAAAAATGAAAAAATTAATCGTTTCAAACACAAATAATTATAAAGATTTAATTATGAGTATTTTTTCTGTTTCTAAGATTCACATTTTAATCTTCGAAAATGCGTGTAACATGTTAGTGGTAAATAAGTTAAAAAAAACGTTTCATATTGGTTAAAATAATGGCCATAGAAAATGCCCATTTTCAGCTCTTCGTTTCAAAGCAATGGCCATAAAATGGTAAAAAAAGCGTTTCATTTTCTACCAGGGGTCATTTACAAGATATTTTCCAATTTAAAAATCTCAGCTTATGGCCAAAAAAGGTTGTTCTAAATTTAATGTAACTGTTTGTAAGTGTCTTGTACATGCTTCGAAATTTTGGCTAATTCCATCTAATGATTCTTCTTCGTAAATTTTTTTGCTATCTTCCTTAAAAAATCGTTGATTCTGCTCTCTCCAATTCGCTACATATTTAATTACACGATCGTCATCGGATTCTTCTTGATTAATGTATGCTTCTAAGCTTTCACTAGGATTGGTACAAGAAGAAGATTCACCATCGCAATCATTTTTTCTCTCTGTTCTTGAACAGCAAGGAGCTTCTCGTTTTATAAAATTATGTTGATTTTTTGAGCGGCAATTATTCAAGCCATTTCCTCTCATGCAACAAGGAGCTTCCCGTTCTACAAAATTATGTTGATTTTTTGAGCGGCAACCTCTCATACAACAAGGAGCTTCCCGTTCTACAAATTTATGTTGATTTTTTGAACGGCAATTATTCAAGCCTTTTTCTCTCATGCAACAAGGAGCTTCCCGTTCTACAAAATTATATTTATTTTTTGAGCGGCAATTATCCAAGCCATTTTCTCTCATGTAACAAGGAGTTTCATATTCTAAATTATGATTTTTTATTCTTTTGAGAGATTTTTCTGAAGCAATAAACGTTGAACTTCGGGATGCAAAGTAGCGTTTTCCATTCTTCATCTTCGTATTTCCTTCCCTTTTGTATTGCTGATGGTTGAAATCCATTTTCAACAAGTTTTAATATACAGTTAATGAATTAAAATTAAAGACAAGCGTTGAATAGTAGCTGAGAAAGTAACGCTGAAAAGCAAACAAGATTTTATACTAGACCTGTACCGTACTGTTAAAATCAACAGAATGACGATTACTTCCTTTCAGGGCTTTATATATACGCAAAATAGGTGGTCGAGATTTCTGAAATTTTGTAAGGATTATTTCAAAAATATTAATGGTATATTTGGATAGCACCATAAAACTTAATCCCTGTATTAAAATAGTCCAATACCTAAAAGTGGCACTATCCTATTCAGTAAATTATTTAATTGATTCCCTCATATTATAATGGTCCAGAATCTAGAATTTAAGGATTGATTCGAGTACCTATTTAATTTAAGGATTAATATATACAGTTTAAAATTATGATATTCTATTTTAATATAAAAATACTATGCATTCATTATTATAGTATTAACAAGAATTTGATTCTTCGGGCTTCAAAATATATCTCTTTATACCTGGTTAATTAGGTATCGAAAAATTAATCCCTTTGCAAATTCAACATTAAAATCTAAGGATATCTATTAAATTCTTAACTATAGGATTTTCAATTGTCTTCTTAATTTTAAAGCGGTATTTCAAAAATGTTTGTAATTATATAATCGAATTAAATGTTTAAAATAAACATTTTATTTTCATTCAAATAAATTTAATTATTATTAAAAATTCACTAAAAATATATTCACATTTAGATATATGAGAATATCTACAGAACTTTTAATTTGAATGTGACTTTTTTCAAATAATTTTTTATTAGTAACAATTCTGTTACATTTAAATGCACACATCTCTATCTGGCCTCAAATTGCCCATTTTAAATCTAAGAAATAAACTCCTTTTTTTTGTTGAGCTATATTGAACGGCGCCTTCAATAATTTCTTAAAAGTATCTAATTTTTTTACGAAAAATCACGGTTTTTGCATAAATAGTATAAAAAAAGAGCAAAATTTTTTAACTTTTCAAAAAAACTATAAGATTTTTTTCTTAATTCGAAAACAAAAAATTTAAACCAAAAAATAAAACCTTATTAATTTGGTTTTGTATAGAAAATCGCAAATAACTCGGAAAGCAAGTATTTTTAAGGTATACTCCTCTTCACAAAAAGTGTTTATTTTAATGAAATACAATTAAAAAAACTTTGTCCGAATTCATTTCATGAATTTTTATTTTTTTACAAGTTTTTTGTTTATAATAATTACCGACCCACTCGGAAAAAAATTTTAAAAATATATTTTTATTCAGAAAAATATACGAAACCAAATTAAAAAGATTTAGTGCATTCGAAATGCAAAAAAAAGTTAGTCGGTTCAAGCTTTATTTACGGGGGTGAACCACTGTCCTATTACAGAATGAACTTACAAGCTTCCATTGAAGAGTAATATTCAATATAATAAACAATGATTTTTCAAAGAAATTGAAAAAAATATCTCATAATCTTGGAATGA
The DNA here is from genome assembly GCA_017163975.1 of Anastatus disparis. NCBI lineage: Eukaryota > Metazoa > Arthropoda > Insecta > Hymenoptera > Eupelmidae > Anastatus > Anastatus disparis. The sequence continues at coordinate 1,152,676 of JAFFSR010000261.1, forward strand.
TCGAGCGTTAGACCGAATGTTTGCGGCTTTTTTCATAATTTTATGTATAAAAAGATATCCTTAAGTTACAGTAAGATCCATGACCCAAACAAGGGGTCCTCTCCCAGTTGGATTTGAATTTTTTGTTTAAAATAAATTTTTTTACTATTTATGCAAAACAAAAACCGTGATTTTTTGTAAAAAATTTGATATTTTTAAGGAATTATTAAAGGCTCCGTTCAATGTAGCTTAACGAAAAACTGGAGTTTGTTTTTTAGATTTAAAACGGGCAATTTGTAGCCAGATAGACTTCTGTGCATTTAAATGTAACAGAATAGTAATAAATCAAAAATTGTTTAAGAAAAATCACAGGCAAATCTTAAAGTTCTGTGGATATTCCCATATATATTTTTACAGATTTTGTTTTTCAATAACTATGCATATTGATGTTAATTTTCATATACAATAGAAAAATAATTTTTATTCCTTATTAGATAAAATAAAAATATTTAAATGTTTTAAAGAAAAGAATACTTTGATTGTCACTTATCTTTATTTATTATCCCTAAACATTCATCCAACTTCAGCCTAACCTATTAACATACTTAATGTACTGTTCACCTTTATTATTATGTATTAAAAAAAATTTGTCTAAAACAGTTGTAAAAACAATTAATCAATTATTATCAATCCTGGCTATGGTAATATCAACGCCAGAAAGGTCCATACCTTCTGGCCAACGTGCAACTAATACACTATCAAAGTTTCGTAGTGCAATTGTAAAAATTGCACCTTTGCCATTATTAGCTTGTGATCTACTTGTTTTATCTGTTAAAATAACATTTTCTGTACTTGTGGCTTCTGTTAGATTGGTTGTACCACCGATGAGGAAAAGTTTGTTAGGTGAAACTGTTTTGGTAAGAGGTTATGTTATATTTATTTACATTGAACATTTTTTTATTTATTATTCAATTAAAATCTTGAGATTATTCAGTGCTTTAGAATGGAAAAAACGTTAATTCTTGTTTATATTCTCGCATCTGAAATATTTTATTTGTTAAACGAAATTGCAGCATTAAATTATAAGTTGATTGTTTAACAGAATAAAAATTATTACATTAGCGACTATTTTTAAATCTTAATAAAAAAAATATTCATTAGAATTCATTAAGAAAAACAAATTTAATACTAATATATTCGTAGATTTTTTTAAAATTCTAATTCCCACTGATAAAACTTTTTTGATATTAATAAAATGTCATATCCAGTCCTGCAAAACAAATTTATCACTTCCCACGAAAAAGAAAAAGAAATAAAATATCAAAGTCATTCATATTAATCTCGAATAAAAAAAAAAGCAATTAACCAAGCAAACTAAAAATCCTTCCACAATCCAAACATAATCAATTTTCAATCTGCAATCAGCTGCAGAACGTATATATGAAGAGATAATATTTTCAATTTATGAAATTTCAATCTTGCTTTTTGACAAGGAGAGGCTATTTTACAGATTACAGGTGCAGGTCATGGTATCGGGCGTGAGCTAGCACTGCAATTGGCAGCTCTTGGTTGCATAGTTGTATGTTGGGATACAGACGTCGAGGCGAATCGTGCTACAATGAATATCATTTCTAAAGACGGCGGTGAGGTATGTAAAAAGCGTATGATTATTAAATCTAGTTTTTAGAAAGATTAAAGTAAAAAATTAGTTCAAGAATATCTTATTGTTTATTTTTATGGCATAACTTGTTTGTGATTTCATTAATAAAACTAATATTTTAATATAATAGTGATACATTTTAATTTTATTAATGTTTTAATACTTTTTCTGAAATTGTTAGTTTTTATTTTTTTTATTTTTTTTTTTTTACTATTTATATATATGTGCATAAGCAAACGAAAAATTTATTTACACTCTTTTCATTACGTTTCTATATAATAATTCCAATATAATTTTTCTAGTATCGAAAATTTCAGGTTCAACGCACCTGCTCTAAATACACGTGTAACAATAAATTAATCGAATATAAAGTACATTTTATTTTTCTATTTATCAAAAGGTCCATGGTTTTGTGGTTGACGTATCGAAACGATTAGAAGTGCGAGAAGCTGTAAGATTAATGAGGAAAGCTGGTATACCAGATGTTAGTATATTAATAAATAATGCTGCAGTTCTTATGCATAGACCTTTTCTCGAGTTTAAGGATGAGGATATTCAACGAATGTTTGATGTCAACGTTATGGCTCAATTTTGGGTAAAATTAACTTTTATTTGTTTTTATTTCGAAGTTTATGCGTTAATTAATAAATGCGCATAATAATAAAATAAAAATATTTTAACAAAAAAGGAAAAAATATTTAAAAATTTTGTGATTAAAAGAAATTGTTTTTAATTTAATCACGCACAGCGTCAATAGTACGATATTGTGTGGAAATGAAAATTTTTTTCCTTATCAGTATAAAACAGAAATACAAACGATTAAATATTAATTTATTGTAAAAATATTTTATGGTAGAAATCCACATGAATTTTTCTTAAAATATCTTTATATGGCTTTTTTATGTCATAGTATAATATAAAATACCAAATCAAATAATTATAACATTTGTTTCTGGAAAAAAACTAATTATTTTAACATTAAAAATTTATCTTTTTTAGACTATCCAAGCATTTTTGCCATCCATGTTACAAAATAGAAAGGGACACATAGTATGCATGTGCAGTATGTGTGGATTTTATGGAGTAGAAAATAAAGTAGCTTATTGTTCATCTAAGTTTGCAGTTAGAGGTTGGAGCAAAATTTTATAAAACATTAATTTTAATTAAAAAAAAAAACATTTTATATTAAATAATAAAATAAAATTTTTTAAAGGATTAATGGAAGGTTTAATCGAAGAGTTTAGAATAACTGCAAAACGATCGAATATCAATTTCACAACGATATATCCATTTTACGTGGATACAGGTCTTGCATATGATCCAAAGTATAGGTAATAATTTTCATTGAATTTCCAATTTTATTTATTTCTCTTATTTGATAAATTTTAGTCAAAACATATATTCTTTCGATCAAATAAGAAAGTCAATTCGTATTGTAAATTTTTTCAAAATTATCCTTTCATACAACTAAAATAAATAATATAAAAGTAAAAAATTTTCTAAAAATATCATTATTTACTCTATTATGAGGATGTACAACACTATTATTTTTCTAATATATAAAAATATGAAATTCCAACAGATTTCCATACATATTCGGCGTTGTCTCTCCTAAATACGCTGCGTCAGAAGTCATTCGTGCTATACAAAGAAATTATGAAGAATGTTCGATTCCTCGATGTCTTCTCTATTTACACATGATTAATAAGTTAGATTTTAACATTTTATTTCATTTCTTTACGTAATCTTATGATTTATCAGTTATTAACTCTGAATTCCTTTCAATTTTATAGAGTATTACCGGTAAAAGCAATGCGGCACATAATTGACTTTTTATCACAGGCCGGAAAGAAAAAAGCCAGCGGTACAAATTAAAAGAATAACCTTTCATATAATTATTAAGTACACAATTTTTAACTATTTATAAACATATACACATGAATCTTTATTTTTCGTAATGTAAGCTATTTTGCATCTTATGTAATGTTGCATGTATATGTGATGAAGCGTAAAAAATATGACGCATATGACTTTCATTAGAAGACGTCTTTTATTTTTAATATGATTTTCATCGTGCCATTAATTTTCCTATATGCGCAACTTTCGTCTATACTCAAATAACGAGTATCGTTGACCGCAGGATCATTAGTTTGTGTGTGATTAATTTGTATGGATACTATAATCGTATTATGTAAATACGTGAAAGGAAATGATGGATTTTTCCAAATATCTATTTCTTATAACTTTTATTCTGTTCAAAATATAAAAATTATAATTCCAAATAATAATAAATTAATTTGTTTTGTCGACAACTTGAAGAAAAAAAAACTTGAATCTAATTGTCATTAAAATCTCAGGTGCAAACAAGCTGCGTCATAATTTAAAAACACTTCTTTTTCTAAATATGTCTATCGTCAATCATTCCATTATTAAAAAAATAGTGAAGCCTACAATTAGAAATGACGCACATTACTTTGACGAACAAAGTACATAATATCGATTAATTTGATTGATCCGGAAGAGAATTTTTTTTGTACAAATTCAATACAATATCTTTGATCAACTTCCTAGAAAGCTGTAAGGTATATTAGACATTACTCGAAGGCAATAGAACCGATGATTATAGTTCGGTAAGTTAAGTAACAGCTCTTTGGTATACGAGCATGAAACGCATTGAGATCTTCGAAATCTTGCCTTGCCACTGCTATTACCGCATTCGTAATAACGTGATTTGATTGTTTGCCGTATACAGTGGAATTGTACACTGACGGAGCATTCCACGATTATTTGAATTAAAGAATGGTTTTTTTTTTCAAGAACGTATTTTAATTTTTTTTACGTGATGAAACGAAACTGAAATTGATATAGAAATTGTTTCCAGTGTATGATTGTAAATTTTCTATGATTAATTAAAGAAAAGTTTATACACTTTTACAATTATTATGATGAAAATATTTGAATATATTTATAATTAGAAAATGTCTTATTCTAAATTTAGCTAGTGTAATGATTTACTTTTAAAAATTTCATTTTATTTTGAATATCAAATTTTAATGAAAACTATTGATGTATTACAAATTTTACCAGGTAAAATGAATAAATAATTATTTGAAATAAATAAATTAGTATACTTTTATGTGATTATAAACTTTATTCAAAAGTGACAAAATAATTAAAATCACAGTAGGAAAGTTATTTAATTTATCCACATCTTCAAATATAAAAATGTACATATTTCTCTAAATGTATAAAGAGCTCTCGGTAGCTTAGTCGGTAGGGCGATGGATTCGTAATCTCGAGAGCTTGAGTTCGAATCCCGCTCTCAGCCGATATATATAAGCACCACTATATGTTACAATGTACTTTGTTTAATATACTGAAATGACCTCCGTCGTTAATTAGCATCACAATGATAGCATAAATATAGTGACGTTAAATGAAATAAAATTTAAAAAAATTTGAAGATTTTTTAAATAAGTTACAGATAAATTATATATTTTTTTAAAATTTTCATAATTTTTTAACTTTGAAACTTGAATTTTTTTTTACTTTAGTCGGCGAATTTATTTTAATATAATCAACCAACATATAACTAAAAACAGTTTATATTTAGTAACCTTGTACCGTTAAACCATATAATTTTAACTTACATTTCTCTATTCATACATAAAATATTTGTTCTTAAAATTCCATTAAAATACCAATAACTTTCTGTTATACGCATGTTTTTTCTAAAACTTTAAATATTATTTATAAAAAATCTAAATTTATCTTTAAATTAAAAAGATATTAAAAATATTTTAATTTTTAGCTGTCTTATTTTGACGTGGAATGTCCCAGGTGTAAAGTAAAATCACGTTTTCATGTCTCTCTCTTTCTCTCTCAATATGTGAATAACGCGAGTAATTTCGAGATGCTTTGGATTTCGCGCATTCACTTTGCCACAGTTTTGTTGGCGTATACACCGTAGATTTCCATAATGCTTGAATTCTATATAATAGAAATTATGGAATTTTAACATTTTATTACAAATGGAAGTTTAAAATAAGTAAGAGTTTTTATTATATTTGAAAATAATGATGGAAAATGTGTCGTTAGATTTACCTATTGCAAGTGAATGTAATATAATAATACATTATGTAAGCTATATGAGTAAAAATAAAAAGATATTTTGTATTATTAACGTAAAAGTTAATAATTTTTTTTATTTAAATTTTTAAAGATATTTACCTTCAAAAATTTCCCAGTGTGTTATTCAGTTATTGAATTTGTCGTTATAAAGTTTTATTATTCCTGATCTTATTAAAATATATAATATTCTTCTAAGTCATACGAATATTATTTAAATAATTTTATAATCATCATGCTCTTTTTCTGTGTACCGGGATTATACATTTTTTTAGATACATAGTAAATAATAACTTTCCCTATCTTTGACGAAATATCTTGGATTGAATAAACTAAATATTAAACAAAATTCTCTTGCATAATTCTACCTATCTTAATTTAAATCGAAAATTGAAAAAAAAACCTTAAACTATATAGTTTAAGGTACATCACTTTTTATAAATATTAATAATTCTGTACCATAAATTTACATTCGACATATATTTTAATGATTCATAATAATAAATTCTCAAAATTTTGAATAATTCCTCTAAACGAGTAATCAAAAAAAAAAAAAATAGTAAAACAAATAAACTAGTTGCATATTGAATGGTTTAAAAATGTAAAATTATCGTTTTCAATGACAATAACTTTTAAAGTTAATAAAGAACGACCTCAGCAGTATCCGGTGATAGTTTTACTTTTTTTTTACTGTTCACCGCATATTATTATTTTGTTGAGTCCACAGAAAAACTACTTTATTTTGTAATGGGAGAAAAAAATGTATGGATTTTTATAAGGACATAGAGATAGGAAGCATTGACACGATTACTTTATAAAAATGAGAATAGTTTAAAAATAAGTTAATACACAGTAAAAAATTGTGTGTTTTGTGAAAATTTATTTTGAATACGCAATATGTGTGCAAAAGGGCATGACGGAGCTCGCTACCTTCTAAAATAATTCATTAATATTTTAATTCCAAGTTCACGAGTAAACGGTACGTTAGATCGAGTTCTTTCATTATAGTAAGAAAATTTGTAATATTAAACTTGAGTGCGGACAACTTACAGAATTTACCAAAACACTGTATACATAAAAAGTTATAAACAATTTTTCGGTATATAGAATTTTGAGGATAGGTTTATCGAGCTTAATGTCTAATTGCATTCCAAGCTTATAAAAAAATAACAAGTCCAAATGATTTTTTATTTTAACAAAAATTATTTTATTAACATAGCTTTAGTGCCGACAAGTTATCACAATTGTTTAAATTACGAATTTAAAAAGATATCAATAAAATAATAAAAGCAAAAATTGTGTCCAGCAGCTCCGACATCCCGTTAAAACACACAACTTGTGTCTCAATTTACACATATTTTGTGTAAAAATTGTGTTAAATACGATGTGTATAATTCTAAAATACAATTAATACACAGAATTTAAAAACAAATTTAATGCGTATAATATTACACAATATTTGTGTATTTTAAAACTAAATTTCTAAATTTAAAATTGCTGCGTAAGAATTAATACGAGTTTTACTATATACTTAAAGAATAATTATTAAAGAAAATGATATATTTAGATGAAATTTAAATGAAATTGTAATTGTTAGTACAAATATCTTGGGAAATCTAAAATATTTTCTGGAAACTGCAAAAAAAGGCTTTTTGCACATTTTTTTTTTCATTTTCATTATTATAAAATAGAATCTTTAATTCTTTATTATATGTTTTGTCAATAAATAAGAAGTCTTATGTATTTATATACTTTTTAATTTGGCAAATAATCAAATAAATATTTTTCATAAAAAAAATTAATAGAATGACATTAATTATAAATTTAGATAAATATTACTATTAGTCCATAACACGTTTGTAATTTAGAAAAATAACAAAATTTTATTACATGATAGTTTTACTTAAATGATTAAATAATGATTATAAGCAGTTTTTTTTAGTAAATTAATTAAATGTTTATTTTATTTACAATACAAAATATATTATCATTCCTAATGTTTACAGATAGGTACTTCATCAGAAACACAATAAATGGCTATATCCCTTATAATAGTAGGCGGAAATTTCAAATGAAAAATTTCACTTAACATTTTTTCTTTTTTTAAAATTATATTCGCTCTCCTAATACCATCACTATATTTACATAATAAACTGTCGTAAAAATGATGAAAGCAGCGCAAATTATTTTCGAAATTATCTCGAGATCTTTGACTTAGAAAATAATTTGCAAGCTTATGCATGTTCTCTTCATATAAAATGTCAAAATAAGAAATTTTTGGGCGAAGTTTAAGTTTCCTCATTCTTTTTAATTCTGCTTTTACTTCAGAGTAATATAGTTTCGTCCGAAAATTTTGTTTTTCAATCGTTTTTAGATTTATTTCAAGAATCGAAGATCCTGATGTTTCGATTATAGCAAGCTTTTTTAATAATTCTGTATGTTCTGTGTTTTTAAATTTATCAAACCCTAATTTAAAAATGGTATAAGAACCATATATTATTCTATTAATTTCAGTTGCTTTTCCAATCAACAAGCGTAAGCACTCTGGCCCGAATGCAGCGCATCCTGGTAGTGGTTTATTATAAAGGTAATTATCATCGCAGTGATATTCAACCCATCGATACATTAGAGTAGATTGCCGTTCAAATACATAATCTACTTTTGCACGTTGTTCCAGAAGAAATTTTACCCAGTTGAGATTCTCGTTCTCTATGGCCAATAGCAAAGGAGTTTGGCCACTTGTATCCTCAACATCGATGTCAAAATTTTCACACATCTTCAAATCATACATAATATCATCACAGTTATTGTCCATTAAGTAATGAATGGCAGTTTGACCATTAGAGTCTGCCATATTTAAATTAATCTTATATTTCAAATATTCTTTGATAATACTTTGATTTCCTAATCGAAATGCCGTTGAAAATTGCATCATTCCAAGATGATCTAATTTATAGATATCTGATCCGGCAGCTAGCAGAAGATCCAGGACTGTTAACTGTAAGCTTTTCTTTACGTATGCTATCGGCAATTTACCATATCTGTCCACAATATTTACATCAGTTTTACATTTGATAAACAACCTTAAAACTTCTAAATCATTAAGAATGACTGCTTGATGCAGTGCCGGTTCTTCGTTTGTGCAGTCATTATATCTTGTTTCTAATATGTATTTTAATCTAACTTCAAAATCAGCCATCGTTTATATTTATTGTACTAGTTTTTACTAATTTCTTAATCTACCTATGACTATTACACTGAAAAAAGTTTCTTCGTCGTTTAATTTTTGACCATATGCAGCTTTGAAATTACAAAAAAAATTATAGTATTCAGCTTTTATCCGAAAATAAATCAAAAGTGCCACTTGGCATCAGCGCGTTAGTGTTTCAGGTGCTTGGAGGGTTGATTTAGTGAAATGCACAACACTTTATTACAAAGAAACAAGATCAATGTATTAAAAAAAACAGCACTATTCTATTTATCACTAAGGAGCAATAGACTTGGTGTCCTAAACTTGTGTCTCTGATGCACTAAACCGTTTATGTTATTGTTATTACTGCACGTTACTGCATATTGCTACTGTTAGTAAGGAAAACTGAATAATAAACTTTTTTCAGTGTACAATGAATATATATAGAAACACAACTAATACACATCGGATAAAGTTTAAATTAATACACATTGCATGTTTAAACTCCTCCCGATTTTCAACTATGTAACATTTGAACGAAAATAACTTAAAGATTTAAAACTTAATATGTAATAAGTAAAAGTTTGGTATTAGCCAAACAAAAGGGATAAAAGAATTAATTTTTCTTTTAAATCATGTGCCATAAAATTACTCTTAGAATGTCATTTAAATTAGTGACCCACCCCTTTCTTATCCTTTGAATGTACGATTAATCACATACGCTTTTGTTTAATATTTAATCTTTTATCTTGAAATCAGTTATAACATTTATTAAAAATCAAGTGCTTTTATATTTTTGAGAAAAAATTTCTAAAGTTAATATTTAAAATTTAAACTATTGTTAAGTAAAAGTAAGATTAATTAAACAATAGAAATGCTCTACTATCCAGTAACTTGGAAAAATACTTTTAGAATTAATTACTTTAAGAAGAATCTATTTTATTGTTTTATTGAATTTCCCAATTACATATATTTTACAATATTTGTAACTTATTAGTTATAGTGTTGAAAATTTAATTTTATTAATCAGAAAGCTTGAACGTCTTTAAAATAGAAATATATTTTTAACAAATCAATTTAAACTTCCAAAAAGTCCATTAAAATTGAAATTTTTAAATTTGTTTTATAAATGTGATAAAATTTAAATTCTCATAAACATTTTAAAATACAATAATCAGATTTTGTTTGTTTTTCTAAAATATTTGTTATTTTAAATCTGTAAAATAGAATGTAAACATATTATTCCGTTATATTTATAAGTAAATTTTTATTTCAAATTTATTACAGCTGTTCTAAAAATAGCTACAATTATCTGTTAAAGCATTCTTCATTTCATGCGATTCAGATTAAAATTATAAAATTTGAAAATTTATTATCATTTTAATTTAACTTTTTCCACGTACTAAAATAATCTTTATGTTTTTATTTTTTTGCAAAGTGTGAACGCCCTTTAAAAGAGAAGAAAACCGGTTTCTCCAGTTCTCATTTGAACGTTGCATCTCAACATAAAAAAGATAATTTTCCTTTTAAAAAGGACATGTTCTAAAAAGAGTAGGAAAAAAAATTGGCATCGTATCTTGTAATACAAAGCGCAAATATTATTTCGACAAAACAAGACTAATTTATATGTTTGAAGCCGAGTTAAGTTCTACGAAGATTTAAGTTTTAAAGTTTGATTTAACCTTGATTTTTTGTCGAGCTGTAAAAGTCTTGCAAGAAATTTCAAACGCAAAATTTTAATGTAGGAGTTAATACTATTGTTTAAGATTTTTTTGTGAATCGGATAATAATGATGATGCTTTCATTCTTATTTTTAAAAGATTTTATTACTTTTTCGTTTGTTCTCCTTTAAAAACACGCTGCTTAGGATCACTTTAAAATGGATATGGGATTTGCCATTAAAACTTTGGTGCGTATACTTTTTTATTGGAAATTTTCTATTTTTTATGATTTTTGTTTTTTTCAAAGTTACTAATTGTTTGATATTTTTTTTACTATTTTAAATAAAAATCTTGATACAATAAATTGCCAATTGTAGAGGAAACCGGAGCAAAGCCACACCAGTTAATATAAAAATATAGAACACGTTTATTTTAAAACCAAGATTTTAATTATATTACATCAAATTACTTTCTTTGTTAACATTTTTTATAGTCATTTTAGTCTTCTGATATTTACTTATAAAGTGGTGTCGATTCGATTTACCCCGAGGGTCCGGTTCACCTCGGTTTACCGCATACTATTTCTAATGATATATTGAAAAAAATATTTTTGATTCTATTCAAGAAATAAAATTTATATTCATTCTGAATTTTTGAGTGTCCAATTCTGCGAATAAGCAAATTTTATTTTTTGATTAATTTTTTTGAACGCTGTAGTTTATTTTTATATGAGTTCAAAATTTGCTAGCTTGTATAATTCAAAATCCAATAAATCAAGGTCTCTTAACTAATTTTTAGCACTTAATTTTAAAAATAGTAACTATTCAAATATACTTTTTGCTTAAGTAACAACAATGTAAATATGATAATTTTTATTCATTAAAAATCTTGATTGACAATTTTTTCATTTTTTTATGACAAAAAAAATATTATCAACTCTCGTATCTTTTAGTTATTATATTTCCAAGCTTGATATATTGGACGCATATAATCGATGACACGTGCCGGAAAAATCGTGAATGTCAGCTCTCAGAAAAAGTTACAATGATTGATATCAAAAGAAAATATTTTGATAAAATCTTGTGTATCGATTCGAACCTGGTTTTATTAATTTTATTGAGCATGTGCGTGAAGTAGCTCAAAATAATTTAGTACTCGTATGGAGTTGAGTATTTATTTTCAATAGCTATAAATTAATAATTGTGATGAAAGTACGTTATCAAACGTGATAAAAGATCTAAAACAAATGAATAATTTTTTGGAAATTTCATTCAACCTTTATGAATTAACGAGTTAATAAATGAATCATCGTTAAGAGAAAATAAGTACCAAATCAGTAGTAAGAGCGTTAACCCCACGTGAAACTTTGATCTGAACCACCTTGTAACAAATGTTTATAAGCTAAAATAATGAGACCCATGTTTCAGCATTTATACTAATAGAAATTAATGTAAAAAATGTTTTTTTTCTCTTAATACATACAATTTATATCTATAATTGTATATAATAGATAAATATTTCAAAAATTAAGATCCATTAGAATAAATTTCAAAAAACACGTGTACTATTTTAACTATAAAATTACAAGGTTGTAAAAATTTGCATTCAGCAGGGCTAGTCTAATCCTCAATTTTAAATATTCATACGCTTCATCTCACGTAGCATCGTATGCCTATTTTATTTCTTTCTTTTATCTTCGTCATGTAATACTACCTGCTCATATTAAAAATTCAAGTTCAAAATTTGCTCGCGGCATTTAAAAGCAAATCATATTATACATACCGTTCAACATTCCTTTTTTTTCTCTTTTTACGTTTGATTTCTTTTTTCATTTTTTTTCGTGCTGTGTATCACAGTGACGTTACGGAGATCAGAGTGTTTAGTGTATATACCTTGTGACGTATCCCAGTTACTAAGATTACGAGAGGGAGAAGGAGAGGTAGAGAGCACTTGCCGTCGTTTTTAGAATTCAAGTTTTAAGTCATTCGCGCGTTCCTCGCGCGCTAATGCGGACGGATTTTCGACTAGATATCATAATATTGTTTTGTGCGCGCATGCACCTTCAATCAATTTAGCCGGTATATATAGTTTGCAATCTTTTTGATTTGATTTTACTTCATAAATAATTGAATTTTCAAGTTTTTGTATTGCGATAGATGTAATGAATTCTGAAAAATTTTAAATTTGTTTGTTTCACATTATTTGATAGTGAATAAAAGTGGTGATATTAATATTCGTTATGTGAATAGAGTTGGTTTTTATCACTGGACAATTATTGGTACATCTATAATTTTAAAAATAATTGAGGTACGTATTATTATATTAGTCAAGTTATTTAGAAATTTTAGTAATTACAATGTAAAATACACAATTTCAAACATAAAATATGAAGTTTTTAATTATAAATAGTCATTTCTTTACATTCTTTTTATATTACTCGGTTTCCATTTTACATATTCATTGAAAATAATAAAATTTAATGAATGGCATAATTAATATGACGTCAGTCTACAACAAATACGGTAAACTAAAAACCTTTTCGAATATTGATGTTTTATAATTTTATATTAATCATGCTAAATTTAACAGTGTGCGCTCTTTTTTCTTAACATCTAAGAAAGCAATAATTTATAATTTAAATTTAAATAACCAATATTTAATTTATTCATTATCGAACATAATTATTAATTTTTAAATTTCGACAACATTTAATCATTCAATTAACAAATTTACAAATGAGTCTTCAGTTCAACACTCATATTGACACATAAATATCTCTAAGACCTGAATGCATAATCCAAGAAAAAGAAGTGCAAACACGTAAGAAAAAAAATGAAAAAAAAATCGCACTTTAAGAGCTGTTTGAAAGCAAATATAACTTCCTCAAGTCTCGAAGAATTCTCGGCAAATCAATATTGTCATTCCTTATGACACTACACATGAAATTTACATAATAGTCGAGATAATAAGTAATGAGTGCCTCAATGACATTTTTTTTCTCTTTTCTTAAGAATATCGTATACGTAACGTAAGTACACTAAATATTTGCGCGCGAAAATTTGAATGCAGGAAAAATAATATTACAGATGATTAGTTTGAGTGCATCGAAGATCAATATAGCGTGTACTTTTTTCTCTCTCTTTTTCATTTCAAGTAATGTAAAAAGCTTGTAAAAAGCATAGCTAATATTTTTACTTTGTAAATAAAAAAAAAATAAACGATTTTTTTTCCAAACGATAAAAAATGTTGTAAATCATGATTTTATTTAATGATTCTCTGTCAACTGTTGTTAGCGTTGATCATCATTCAAGTTTTGCACAATTAAATATTGCAGTTTTTTCTTGGCCATTTGTTAGTCGGACGAGGAGAAAAAAATATCGCAAATGAAAAAAGTCTAGTCTTTTGAAAAATTCAAGGTGACACCAAGCGTTCACTTTAGCAACTATTAATAAATTTTAAAAAATAACAATGAAATTGATTCATTTTCCTTAAATGATTAGTAACAGTCGTTTTGAATTTTTGAAAAACCTTTTTTTATCCATCATGCAAACAATTCTTTTCTAGCAACTGATTATAAAATTTAATGCAAAAAATTTATTTATAAAATTTTAATCAATTTTCAAAAAAAATTCAAGTGAGAAATTCTAGAATAAATGTGCATAATAATCAGTTACATATTCGATAATCGAAAAAACCAACTATCTTCATTTTTTTTCTTCATCCAATGAATATTCTTGAGATCAATTAGATTTTGTAAACATATTTTCATTCATTATTCCTCGTACAATAATGAAATTGCAAAAAAAATGATGAAAACATGTTAGACTTTTATGCCTTGTTTCACTTGTATTAAATAATAATCAAGCCAGACTTTTATTATTTTCTTTTTTAATATTAGCAATTCGCTTTATTCGTATATGTTTGATAATGCATAATAATTTTAAAATCGCCATCATTAAATTAGTCAGTTTAGCGTAAAAAATTATTATTTTGCGTAAAGGAAAAAATTGCAATTTCATTGTACACTCGATTCACTCGTCTATGATATTTTATGTGTGGCAATAAAATACGGAAATATCGTTTTAAGTACATAGATATTTTTCTTTTATTTGAAAAATTGCCTGTACTGTAGATATTTAAAATCTGAATAAGTATTATAAATCAATCGAAAAGTTGGTCAGTATTTAATAAAATTTCAATTATCTTTATCAATAACGTGTTTTAATAATTAATACTCTACTTTTGCTTGAATTTTTAACGTAAAATATAAGTTAATTAAATTAACATACGTTGTAATTAATTTAATCTTATTATTTTTTATAAAAATTGTTGTGTTATTCCATTCAATGAGTTTGACTATATGATAACTTCGAGTAGTATTTAAAATAATTCATATTTATTACTTACAATTAAAATAAAACAAAATAAGGAGCCTAAAGTACAAAAAATCTAATCTATATTTAATGATGATTTTTATTTCTGTATAAACTATCATTTGTTGTAAGATATTGTGCTTAAAAGTTACAGGAAAAATTAAATTTTTGACCTAAACAAAAAAATTACATAGTAGTCAGCAAAATCTATACGAACACGTGTAACATTATTTTTCTATATGATTTCCTGAATTAAACAATGCGTTCACTTGTGTGCTTCCGGTAATTCAACTAAAATTTTAAAAATTCTTATTTAAACTGAACGTTATAATTATTTTTTCATCAAATCATTAAGTAAAGTTAATAATTTGCTAACTTAAATTATGAAACATTTTCAAAATCTTGAGTCTGTTGAAAAAAATCGTCAAACCATTACTAAATAAAAATCTACGATTTCCGAAAAAAAAGGTTTCAAAGAAAATACAAACGTGTTAATTTTCCTAATGCTAAACAAAAATAACAAGCGAGATTTACACGTACGGACTGTCAGTTTCATCACATATATTTAACAAGCACATGGGCTCGACTGTGTTTTCAAGTTGTATTACTGACAGAAAAAGAACATATATTTTTTCAAGTTAGATATATGTATGAAGATGTTGATAAAAAAAAGAGGAGTCGACTTGTAATTGAAAAACTGGATATAGAATGTAATCAAGAGAAAACGTACAAAAACTCATGTTCACTCTTGACTATAGGGACTTAACACGCGAATACATTTAGCGAATTGAAAGTTTGTTATTGGGTAAATTTTAAAATTCACGCTTTAGAGGATAAACTTCAAAATTTTAGTATTCTTAAATTTGGTAATAATTACTAAACATTTTTGTTTCACGTAAAATTATATTGTTATTCGATTTATTAATTTCAAATTTATCATAATTTTTTTAGTTGACAGAGTCCTATACACAGATTCTATATTTAATATTATTCTACAGTATATAATGTTTAGTTTTAATCATTTTTAATTTTGAGATTCTCAGAAAACTTAAGGAAAACCGTGTTTAAAAAATTGAGGAAAAAATCATGCTTTTATCAGTCAATGTATAATCAATGAAAACTTTAAAAACCGAAATCTGGTTTCTCCAGATATACGATGAGACTCACGTAAAACGATGCCGTTGACCATATGCAATTAACCGTTTATCTCACGAATCCAACTTGAACGTGCTTTAAAGATATATAAACTTGACGATGTTGTCGCATTTGAGAACGCGGTTTTTTATTTTTTTTTTCTTCTTTTAATTATATGTGGTATATACACATCAAGTTCACCTTGATACTTAATGTTGTGACAAGTTCATTATCAAGTACGCACTTTTGCGATAAAACATTTAATCTCAGATTCTTTAAGTTAATTTGTTTTCTTTTTTAAATTTTAATCATTTCCGTTTGACGAGTGTTTGTTAATTCAAAACAATTACTAGAATAAATTTGAGGAGCAGGTTTCCAAACATTTGTTTGTAAATTATTCTAACTTGAATACAAAACCACGGCTTTTATTTAATTTCAAAATTTCTGTCACGATTAGAAAAATTTAATCGTTAACTTTATGAATATTATCGTTACTTTACATATTTCGCATATCATAAAAAAATATTGTTGCGATTTCAAAGAACAAATTAAGAAAACCGTAAATATACGAAGAAAAATGACAGCTTAGAAAAAATTTGTACATGACTCTTAAATAAAACATCTTTTTAACAATACTCTGTTGACTTTATCAGAAATTCAATTTATTATAATTTTTTAAAAATACAAAATCAAATCCTATTCTAAAAGAATTGTGGGCGGAAGTTTGGAAGCAGGAAATTCTGTCATCAGAATAAAAGCTTTCTAATTAATTAAAATGTTAAAGCGTTCTTAAATTATAAATTAAGGTGCCACATTTTAATCTTCTCGTATAAAATAAATAAATTCGTATGATAAATTTAATTTTTATTAGAGTGATTGTAAAGTGTATTTAATTTCCATAGTTCTAATTGCTACATGATCAAAAACATTTAACAATCCTCGTTACATTAAAAAAAAAATTTATTAAATGAAAAATTTTTCTTTTCTTGCAACTAAAAATAATTTTATTCCAATTAAAAACGTATTTAAATTCTTAAGCGATTTAAAACTTTAAATAGATACAATTTAAATTTTGATAATCAAAAGTGATCCATCCTACGCTTTAGTCTGTTTATAAGTCCTATTAAAACAAGTCTATGATAGAGATCGTCAGTGGCTCAGTCAGTAGAGCGATGGATTCGTAATCTCGAGGTTCCGAGTTCGAATCCTGCTCTCGGCCAATTTATACAGGCACCACTGTACGTTACATGTGCTTTGTTCACAAACACACTGAAACAACCTTCGTCGCTAATTAGCATCGTAATGATAGCATAAATACAGTGACGTTAAAAAAAATAAAAAAAAAAAAAGTTTTACTAACTAGAAAGAAATTTCAGTATTGTCTCTTACAATATTTTGTAAAGTTAAAATATCTTTTTACAAACTTGTTTAATAAAGATAATAAACGAGAAGAAAAAAATCGCTCCGATTGAAGCACGAATAATTCAGCTATTTGATTAATGGCTTTCTATAATGAATTTTATCATTTTTACTTCAATTTTAAATTGAAAAAAAAAAGAAAAAATAGAATTTTTTCATATTGGGGTTCTTGTTTTACAATCTTACATAACGTGTACATTGCACAACAATTAAATTGCTTTACAATTGATAAATAGGAAGTAGAACCATGAAACAAGATATGAATTTCAATGACTACCTGAAATGTTATTTAATTTATTATCGTTGATTAAAATATTGATGTAAATAAAACATCGAAAAAAGTACAATTGATACTTAATAACTAGAATTTTTTATAAATTACTTTGCTTAGTTTTCCATCATATAAATTCTATCATATTTAATAATTTGATCAATATAACCTTTTGTATATTCAAGGCTTTATAGATAAAAATAATATTTTCTTAGATAATACTAGAAATTAACGTAACAGAGCTCTTGTGAAGTTTACAGAATGCTCTTCAATGGTTTTAGGTAACTTTCCAGCTGATTCGAGGTCAAATATTGAGTGGCATGATTATAAAAATTCAAAGACCAAAGATTACTGTACTTATTCATTTCTTTACAGCTTAATTAAAAAAATCTAACATACAATTTTTCATTTGAAATATTATGGTTTGTGAAGTTAAAATTTCTCATTAATTGCTAATTAACAATCGTTTATGATCGAAGTCAAAATGGTAAAAACAATTTTTAATGAATTTCATTTTCTAATCTTATTAGACCTAGTTTAGTTTTTGAAAAAGAATATAAAAATGTTTATTTTAATTTTAATGCACAACCTTATTTCAGAATATTTAGTTAATTAGATTAATTTAAACGTTTTCTTGATAAAGTCCAAAATTTAACAAGACAACATAATGAGTTATTTTTACTTCAATATCATTAAGTTAAATTATGCATTTTGAATTTAATTTAAATTAAATTTCTTATTTAACCTGTCCATACCTAAAAGAAAAAAATTAACAATTTATTGTTATTGCAAAAATCAACGTTAAACAAATTTCTCAATATCCAAAGTCCCAATCATTGTAAAAATTTTAACAAAGCCTATCATTTCCGGTTATTCCAAAAGGTGTGAACATTTAAAATAAATGATGTCATCGATGGCTATGATTATAAATCGAAAATAAAAAAAAACTCGTTTATTTATGACACTAGGTTAATTTCGTATTTAAAATAAATTCTTTATTTACGGAAACTCATATATTTTATAGTGTACTAAAATAGTAATAACGAAAGTGATAATAGTTATACGTGATATGTCTTAAATATCATTCAAGGCAACATTTCACTGAATAAATTAACAGACGAATCTTCAAGAGTGAAAATTTTCAAGTTTAATGATTAATCGTTGCATATATGCTGGTTTAATTAAAAGCCTACTGGGCGAAAGTGAAATTTTTATTTGCTGGTAATTTCTTTCTTTGTTTTCTTTTTTCGTTTTTTATTTTTCTTTTGTTTAATGAGTTTATTTCTCTGCGACTGTTGAGGTGTGTTATTTAATCTTTACTAAGATAACTCTAAGAATGGGACTCTGGCTGAAAGTTTATTTTTCCGGTAACTTTCGCTGCTTTGATGACGCGATGTTTGAGCAAAGATTTTTCTTTTTACTTTCTTAATTTTAAAAATTTAACTTTTCAAAAAAGTAATTAAAAATTTTGTAAAGTGTAAAAAATAAAACTATAAACTTTTAATTTTATATTTGATATGACTATAGAATAAATAAACCGAAGACTTTTTATAAAAAATAATCGTTAAATAATTAATCTATCAAAAGCAAAAATTGACAGGACAATGCAAGTAGCCTGTGAAAATATCAACAATGAATTTATCAAATCAATTTAATCTACCAAGTCAAAATTAAAAAAAAAAAACCCTTCAGGAAATGTAATGTATCTTGTTCGGAATAATGCCGTAAATTACATAATTTTAATAAAAATTAAAGAGTTAATAACATAATAATCACTAAATCATTTTCAATGACACACAAAACTTATTATTACGATACATACGTACATAAATTTTATTTGTAGCTAGTAATTTATAGCTACTTTATTTCATTACTAACGTAAAAGTCCTATACATATATTTAAAGCTACAAACGTAAAAATTTTCTAAATTCTCAAACTTCATGCCAATTTCGTTTTAATTCCCGTAGCACATTAAAAACTTTTTGAAATGGCTTTTCAAAATTTATATGTATAGATATAGGTAATAACGAAAATGATATTTTAAAAAATCGTATAATAAATTTAACGAAACGAAGGCGTACAACAAAATATACAGTCGTACAAATATCCAATATGGAATATCTTGTAGCTTAAACGTAATTTTAAATGAGAGTTACATATAAATTACGGTATAATAAGAAAAGCCAAGCAATCTTTCTGTACGGTCAATTCGCACGCGCAATTATGATTGGCGTTGTGAAGAGAAGAAAAAAAAATAAATGAGGTATATTTAGTTGCGTCAGCTTAATAATTAGTCATTTTCTTAGCGACGTAATTTAATGAATATGAAACTGATGAGGCGGTTTTCATTCCGGGTTGTAGATGCATATGATTGATCGTTAATAAAAGATGCGTGTCTTTTAAAAAAATGCAGATTTTATTTATGAATTAGAAAATTATTTAGGATTTAGTGAAGTGCTGAGTGTATTAATATTATGAATTTTTGTAAATTATATATGTAAGTATTATAAAATAAAGAAGGATAAAATTGCAAATTTTATTCTAAAAGATAAATTTTATAATTAAATTTCCAATATAAATTCGAATTTTCAATATGCCATAATAAAAAGATTTAAAAATTCCATTTTATCACCTTTTTATGAACTCGCTTTTTATATTGTTTATACATATGCGTATACACATTTGAAAAAATGATACGAAAAAATATTCAGTTTTATTATCACTCTAATAGAAAAGATCTATCATTCGAAAAAAAGGTTCACCGACCGATGAAGTAATAAAAATTTGCCGACCTTCGATGAGATCGGATATTATGATGACGAAATACTTTGTCAGCAAAAATATATTTTAAAAAACCTCTCACGATTGAATTGGCCGAGGCAATTTTATTTTGGGATTTTTCATTGATTATAGTCATGTTATAATAAACTTGTACTCAAAATTTAATTATTCATTCACAAATATAAAGTTTGTTTTGGGTAGTTTCATGAATATGGTAAACTTAATCTAATGGTTTTGGAGATAATGGACTAATGTATTCTATATTTAACACATATTTCTCTTTTCGAATGGTTAGTAAAAAAAGTTATAAAATTTATTTCAAACACAACATAAAAAAGCCGTATTAGCTACTAATTGATATTCGTAATAACAAAAAACCACATAAACCGCACTTAAAATTTGCCTCTGAAATTCTATTGCACAACACAAAAATTTTTATCATCTTCTTAAAAAGTAGTAAACGTACTTATACACTAAAATAGCTTCCTAAAATTTGACTTTCTACTTTTCTCTCGCGCGATGTTATTTGCAAATGCAATTCATAAACACGTGCACTTTGTCAACCGTCAAATAATAATGGGGTCCACAAATATTTTTAAAATTTGCGATATTTAAATAAGTTACAAAATATCGTCAAAGTGTAACCGCGACCAGACATGTTAATAGGATAATATTTTTTTTCTGCAAATATTAAAATGTATTTGCAAAGTTTGTAAAAAGTTTGATGTTAAAAGTTTGCACATGAGATATTTTTACACTGTTTTTTGTTTTAAGTTATGGTAAAATGAACATTTTAAAGATCTTTCGCATATACGCCTAAAGAATATTTTAAAATGTAATGATTTAAATAATGAATGGCAATATATCAGTATTAAAAGGTTTGTTTAGGAAAGAAAAGTTTCCTCTTTTTCAAAAAAATTTTCACAAAGATATCGTTTATTTATAAAATATTCCGCATTATTTAAAAATTGTAATTTCAAATATTCCTTCAAACATACATTTTCTTTATTGATCTTAAAAAATCAAAATAATTTGAATATACAATGAAAATATAAAATAAATTTTTATCTTGATCTCAATTCTCCATTGACCGTATCCAACAAAATAATGTGTATCGTAACCCAAAAGAAAATTATAACATTTCTTCCATCAAATATTATACAATAGTATTCGCTTCATTATACTTGACCATCAGGGCGTGTATAACTTTTACATCAATAGTTATATATATAAAATGCATAACACTATTCTTATCTCTAGCAAGCGATCTAATAATGGTGTGCACTGACGATGAAAGTGGACTATATACGCAAAAATTTCACTTGCGCCTTGTGGTTATTGACAAATACTTACAATTACTATTACAATCGCGTGATTATTTTTCTCTTTTTTTTTAGGAATGAAAAAAGAAGGTTGAATCATTGGGTGATATTGTTATAATATATTATGTAAGCTAAATTTATTTGTTGCTTTCATTTTAAAACATTATTATTTATTGTAATAAAAGTTTACCATATTTGAATAATTTTTTTTAATAATGACAAGTCATTTATTAATGTTGGTCAAAAATACCAGTTTTTAGATGCAAAAAATAATTGAACTAGTTTGGTTTCTTTTTTAAACAAGTTAAAATTGATTTCCTCGTAATTAACTTAATTATTAGTCATTTTATTAATAAATCAAAATCGCAATCTTGTCAATATTGAGAACCAAAACAAAAAATTTTACAAAAAAATAATTAACATCAAATTGATGAAATTCTCTACACGTGTTAAAATAAATTATCCTTTTTACGTAAAGAACTACAACTTTTAGATAACAGTACAGTTTGAAATTACTTAATCAAATCCCGTTTACTTCTTAAACACCCGCATCAGCCGAAGTCTTTAACTACTTCAACTGCTAACAATACAAGTCCTCAGAGTTCTAAAACAACAAACAACTTTATGATCGCGATTAGAAAGCTTTTGTATTTATGTATATATAATTTTGTGATAACAGAAACGTTTTGTCTAGTCAGTTCAATAGTTCTATAACCTGCCACAATGCAAATAATGTTTCGTTTCGTTTGGTTAAAAAATCTTTTTAAAAAAAAGTTTTTTTTCAATTAATTCTTTAAAAGTTCGACTGCACGTAAGCTTGTTTTGCAACTTTCTCGATTACGTGAAAAATTGTGCACATGCTCCCCTCATCTCATAATCTTGTATTCTAAGTTTTGTGGGGTAATGCATATTATTAGACGTGTTTTCACGCGCTTGTTGATGGCGTAATTCATACCTTTTGCGAAAATTGTTATAGGATGAAATTAGGGTAAAGTAAAAGGACTTTAATTTTGAATGGTGAGAAGATGCATAATTACAAAAGATAATTTGGTTGATTGATTAATAACAGCATTGAAATGGCAAATATGGTTATAGGCGTTTTCTTATAATAGAACTGAAAAAAATTAATTATTTTAGGAAAAATTTACGATTGACTAATACATGACTACGAAATTATTTTTGTAAAATTTTTTTTCTGTCTATGCTTTCGCAATTTTTGGTCGCATATCCTTTTTTCAATTAACCGCGTAATTTTCCATATTCGAAATTCAGTAATTTTTTTTCTTTAATTTTAGGCGTTTAAAAAATAAAAGTCAATATCTCAAAGCCAGTTATTTAAAGTTTATTGCACAATTGTATAGTATAATTTCTTTTCCGCATAACGATCTTTTGTATATAATTATATTTATGTATCTGAAAGAATTTTAATTCTCGTTTTTAAAATATTAAAATATTTTAATAACTGCAATTTATTGTACAATAAATTTTAAAGTTATAATTACTTATTATTTCTCAAATATGTACGGCTATCATAAAGATGCAATTGACAGTTTTAATTACAAGCTTTTATGGAACATTTTTCAGAAAGATATGAAACGATTTTCACTTTTTTTGACACATTGAATCCAGAGTAATTTTCATCCTGTTAATCTCTTGAGCATTAAAAAAAACCATTTAACTTTACACTTTTTAACTAATTAGAAAATTTAATGATATACACACAAAATCTCATGCTCTTACGCGTATGTTGTAATCTATATACGTTACAGCTACTCATAAACCAAGTTAATTTTAACTATGTACCATAAGAATAATTGCTCGGTTCACTATGACAAATGAAGATAAATTCTTACCTACACTTTTCATACATTATATCTTGGAGACTTTAACGCTAGGCAAAACTTAAGTCTTTTTTACTTTTACTATGTTGAAAAAGAAAGAAAAATGCTAAAAGTGGATTTTTCACGCTTGCCTTCTTTGCTACTGTGTACGCTCAAACAAAAAGAGAAAGAAAAAGAGAAAATAAGATTAGAGAAGAAAAGCGAGATATCGGTGCATAGATTGTATAACAACTAGTTCAACCACATTTGTTATTTTCCATTACATAAATGAATAAAACTATATAGTTGCTTACAATACAACTCGCGTGCTTTTAAATATATGTGTGGATAAGAAAAAGAAAAGTCGCGTGCAGGTGTTGGTATTATAATGCGATTTTAGTACAGGCGGACACGCGCGCTTTTTCGCCAATTAGTCTTTACGCGCTGACAGGAGAATAATATGTGTCTTAAGATGAAAAATTGAATGAGTTTGATTTTTTGTTTGGATCAATTTAAGTTGACGTGGTTTTATTTGTTTTAAATAATAAGATTTGTAGTTTAAGTCTAACTTTATGATTCATTTGTTAAAATTTCTATTTTTTTAACGCATGCCAAGTCCTATTTTATTTTATAAATAAAATATTTTAAAATTTTTCTTCTAATTTTAAAATTTATTAAGGAAAGAAATCTATTTATATACACGAATACAATGTATTTATTAAATATTAGCTAATGTCGTTAAATTAATTTTTAATAAATAAATTTTGAAGATCAATGTAATTTTTTCATCATCAATTTTAAAGAGCCAATAAATTAATATTATATTTTTAATCTTTGCAAAAAGTTGACATTTCCGGTTTGAAATTTTTAATTTTTCTCACGAGATTTTAGATATCTCATCTCATATTAACCTTTTTTTTAATACTTTAAGGGGAATCATTATTATTTGGTTAGAAAAATAAACATCAAATTTAGTTTTAATTAATCTTTCGTCAATGTTTAAGTACATATCATTAAATGGATTTCAAATTTAAAATTCAAAAATTTTTTATTATATCATATGAATTTTGAATAGGGTATTTTTTCATCAGTTTTGATAATATTATATTTTCAAATTGATGAATTATTCATATACGTCGACAAAATAAAATGTAACTGCCGCCAAAAATAGAAAAACGTGAAACATTAATAGATTTGGAAAAAAAATTTGCCATTACGCTGTATTAATATCTTCTTTACTTATACTATCAAATTTTATACGAACTTAATACCTATATAATCGAGATAACACGCTATTTATATATATATATTTAAATGTTTTTTAAAAATATATCCTGAACGAACCAGTTTTATGAGTATCCCATTTACTTTTAGATTTTCAAAATGTTAAATTTAATTGAATATATTAAATATTTTTGGTCGTTATGGCACAAACGAGAAAGTAATTATCGTTTTGCAAAAATTTGCTAAACATAAATATATCCCAAGGCGTGAGCATTTACATATATCGACTTTTTCAAATTTATTTTTTCTTCCTTTAATAAAAATATAATTAAAATCAAACGACTAACATTAACAATTTTGAAATCAACCAAAGCGTTTTTATATCAAAACAAAAAAAATTTCAATGAACATAAAATTACTAAAATTAATTAACGCTAAGACTAAGAAAGATATGCCTTCAAGTCGACAGCATTAATTGATTCCCATTCATAAAATCTTGCTTTGCAATCAATTCGGCCGTGCAGCAGTAGAAATTAATAAGGAAATGATAAAAATCTCTAAACACGAATCCTACACGATTCTTTTTCATCGCAAAACTGTTCCAAATATGAAAAAAATTTTGCAGGTCATACTCGTGAGCTTATAATGAAAAAAGAAAATGAAATAAAACGCGTCCGTTATATAATATCAGTTGTAATATCTTACGTAACTTTAACGTCGCTTTTACGCATATATGCACTTACCTTCCTTTTTTTTTCAAATCTTCAATATCGTCATGGTTCGTAAAAAAAATTTTTTTTCCTTAATTGAAAGTCAATCGGCGGAACGCGTGTGTACTGTTTTACGATTATTACCCTTAATTTGCATTATAAAAATATTACCATACGCTCAACGTACGAATTATATTTCATTAGGGTAAGAAAAAAGTTAAATTAGTTCGTTTATAGATTTCGTAAAATAAATCACATTACGAATGTTAAACTGCTTGTGGGCAAGCTGTAATCGTAGGTTGTAAAAGTAAATTTTACTTCCTTTTCAATCGCACTTTTTTTCTTTCTAGAAAATCAGCAGGAACGTTGGGCTACGTTATGTAAGCGGGTATATACAAACGGCATGCACACGATTCTTCAATCCCGAAAGATAAGACTGCAATTTTTATGAAATCGTCAAAGAGTTGCTAATCATGGGAAATTGATGTTTTGGGAAAAGTTAATTATTGTTTACGATTTTTCAAGTGTACTTTCTATTTTCGTTTTTATAGTTAGTACTGCTTATTTATCTACTAATATAATTTTTATTTTTTATACTTTATTACTTTAATTAATCAAATTAATTAAATTGTACCCTAATTACGTTACACAGGTGAATTTTATAAATATGTTTACAGTACATTAAATATTGCATGTTTACTTGTTTAAAATAATAAATTAATGTTTATTTAGATGTATGAAAAAAAAATAATTGATAAATGTCTACTGTTTAAATCAAACGTAGAACTCAAATAATTTAATAGAATTTCGTCATTTTAAATATAGCATAGCTTATTAAAATTTTTTCTTAATAACATTTTATAAAACAAGACTGTATAAACTATCCAATTTTTTGCTTTTATTAAATTAAATGTTATATAAAATTGATTAACGTATGCGACAACAACTTAATTATTCATATTTTTAATTTTTTAATAATTTTTAATATTTAGCTATTTGGTAGGTAATTTAAATCTTGCCATTTCAGGCGATAGAACTGGTTACTCAATTGGAAATTTAAACTATTTAGAACATGTTTTCTGTATACAGGAAAATAAAAAACAATAATCTGATGAAATAACTAAACTTGATATTATTATGTGACAATCTTATTTTACTGTGAATCAATTTTATAAATACAATTTTGAAATTAATCAAAATTAAAAATAGAACAATGAAATCCGTGTAACAAAATGGAACAATAAAATAATTGTGAATGAAAAAAAAAATTATATATAAATTAGTTTCCTTAGTAAATTAATGACCGAGAATAACATAGTAACATATTTACAAAAGCAAGCAATATCTTATTCAATATTCAGCGGTTAACTTAAAATTTACCTAATGAATGGGCAATTAAAGTTGAATAATGTTTTGATAACATTTAAGTGATTAATTTATTTGAAATTGAACTATTAATTTGATCTTACAAATCGATACAATTATGCTGGCTAAATATAAAAATAAAATATAGTTTTTTGAGTAATTTTGACTATTAACTAATAATTTAAAATTTATTGTAAGCATAAATGTCTTAACGAACATAATGCTATCATGTTTACATAAAGTTTACATACGAAATTTTGTTTCTTAATTTAAAATCATTAAATTAAAATTAAAATTTTTATTTAAATCCGTCTTAAATTCGTTAAAAAAAAGAATTACATAAACTTAAAATTAATCCTTCATTTAATCCGAACAAATCAAAACTAATCATAAAATTTTTTTCATTTCTAAATGACCAGCTTTCATATAGATGATTTACACGCGCTCTTTATATATACCAAGCGTTTAAAATTGCAATTCGATGCCCATATTTACATTCCATTGAAGTACATATACACATGTGTACGAGTATTCTTTTATAGCCGCGAGAAAATAACACCATAATTGCCCCGTCATCAAACGGCCACTTTTACACGCTATGTCATACGCTTTTAGATAAGTGCGATCACCATCTCGTATACGCACTCCATCATGTAATAATGTTTTCCTTAACTTTTTTTCAACCAATCGAATCGAATGATCCTTTTTTCTGCCGCAATAAATACTGTCCATACGCTCGCTGTACCAGCAAAGCTAATCGAGAAAGTTTAGAAAAAGCTTCTCTATGTGTTTCTATTCTTTTAAGGCAAGATGTTTCTTCTCCTCTTTTTTGCTGCTGCTTTTGATTACGAGACAAATTGCAGAGGCTTTGTATTTATTTGGTAAAGGAGATAGATTTATTGATTGATCTCTCAAGGTATTTCAGGTGTAATTGATATAAATAGTAATTTACAACTGTCCGAAGGTGGGTCATTAGTGCTCGGCAGTTGATTATTAATTGCAATATTTTATTTAGCTATGCCAACTTAATTGAGTGTTACTGTACGATGATATGTTAGCTATTTTAATGCGAGAGAGATAATTAATCAATTATGAATGAGGAAAAAGAATGATTGAAAAAAATGTTAATTATGTTACAATGTGAAATGAATAACAAATATTTGAAATTTTTGAAATTTTTAATAGACAGAAATATTTTTAGATTATAAACATAGTAATTTAAGAGATAGGCATTTCAGTAAAAAAAATTGTTTTGGCAGATTAATATCTATTTCACAATTTTGCATAATACATTAAGCAGAAAAAATATTAAAGAAAATAATTTTTTTCTTCCAAAACACTGTCATTTCATAAAAATATTCAGTCTTTATCTAGAATTTCCATCGTGATGGCAATGCAAAAAACCAAATTTAGAAATCGATAAAAACAGTAATATTGCACAAACAGTTACAATTTCCTATAGTAAAAAAATCAAAATTATACTAAAACCTGTTGTATAAAACTCTATTTTTAGAATAGCAAAATAATAATTTTCAAAAAATCACAAACATCTCAAAAGAACTATAATATGCATACCGTATACTATGCATTAAACATGCACAAAGATAACGATCACAGCAAGCTAGTAAGACGTATCCATACTCAAAGGCACCTGTTGATCTTTTTTCTATTGTTGCAGGAGAACAAAAAAAAAAGGTAGAAAGAAGGACAATAAAGGAAAACATATAACGATGTTTATGAGAATGAGAGACGAGGCAAACATATCAGGACCAACGATCAGAAGTCCCTCATCTAGCGCTTGGTTTTATCTTAACTTTGAATTTATTCTGGGCCTTGGTATTTCCGGATTTCTTGTGTTTCTCAGGTTAATCAAATCTTTTCTGCCGAAGCCACCGAGAGACTTGACTGGCGATGTTGTACTGGTAAATTTTTCATATTTATCATATATTATATTATAAAAGAAATATGTATTTTAATAAATACGTATTTAACAAATATTAATGCTTTCAAATATATATACACACATGTATGATACAAAAGTTAATTTATATAATCTTGTATACACTGAAAAAAACGATATAATAAAAAAACAATAGTTTATAGTAACTTTGTAATAAACTTATAAAATTATTATAAGAACTCCTGTTTTCAGTAAATTTTACCATCTACTATGGTAATTTTTATCATAATGGTAACTTTTTGCAAAGTTACTATAAACTTATTGTAATTTTTGCTAGAATATTTTTCTCAGTGTAAAAATATCAATTCAACGACAATTAACTTCCTATTGGTTAAAGTAAAACAAAACAAAATATATGTTACACAAATGTGTATTATATTCTATGATTTACATACAAGTTACGCAATTTCTAAAAAATGTTTATTGAGTTTTTTAAATGAAAATTTTTTGATTTTATGTTTGGACAAAATTTCAGATGTAATAACATGTTGACCGAGTTTCTAATGTTTTGATGATCAACAGCATAAATTAAAATAAATATTACATGGATTATTTAACAGTTTAAGCTTACGTTGGCTTACATATTTGCAACTCATGTAGTTTGCAATCATGTAATTATATGACGGATAAAAAATTTCTTTAAGTGAAATTGATTTATAAACGCATATGTTACATAAATATTTTTATGCTTATGAATGTTAGTTAGTTAGTTAGTCGAATCTTAAAAGGAAAAGATCTTTCGATAAAATCTTTTGTAATAAATTAGTTCAAGTTGTAATACTACTGAAGGAGTTCTCTTAGCAATTGATTAAAAAAAATTTTTTTTTAAACTTCGGTCAGATACTAATTGAAGTGTGTATGTAACAATATAGTTTAGAAATTTGAAAATGTTAAAAAATTCAATTTCGTTACAAAATCAATTCTTTCTCTAATTATAGGTAACTGGAGCTACGTCAAGCTTAGGTAGTTTATTGGCCGAAGAATTTGCACGAGGTGGTTGTTCGGTAATATGTGTCGATGAAGATGGTACCGGTGTTGAAGAATCAGCAAAAAAATTACGTAATAAATATCCAGGCATCGAAAGGATAGGATCGCGATATCGCAAAGAAGAAGATAATCCACGTACATCAAAATCATCCAGTTTTGCTTATAGCTGTAATTTATGGGATCGCGAAGAAATAAAAGGTTTAGCTAAAAAAATTAAAGAAGATGTTGGTAGGGTCGATGTACTCGTTACATGTGCCGGTGAACCTGGACAAGGTGTCTTTGATACAGTCAGTCGGACACTTATGAGCCATTATTGGGTAAGTTGATTGTTAGTAGATATATTTCTAGATATTATTGTAAGAATGTACAATCGACGCTACTTTAATCTTTTGTTTGAATTTCAAAATTTTCCAATAAAAATGAGCGAGTTACAGTCAAAGAACAGTGATAGATTATATTATCGCCAAGTGTACACTAGTAAAATAACAATTCGACGAAAAAAAAATTAAATACTATAAACAAATTTTAAAAAAAATTTTTGTTAAATTGTTCAAATTGAAAAATCTTATCAAATCTGTGATTGAAAAATTTTTACTTTAAATAGAAAAGAATTTTATTTTATTGTTTAGTCATTGAGTTTAGAACATCATTCAGTCAAGCTTGCAAGAATATAAGTATAGTTTAGAAGAATTTATGTATTGTATAAAATAAAACTAAAGTTTTGGAAATTATACGTACATATTATAAAATTTGTTGTCAAAGCGCAAACGCGCCACTAGATTTTTCAATGTTTTTCTTACTTGACTATTATAATGGAACATCAATTTTACAACAAGAAAAATCTTTTATTAAACGATAAAAAGCTTAATATTTTTCAGACAAAAAAATATTTATTAGAAAAAGAATTTCAAACACGTATATTGTTACAACCACATAATTTGTTTAAAATAAATTTATAAATTCTAATGAAATTAAATTATTATTTTACTATTTATCGACGACATTAATAATCATTAAATTTTAATTCAGTAAATTATGAATTTTGATAAAAATTTTTAAATAACAACTCTCTTATAACAAATAAAATTTCGTCAATATAAAAAAAAACAGCATAATAAAGACTTAACACAACTAAACGATAAAATAGTTATTAAACATTCGTAATAACTTTAACGCTGGAAATTTTCCTCTGTAATGGCATTTTAACACAACTAAATACCAGTGTTATTTTTACAGACTGTACTGGCATTTCTACCGTCAATGTTGCATCGTGAAAGAGCTCACGTTATTGGAATAACGCCAACGGTATCCACGGAAGATGCTTACATGGGCTCAAAAGCTGCAGTTGCAGGTTATTCATTTAATAAACCCAACAATTATTTTAAAATTAATTATTGGAAATATAAATATTGATTCTTTACTTTTTTATTGATTTTTAGGTTTGATGGATAGTTTGGGACAACAATTTAGTGGGCGAAATAATAGACTGACTTTTATGACTGTGGCTCCTAAAGCTGAACCAAGGTACAATTTTATAATTAATTTTATATTTTCCTACAATATAAAATATATTAAAAACCTTTTTTTTTATTATTTTTAACAGTTTATTAAAACAAAGTGAGCAGGAAATTGCCAAAGAAGTGGTACAGGCCGTGCAAAGAGATTTGCCCTGCCTTAGCATGAATTGGACTTCAAAATTATTGTACTACCTTAGGTAAAAAATCCATTATTTATTCTATACATTAGAAAAATTATTATTATAAGTAAAATCAGATTGATCACTACTGCCATAATTTAAAGTATTACTGAGAGGTCGTCAGTGACTCAGTCGGTAGAGCGATGGATTCGTAATCTCGAGGACCCGAGTTCGAATCCCGCTCTTGGCAGCTGATCGATACAAGCACCACTGTACATTACATATGCTTAGTTAAAAAAACCACTGAAATGACCTCCGTCGCTAATTAGCACTCCAATCATAATATTAAATTCAGCGACGTTAAAAAATATTAGATTCAGGCATTTTGACATTTCAAGAGTTTTGTTAACTGTCTTCTAAAATAAAACGTTTTTTTTCTAAGTAATAAATTATCAATTTTTTTTAAATATTAATATATGAATTTTATTTTTTTTTTAGTTGCAGACTATATGGCAGTATAACAACGATAAACAGGTGGTTCGACGAGTGAATAATAGGCACTTATGAAAATTAAGCGATGTAATATATTGATTATAATTAAGATCATCTCCATCATGAACATGTAAACTTTATCTTCAGGAATTAATCAACTTTATAACATTATTCTGTAATTCGCGCATTGATCGATTTTTAAATAATTAATAGCTTTAAGTAATTTCAATATAGTTTTTAAGGAAGATTTGTAAATACGTTACTTTAAAATAAAAGGACTGAAAATACTTTTTTATTGAAAGATTAAAAAAAAATGTTTGAAAGTTTAATGAATTTGATTTATTACTACGTTAATTTCATAACAATATAAAAAATTTATATGGACATACCTAAAGATCAATTTCAGTTTCATAAGTATTTATTGTCTAGACTTATTCTGATTGTTTCTGCACGTGGCTTAGGATTAATTTCGAAAAACTTTTATGATTCATAGGATATGAAAATCAAAAACTTAAAATTGCATTAAAATATCTAGCGTGCTTGTTTTCAACTGAGCGCACTTTAAACAGCAACGTTTAAAAGAAATGAAACTTAAAAATCAAAATTGTTATTTCGCACAATCATGTATTATATAAAAATTCTACAAACAATTTACAAACATTAAAAAAAAGATACATGTTGAAACATACAAGACAATAAAAAAAATATATTTTTATCAAATTTATCCTCTAGTGAGTGACTATTTTTTCACAATTAAAAAAAGTTATATTAAAAAGACATCATCTCTGTGGTAATAAGACATCGTAATGTCCGAACTCATTACGTCCACTAAACAGTAAATGCGCTGTACGAATCCTACCGTCGATTCTGCGTTCAAATATACGTCTCAGATTGCCCATCGAATCGGCACGACGATAAATTGCTAAATTCAAATGATTCAATTTCGTTGCGACAAGGCATTCAAGTTCACTGGCGAATGTACCATCGTTACTCATGAAATCGGCGTATTCGTCACGATCCGATATACTCCATACCGCTAGTACGAGAGAACGTTGCTCGCGCCAATTTGTCTCGATGTAATTCACTACCTGCAAGTTTCAATTGAAATTTTTTATTGATAATTGTGTATGTACATAGGTTTGATTAGCCGGTACTTGGACACCAGCTCGTACTTGGACAAAATTAACGATAATTCTTGAAAATCTGATTTTCTTGTGGATATGATCAATTTTCTGCATAAAGTAATTGTATTGAAAAATATTAATGTAATTAATTTTGCATTCATTTGAACACCATCAATCTAACAAAAGTTAAAAAAATTGTTCATTTACGGGCCTGAAGTGTCCATTTATCGACTTTTTGATCTCACTTTTAATGGAAATTTTAAATCTGATTCTGGTGATTGTTTATGTATATTGTTATGAATGGTACTATTGATCAAGGTATTTTTTCTGTAATGGTCGATAAAATTTATCGTTTGATGTATTTTTTACTATCTGCATTATGTAATTTATTTGTTTGATAAAAAATTAAGTATATTTATATTACATATTTATTACATGAATAAGAATAAAATTTGCAAATGTAATAAAACAATTTTATAGTTCAAGTTTTTCAAACAGATCAATACAAGTACTATACTATACGTACAATATATTTTTAAATGAATCATGAGTCGGTAATGCAGTTATCTAATATTCCACAAAATCAAGATTATAATACAAATAACAGTGTTTAGAAACTTCAATAATTGCGATACTTAATATGTTTATAAACTTCAATAATTATGATAGTTAATATGTTTATAAACTAAAAATTATTTAACTGGGATGAAATATGCAATTATCGTTATGTGTTAATTTGAAAAATGTTTTAGTCGTAAAACGTAATAGGTTCGAATGATTCATAGTAAATGACATATGGAATTTGAAATTATCTTCTTAAACTCATATATTACTTGTTTTTATGGTACATTATCTCAAGTCTCATAATTGGAATTACGTAATCAAATGAAGATTTTTGAATTTTAAACAACTATATATCTATTTAATGCTAATTACTCGAAGGAAAAATTTATAAATTAAAAGTACAGTAATAATGTCAATAATATTAACTAACCAGTGAGCGTACAATTTTGTGTCTACTTTCCGTTCCCCAGAGAATGTAACTGATGGCGCGAAACATGCAATTCCCATCGCCATGAATCTCTTTCAAACGAAATTCACGATCGCCGCTACGGAAAATTCGTGCTGATCCTTTATCAATTCAAGAATTTTAAATTTTAAAGAAAATGCTATCGTTTTGATACTTAATACGATTGTAAAAAAATATAAAAAGAGTAAATAATGCCAGTGGAAGGAGGATTTAAAAACATAATTAACAATGCAATATTTGTAGTAATAAACGAAAATATGTAATAAGATAGAAAAAAACAATTAAAAGTAAAAATTTATTTATTTTCAAACTTTTGATAAAAAATATGTAAATAAAACATTAGTTAATAAAAAGAAAAGACAACGAAATAGCTAGAGCATAGATGCATATTTCTTGCATATACTATCGTATTTTCTTTTAAAATAATACACAAACTGCAATATTTAAATAAAACTTATACGTTTTTTAAATAAAATATTAGATTTGAAATAAAAATTCAGAACGCATTATGAAAAAAAATTTGAATTACGGTTGAAAATTTGAATTTTAACGTATCTGGTCGATTTATCATGCAGGTGTTAATCAGATTAAAATCTAAAAATTAGCGTATCAACTTCATACACACGTTTCAAAAAAATTTTTATTGTAATTCATTATAAATCTCCTCTAATCTCAGTAGAATAAAAAGCTTTTAATCTTTTTTATGAAAAAAACATTTTCTATACGAAAAATTAATTTATAATACGTAAAATCTTGCCTGTAAAATTACGATCTCTTGATCTTCTCCTCGAATTACTTGCCAGGGGTGGTACTTTACCAGCTCTCCTGCAGCAAGGTTTGCGACAAGAATCAATCGAATCACGGCTATTGTTTTTAGTGTATAAATTTCTCGTTAAATTATTACTACTAAATTCTGGTAAATTATGTTTATCAGGTGTGTTTGATTGTTTATCCTTAGATTCGCCGGTAACGCTAGCTAACCGGCGACTCTCTGGTTTCACCGAACATCCACGTTTTCTCGTACATCCATTGTTATACCTTTGACGCTGTTTCTTGCACGCTGATGTATCTGCATGATGATTAAAGAAAAAAATATGCGTATAATGGAAAGAGAAAAGCAAAGAAGGGATAAAGAGGACGTGTTTGGAATATGGTTAAAATGTATACAGCGGAAGACGCTCAATGGAGTCGTAAGTTTGAACAAGTGTTAGGATGTGTAAATATGGAACGCTTTGTGTAGGCTCTTTTTTTACTCTCAAGATTACCTTGAAATTTTTTCTAGAAGGAAATCTATTACGGTTTTTTGATAGCTTTTTTTCAAGATAAATGAAATTGAATTATTTTAGAAGTTGTAATATAATAAAATTTTGTTTATTTGAAAAAATGTAAATAAGTTGTTGTACACTATAAACAATTTCAAAATGAATATTTTTATTCAATTGTATTTTAAAATTTATATTTTTTAATAAAAAAATAATTATGAAATAGCTTGACATTTATAGACAAGAAAATTAAAAACCAATTTTTATATCAACAAATGAACCTATATATACAAACTACACAAAAGTTTTTTTATTAATTATAACATGGGGCATATTTTGAGAGACATTTTTTTTTAATAATGATTATATTTTGTATAAATAAATATTACCTATTGTTATAATTGACGCCTCAAATATTATTAAATAATAAATAAGACTTACTATTAAAATCCAAAGTATCGTCGTATATATCGAAACACCAAAAACATGGTAAGCAAAAATTTTTCACTAATATTATTTACTCCGACAATTTGAATAGTTTTAAAAAAATAAAAGAAAAAAAAACCAAGTTTATTATAATTTTAGAAAAATTGGAGAGAAAGAAATTATTGCATATAGTGATTTTATTTTTTATATGAAATATATAAAACAAATTTTTTAACGAATGTAAATTGTAAAATCAAACACGTAAAAATCTATGTTTATACAGAAGTTATAATTTTACACGTGTTTATTTATTACTTAACCTTATTAATTTTTTATGTGACAAATGAATCACCTTTGTTTATGTTCATGGAGTAACATTTAACTCGACTACGAATAATTTCCTAATTTTTTTTTATATCAAGTACCATAAATTGAAAATAAATTGAAAATAAAAACCATAAAAACTTTGATACGTCGAGGCTGGCTAATACGTTTGTTTAATATAGATATTTAACATGCATTTATACTTATTATAAATATTTATAAATATCTATAAGGTCAACGAGGTTTACTTAATAATAGAACAATGGATTCATAAACTGTTGACCCTTAGTTCGAAACCTTAGATTCACGATTATCACATGCATAATTATTATATTGTGAACTTCTGATGTTGATAAAAATAAAATTTATATAAAATATTAAATAAATTACATTTTTTGATTGATGTAGTTGCCACTTTCGTACTCTACACTGAGAAAAATTCTATCGTAAAAATTACTATTTGATATAGTAACCATGGGACATACTTTATATGTACAAAAATTACTACTTCAAATAGTAAAAATTGCTATTTCAAATAACAATTTTTACTATTTGAAATAGTAAAAATTTAGAAAATTCTGAATTATCTAAATTTTTACTATTTAAAATAGCAATTTTTACAATTTAAAATAGTAATTTTTATACATATAAAGTATGTCCCATGGCTACTATCTAAAATAGTAATTTTTTCGATAGAATTTTTCTCAGTGTAAATTTTTAAAATGTATATAATCTTATATATGTATAATGATTTAGTAATCAAAGTTAATTTGTATATTGTTATACAAATTTGTTACATCAATTTTTAGTGTATACTTTTAATTTTCTAAAAATTAAATAATTAGATACGTAAAAATGTATAAATTGCACGTATTCGTTGAACAAAATAATGAGTTTTTTTAGTAGCTTAAGAGTGCATTGATATAATTTCTTAATTCTTAAGTAAAAAGTTCCTACATAAATAATATTAAACGCATCTCCTGGACAGTGAGATGCATTCCGAGCGACGCGCAGGAGGCTACAAGTGCAATGCTTATATTAATTATTGTTTAATTCTCTTTGTTATAAAAGTACCATAGAAGGGAAAGGGAAGATTACGGTCACTTTGCATTGATATTTTTGTGAAAATTTTTATTACGTTGAAAAAAATATTTTAACTCGTTTCACCTATATTCAGTGCATAAATACAGTGACAATCAATAAATTAAGAAAAAAATTAAACGTGGAATATATTATACATCGTGATGTATTAAGCAGATAATTTTTAATTAATAGAAATACGTCTTATAAACGGTAATGTTCGAATCATGATTATAATCGTCGAAAATATATTCTTTAAACAGATTAAAAAATGTTTTTTTGATTATTATTTCTTATAAAATCGTGGATGTTTTGGACCAATTATATTGAATAAAATTATTTAGTTGAATAGATAGTTATAAAATAATTAATAGTTTATCTTTTCGAGCAATTTCTACATGAATATTTTCTTTTTGTGTTAAAAATTAAAACAATAGCTATTAAAATCAATATAAACATATATTTGAATTTTCAATATCTTTATTTCTTGTAATAAATGAATCATTAATTATTGGTTCTAGAAAAAATATTGCCTGGAATTAGTTCCAAGGCTCAGTTCTTTTGTGGATATTTAAAGTTATAATAAAATTCTTTGATAAGACTTGCTTAAAAAAAAGTAGATTATGAATCCATAGTTTTACTCACTGAGACACTGACGATGTCTATATACTTTCCTTCATATATTTATAACTAATAATAATTATAATACAATTCTTTATATATATTTTGATAATCAGAACTGATATATAGAGGTCTGAGTGGCTCACTCGCCGGAGCGATGGATTCATAATCTCGAGGACTCGAGTTCGAATCTCGCTCGCAGCAACCGATTGATACAAGCATCACTGTATACGATACATATGCTTTCTTCACAAACACATTGAAAACCTCCGTCGCTAATTAGCATCGCAATCATAGTATAAATTAGCTACGTTAAATAAAATTGAAAAAAAAGAACTGATATATACATTACATTACATCATAATACTATTTTTAAAATAATTAAAAAATTTTTTTTCACCTGTGAAAAAAAATATTTCTTTTGAAAGACTTTCAAGATAATTTTCAAAAAGATGTAAACGCTTTTAAATATTAAAGTACTAAAACTCGTGAACCCATTAACGGTTTTTTAAAATTAATGTTATTTTATTCTAAGCATGCTTTCATGTCATCCTCTGTAAGGGAAGGAATAAAATTAAATTGTCAATGAGTTTTTACTGTAACTAAAAAAACTCGTTAAATTAAAATTACAGTTATAAGTCGTTTAAGAAAAGAATAATGTACATGAATTAAAAATATTTTAAACACACGTTTGAAACAATATATTTTAAAATCAAATTTTTATTTTATTTAACGTCGCTGTATTTATGCTATTTGATGCTAATTAGCAACGTAGCTCGTCAATGTGCTTGTGAACAAAGCACATGTATATCGTGTCCATCGGCCGCCGAGAGCGGGATTCGAACTCAGCACCCTGAGATCATGAATCCATCGCTCTACCGAATAAGCCACTGAAGCCTCGTAAAATTAAATTTAAAATTTTAAGTAGTGTTTTCGATAAATACAAGATAGAGTTTATGTAAAAGTTAAATTTATAATAAAAATATAGATTTTTCTGAGCGTTGACAATATATTTAATATGCGCATTTTTAACAGTGAAATTTCGTGGCGTCATAGAGAAAGAGGAACGTAAAAAACAAAATTTTAACAAACCAGGAAGTTGTATATGTTGGAAGGGATAATTTTGAATGTATAGCTTTTTTTATCAATAGACGGAGAATTTTCAATATCAGAATACGTAATGGGATTAGAAAGCGGAAATACACAGTTCAAGCATGAAAATTGGATTTTCAGAATAAAGAAAAAATTTTTTGAAACACGTTTTTAAAGTTGATACGCTAATTTAGTTTTTTAACGCTATTACGTATTTGATAAATCATTGAAATACAATATTTTAAAATAAGTAGCAATCTTATGAAAAATTATTGAAAATTTTCTTTAACAGAATAATTTTAAAATACAAAATTCTACAAACTAAAACTATTAATCCGCAAACTCTTCACTTACCACAAAGAAAACGACCGCAAAAGATTAGCTGTGTACTTACAAAGCCGATAATCTAAGATTTAATAAATTTTCATTTTGCTGCAAAAAAATGCACCAGCAGCTAATATGTTGGTAGCCCTTAAAAGCGTGGGAGTCATCTACTTAGTGTACAGGTTTATTTTGTCTACGTACTAATGTATATATATGCACCCCTCGTATAGCGTGTACACCTATAGCTATGCGATCTCACCGCAGACAAAAGAAAACAAGCAGCAGGTTGCAGGCTTGTGCACACGCGTACTCTTCCTTCTCTCTCTCTTTTTTTCCTCTCTTTCTATTTCTTTCTTCCTAAGTAAGCTAACGTAAAATCGTGACTAAACCAGGATCTTAAGTTTCTCTTAATATTTTATTTTTTTAATATTTCTCTATATAATAAAACGTAGCATTAAATGAATCGTTTGATAATTCAGATTAAACGTATATAATCATCCATTGAAATCCTTTTAAATTTCATTGATAATTTTTAAAATTCAGAACTGGATCATCGACTTTTTAAAATAAAGAGAGTTAAAAAATCTTTCCTCTTCTATCTCTCTCTCTCTTTTCCCCACTTCATATATATACCCATATCGTGTTCCCTTCTACCGTTTCAGTTATAATTCTAAAACTAAAAAGTGTCTGCCTGAGTTTCTCTCTGTCACACGCTTCTCCTTCTCTCCGTATTTTCTGTTGCCGTCAAGCAGTAGCTAAGAGACCGCTAAAGGTAGATCTTGTGTATGTAGTGTGTATACACATTTCTATACAAGAAAATATATATGCACGCGAATGTGTATATATATAGTTATAAAAGAGAAGAAGGGGGAGATATATACGATTACTCATGTGTAATAGAGAGAGCCATCAAAAGAGAGAACAACCATCAGCCAGCCAGCAGGCTAAAGGAGAAAATGGCGACGACGCATCGGTAACGGCCATCCGATATGGCTTATTATTATTGCAATAGTTTGGTTTAAACTTTTTAAAAATCAAAACAAAGTGATAAATATTCAGTTTTTGCTTATCCTTTTGCCGTTACGATAAGTTAGATAAAAAAAACGACAGTGCAACCGGAGTGATATGATATGCCGCGTGGTACGTTTGTAAGACGGAGAAGACGACTTATTGTCGTCTTAAATGTAGAAGATTGAGTGTGTGGTGTTTTAAAAAAAAAAGAAAGAGAAACAACGTACGATGGGCTTCTGTAGTAAAAGGCATTTCCTACTGACGATATGCACTTTGCAGCTCGTAAGTATTATTATCTTTCCCTTTTTTTTTAATTCTATTTTGTCGCGCTATTGGGGTGGGCTATGTTTGGAATTACTTGTTTACGAGTTGGTTATTTTTGTTTTAAAATGTTTGGTCTGTTGATCAAAAGGAATGTTCATTCAAGGAAAATATTTAGGTATATTTAATATTGGTTTTAACAACTTTTTCTTTTTTTTTCATGAATATTTCATATTAGAAATTGTAAGTTAAGTAGGCTTGTTGAAAGAGATATTATTTACGATGCTTTTATGGTCCAAAAGTAGTACAAGTATTTAGAAAGAAATTAATTGGTAAATACTTTAAATGTGTGCCAAAGTGAAAAGGAAATAAATGCTTTTTAGATAGTAATAATGATTAATTTTTTATAAATTTCTAAAGATTTATGAACATATTTTCTCATAGAAAATATACATGTAAACTTAATTGTATGTGGCATGTTAAATGAATCATTTTAATGTACATGGAAAAAATCACATTTATTTTTTTAAAAACCTGATTGCTATTTTTATAATTTGAAATCCTTGATTTTTACCTTTTATAAAAAAACTTTGGTTTCTTTTAATGAAATTCGTTGTCTGATTCACTCTGAATCATACTCGTATGTCTAAAAAAACTAAAAAGGTTGCACTTTTTTCAGTTTTATTCTATGGGTATTTCATTTTAATTTTATTAATCTATTTTAAATGGTTTAAAATTCCAAAGGTTTCTTTAACCAATGGTTTCATGTAGGAAACAAAAAAAGAAATTTAAATTGGATTAGTAAAAAAAAAAATTAACTGAACAATTTTTAAATTATTATACAAATTGATTAGATTAGTAAGCTTAATTTTTGTCAATATAATTTTGATACTGAATATTTCTAGAAACAAATTTTTTATTTCTTATATCTTGTGATAAAACAATGTATTCCGATGTATGATTTGTTATTAGATTCTGATTCATAATGATTCATATAATAATGTTAACAATAAGGAAATTCAATTTGTGCATAACGTACACGTTTATTTTTTTTATCCATAGAATATTAATCAAACTCTAATCACATGTTCATCTACACGCACTATTCTCATACATTTTAGAATTAATTATAATTTTTTAATTTTAAGTACATTGTTCAAAATTATTAACTCCATTTGTTTTTAAAGCTTTGATCGACAAGTTATAAAACGTAATATGGAGAGTACTGATAATGTTTATTTTAACTGTTGTTACATGTTTATGTTTCTTTGAATCAAAATATACACTTTGTTCTTTGAACGGCTTATGTTATAATACATTCTTTAAATTGTTACTCAATCTTTGAATCTTTTACATTTTAAAATTTAAAAAAAAAATGTATATTAGTATTAAATTACAATTATTTTAATATATTTAATAGATACATTGCTTTTATTTAAATAAATATAGAAACTACTTTCGTGTTATTAAATTAATAGATTCTTTCATCATTTTTAAATTTAAAAATACTTGAAGGAATTTAATTTAGTTTACATAACTCCTGTTATTCGAAAGCTTCACATGCATCAATTTTGTATTTAAATTATATATGAGAATTAGAAAATCAATTTCCACAATGTTTAAACAATTTATAATTAGTTCAACAGTACTTTTTATGTACTTGAAACAGTAACATAAAACTCTGCAGTGTATATTACTAAACTACTTTTTAATTTTTACTGCAATTGGTGGAATGAGAAAATA
Organism: Anastatus disparis; assembly: GCA_017163975.1. Classification (NCBI taxonomy): domain Eukaryota; kingdom Metazoa; phylum Arthropoda; class Insecta; order Hymenoptera; family Eupelmidae; genus Anastatus; species Anastatus disparis. Next base: position 1,195,087 of record JAFFSR010000261.1, read on the forward strand.
CAGAGCAATTGCTATAAATTAAGATCATTTGATGAATTGAACCATTAAAGACTGAAATGTCTTTTTTAAAGTAAAAACGCTTTTTTAAATTTTTATCGACTATTTCATTTAATTTTTATTTATAATATATAATAATTAATTATTATTTAATTTATTTTATTTTTCAGATTACAACCATAGAGCGGCAAGTGTTTGATTTTTTGGGGTTTATGTGGGTACCGATACTGGTCAATTTTTTTAACATTATCTTTGTTATACTTGGATTTTTTGGAGCCTTTCAGTATAGACCTAAATATATCATATCGGTGAGTATTTTCTATAAACATATATAAACAAGGAAGTGGTCAGAATAATAGCCAAGTGAAAAAAAAAGATCTGGTTTAGTAAAGTTTAGTAAAAAAAATGCGATGAGACTTTCTCTCAATTAAAATGCTTCTAAAAGCAACGAACCAGATCTTTTTTTTTTATTCTTCTTTAACGTCGCTATATTTATACTATTTTGTAATGCTAATCAGCGACGGAGCTCGTATGTGTGTTTTTTAACAAAGCACATGTAACGTTCAGTGGTGCTTCTATAAATCGGCTGCGGAGAGCGGGATTCGAACTCAGAACCCCAAGATTACGAATCTAACCCTCTACCGACTGAGCCACTCGCCGGCTCTAACAAACCAGATCTATTTTACCTTTTTTTTATACAAGTGTGATACTGATTGCTCTGAATAGATATGTTTTGTAATTAGTGGTTATTGTACAAATGCAATAAAAAAGTTAAATACACGATTCATGGAAGAAAATATTAATAATATGTCTGGTACATGAATTACATACATCCTTCAGTATCTCAATTTATATAATTATTTCACAGTTTCATTTGATACAAAAAAATTAATAAAAATTGAACATTTAAAACTGTAAAGGATATAAAAAATTTTTTTTTTTTATTTAACGTCACTGTATTTATGCTATCTTTAAGATCCTAATTAGCGACGGAGGTCTTTTCAGTGTGTTTGTTAACAAAGCACATGCAACATACAGTGGTGCTTGTATCAATCGGTCGCAGAGAGCAGGATTCGAACTCGGAACGTCGAGGTTACAAATTCATCGCTCTACCGAATCAGCCACTGACTTCCTCACGATTGTATAATATTATCGTTAAATACCATAATAATTACGTGACTTGCATCAATATAAAAGCTATTCTCATTCATAAAACATTTACCATAAATTAAGCAAATTAAACGCAGTAACAAACAGACCAAAAAAATCAACGGAAACGTAATTGATCGATTTTAAAAAGCGTGAGAAAACGTTTTTTTTTAAAGCCAAGCAAATAGAAAAACATTTATAAAAGTCCATGCCTCCAGTTGCAGTCCATTGACCTGCTTTATGGGGAAGGCATTCTTTAGTGTGTTAGTCACATATCGTTTAAGGAAACGGACGCGAAAGTCCCGGCATGTTTTTTTTTTATATACACCCAACTTAAATGATATTAGACACGCGTTCTAATTGTTAATGAAGTCCAATCAACTTGCTGTATTTTTTTTTCTAACAAAGTTTTCTTTTCTCATACACTAAATATATTTTTATGTTTTTAATTTCAGTATATCATATGGAATGTACTTTGGTTGGGATGGAATATATTTCTAACATGCTTCTATCTTAGCGCTGGAGTCTTGGATAAGGTGAGTCATAAATTTTGTCCCTATGGGTATATATTTAATTTGTACTTGACCTCCTATAAAAATAAAAATTTTCTATAATACGTAGTATCATCAATGTAAATTGTTTGCTGCTCTATTTCTTGTTTTTTCTTTCTGTATCATTGCTATATGTAACGCGCAGACGGCTGATTTGAATCGGAGCTGTGGAAATTGACGATGATAGGATGAAACGGTCACGATTGAATTGCATAAGACTCTGCTCTCTTATAATCTTGTTTCAGATGAGAAAAACATAGCTGTTGAATACTGTTTTCATTTAGAGTATTAATTTATTTTTTTTATAAATTTTTTATTTTCTTATATTTTTCTCATTTTATGTTAAAAAATCGCATATATTATTTTCAAAGTTTTTCCATAGATACATTTTCTAATTTGAATATACTTATTGTATATGAAATTAAGAATAAATAATAATCAAGGGTTTTCAGTAAAAACTTTAAATTTATAAACAAATTATATTCAAAATCAATAAGAATTTTTATAAATTAGAAAATCGTAGCTTTAATTTACTATTCTACTTTAATTTCAAGCTTCTTTTAATTTACACCGTTCTTTTCTTCTTTTAAATTTTAGAATAGCGACCTATTGAATCTAGGCACTGGAAGTTTTTCTTGGTGGCAAATTAATGGACCGGGATGCAAACCGCATTTTAACAATACCGCACCAGATCGACCAGATGTCTATAGGCCTGTAAGACCTGATCGAGTTACGGGTTGCGTTTTAGATTACGAAATCATTGAAGTTTTACACTCATCGACCCAATGTCTGCTGGCGGTCAGTTACATTTTATTTTTTACTTATCAAATTTTAATTCTTTAAATTTCAAAATGCAAAAAGTTTCGTTATTTTATCGTTTAGCCTTTGTCGTTAAAAAATATTGTTTTACAGGTCTTGGCGATAATCGGTGGGATTTGCTTGAGTCGAGCGTTTTTGGAAGAAGACGACAGCTGTAAGTAGAAAAAATTTTCAGTCTGTTTTACACATGTATTAATTTGACTTTAGATAAGCTTTGAATCACATTCACACCTTGAAAGCTGAAATAAAAATCACTAAAAATTTTTCAACTAATGAATGGGTGATGCTTATGAATGAGCCATAATAATAATATGTACACTTTTTTTATATTATAAATACACATTCTTATAAATAATGATTGCCGGTGCTCGCGGTAAACTAACAAATACTAAAAAACAAACCTATCGTTATGTCACTTCAAATGAGGGTTATCGGTTACAGTTGATTTCATTGGTGGATTTGACCCTCCGTTTTGGTAAGTGCTTTGGCATTTAGCGGTGATCATTTTGCATGGTTAAGTCGCATTTAAATGAATGAATGCTGTTTGTTTTAATGTAGTGAGATTAAAAATATCTTTAAACTGAAATAAGTAATTAGAAAAGTATTATTTAGTGTTAATTAGAAAAAAAAGATATTTTACTTGGCATTTTTTATCTAAAAAGTATGGAATAAATAAATGTTGCATTTTCATTGCTTAAAAATATACTTTAAAACTATGTCATATTAATTTGCATTTATTTACTATAATAAGAATGAAATATTCATAAATTTGAAATTTAAAAAAATATATATTTATTTTATTTAAGCTTTTTAGTAAACTTCAAAATTTAATTTAATAATTTAGAGTGTGAATAAATTCATGGAAAACTTTAAGGAATCAATTCTTAGCATGGCATAAAATTCAGTAGCATAGCACTTGTAGATTTATTTACTGCTTTTTCAAGCCTGCCTTTTATAGATTTTTATAGATACTCGAATAGCAATAAACCGTATCAGTTGTTTTTATATGCATAAGTAATCTATTTTGAAGAATGGTATTCAATTTTATTCATTTTACTTTCAAGATTGAAAAAATGTTTTGAATCGTTTTGTTAAATCAAACTTTTTCGATATACTTTGAAATTAGCAATTTTTAATTTAAATTCAAAAGAAACGATAATTTTATTTTAAAATAATTAATGAATTTAATTCAGTTTAATAATTAATTAAAAATAGAAATTTTGATTTTACATTTTAGATTTATGAATAAAAAATGTTTAATCTGATGAAATTATATATTTACATTGTTATAGAAATTAAAATAGAATTTGCTTTCTTTTATTTGAAAGTATGAAAGAATTATAAACGTTACTCTCTTAAACTATCTATTAATTAACTAAAATGCATGTCTGTTCTATCGCTTAGTTGTCAAACATAACAGCTACACATATGAATAATATTGAAAACCGCTACAAAATATGACTGACTTCGCTTAAACAAAAGGCCCGACGACGTGCCTTATTGATAATCTATCAAACATTAAAAGGAAAAAAAAAGTATCAAACGGACTGCCTTGAATCGGAATGACCTAGTTTACGAAAATTAGAAAAAAAATGTGAATCCTCGAGCTTTTCCATGAACCATATGTATAAAATATAGAGTGAGAGTGCCTTATAGTAACTGCCTGCGAATGAAGATAAAAAAAAAAAGTTCTTAAAATAAAAGAAAATTAAAAGGAAGTGAAATAAAAAAAAATCATCAAAAATTAAAAGCAAGAAATCTATGAAACTTTTGCAGTTGACTTTGTTGGAGGTGGTGACTTTGGTATGGCGGGCCACACGCCACTTCATCCAATGTACGTTAGCTACTCAGCCTTACCACCGCCTGCCTATACTCATAATAAACATACAACAACCGTAACAACAACAACAAGCAGCGTAGATCACTTCTATCCAAATACCAACACAGGCACAACAACAACATCAGGCTCTCATCGTTCTTCTTCAATCACAACGCTTATAACACCACCTGCGTTACCGCCTAAAAAATTAAACAATGACAATCCTTTTAAACCGCCGTCTAAGAAAGTGTTCTCATCGCCACAACCACCATTACCACCAATAACATCAAGTGATATCATTATGTCAACACGCACCCGTGCTATATTACGTAATGCCGATAACGTTGCATTTAGCAATGGTTCATTCAATCGTAATGACAGTTTACGATCAAGTAATGCCAATAGCAATAACAATAATGACAATAACAATCGGTTGAATATTGATTACGCCGATTATTCAAATCCAATTGATCATATACCAATGATGGATCAGAGACGTTGTGATTACGATACACTTGAGATGCACAGTCCAAATTTAAGTATGAACAGGCAGCAGCGTTATTATCAAAGGACTAATCA